>BSBK01002448.1:310000-980313 GCA_027943335.1 Chamaecyparis obtusa | reverse complement strand
TATCTCCTAACCAGGATGGAATATGATTTTGCGCAGTTAAAGGGAAGTTTGAAACTCATTGGTGGTGATGTGGTTCACGGTGAAAACTTCAAGGTCACATGATTGGAAAGTTATTGTATCTGGAAGCTGACAGTTTTATGTAATTTTGATGTAGCGTGTTGAAATTATTATTTTATATTTGGATGTCGACTCATTTGTAATTATTTGAGTGTGGTATAAAGGAAGGAATTTTTTCCTTGTTATGATGGGATTGTAATAGTTGTGATATGAAATTGTGAAAGTTGTGATGCAAATGTATGGATGAAGTGAATAAAAGAGCTAATTCAGTGATGAAGGAAGACTTGTGAAGTACAAAGATCTAGATTTGTGATCTTGTGTAGCAGAGAGTGTGATTTTGGCACAGTATGAAGAAGGTAACATATTTCATATTATTCTATTGAATAATCCTAAGATTTGTTGGACAGTGAGTTCAGAGATCTTGCCTTGAAGCTATTTGGGCAGTGGGTCCTTATGTCTTCCATAACTCCTAACAGGGTAAAAATCTTTTAATAGGGATTCAAAATCTCCTAACAAAAATTCATATGTACTATATGTATTTCATAAGACTCCTAACAGGGTCCATCCTTTCACAAGGAACTTTCATATTAGTGCATCATTTTGTGGGCATCATTCCCACTGGGGTTTACTCTTTGATCAAGAGGTTCCCTAGTTAACATATCTTGTGTTATTGTGTCATTGTGTATGATTATCTTTCTATGGTTGGTTACTGCATTGATTATATAGTTTAAAGCTATTGAAGTTGATAAATGGTTTAATTATCAGATAATTGATTCACCCCCCCTCTCAGTTATCTTGGTGGTCTTTACTTTCTAACAATTGGTATCAGAGCGGCAGGTCCTTGAAAGAGAAGTTTAATAACTTAAGGAGATCTATAGAAAATTTCAGGAAAGAAAGCCCTAAGTTTGATGGAGTAAATTTTGATAGCTGGAAGGAAAAGATGAAGACACATCTCTTGTGTTTAGGACCGGGCTATTGGTTGATTACAAAAAATGAGAGAACTATAATTGAAGAAGACAATCTTGAAACAAGTACTAAAGATGAGGTAGATCTATTCATGTGTAACATACTTGTAAGATAAGCACTTTTATCAGCACTTCCGGAGAATGAATACAATCAGGTAAAAGGTTTAACTAGATCTCATGATGTTTGGAAAGCTTTACATTCTACTTTTGAAGGTGATGAACATGCAAATAAAGCTAGGTTACATAATTGGATTTGTGCATTTGAAGACATAAGAATGATGGAAGATGAATCTATTAGAAGCTATATTGGTAGGATGTCAAAAATTGTTGCAGGAATAAAGTCTTGTGGAGGTGAAAAGATAGAGAATGAAGTAATATGGAATATTTTGAGAACATTGACACCAATATTTAGGCAGACTACACAAATGATTGAACAAGTGATACCTTGTACACCAAAATTTTCAGGAGAGACTCTTCTTGGAAGATTGGAAGTAGCAGAGATGAATTTGAGATAATTAGGAGAACTACCTAGAGTGGAGACAACATTCAGTGCTCTTAACATCAGACCTATTTTGTCTAGAAGTACAAGTGTGAATGGAGATTATGCTAGCAGTAGCAGATCCAAATCTGATGAAGATAAGAAGATTGAAGAAGGTATTTCCTTGCTTGTGAAAAGAGAACCAGATGGTAAGAAAATCTTTAAATGCTAGACATGTCAAGAATATGGTCATTTTTCATCTAAGTGTCCTAAGAGAGTTAAGAAGTATAGAAATAATTTTAAGCCTAGAAGATCTAAAGAATGTTATTATGCAAATGATGAAGAAATTGAATTAGGAATTGAAAGACATTTGAGTGACATTGACAATGATAAATTTGATGACATAGGATTTGTAGCAATTAAAAAATAAAATTCTGAATCTAATGTTAAGGAAGAGAAAGCCTTAGTTTCCCAAGTTGAAAAGAAAGCTGATTAGATTATAGATAGTGGTTGTTCACATCATATGACTGGTGATAAAGGAAAGTTCATAAAGTTTAACAATTATGATGGAGGAGTTGTTAGAGTTGGTAACAATGCACCTTGTTTGATTAAAGATATAGGATCTATTACTCTTGATGGAAAGACTAATACTGATGATGTTTACTTTGTTGATGGATTGAAACATAATCTTTTGAGTGTTGGATAGTTAGTGGATAAAGGATATCAAGTTTGGTTTACTGAGAAAACTTGTGTGATAAAGTATAAAGATGGAAATCTAATTAGAATTGGATCTAGAACCAGAGGTAATGTATTTCAGTTGAACCCTACTGAGATGACATGTTTGATGACTAATATTGATGACAGTTGGTTATGGCATAGAATATTTTGTCATACAAACTTTGATAATATTGTGAAAGTAAGTTCTACACTTGTAGTAAGAGATTTACCTAAGATTATGAAGCCTACTAATATGATTTGCAAGGAGTGTGTGATGGCTAAGTAGAAAAGAAGTTCATTTCCTAGCAAGAAGTTCACATCTACAGAAAAGTTGGAGATTGTTCATATAGACTTGAGCGGTCCTACTAGGACTAGAAGATTCTATGGAGAAAGGTATTTTATGATTCTTGTTGATGATTTTACAAGAATGATGTGGATTGCATTTTTGAAAGAAAAATTTGAAGCATTTGATAAGTTTAAGGTCATGAAGAATAAAGTTGAGAATGAATCAAGAATGAGGATTAAATGTTTGAGATCTAATAGAGGAGGATAATTTACATCTAAAGATATCAACACCTTTTGTGAAGTGAATGGTATTAAGGGACAGTTTTCAGCCCCTAGAACACCTGAACAAAATGGTATGCAGAAAGAAGGAACAGATCAGTGATTGAAGTAGCTAGAGCTATGTTGTTTGAAGGTGATTTGGCAAAGACATTTTGGAGAGAAGCAATGAATACAATAGTATATACAATGGATAGAGTAAAAATTAGAGCAGACACAGACAAGACACCTTATGAATTGTGGTTTGGACATGCACCCTCAATTAAGTATTTTAAAATTTTTGGAAGCAAATGTTATATTAAAAGAGATGATGATATAGGAAAGTTTGATCCTAGAAGTGATGAAATTTTTTTTCTTGGATATTCTTTGAAAAGAAAATCATATAGATGTTACAATAAGAGAACTAAGACTATTGTTGAAAGTGCAAATGTAAAAGTTGATGGGAAGTTTAAAATTCTGGAAAGAATGCTTGATTATGAATCTAATGAAGGAACTAACCCTCAACCTAACATTGAAGCTATTGAAATTTTTTTTGAGACTGACAGTGAATTGTTGAATGAAAGTCATGCTGAAGAAAACATAGAAGAATCTAGAGAATAATCTATAGTTGAAGAAAGATCAGTGACTATGACACCTAACAGGTATATATCAAGACATCATCGTGTTGAACAAGTGATTGGAAGTTTGGACAAAGAGTTATGACTAGAAAGAAGGTACATTTATGTTTGATTTCTCAAATTGAACCTAAGTCTACTAATGAAGCTTGTGAAGATGAACTTTGGATTAAAGCTATGAAAGAAGAATTGGATCAGATTGAAAAGAACAAGACATGGAAATTGGTCCCTAGACCTAAAGACAAAAATGTGATTAGAACTAAATGGGTATTCAGGAACAAGATGAATGAACAAGGAGAAGTAATTAGAAACAAAGCAAGATTGGTATGTAAGGGATACTCATAGCAAGAAGGAATTGACTATGAAGAGACTTTTTCCCCTATGGCAAGACTTGAAGTAGTAAGAATATTTTTGGCGTATGCAGCATTTAAGAAATTCAAAGTTTATCAGATGGATGTGAAGTCAACATTTTTGAAAGGTGAATTAGAAGAAGTCTACATTGAGTAGCCTGAAGGTTTTCCTTTGACTCAAGAAGGAGACATGGTATGTAAACTAAAGAAAGCATTGTATGGACTAAAGAAAGCACCTAGAACTTGGTATGCTAGATTGGATAAGTATTTGTTAAAATTGGGATTTATAAAAGGAATAGCTGATAGTAACTTCTATACAAAAGAAATTGAGAATGGATTGTTAGTTTTGGTTATTTTTGTTGATGACATTATTTTTGGAGGAGAAGATGAAGCTAGTGACAAATTTGCTGATGAAATGAAGACATAATTTGAAATGAGTATAATTGGAGAAATGAAATACTTTTTGGGATTATAGATAACACAAAATAAAGATGGTATCTTTGGAAGTCAGACAAAGTACTTGAATGATTTGTTGAAAAGATTTGGTATGGAGAATTGTAAACCAGTTGGAACACCTATGGTTACAGGACATAAACTATCTAGTAAAGATGAAACACCAGTCGTTGAGCAAAAGAAATACAGATCCATGATTGGTGGATTGTAGTACTTGACACACACTAGACCAGATATACAACATTCAGTTGGAATGGTAGCAAGATTTCAAGCTGAACCTAGAGAGTCACATTATGCAGTAGTAAAGAGGATATTGAGATATCTTAAAGGCACAATGGACTATGGATTGTGGTATGAAACTTCTAATGAATTTACCCTATGTGCATATACTAATGCTGATTGGGGAGGCAACGTTGATGATAAGAAAAGCACCAGTGGTGGGGCCTTTTTTCTTGGAGGAAGATTAGTTTCTTGGTTGAGCAAAAAGAAAATTTGTATCTCACAGAGTACAACAGAAGAAGAGTATGTAGCAGCAACAAACAATTGCAATCAGATAATTTGGATGAAGCAAATTTTGATGGACATTGAAATCAAGTTTGATGAGCCTATTGTCATACATTGTGACAATACAAGTACAGTTAGTATGTCAAGAAATCCAGTTTTACATTCTAAAAATAAGCATATAGAGATCAAGTATCATGTTGTAAGAGAGAAAGTAGCTGAGAAAGAAGTCAAAATGGAGTACATAAGCACAAAGGAGTAGATAGTAGATATATTTACAAAGCCTTTGCCTAAGGATACATTTGAGTATCTAAGAGGTATGCTTGGGGTTATGCCCCAACCTACTTTTGAGTAAAGATGCAGATGGTTGCATCCATCCAGTGGAATATGGCCCTATCTATTTTCTGGATTGGATGTTGGTACTTCCTCTATGGGGGAGTATGTGTATCTAAACTGAGTCATTGAGGACTCTAGTGAATATTTTTTCTAAACAGTGTCTTTTGACATTGAGCTATTGTTTGACATAGTGATAAAATTTTTGTCATTGATGTCAATGGGGGAGAGAATCATGAAAAAAATTGAGGAACTACATTTTTTGGAGAGACTGAATAGGATAACGAAGCAAGATTTGATTGATGAAGAGCAGCAGAGCAGTTGAGCAGCAATGATTGGATTTTTGGAACATTGGATATTTTTCATCTATGTTGCCATCAATGCCAATGGGGGAGATTGATAGGAATGAATGATGAAGCCTTTGGCATTCATTCTGTAGTAGTGGTTGTTGCATTCATGACTATGATTGTCATTGATGTCAACACAGTGATATTCTAGAGTTTAGCAGAGAAGCAGGCACAGTTTTGTTTTGCGCACATGTTATATTGCAAATTGAGTTATGTGCAGTTGATGGTATGTTCTTTGGTATGTTATTAACCTATGGTTAATAGTGCAAAAAGAAATTCATTTATTCATGAAAGTTATAAGTATTTTGGTGGAAGCAGTATTCTGGCAGTGTTCCTGAGTAGTAGTTTTTTGGTAATCGGAGGATATCTCCTAATCGGGATGGAATCTGATTCTGTGTAGTTAAAGAAAAGTTTGAAACTCATTTGTGGTGACATGGTTCATAGCACAAACTTTGAAGTTACACGATTGGAAAGTTATTGTATCTGGAAGCTGACAGTTTTATGTAATTTTGATGTAGCGTGTTGAAATTATTATTTTATATTTGGATGCCGACTCATTTGTAATTATTTGAGTGTGGTATATGTAATACCCCAAAAATGGGCTATAAGTTCATTAACCTCCTATATCATCAAATCATATGAAATCGACATCAAAGTCCTAATCTAAGGCACATCTAAACATCATCAAATCTAATTGATTATCTTAAATTTTGCATCGGAGAATATTCCTAGTAATATTCCTAATTATCTTAATTATCTTTAATTTTATAATTATTTGGCAATAAATCACATTTATCCTAAAGTTTGATTAATTGAATATTTTCATATTTAATTAATTAGATTTAATATTTGCCACTTAATTGTGTAATTAAATTTAATTATATCTATTATTAATTGTATTATTTAATTTTGACAATAAATCTAATATCATATGAATAATTGATTAAATTCTTATTTAATTAATTAAAGCAAGTTGTCATTATTTAATAATATAGTTTTTAATAAAAGTTTGATTAAATAATTGATTAACCCATAAATCAATTATTTTATTTTTAAAAGCAGTTAAGTTGGAAATAAATCACTTTATTATTAAATTAATTCATAAATAAAACATGCACAATCATAAAAGCAGACAACTATCAATTATCAATTAAAGCTAAACTCTATTTTGAGTTAAAACTTAGCTTTTGCATGTTTTTGTGAGTTAATTATCTTTTATTTAAAAATAACTCAAAAATCAAGTTGAGTTATTTGAGTGATTTATAGCTTTTTCTCATGCACCTCCAAAGCCCTGGATTTGTATAAATTAAAGGCTCAGCTCTTCACAAATCATCTCATATTTTGCACAATCACGCTGGAGAATTGGAATTGAAGAATCAAAGCTCTTGCGAATCGACATCTTTGTGAGATCAATCTTATTTTTGCATTCATATTACATATCATTGTTAGATTCATAGCATATCAGTTTTCAATAGCATTCATATCATATCAGTTTTTATCATTCTTATTGCATAGAAAATATTAAAAATATAGATTAATTGCATTTATTCCATATCTAGAATTGCATTCAAATCCTTCATTTAGGTGTCGTCTAGGTCACTGATCTCGATTACAATCTAAGAACATTAATCTCGCACCTATTAGAAGGCAGTAAATCGCTTGGTTAGATAGCTTTCAATTTTGTACGATTTTGATTATCACTAACATCTAATATTTTACTGAGTGTTGTGTTTACAGATCAGGTATAATTTTCACACACACATTTCTAGCACCCACCATGGGGCAACCCACCTTTGCATGCTGGTTTTGATTTTTTTGGGAGCTAAAACCCCAAAGTTTCAAAGATTTAATTTTATCTCCCAAACGGCTTGGAATTTTGGTCTGAAATTTTTTTTTCAGGTTTGTGACATGTCATGGAAGCTACAGTAAAAAATTTAGAATTTTCTAAAATGTTTTAAATTTTTAATAATTTTTTCTTGAAATTATAGAAAAAATTAATATCTGATGTAAATCAGCATATTTTTTGAAAATTTTTATATTTTCAGAAAGATCTTTCAATTCTACAGGGGGTCCATTCTTTGTGTTTTAAATTTGGACATGATATCATAGCTCAAATAGTCAATTTACAAAAACTAGTCTATTTTGATAAAATGGGTCTCTAGGGCACAAATGAAGAGATTTTTCTAAAATTTTTGCATTTTTGGAAAGCTCTCTATTTTTTAGTAGGGGTCTCTATTCTGAATTTCTATTTTTGTGGCCAAAATCATATCAAAAAAATTAGATCTTGTTGACTAGGTCAAATGCAAAAAAAAAATAAAGTTTTGTGATGGGTATGCACTTATTTTTTTTACATGGTTCAATGAATGATATGAGTTGTCGTTTGGGTTGATTACTAGTTATTATTACTGATAATAATTGATTTTTAGAGCTAACCCTATGGTTTTCATAAGTTGAATATATTTTGCATATCTTGTTTGCTTGCATGGAAAAGCTCAACAAAAATTGCTAAAAATCAAGTAAAATCTACTAAGCACGTTGCAAGGATCCCAGGTATTCTCCTTCATCTAATAATATTTTGATTTGGGACTTAAAATAAATCTCTTATGTGTCAAGCTTGTGTGCATCTTTTCATGCTTTTGATCTATTTCTACACACTTGCATAATTGATACTAGGTTGTGAACCCTTAAAGATTCATTAAGTAGTCTTAGAATACTTGTGATTGATCTTGATTGCTATCTTGGGTTATTGGACTCACTAATCCGCCGGCCCCTCATTTCTGCCCCGTGGTTGCAATCTCAGCGCCATAAAAGGGAGGGGTCAACAGGACAGAAACGTTAAATGTTCCACTTGGCAACCCTTTTGTGCTTTTAGGAACTCCCTTGTTTTCTAAGTTGTGGACTCATTTTTAACTTGTGTGAGGTGTTAAGTGTTCCACCTTGTGGACTCATCTCATATTCGCTTTAAACGTTAAGTGTTCCTCTTTCTACTTTTTGGATGCTTTTGGTAGATTTGCTTTCGGAACATACATCTGTGCTCACATAGTAATTAGGCCCTATGAACACTATTTGTGATTCTTGAGAGATTGGATTCCTAGCGAAATCCTTCTTGACGATAGAATCCTTGTAGGTAGGGAGGATACTTAGTGCATTTCACATTCAACTTAGTTAGTGAGTCTTCTCTTATTGATCGACACATTCTCTCTCCAGAGAGGTTGATAGATCACGTGGGGTTGATATCACGAGCTTTGGTGAATCAAAATTGGTTAGTGCGTCTTCTCTTATTGATTGATACATTCTCTCCCCGGAGAGGTTGATAGATCACGTGGAGTTGATATCACAGACCTTGGTGGAACAAAACTTTGTCTTAGCGTGTCGGATTAATCTGCTTGCTTTGTTTGGGTTAAAAGTGAAGAGGTGTCAAAACCTTGAATCTGGAGCCAAGTCCCCTTGTGGTATACTATTGTGAGTCATCTTTAAAGAGGGTTAACCATAGCAGACAATCCCTTCACAGGGCAAACTGCATTGACGGAACCTCAAGCGGTAATAGCCATTTTCACCATGGTAGTGACAACCGCTATATAAATGTACTTGTGGAAGAAATCTCCATGGGTATGGTTCATTGTTGGGTTGTCAGATCTCCCTAGCAGCTCTTGAAGATTAAGTTCTCAGACTGTGTCAAAACCCTGGTGCACCGAGATTGGAGTTCACCCCTTTGAATCATAAAAGTTGCAGAGTCAAACCATTACTAAAAACCCTAGAGAGGCCAATTTTTCACTTTCAGGTATATGTGCGTTATTGCAAAAAAATTTCAGAACATACACAATTAGTACTCTCAGGGATTAGCACAATTTGGTCACTTGATTGTTCATGCGCAAGGTTGCTTTTGCCCTTGTTCATTGTTTTCAGATGTTCTTGGAATCACTTGCTTGCTATTCTGCGTGCTTATTTATCTACTTGGCTATTAAAAATGATCAAATCTGGTATAACCTTCAAAATCTGGACAATACAATTTGCAAACAATCCAAAACTGAAGACCTTACATTTTGCAAAAATTGACGTAAAATCTTTTCTGGAGTCAAAAGTCATTTTAGGAAGTCAAAAGTCATACGAGTTATGTCAAGTGTCATTTCAGTATTACCCAACTGTCGTATGAGTTTAGCAACTGTCATTTCATTGACTACCCAGTGTCGTACGAGTCTGCAGAGTGTCGTTTGGAAAAATTTGAGAAAGTTGTCAGAAATTGTCAAATTGCAAGATATCCAATGTTTCCAGCCTAGTTCTAGAATCTGTCAAAAATATCATTGTGCCAGGAACAGAGGAGTAGCTATTGAGCATTCTACCATTTTCTGAGTTTGATCTTTTGAATCCGATCTAGTCTTCTGTTTGATCAATTTGAGTCCTTTTTATCTCGTGTCAAAACCTTGTCATAACTATCAATCTTCAATCAATCAATCTTCAAAAACAAACTAAGTGTTGAGAACTCATGTCTGCTATCTTTTGGGCGATCTATCCCATACATCCAGGGCACAGTTTCCTTCACCCACATCTCATCAGATCATCAAAACTATCATAATCTTGACAAGGTTGTGTCATCCGATTTTCTCGAATCAAATTGTTCTTCAGTTGTCTTCATCCTTTTCTTCTGTTTCATTCAAATTTAATGGTGGAGACCAGAGCTTCTTCACATAAGAAATCAGAAGAAACATCTCAGAACTTACTTTTGACCAATACCCTGGGTCCAACTCTTGAACAACTCATCAAGTCAGGTATCTACGAAGACGACGGTCTCGGTAACTTTCAATTAAAAATTGGTTACATACCTCCTCTATCAACTCACAGAGGTAATCAACAAACCCCTCCTCAATCTATTCCAGGGAGCCAAAAAACTCCTACCATGTCTCAAGCAGGGACAAACCATGGTTCTCTAGGAGGAGGATCCCAGGGACACCATTCTCAACATAATGCCGACCAAGACCCTACACCCTCTGAAATCCATCGGTGTCAGAATGACGATGAATTCAAAAGAATGATGAGGCATTTCTTGAAAATGGATAGAGAGGCATACTTTTTGCAATTATCCCAAGAAGGAGCTAAACTTCCTCCTCACTTCAATGTCGAAGATATCATCATGCATGAGGAAGAAACTCTGATGACGGCCATAATGAACCAGCTGCACGCTATGCAGGTCAAAATGAATAAAATTGAGAAAGAGAAGGAACCCAAGGAATTCTCCATGGAGGCCCTTTGTCCTTTCCCTTTTGACAAAGACTTGTATATGCCTCCATTCCCAAAAAGAGTGGAGATACCAAAGTATGACAAATATGATGGACACTCTGATCCTCAAGATCATGTCAGAGAGTTCTGTACACAATCCATGGAATTCATGCATGAACCGACTTATCTAATGCATCTTTTTCCTAGATCCTTGGGAGGAGCATCCATTCAATGGTTTTCAAGATTACCTTCTACGATCAAAACTTTTGAGGAATTGATTAAATTGTTTTATCAACAATATTCCTACAATATTCAACATCCGATTACCATGATCGATATCTATAACCTCAAGCAATATCCAGGGGAATCATTCCTAACTTTTCTCAAGAGGTGGCGAAAGAAGTTTTCTTTATATGCTAGACCAATTCCCGAAATGGAGAAACTTGAAATCTTTATCAATAACCTTGTTCCAGAGCTCAACTATCCATTGCAAATGCAAGATCATGTATCTTTTGATAAAATGGTGGATAATGCAATCAAGATTGAGAAAGTACTTGTCAAGAAAGGAGAAATCACACTTCAAAAGGACAAGTCTGAATCGGGATCTAGCTCAAAAGATAAAAACAAGACCTGGAATAGAAAAAAAGGTATCATCTCTGACGGTGTTGTTGACACTATCCACACCCTATCAAAGGCACCAGCCTACAATCTCACCCTTGCCACCAAAGCCATTGAAGCTTCAGAGAAAAAATCTGCTGAACCATCTCCAAAGAAGCCATTCAAACGATGGGATAATAAATGAAAGTTTACTCCCCTGGGAGAATCTTTGGAATCTGCTCTGAGGACCCTGATAGCTGATAACATGATCTGTTTACCACAAATCTGAAAACCTGATCCAGATCCAAAACCATGTTGGTGGAAAGATAATGAATTTTGTGCTTTCCATCGAACTAAAGGCCACAGAACTAATGGATGCTTCCATTTGAAGCATACCATTCAAGACTTGATAGATCAAGGGGACATCACAATCGATAATCCTACTAGCAATAATGATCACACAGCATTTACAGAACCTTTTCCACAACATGACAAGGGAGTTTCCACTTCTCAGCCTAACATGGGGGCAAAAGTCAACTATGCCTACCTTGGAAACGATGCTGTCATCAATATGGTGGAACCATGCCTCTCTGAGAGCTGTAATGTCATCACGATTGTACGAAGAGATAGAAATCATTCCTCAGCTAATGCAGTTACCAGATCACAAGCTCAGACGCATCTGAAAGGACAAACACCAAATTCATTTGATGTCCCTAAGATACCTTTCAATCTCACATCTGCTTCTAAACAGAAGGTTGCCTCGAAATCTTCCAATCCAAAGGATACCAGACCTACATCTTACAGCATCATACAAAAACTCCAGCATACCAATGCCAAAATCTCTATGTTTGAGTTACTTCAAATATCTCCAGCTCACAGAGATATCCTAGATAAAGCTTTGCTCGGCTCTAATGTTCCTGATGATCTAGATCTAGACAGGTTCCAGACTATGGTTGGTCATCTAACATCTCCGCAATATATCTCCTTTTCAGAAGAGGATGACAACTCCCTAAGTAACCCACATAATCAGCCCTTGCACATAGAAGTCTTGATCCAGAACCGTCGAGTCAAACGTGTGTTGATAGATGGGGGTGCAGGCCTCAACATTTGTTCTTACAACTTAATCACACAGTTGGGATTCTCAGAGATGGCTATTGATCCTCAAAAGAAGATCACCATAAAATCCTATGATGAACAAGAAAGAGCTTCTAAAGGCACCATTGTCTTGCCCATCCAGGTGGGTCCAGTCATCAAAGATACCACATGTCAGGTGCTCAATCTACCATTGGCTTACAATATCCTTCTAGGGAGACCCTGGATACATGAAATGCAAGCTATTCCTTCGACATACCATCAATGCTTGAAATTTCCCTATGAAGGAGTGGAGGTTACTATCCCAGCTGATTTGAGTACAACTTGCAATACATTGAAGGAAAGTGCCGATAAACTTGTTCCCAATAACAGAGAATCTTCCATCAAGCAACAAAATGTGGCTTCCACATCTAAGATGGACGACATTGCTAAAGAGATCAATATCAAAGAAAATGGGATGGGAGAATACACTATAGAGCCAGTCTTGTCTCTGACATCTCTCCCAATCTCACCTAAGTCGTATGGCCAATCCTTGAAGTAGTCTAAATCAGAACCTAAGGAACCTATGGAAGCATACAAAAGACATTTTGTGGTGGAGCAAGTATCTAAACAAGAATTTGAAGAGGATGAAGCTGTGCTGGCATGGCTATATAAAGAGGATTCTGAATTTAAAATTGTTCAACCTAGTGAATCTATAGCACCTACAGTCCCTTCTAATTCATATGGTCCAGGAAACAAATTGATAGCCAAGATGGGATATTCTGGTCAAGGACCTCTAGGAATTAGGGGAAAGGGTCTTGTGACCCCCATTTCACACATTGGTCGAGCCAAAAAAGATACTGGTGGCATAGGGTTTAAGAAGAAACCCTATCATCTCAAAGGTGGTTGTTCTCATGTCATAGAACAAATTGCACCAGGAGATCCCCTTCTTAAGAAAGAAGACATAGAACCCTCTGATGATGATTCAGATAGCTCTGAGCTTATCCCCTATAAAAAATTGCCTAAAGAGATCAAAGATCTTCTTGATGATACAAATGATCCTATCAGAAGAATTAATGTAGTAGAAACACAAGAACCTATTGTAGCGCAAGAGATGGTTGCACCACAAGAACCAGCCAATCTCGAAGGCAATCAAACTGATCAAGAAGTAGGGGGTAGTTATTCTGACACTGATTCCCATGAATATGAATTCAAGTCAGAGACTGAGGGTAATCCTTCTTGGGGTATTCATCCTGATTTCACACATTTTCTAAGATTTCCTAGAGATTCTGAATCAGAAGATGAGTCAAATGATTATGAATGGGGTGCCATTCCAAAAGAAGATGAGCTTATAACAGAGAAATCTATTGATGTTATTCACCAATATGTCTCTCAACCCAAAGTAAGTCTAGAGTGAAATAATGAACTTAACGTGTCTGATCCACCTATGGCTGAAGAGGACTCCTATGATGATGTTGAGCCTATTCACGAATTGAACATTCTGAGTTGTAATATCACCTTTGAACTTGAGCGTCAAGTTAGGACCAATGATGACATATCCACATCCGTGAACACCATATCCCAAGCCTTTCCCGCTTTGACTATCCAACGCCCTGATCTTATCGACCAAACTTCCACCAACCCAAACCATGGTATGTATACCTTCCCAAATGACTATGCCCTTGCCTGCTACCTCGATGCAGTTGAGCCTATGAGTACTTCCATCAGTGAACCAAGTGTCAGCATGACCGAGTCAGACATCAAATATCTTAGTCAGAAAAACAAGAGTAAAAAGAAAAAGAAAAAGAGTTCTGAGGGTGAAAACCACTTTGTGGCAGTCTCAGAACTGACAAAAGTAAAAAGAAAAGATGTATCTGAAGGTGAAAACCTCTCTGAGGCACCTAAGGATGAGATATTTGATGTCCTTCCAAGTCATTTACAGGATAGATCTCCAGTTCTGATTGAGCCAACTCAATCCATCAATTTGGGTACAACAGAGGAACCACAATTGGTACATGTAGCACAATCTCTATCAGACGAAGAGAAACAAAACTTCACTACCTTCTTATCAGAGAAAAAGATCAACTTTGAATGGAAATATTCAGATATGCCAGGATTGGATCCCAATCTCATTATGCACCATCTATCCATTGCTCCCGAAGTAAAACCAATCAAACAAAAATTGAGAAAGATGCATCCTCCTGTCACACTCTTAGTCAAAGCAGAACTAGAAAAACTCCTAAAAACTGGATTCATCTGTGTCATCGACTATGCTGAGTGGATTTCCAACATTGTACCTATTTCAAAACCAGATGGTTCAATCAGAGTGTGCACAGACTTTAGAGATGTGAACAGAGCATGCCCTAAGGATGACTTTCCACTACCTAACATTGATATGATAGTAGACATGACTGTGGGCTATGAAATGTATTCCTTAATGGATGGCTTTTCTGGATACAACCAAATCAAAATTGCTCCAGAAGATCAAGAGAAAATAGCTTTCACATGTGCGTGGGGAACTTTCTGTTGGAATGTTATGCCATTCGGACTCAAAAATGCTGGAGCTACATATCAAAGAGCAATGACATCTATTTTTCATGATATGATGCATAGAACAATGGAGGATTATGTAGATGATACCTTGGCAAAATCCATGATTAGAACTGAACATCTAACAGACTTGAGCATGATCCTCGACAGAATGGAAAAATTTAGTCTTCGACTAAATCCTAAAAAGTGTGCTTTTGGAGTCACTTCTGGAAAGCTCCTAGGATACATCATCTCCAAGAAAGGCATTGAAGTTGATCCAGCTAAGGTCAAGGCTATAATAGAGATGCAACCTCCCACAAATATTAGTCAAATGAGGACGTTGCAAGGCAGAGTTCAATCTATCAGAAGATTCATATCACAGCTAGCGGACATCTCACAGCCTTTTACAAAAACATTACATAAAGGTGTGACCTTTGCATGGAATGAAGAATGTGAGAACAACTTTAAACATATCAAGAAGTATCTATCAAATCCACCTATATTGATGCCTCCTATTCATGGGAAGCCATTAATATTATATGTCTCTGCAACAGATACATCACTGGGGGCATTGCTAGCACAACATGATGAGAACAAGAAAGAAAGAGCCATCTACTATATCAGCCGAACTTTAGTGGCCTATGAGAAGAACTACTCAATGATAGAGAAGGCCTGTCTCACTGTGATCTTTGCATCACAAAAATTGAGACACTACATGTTAGCTCATACTACTCATTTGGTAGCTAAAATTGATCCACTGAAATATCTCCTAAGCAAAGCTGCCCTCACAGGTAGACTAGCTAAATGGGTCATGCTCTTGAGCGAATTTGACATTGAATATGTTGAAAGAAAAGCTATCAAAGGATAGGTCATTACTGATCAATTAGCTGAAGCACCACTGTTTGATGATACACCCATGCAAATGGAATTTCCCGATTCCTCTATCATGCATCTCTCTTCTAGAGCATGGCGATTATTCTTTGATGGCTCCTACACACAGAATGGATCCGGATCAGGCATATTGTTCATTACTCCTCAAGGATACTCGATACCCAAAGCATTCAGATTAAAGTTTCCTTGCACAAATAATATTGCTGAATATGAGGCACTTCTCAATGGTATGAAAATGGCAATATAGTGGAGAGTTACAGAGATGCACATTCATGGAGACTCACAACTGGTCATCCACCAGGTCAATGATGTGTACCAAACCAAAGATGAAAAGCTCATTCCTTACAAGAGAATGGTCGATGATCTAAAGAAATACTTCATCTCTATCACATTTGAGCAAATACCCAGAATGGAGAATAAGGCTGCTGATGTAATGGCAACATTATCTACTCTTTTACAACAGCCTGAACATGAACTATGCTACGAGTTCCTAGTGGAAGCCCTATCCTATCCTGCATATGACTCCCCTGAAACCTGCATGATCTGCACTATTGTAAGTTATGACTCATCTCGCTACAAAAATTTGTTCTCCTATCTCCATGACCAAATCATCCCTGAGTCCTTTAACCGTTTTGAGAAATGAAACCTTATCCGATCCGCATCCTGATATGTCATCATTGGTAATGATCTGTACAAACGAGGTCTAGATGGTACACTGCTTAGATGTTTAGAACGAGAAGAGTCTCAACGTGCATTAGAGGAAGTCCACGAGGGTATATGTGGGTCACACTCGAACGGGTTAACGTTAGCTTGAAAACTTATTAGGGCTGGGTATTATTGGCCTGAAATGGAAAAAGGAGCTATTAAATTTGCTAAAAACTGTCAACAGTGTCAAGTACATGGCAACTTGATTCATGCTCCAGGGAGAGATCTGATTCCCTTTACTACACAATGGCCTTTTCAACAATGGGCATTTGATCTCATAGGTGATATCCATCCGCACTCTTCTAATGGACATACCCATATAATCACAGCTACAGATTATTTTACAAAATGGGTAGAAGCAGTTCCTCTAACACAAGCAACGGGGAAACAGATCTCTATGTTCATCCTGAATTACATCATTTGCAGATATGGGATCCCTCACTCTATAATCACAGATAACGGGGGAAAATTAAAAAATAAGGACCTAGATGACTTATGTGCCAAGTTCAAAATTACTCAACATTGGTCATCTATCTACTATCCTCAAGGGAACGGACAAGCTGAGGCTTCAAACAAAAATCTCCTGAAGATCTTGCACAGAACAGTGAATAAAATAGGAAGAGACTGGCATCTGATGATCAATCCAGCTCTCTGGGCATACAGAACTAGTATCAGAACACCTACAGGGGCTACACCTTTCGCTTTAGTTTATGGGTCTGAAGCGGTATTGCCTATTGAGGTTGAAATCCCATCACTCAGAATCAAAATGCATGGACTTGTCACTGATGAAGACTACAGAGTGTCGAGGTTACAAGAACTTGAACTACTAGATGAGTGCAGACAAGCAGCGTATGATCATCTCAGAGTGTATCAGAAAAGAATGTCTAGAGGCTACAACAAGAAAGTCAGACATAGAGAATTTCAGGTTGGCGATCTAGTGTTGAGAGAAAATCCTAAAAATCAATCACATCAAGAACGCAAGGGGAAGTTCGAACCCAACTGGCTGGGTCCCTTTGTAATCACTGCTACTTTTGGCTCTGGTGCCTATCAACTCTCAACAACTGAAGGAGAACAGCTCTGAGAACCAATCAACGTTCTTCATCTAAAGAAATTCTATGCCTAAGGCATTCAGTGCTTGGTAAATGTCCTGAAAAAAATCTTAAAAATCAGAAAAAGTCCTGAAAAAATGAACATCTTGGTGAAAACCTAGCAATAGGCGCCTTGATGATTCACAAAAAAATAAAAAAAAATAAAAAGTATAAAAAAATTGAAAAAATGAAAAATACAAAAAAAGAAAAAAAAAAGTGCCTTGTTGAAAACCTGGAAACAGGCACCTCGGTAGCAAAAATAGAATCTCTACCAAGATGGTGAAAACTCGGCAAACGGGCACCACTTGTTCCAAAATGCTCCATCTATCAGCACAATCTTGGTCTTTCCCAGCTTTCAGTCTTGCTTTAGTTTGTACATATCTCCCGGTTTGTTCCTGCATTTCTAGTTTTCAATAAGTCGGCCTGTACACCAACCACCTCAAGCGTTTGCATCCTATCAATGTTCACACTTGGGGACAATCAATGTCATATCCTATGGTCTCCAATGTATCTTAGACGTGTCATATCCACTCAGAGTCCTTTGAAGCTTCAAGTTGAGTCAGTCAGTCTGTCTCATCTCCAGAAAGGATTTTGCATCAACAACAATCAAACATCAAAACTCAACTGAAAACAATCTGTGCTTTTCATGCTTTTATCTCCTTGTAGGCTTACTAATTCGCATTGAGATTTTTGCATATTGTGTCCCTTCGAGCTCTTCGATGATGTCTTTTATAGGATTTAGAGAGTGATGACTGGGGGCATACTCTTTTCTTTGTCTTCTGCTTGTATGTGAAAATCTAACAGCTTTGGAAATTCTGGATTGAAATGGTGTCCGACTGTAAGAGCCTCTATCTCGAATTGGATGGCCATGCGTACCTCAACCATTGATACCCAAAAAAATTCAAGGAAGTTTGATCTAACTATTGTCTTTTTGAGTAAGTTCTTTCTCCTACTGTGGAATGCAATCTTGCCTAAGGATGTGAACGATAAAAGGTCACTACGGGTAATTCACATTGGATTTAGAATGATCTCTTAGCTGTTTGATGTGTTTTTAATGCAAGGTGTACTCAGGTCATCACAACGTTTATGTTTTGATGCTTGTACAAATTGCTATATCAAAATGGACATGATATTCAGGTCATCCTGGCATTTGTGCCTTGGTGCTTATATCTAATCCAACACTCCGAAAACAAATCAATATTCATATGTCCATGGTTGTATAACCAGTGGGTGTTGTATTGATTCTTGCACATACAAATCAATATTCATATGTCTATGGTTTCATGGCTAGTGGGCATTGTATTGATTTATCCGGTTACCTAAAAGCTCAATGATGATAACAAATCGACACATGATCAGTGACTAGGTCCTAGGTCTTAGGTTGCATTTCATTTTGCATGTCTCATTGCATTTTGTATGTTTACATGATCTCACAATGATTAAACGAACTTCAATGCTTAAATGATTCTTCAAATCGCATCTTCAAGTCTAACAAGAGCTGAATCTCACACGAAGGTTCCTCCAATGAAATAGCAAGTAGAATCCTTTTTCGGGATCAAAATTCAAATCTGAGATCATTCATATTATTAACTACTTGCATATTCGACCTTCAATCATCATAGAAATCTAGTATTCAACTTAACTGATTATCTTACATCAAACTATCAAAATTTCAACTTGGTCAACCATGGTCAACTCATGGTCAAACCTAGTCAAACTTGGTCTTTTGGGACCTTCCAACGATGCAGAATGCATTCTCGGATGTAAATAACCACTTCTCAGATCAATTAACATGCTTCTAAACTATCAACGCTGACTTTTCTTGTCAGATTTCAATTTTAATCCCGAAGGGGGCATGGTATTGCACATCATTCAAAGTCTGTAAATCAAATTCTATCGATCAAGTCTATCAATATCTTTCATCAGTGATCAAGACAAACAATCACGTCTAGTTACTGATTCATCAAAAGTCCTCATCGCTTGGGGAAAATCTATCATCACTTGGGGCATATCAGATTCATCGATCCATATCAATCTGGTATTCTCTTAATCTTGTAATCTGTATTAGTTTTTGCAACCATCAGATCATAGTGTTATTTCCTTGGTTCTTCGGCAACTAAAGGATTCGGATGTGATACCTGCTAGTTCTGCTAAGACAATCGAGTCTAGAAGGGGTCACTCACTTCTTATCAATCCTAAGGTTCAGAATCAGGCATTTTGACACTTTTTCACAATAATAGGTTCATTTGCTTCTACAGTGAACATTATCTTTGGTCATTCAAGACCTATTATCTCCATATCAATTCAATATCAATCAACTCCTATCTCAATATCTTTCAATCGGTTTCTATCTTGAGATCGGTTTATCTTTTGAATCAGTTTCATATCTTTATCAAACACAGACTATCTTTGAACCACTGCGCTTCACACAGTAATTCAAAGAGGGGCAAAATGTAATACCCCAAAAATGGGCTATAAGTTCATTAACCTCCTATATCATCAAATCATATGAAATCGACATCAAAGTCCTAATCTAAGGCACATCTAAACATCATCAAATCTAATTGATTATCTTAAATTTTGCATCAGAGAATATTCCTAGTAATATTCCTAATTATCTTAATTATCTTTAATTTTATAATTATTTGGCAATAAATCACATTTATCCTAAAGTTTGATTAATTGAATATTTTCATATTTAATTAATTAGATTTAATATTTGCCACTTAATTGTGTAATTAAATTTAATTATATCTATTATTAATTGTATTATTTAATTTTGACAATAAATCTAATATCATATGAATAATTGATTAAATTCTTATTTAATTAATTAAAGCAAGTTGTCATTATTTAATAATATAATTTTTAATAAAAGTTTGATTAAATAATTGATTAACCCATAAATCAATTGTTTTATTTTTAAAAGCAGTTAAGTTGGAAATAAATCACTTTATTATTAAATTAATTCATAAATAAAACATGCACAATCATAAAAGCAGACAACTATCAATTATCAATTAAAGCTAAACTCTATTTTGAGTTAAAACTTAGCTTTTGCATGTTTTTGTGAGTTAATTATCTTTTATTTAAAAATAACTCAAAAATCAAGTTGAGTTATTTGAGTGATTTATAGCTTTTTCCCATGCACCTCCAAAGCCCTGGATTTCTATAAATTAAAGGCTCAGCTCTTCACAAATCATCTCATATTTTGCACAATCACGCTGGAGAATTGGAATTGAAGAATCAAAGCTCTTGTGAATCGACATCTTTGTGAGATCAATCTTATTTTTGCATTCATATTACATATCATTGTTAGATTCATAGCATATCAATTTTCAATAGCATTCATATCATATCAGTTTTTATCATTCTTATTGCATAGAAAATATCAAAAATATAGATTAATTGCATTTATTCCATATCTAGAATTGCATTCAAATCCTTCATTTAGGTGTCGTCTAGGTCACTGATCTCGATTACAATCTGAGAACATTAATCTCGCACCTATTAGAAGGCAGTAAATCGCTTGGTTAGATAGCTTTCAATTTTGCACGATTTTGTTTATCACTAACCTCTAATGTTTTACTGAGTGTTGTGTTTACAGATCAGGTATAATTTTCACACACACAGTATAAAGGAAGGAATTTTTTCCTTGTTATGATGGGATTTTAATAGTTGTGATATGAAATTGTGAAATTTGTGATGCGAATGTATGCATGAAGTGAAGAAAAGAGCTAATTCAGTGATGAAGACTTGTGAAGTACAAAGATCTGGATTTGTGACCTTGTGTAGTAGAGAGTGCAGTTTTGGCATAGTATGAAGAAGGTAACATATTTCATATTATTCTATTGAATAATCCTAAGATTTGTTGGATAGTGAGTTCAGAGATCTTGCCTTGAAGCTGTTTGGGTAGTGGGTCCTTCTGTCTTCCATAACTCCTAACAGGGTTAGAATCTTTTAAAAAGGATTCAAAATATCTTAATGGAGATTCATATGTACTAAATGTATTTCATAAGACTCCTAAAAGGGTCCATCCTTTCACAAGAAAATTTCATATTAGTGCATCATTTTGTGGGAATCATTCCCACCGGGGTTTACTCTTTGATCAAGAGGTTCCCTAGTTAACATATCTTGTGTTATTGTGTCATTGTGTATGATTATCTTTCTATGGTTGGTTACTACATTGATTATATGGTTTAAAGTTGTTGAAGTTGATATTGAAGTTGATAAATGGTTTAATTATCAGATAACTGATTCACCCCCCCCTCAGTTATCTTGGTGGTCTTTACTTTCTAACAGTTTTGTTATCCGGTGTCAAGTTTGTTTGATAGATATGTAGTTTTTCTAGTAACATAAATTTTTTAGATGATACTAAGGGTGAGTAGTCCCACACCTCATGGGATGAATCATAGGTTTTCTACATGCTTCATGCCAATTTTGAGTTACTAACATGATGATTTGATCAAGTTATGGTGTCACAGATGAAGACTGGTCATTTTATTGATTGCCAGTGTTATACAGTTACAAAGTTGTTGAGATTTCTTTTGCATACGTTTTGTAGATGATATATTTGGTTGAAAAACTAGGAATATGTTAGGGACATAGAAATATGTCTACCATTCAAAGAGTTTTTGATTCTGATGATCTGCAAGGAAGTTACAAGAATTTTGGTGGAGGATAACATTGTTCTTGAGAGTTTATCATAAGATGTTGGTAGATCTGATGAATGCATTATATTTGTTTGTTTGTTTGAGATTAATGATTCCTTAGGATTATCTAGGATTATGTTCTTGATGACTTGGTAGTTTTCATTCATCAAGGTGGCCAAGTTTAATGAATCTAAGTTGTGTTTTTGTGATCTTAGTTGACATGTTAACCTAAGATGAAAACATAGTTTATAAGAGATTGATAAAACATTTTAGGATTATGATAATGAAATTGAGATGTTATTGATGGATTGAAGAGATGTTTGAAAAGTGCATAGAGCTCTAGATGGTTGATTTGGCATTGAGAGATGTATGATTATGGATTAGGTTTTTTTCAACCTAGTTCTTGATAAATATGGTGAGTTAGGGTTTGATTGGTGCGTTGTGTGTACATGCCAATGTTTTTGAGATTACAGAGGTAAGTGTATTATAATGAAGCATTTTTATAGATCTAATAAGGGTTGAATTTCTTGTCTATGGTGGGCTAAATTTCTTCTTTGTAGTGTGATAGCAATAATTGCATCAAGGGATCTAACTATACTGAAAAGAAAATCATAGTGGGATGCTACTATCCAATTAATGAATTATCATATTGGTGTCTAAAAAGTATTTGTAAACCAATGAGACAGCTTGAGGGAGATATGAAGATGGTATCATACAAGAAGGATATCCCTAGATTTGATAGAACTAACTATGCATTGTGAAAGAAAAGAATGATTATACATCTCAAATATATTGATAAAGACTATTGGAGGATTAAAAATAATTAATAGAACCCTCCTCATAACCCTACAACTCTTGATGAGATCACTGATGCCAAGGTGAACATTGGGGAAAAAGAAGCTTTGCTAAGAGCACCGATTGATGTAGAGATGACTATTGTCACTAGGAATTGCATCCGAATATGGCTAAGCACGAACCTAGCAATCCTGTGAAACATGGGACTACTTCCAGGTTGTGGGTAACCTATCAAAAAGTAGACCTCTAGATTAGGGGCCGGCTTCCCCTTGAACAACCTTGAAAATGAATTGACTTTTGGAGGAAAAGGGAGAGAGAGTGCATGAAATTAAAACTAAACTAGGTGATTCATTGAACATTGATAGATCCATAGATTGAAGCAAAACTCACAATGACACTTAATATAACCTAGTAACTCACAACTTGACCCTATCTACCTTGATAATCCTTGAAATAAAGAGGTACTTGGATTAAAAGAAGGGAAAATCTTCCACAACTTAAAACCCAAACATACACATATTAGAACAACAATTGTAAAACACTTTCCTGAACATTCAACTTGAACAAACATACAAATTAAAGGATAAACAAAATCACAATAACTTTGACATGAATATTAATGGAAAACTCATAAAATGAACAAGGAAAAGAAGGAATACTTCTTATATTAAGTGAAAAGGAGCCAAGTACACCAATGTGCTTCTCCAGAGCTACAAGCATTCACCTCCAAGAAAGAGAGAATGAAGAACTAACCTCCATCACCTAAGTGAGAGGTATATAAAATAACCTATGGGAATCCGCATTGAAACCTCCTTAACCTCCTAAAAATGGAAAAAAATATGCAATTAGGCCCATGAAGATGCCTTTTAAATTCAGATGTCAGATTCCCAGATTTATAGGGGTAATGGAAAAAGTGAACATCCTAAAAAAGATGGTCATTACAAACTACCATGTCCCCTCTAAGTCATTCTTTATAAATGATATTCTGAGAATGGTTTATAAAGACACCACTTGTTGATATCTTACAATAATAAGAGTAAGTGACTTTTACATTTAAATCTTTACCCCTATGCCAATAATAAATGTGGATTTTGAACATTTATTCCCTAAGTTAATAAATAACTCTCAACCCAACTAAGGGAAAAACATATTTATAAACCTATCATTTAAATAAGGTCCATGTTGAAAATACATAGCACCAAAAATAAAACAATTAATAAATTCTCAACCCTAGAATGGGGAGAAACATATTAATCAATTATTTGGATCAAAACCCCCTTTCAAAGATGAGGGGAATTGCGAGCATCCAACACTTCCCTGGTCGACATCTGGAAAGTTTCTATCTTCAATGGCACTCTGCATTTGATCTTCATGTTCATCTTTGGAAACATCTATCCTCTGTCATTGTGTTGTCGATGTAGGCACTAGTCCTTTGTTATTATTCTGCATTTCATTTTATTGCTATCTCTATATTTTTGAGGGCACTGTTGTATGCATGAATCTATGCATTCTCAAAGGCACTATGTCTTTTTTTTACAATGTGTATTCAATTCCTTTGAATCTTTGAGGGCATGGTCTCTTTGTGGCATCATATCTTGAATGATCATGTTGGTGTGTTCACGGCCTGTGAGCTAGGGTACAATATTTTGTTACTTCTTTGTAGTCTGATTAGGGCTGAGAGCCATGGCTTTGCATCACTATTAATGCTTTTGGTGCCATTTGAATGTTGAGATGCTCACTAATTGTGGCACCCAGGTTTAAACTGTGAAATCATTTTGTTGTTGATGTTCACTGTTTGTTGTCCGTGTGCTGTGAGGTTTTCTAGTTTTTGTTTGATTACTAATAGCATTCACACTTTGTTTGATGATGCTAGTCTATGAATGTAGATTCTTTATGCAGCTTATTCTGCTCATGATCCATTGCTGCTGCTATTTATCCTCTATATTTGAAGGCATTGCTATGTTTATTGCTATACTTGTGCCTTGTTAATACTATTGTGGTATCTTGCTTACTGTCCCTTTCTCTGCTCATAAATAGCCAACGAGTTAGACTCTTGGTATCGTGGCTTTCTTTGTCTACTCATTGGTCTTACTCACCCAGAGCCCATGAACTAGGGAATCATTCTTATTTGTTGTTTATCGCATGGCACTGTATGATGGTTTTATGCATTAAACCTATTGTTGACATATGTGGCAGTGTAAAGATCCTTCATTAATTTTTTAATCACCGTTATATGTGGTCAATGTCCATTCGAGCCTACATGCTTGCTATCTTGTATTCCCATGGTGGAAACATTTGGATGTTCTCTATTTGCTATGGTTTTTAATGTTCCATCTTATTACAGCCCGTGAACTTAGGGCATCAATGTATGCATATTGAATTTGCTACTGAATTTGAGGGCTTGAGTTTTCTGGTTGGAAAGCAAGTTAGAAATCCATGACACCATTTTTATATGTAAGTTCCTTGAACGTACCAGTGGCTGCAACTTGTGGGATGGGGCATCAATGTCGTTCATGTTGAATTCATTATCTTTTGAGGGCCTGTGAGCCATAACATTGGAGCATCCTTGTAGTTTTCCATTACTTCCTCTATACTTTTGAGGCCATTCTATTGTTTTTTGCTTTGGTTTAATGGTATTTCATTTGATGCTTACTCGCTGGCACATTTTTTTGTATGCACATGAAATTGCATTCATGGAGTTCATACCAGTCTATGAAAGATTTTATGATGTTTAGTCACTGTTTCTCCATTTTATGCCCGACATTGTCTTTGTTGATATGGATTTACACCATGGAGACCCGTGAACTATCATTGCATTGTTGGACCTCATTCGTTGCTATACTAGCTATTGTTTAGCTTATGGCACATGACTTGAGATCCATTTAGTTGTTATTAAAAAGATGTTTTGCTCACTATTTGTGCCTATATTGGGACTACAATTCATTACACTGTCCGAGGCATTGTTTCTTCATTCCATTTTTTCCCACTGAATAGCATCTTCAAAGCACTACAAACATATTGGATGTACCTCATTATTATAGGATCTTTTCCATGATGTTATGTAATCATTCCACCATTTGTAGCTTCTTTGATTAGCCTTAAGATGCAGATTTAAACACACTTCATGCCATGAATATGAGATAGAACCATGTAGATTTGTTTACCTTATTTTCTATTCTGATGATGATTTGATGTACTCTACAAGCCCTATGTTCACTATTAGTGCTTGACTATGTTTCATTTTTCTACCTTTGTGATCTGTGAATGTTTCATTGGTATATGGTGATCATGGGTGCTCTTGGCTTGTGACATGGTCTTTACTGAGGAAATTTGAGGTTTTTCTGATAGAGCCCATGTCACAGGGCAACATCATTCATCTAGATTCTAGCACCTTTGGATTGTTGCTGTACAGATAATCATTATACTTTGAGGATGGTCTTTTAGGAATACCATCCTCTTAGTACTTTGATTTTTTGAATGAGGTAAACAACAGTGAATCAACTTCTTCTGTATCTGCACATGGAACAAACAAGTTAGTGAAAACAATGGTATCTCTTTTTATTCCTACAACATCTTTCCTTAGTGCACATTCCCTGAAGCATAGCCCTTGTTAGAGGTGTATGAATGAGTGCATATATGCATGCTTGATTATGGTACCATACATTATTTAGATCCATTAGATCTAACCCTACCCATTTCTCTCTTCTCTCTAGGTTTCAGATCATAGGAGCACACTGGACAAAACTGGATCAACCCTCCACTACCAGGAAATGTCTGGTACCCTTATATTTATGTTCATTTCATGTATGTCTAGACTCATTTATGTAATTCTAAAAATGGCTATGCTCACGGCCTGTGTGAACTTAGGTAAATGATATTCTCAGTTCTTTATCTTTTACAACACATTTAAGACATTGGCACATATACTTGTAATGGTTTTAGATGTAAACATTTCTTTTCCCTTTCATGTATCGTACTATTAAATGAACACAAATTTAAGAAAGATCACCTAATAATCCAAACTAGGGTACAATAGTCTCATTTAGTAATTAGGTCTCCAAAGATGAGTAAAAATATGATAACATTCTAGCGACCTCAACTGAGTGCTTGCTTGCTAAGCACCCTTGACCAGTTGCCTTTAAATCCATTGGGCACAAAGTCTCATAATCCAAAACTAAACCTAGATTTAAGAAAAAAAATCCTTCTTGCTGACAAAACAACTAACTACCAGAGATAGACTGCTTTGGCTTATTGCTAACCAAAACCGAACTAAAAATTGGAACTGAAAGCAATCTTGTCTTGAAACACTTAGGGAACACAAAACTGAAAACTCCTATCCTACCCTACTCTAACTAGTATCACCAAGCTAGTCAAACAAATCCATTGACTGGACTATTGAAATAACTTCCCATTCTGCTAAGAGCGTTATACTTTGTATATTTGGTGCTAACAAGGAGAATATGGAATATAAAAACATACTAAACTACCTGGCATATCAAATTTTGAAATTGGTAGTCCAGATTACTAACCTTGATTAGATCATAGGTGTTGTCTTCCTAGGGTGTTTGATAAGACTGAATAAGCTCTTAGTCATCAAGGGATGGACTTCTAACATCATCTCCCACTAGATCTTTGAGCATGGATGTTTCATTTGACCCCATCTGAGCAAGGTATCTGATAGGATGTCCCCTTGAGAGTATGAATCTCAGCCTTTGTTTCTCAGTATGGACCTTATGAATGACCTCAACATGTTGATAAAAAATCTTCCCCTCCATGATAGCTTTCCATACCATTTCTTCTTCTAGGGTTAGAGGATCATCCTCTTCTTTAGTTGGAACATCCAATATCTCATCAAAGCTATCAAATTGCATCACTGGTTCTTCCTCATTATCTAGGAAATATGATCCCTAAGAGTTATTCACCACTTTATTGTTGATAGGTCTAGATTCTATAACTGGGACAACATCAACCTCCTAAAATACAAACTCCTCTTTAAGAACATGGATGCTACTATCTATTTCAGGAGGATGAGGAACATCAACAAGAGTTGAGAAGAAAGCATCAATTATAGATTCAAAATCATCTTGTTGTTCTAAGTTTGCAGCAATTATATCATCTTTCTTATCATTACTAATACAATTAGGGAGCTCAACCAATAGATCTTGTGTTGCATCTTCTTTCTCAATATAAGAAGGAATTTCCTCAAATAGGTCAGTTAGGGTCTCACCTTCTTCACTTGCTTCCTGATCCTTGTCTTGCTTCTCTAATCCATCATCATGTAACAAATCTAGTTGTTCCTCATGATCATTATGAAAGAGTACACCTAAAAGACAAAAATCATCTTCTTCCTGGTGGCTTGAAATATTGTGAGGTGTAAGGGTCTCTTTAGAAATTGGCTCATATGGCTTTATTTTCTATAGGATGGGCTCATTATCATTTAGGAAGTCAAACCCTTTAGGTGTCTCTTCGATAGGAATAGAATGAGGTGACTAGAAATGTAAGGTGGGGTCATGAAAAGGCTCTAAAAATGTATGGAGGTTAGGCCCCTGTTGACTAAGATTCTGAACTGAAGGATAAATCCTAAAGCTTGGAATTTTAATAGAAGTGATAGGGGACTTACCAGGAAAGAAACTTGGGATTTGAACCTTGTAATTATCCTGTCTGGTTTGCAAAGCTTCTAGGTCCTCTTCCTCTAGGATTGCATCTCCTTTGGACTTTGGACACACAAGAGTAGCCTCTTTTTGTAACACTTTAGGCACCTCCTCCTAGATCTCTTTCTTTAAAAGATTTGGCATCTCAAAACCCAGATACATGGTCCATGAGGTTCTCCAAGACTACATTAAGTTTGTATTGCCCTTAGGTGGATCTAGTGAACTTTCTTGCATTGGGGCATAAATGACTTCTTAATCTCCTTGCCTTGGTGCTTGCACCAACATATTCTTAATCAAATGATCCTTCTCTGCAATATGTTTAGCAAGTGTCTTTTTCTCTTGATCATGAAATTCATCATTTTCTGCTAACTCTTTTCAGAGATCTTTCTCATTTTTCATAGCCGTCAGATGCATGACCCTTATTAATTCTTTATACTCTTCAATCTTTTCTTCATGGATCTTCTCTTGTTGGTTCTTCTCTTCAAGGGTCTTCTCATAAATTTATATCTTTTTCCCTAGCTTCCTTGAAAACTCCTCTTTCTGAGCCACCACTTCTATATACTGCCTTGAGATCTCTTCTTTCTGAGCCCTCATTTCCACATAGTCTTTCATGAAAGAGTTCATTTTTTCTTGAAAACTTGCCAACCAATCATTGGAGTTTGTATCCAAAGTGGTGTTGGACTGATTTTGAAGATTGTAATGGTGTCCCTCATAGGGTGGTTCATAGGAATGCTCCTAGGATGCTTGATGTTGGGTGGGAGGGTATGGTGGTGCATGATGGTAATTTTATTTTGGTGGGCCACTATGGCTATATGCTGCTGCTTGGACAGCTTGATATAAAATGAATGAAGGTACATGGGTAGATTTATCATGATATGGGGGGTGATAGGGTGAATATGCATTAGGAATTGACATGCTTACTCATCAAATGATCTTGTAAAAGGATATTTATGAAACTTACCAACACTAGGACTACTTAAACCAGTAGATTTTTCTCAGAGTCGTCATGGTGTTTGGAACAAACTACCTCTGAAGGCTTATTTCACTAAGGATCACACCAAAATCTCAGTGAATAATGGGAAACATCACTGTCCCATCGAGCATGCCAAAAATTGTTGTCACTAGGGATTGCACCCGAATATGGCTAAGCCCGAACCTAGCAATCTTGTGAAACATGAGACTACTTTCAGGTTGTGGGTAACCTATCAAAAAGTAGACCTTTGGATTAAGGGCTAGATTCCCCTTGAACCACCTTGAAAATGAACTAAATTTTGGAATAAAAGGGAGAGAGAGTGCATGAAATTAAAATTAAACTAGGTGATTCATCGAACGTTGATAGATCCACATATTGAAGTAAAGCTCACAATGACACTTAATATAACCTGGTAACTCACAACTTGACCCTATCTTCCTTGATAATCCTTGAAATACAGAGGTACTTGGATTAAAAGAAGGGAAAAGCTTCCACAACTTAAAACCCAAATGTACACATATTAGAACAATAATTAAAAATCAATTTCCTAAACATTCAACTTGAACAAACATGAAAAGTAAAGGATAAATAGAATCACAATATCTTTGACATGAATATTAATGGAAAACTTAGAAAATGAACGAGGAAAAGAAGGAATACTACTTATATTTAGTGAAAAGGAGCCAAGTACATCAATGTGCTTCTCCAGAGCTACAAGCATTCACCTCCAAGAAAGAGAGAATGAAGAACTAACCTCCATCACCTAAGTGAGAGGTATATAAAATAACCTATGGGAATATGCATGGAAACCTCCTCAACCTCCTAAAAATGGAAAAAAATATGCAATTAGGCCCATGAAGATGCCTCTTAAATCCGGATGTCAGATTCCCAGATTTATAGGGGTAATGGAAAAAGTGAACATCCTAAAAAAGATGGTCATTAAAAACTACCCTTTCCCCTCTAAGTCATGCTTTATAACTGATATTCTGACAATGGTTTATAAAGACACCACTTGTTGATATCTTACAATAATAAGAGCAAGTGACTTTTACATTTAAATCTTTACCCCTATGCAAATAATAAACATGGATTTTGAACATTTATTCCCTAAGTTAATAAATAACTCTCAACCCAACTAAGGGGAAAGCATATTTGAAAACCTATAATTTAAATAAATCCTATGTTGAAAATACATAGTACCAAAAATAAAACAATTAATAAATTCTCAACCCTAGAAAGGGTAGAAACATATAAATTAATTATTTGGATCAAAACTCCCTTTCGAAGATGAGGGAAACTATTGGCATCCATCACTTCCCTACTTGGCATCTGGAAAGTTGCTATCTTCACTGACACTCTGCATTTGATCTTCATGTTCAAATTTGGAAACATCTATCCTATGGCATTGTGTTGTCAAGGTAGGCACTGGTCCTTTTTCATTATTCTGCATTTCATTTTATTGCTATCTCTATATTTTTGAGGACACTGTTGTATGCATGAATCTCTGTATTCTCAAAGGCACTGTGTGTTTTTTTACAATTTGTATTCAGTTCCTTTGAATCTTCGAGGGCATGGTCTCTCTATGGCATCATATCTTGATTGATCATGCTGGTGTGTTCACAACCTGTGAGCTATGACACTATATTTTGTTACTTCTTTGTAGTCTGATTAGGGCTGAGAGCCATGGCTTTGCATAACTATTAATGCTTTTGGTGCCATTTGAATGTTGAGATTCTCACTAATTGTGGCACCCATGTTTAAATTGTGACATCATTTCACTATTTATGTTCACTGTTTATGGCCCATGGGCTGTGATCTTTTCTAGTTTGTGTTTGATTGCTAATAGAATTCACACTTTGTTTGATGATGCTAGTCTATGAATGTAGATTCTTTATGCAACTTATTCTTCTCATGATCCATTGCTGCTTCTATTTCTCCTTTGTATTTGAAGGCATTACTATGTTTATTGCTATACTTGTGCCCTGTTAATACTATTGTGGCATCTTTCTTACTATCCCTTTCTCTACTCATAAATAGCCAACGAGTTAGACTCTTGGCATTATGGATTTCTTTGTCTACTCGTTGGTCTTACTCGCCCAGAGCCCGTGAACTAGGGCATCATTATTATTTGTTGTTTATCACATGGCATCGTGTGATGGTTTTATGCATTAAACCTATTGTTGACATATGTGGTATTGTAGAGATCCTTCATTAATTGTTTACTCACCATTATATGTGGTCAATGTCCATTCGAGGCTGCATGCTTGCTGTCTTGTATTCCTATGGTAGAAACATTTGGATGTTCTCTATTTGCTATGGTTTTTAATGCCGTGTCTTATCACAACTTGTGAACTTATGACATCAATGGATGCATATTGAATTCTCTATTGAATTTGAGGGCCTGAGTTTGCTGGTTGCAAAGCACATGAGAAAGCCATGACGCCATTGTTATATGTAAGTTCCTAGAATGCACCACTGGTTGCAACTTGTGGGCTGGGGCATCAATGTCGTGCATGTTGAATTCATTGTCTTTTGAGGGCCTGTGAGCCGTAACATTGTAGCATCCTTGTAGTTTTCCATCACTTCCTCTATACTTTCAAGGCCATTCTATTGTTTTTTGCTTTGTGTTAATGGCATTTCATTTTATGCTTGCTCACTGGCACATTTTTCTATATGCACATGAAATTGCATTCATGGAGTTCAAATGAGTCTATGAAAGATTTTATGATGTTTAGTTACTATTTCTCCATCTTATGCCTGACATTGTCTTTGTTGATATGGATTTACACCATGGAGACCCATGAACTATCACTGCATTGTTGGACCTCATTCATTGTTATACTGTCTATTGTTTAGCTTATGTCAAATGACTTGAGATCTATTTAGGTGTTATTAAAAAGATGTTTTTCTTACTGTTTGTGCCTATATTGGGACTGTAATTCATTACATTATTTGAGGCAATGTTTCTTGATTCCATGTTTGCCCAATGAATAGCATCTTCAAAGCACTATAAACACACTAGATGTACCTCATTGTTATAGGTTCTTTGCCATGATGTTATGAAATCATTCCACCATTTGTAGCTTCTTTGCTTAGCCTTAAGATACAGATTTAAACACACTTCATGTCATGAATATGAGATAGAACCATGCAGATTTGTTTACCTTATTCTTTATTTTGATGATGATTTGATGTCCTCGGAAAGCCCTATTTTCAATGTCAATGCTTGACCATGTTTCATTGTTCTACCTTTGTGATTTGTGAATGTTCCACTAGTACTGCTTCATCTAGTTGCTTCCCTGTGGTGATCATGGGTGCTCTTGGCCTGTGATGTGGTCTTTGCTGAGGGAATTTGAGGTTTTCCTAATAGAGCCCACATCACATGGCAACATCATTCATCTAGATTCTAGCACCTTTGGATTGTTGTTGTACATACAATTAATGTACTTCAAGGATGGTCTTATAGGAATACCATCCTCTCAGTACTTTTATTATCTGAATGAGGTAAACAATAATGAATCAGATTCTTCTATATCTACACATGGAACAAACAAGTTAGTGAAAACAATGGTATCTCTTTTTATTACTGCAACATCTTTCCTGAGTTCACATTCCCTGTAGCATAGCCCTTGTTAGAGGTTTATGACTAAGTGCATATATGCATTCTTGTAAATATTATGGTACCATACATTATTTATATCCATTAGATCTATATCCACCCCTTTCTGTATTCTCTCTAGGTTCCAGATCACAAAAGCACATTGGATAGAACTGGATCAACGCTCTAGTACTAGGCAATGTCTGGTACCCTTGTATTTATGTTCATTTCATGTATGTCTTTACTCATTTATGTAATTCTAAAAATCGCTATGCTTATGGCTTGTGTGAGCTTAGGTAAATGATCTTCTCAGTTCTTTCTTTTTGTACAACACATTTAAGACATTGGCACATATACATGTAATGGTTTTAGATGTAAACATTTCTTTTCCCTTTCATGTATCTTACTATGAAATGAACACAAATTTAAGAAAGATCACCTCATAATCCAAACTAGGGTACAATAGTCTCATTTAGTAATTGGGTCTCCAAAGATGAGTAAAAATATGATAACAATGACTAATGTCATGGAAAAATTGTAGAGAGCTTGAAAGGAAAGTATGAGACTATGAAGATGAGCGAGGATAAGAATATCTCCTCATACATGTTGAATGTTAATGAGATAATGTTTTCTATTAGATGTGCTAGAGGAATACTTGATGAGGATGATATTATTTTAAAAGTTTTTAGATCCTTAACTCTTGCCTATGGAAATAAAGACCATGACTAATATGACAAGAGAAAAGCTTGTTGGGAAGCTTATAACCTTTCAGTTGAGTTCAATAAGTGGAAAACCACCCAAGAATGAGACATCTTTCAAAGACACTATGATTGGAGAGAATATGCAGAGATCAGATCTATTTGGGAAACTTGAAAGGAAATTGTCAAGATGGAAACAAACATTGAAGGACATAGAAGAGGAGGATAGAGAGATTTAAGAATTGGAAGATAAGTTTGCAAAAAGAACATCGTGTACAGAAAGAGCTCATGCTAGAAGTAAGTACAAAGGAAAATTTCCTTTCAAATGTTTTTCATGTGGTAAGGTAAGACATTATGCATCTAGGTACCCTAATAGACTTCCTAAGTATATGATGCAGGAGCATTTTGGGTTCCTGAAGATCTTTCTTAGTCTTGGAGGAATTCCCTGGCAGAGGGATGCAGTACTTTTTTTTTGGCAGTTTTCTAAGTTTTTGGGTTGTGATGATCTGTGGAGATCTTTGGAATGTGCACTAAAAGGATTTTGTTCCTTTATGTATGTGGAAGATATATCTAAGGTCTCAATGCTTGAGGTGGCATGGTTTGGGAGATATTGGATGAATTGTTTCAAAGTTAGAGCTGTTTTCCTTGCCGTCAGAGTAATATTTTCCTACAGTTTTGGAGCTGATTGCGGGATGTGGCTCCATTGATCCTTAATGAATAATAATTTCACTCTTAAGGCCTTAAAGAGGACATAAATTAATATCATTTCCCAAGGGCTCAAGTCCTAATTCATTATGAGTAAAAAGTTATGGCCATTTTCTTGGGGACCTATTTTCTAGCAGTTTTCACAGGAAGCATGGAGTGTTTATTCTTGTACGGTTCAATGTGATGAGATGGGGCCTTGTGTAGTTAAGGGAATTTTATTGGGTCATGTGTGGACCTAAATCCAAAGGTTCATTAAGTTTTGATGATTGTTTCATTAGTTTTGGTTTAAATCTTCCAAACGGGACCTGTAATCTAATTAAATGCCTGACTGGCCGACTTGTGGCTTAGCTGGCTATATATTGAGAGTTTGGGTAGATGTTGAGGTAGGATAATGGTATATTGATAATATAAGGAGATTAGAAGGATAATTGGATCCTGTGAGATATTGTAGATTAGATGTTTTATCTGATATTGTAATAGCAGAGCTAGTGGTTTGCATACTTGGAGACAAGGAGATTATTTGGAGGCTTGCGAGCTCAAGTTTAGATTTTCCTTAGTGTTTCCATCAGTTGTTGATTTGTTTCAAAGCTGGAATAGCTAGGGGATTACTGAGATACTTTGTAATTTCATTGTAATAGGTCGAAACTCGAAAGGCCTTACAACCGGGCATGTTGAATGAAATTATGTTTTGAATCATTTCTTGTTGTATTCCGCTGCAATTATTGTTGTTATAATTGGTAGTTGTAGGCTTGGACCATCCATTATTGGGTCATCCATCCCTACCCTATGTTAGTATAGGTATGAGGCTAAGCCTAGGGCAAGAAGATGTTATTATGTCTTAGAATTTGAAGGAATTACTGGTGATGAATCTAATGAAGCTGATAAGGATGATTATGAGTTTAATTTCATTTTTGTTAAGGAAGAAGGTAATAAGTTTGTGAATAGGTTAAAATTGGAGCCTTAACAATGCACCTAACATCCAACACTATTCATTTGTAATATGTTGTTTTGTTTTGAATTAGAATAACATACGTAAATCTGGAAATACTTGAAAATTAATTAGGTCAAGATACATACCTCATAATGAAATTGATTTAGAAATACCTATTTTCTGAAGCCTGTGCGGAGTTTCAGAAGATTCTACAACCAGATCTGGGATCAGGAAGTCGTGACAGAGAAAACCCAAAAAACTTTTGTCTTTCCAGTAGTAGGTAGTCTTTGACCCTCATAAAAGGTCAAAGGCTACATTTTTATTCTGAAGGTTGATTATGACTTTGTTCACAGATCTTAGAAGTTTGGTGAAAAGGGAACTAAGATCTGTCCTCTAATTCTCGAAACAACGACTGTAGATATCTAAAAAAGGGAGTTTTTGGGGTGGCTATATAGGGTTTTGCCTTAGTCAAACCCTTGTTTTGGTGATCTCCACCTCCATGAATAGCCAATTGAAATAGAATGTGTGTGTGTATGTGTTGAAAATGTAATGCCAAGATCTAATCCTCTAGATCAAAACCCTAGCATGAATATGTATGAAACAAAAATGCATAGATTTGAATAAGATAGAAAAGCATACCAAGCCCCCAAGGCTAAAGTACTTCTACCAAACTCACAATCCATAATTGCTACTCCATGATTGTATCTTTGAATGCTTGAAAGTTGGTAATGGTGGATCGAGGAAGAAAGGATCTCTCTTGCTCCAAGTATGTGCTCACAAAGATGCTTGATGTCAACAATGGCTTGATCTTCTATATCATCCTCTTGCAATCTTGCATCTTCATCATTCCTTGCTTGCTTGAATCTTCTTGTTCATGAAATTGTCTCCTTGAGATAACTTGATCATTAAATTTCTTGGTCAAAATGAATGCAAAATCGAGTCTTTATATAGAGGTTTCAAGGTGAGGCTCCTAGAGCAATGTGAGGACCCATAATTAAAATTTCACCTCAAATTAAGGTCCAATCACAATAACCAACTAAGGAGGGAAAAAAATTAAATGAATTTTGAATTAAAACCTTTTTCACACTCAGATTCAAGGGCCCGACATTGATTTCGGGGCTCGTCGGGACCAAATTTGAAAAAGAGGCACAAATTTCAGAGGAGGTCAAAGATGACCTTGTTTTTGACCTAGGTCAGGGATGAGCTCAATGTTGACCTAGGTCAAGGACAAGCTTGATGCTGACCTAGTTTAGGGTCAACCTCAACTTTGACCCAGTGGGCCTAGATCCAGCTAGAATCATGACAGGAGGTCCCGGGGATGCCCGGAGACCTAGAAATGATGCCAAAATGGGACAGAATGCTGGGGAGAGGCATAAAATCATATGATGATTGTGATGAAGGCTAGGAGGACCTATTTCTAAGTCCTAGCTAGAAAATAGAGCCATGGAAGAGGGAAATTAAGGAGAATCCTTAGGATCCTAACCCTAATTTCACCTAGAATGGAGAGATTAAGTGTAGAATGCATCCTAAATGCAAGTCTATCATGATAAATGTACTAAAAGAGGGTGCTAAATCTATCAAGATGGAAGTGATTCCATTTTAAGATGATACATTTAGCCCCCACTTTAGCTCAGATATGACACTACGTGAATATGCAAGCTAAAGTAAGAAGACATCATATTAAATAAAAGGGATATAGCCAAGTCCTCGATGTAAAGATCCTATAGAAAATTGTTAGAACCTGCAACACACAAGGTTAATGAAAATCCATAAATCACCTAAGGCTTACAATATGATAATTTGAGAAGTATATAGAGCCCCTTATGCCCCCCTATTTCAACTTTCTACTTCGAAAGGGTGAAATAGGGTGAAAAGAAAAAATCTATATACTAGATATACAAAGTGTTGAAAAGTCCTTTCCTAAACCAATTAGAAGGATTCCTAACCTTCCTAAACTAGTTGAAGGAGTTAGGTATCTAAATCAAGATTCCAATGCCATTGATGGTACTGAAAATGGAGTTACCAAACTCAAGTTATGATGAAAAGAGTGGATGTCCGTCTAAATGCATAAGAAGGGAAATCCGAGTTTACCCTAAGGAAACCCTAAAAGAAACCCTAATTTAAACTTATAAATAAGGAAAAGAGAGAAATACTTACTCATTCTTACCATTTGAAAATTTGAAATGAGGAAGCAAGATGTCGAGAAGAGAAGAACTTTGTGCGACACGCTTGGAGATTCTGAGACATAGCCTGGCTACTAGACGGTCACTACTTGAGGTGAGTTTATTGTTATCTACCTTTGTACTTTCCAAATTCTTGTTATTTTATAGGCAAGCTTAACTTTAACCCTTTTAGGTCAACCCTGACCCATCTAGGTTGACATTGACCCATCTAGGTCAACTATGACCCATGAAAGTCGACATTGACCAAAGGGTTTTTGCTAGTTTCTGGGATAAGGTTAAACTTAACCCAAAAAGGTCGACCCTGATCTAGAAAAGTTGACATTGACCCACTAAGGTCTTCCTTGACCTAACTAAGGTTGACTTTGACATAGTTTAGTTAGATTTGTAGATTTGATGATGTAGATGATTGATATGATGTTGTTTGTGCTTATAGGACTTGATTTGTTTTCGAGAGCATCCTTTTGGAGAGTTGCTAGTCATGGTCAGAGAGAGATTGTCTGAGCTTGATAATGAGGAGATGCAGTTACAGAAGGATGTGGGACTATACTAGGTATCAGTCCTTCCATGAATCAGACTACACCGAGCCATGCTATCGACTTTGATAGAGAGGTGGGATGAGGATACATGCTCCTTTAATCTTCCCTCTAGTGAGATTACAATGACATTAGAGGATGTCTACAGGATCATGCGGCTTCCAGTGCAAGGTGAGACTATCAAACCTAGAGAATAGCGTGCTTGTGGGGATATCTATGTAGACATAGAGTATTATATAGGATGGGTTCCATAGATGTGGACTTAGTCAAATCATGTCCTATTATCATCCATAATGTCAAGCCCTACACCTTTAGTATGAAAGGTGATGCTTTGTATAGTAGACTTGGTTGTGTTACCCAACTCAAAGGGTACTATATTTTGTTCACCTCTTACACATCTCATATAGAGGATGGAGAGAGATAGGACTATGTTGTCATGGGGTCGCAACATGCTAGCTCAGCTATACCATGAGCTAGGTCAGCTAGTGAGGTATTAGTGGGAGAGTCTGTTGATATGCACGCTCTTGTAGATTTGGATGTTTGAGAATTTCTAATGTACACATCCACAGGGAGTTCTAGTGATGGTAGATGCAAGCACATCGAGAGCCTTCATGTATCCCTTGAGAGATATTTGGCAATTTGGAGATATACTCTACTGGAGAGTACATCTAGACCGCATTGCGAGCACTGATGTGATATGGAGACCCTACTGCTGAATGATAGAGTGGTCTGATACACGATTCCATATGAGAAATTCATAGCATCATAAGCTACTAGAGGGTCATTAGAGTCATATAGTTATGCCCTACCATTATGATCAGGTGATGAGGCAGTTCAGCCTATTACAGGGAGTCCCTAGAGCAGTACCTCAGTATGTACATCTGACAAGATACTATCAGAGACTTGGCACTATACACTGACCATTGATAGTAGACATAGAGGATAGCGATGTAGGGGAGATAGAGGACATAGAGGCATCATTAGATGTGACCTATTCAGGCATGATCTGGGATTACATCAGGTACTAGACTTTGCAGGGGATCCATCCTATCTTTCTCGAGGATTATCCCACAGGTGATCAAGGCTTTACAAAGGGGATACACCTAGATAGTGGAGCCATAGAGGAGGATGAGGATATCAGATATGAGGAGGAGCACATCTCTAAGGGATATCCCATGGAGGAGGAGAGAGAAAATAGAGTAGAGGAAAGAATAGATGAGAGAGTCAAGGACATGCCCCTAGCTGGTGATACTGGTGCAGATATACTGATTACTCATGCATCACCATTGAGATCATGACAGCCCCCATGGCCCCATATAGAGACACCACCATTGAGGCCTAGATATAGCAAGCATGGAGAGAGTAGTCACTCCATGCCGCCACCATCTAGACACTTTAGTGATGTCCAAGAGGGAGACCCAGGTATGAAACATGAAATTTGATTGACTATGTGATTTGATTTGAGGTAAACATGACACTAGACTGATAAAAATTTTCTTTTTATAGCTAGCGTAGTAGAGTGGAGGAGCTTTGTATCTGAGATTTTGAAGGATACAATTATATCCTACCGACTACCAGTCGACAAGCGAGATTCTTCCATCGGTCATAGAGATCCTGATAGGCATGTTGACATCTTTGCATGTATCTAGCGAGACCTGAGATTATGTAGAGAAAGTGAGGAGAAGCTGATGGCAGAGGTACAAAGTCTCCAAGGATGTTCAAATTGTATGAGCATATCCAAGAGCCATGCACGAACACACAAATCTTCATCTTCCCATCACAGAGTAGAGAGATTTGGGAGCCATTGGCCATCAGAGCGACATAGTGATAGATAGGGCCACTGGCCACATATGTATCAAAACTTGAAAAAATCTTTTTGATGAATGAAAAAATTTCTTTACTAATTAGTTCTTTGTTTGATTACTATGCTTTCATCAATATAAAACTTAATAGAAAGAAAGTGCATAAATATATTCAATATGTAATTTTGCTAAAATTACATAACCTATAAAATAAATCTTTATAAGGAATACATAAATGCATAGGAAAATAAATGAAATTAAGGATAATAATGTTTAAGATGCATAATATTAATGGGTTCCTTACAAGAAACATCATCCATATCAGTAAGTTTATAAGAACCTAAACCAAAGTCTTCAATAACAACAAAAGGTCCAAGCCAATTAGGGATAAATTTTCCTTTTTTGCTCGGTAAAGAATTCACATTTTGTTGATTCTCATAAAGGACTAAATCACCAGCCACAAATGTTTGTTCAATTACCTTATGATTGTATTATTTCTAAAGAGATTTATGATAAGCTTTTATATGTTCTAATGCATGTATTCGTTGTTCATCCAACATTTCTAGCTCTTGTAAGCGTTGTTCATGAAAAGTATCTTTATCCATTATTCCATGAAATGAAATATGTAAAGAAGGTATTTCTAGTTCCAAAGGCATAATAGCATCAATACCATAGACAAGGTTGTAAGGAGAAGTACCCATGGTAGTACAAACACTAGTCCTATAAGCCCATAAAGTATAAGTCAGCTGAGTATGCCAATCTTTCGCATGCTTACTAACTATTTTTCACAAAATTTGTTCAATAATTTTATTTGATGCTTCAGCTTGTCCATTAGATTGAGGATAGTGAGGAGTTGAAAATCTATGTTGAATCCTATATTTCTCCAAGAATTTTGTGACTTCCTTGTTTTTAAAAGAGGTTCCATTATCCAAAATTATCGTTGAAGGAATACCAAATCTTGTTATGATATTACAAATAACATCCTCCATTTTTTAACAAAGAGGGACAACATGTAGAACATGTACAAAAAAAGCCAAGTACAAAATGTGTCTCTTAGAGCTACAACACTCATATATTAGAGAGAAATAATGAAGAGCTAACCTTAATGACATAAGTGAGAGGTCTATAAAACAAGGCAAGGAATCAACAGCAAAACCTCCTCAACCTCCTAAAAGTGGAAAATCCTGCAAATAGGCCCATGAAGATGCCTCTCAAACTTGGATGTCAGGTTCCCAAGTTTATAGGGGTAGTGGAAAAAACAAGACTTCTAAAAGAGGTGGTCAAATGAAACCACTCTATCCATCCCAGGTCATGCACTAATAATATTCTGATGAATGGTTTATAAAATACCATTGTTAGAATTTACAATAAGAATATGCAATGACTTTTACATTAAAATTTTACCCCTATGTGGATTTCAAAAGTTTAATTAATTATATTTATGAATAGTCCTTCAACCCAATTAAATTAATTTAAAACGGGAGAACATATTCAAAATATTTACATTTTCTTAACTTTAAATCCACCAAGTAATTGTTTAGATCCTTTAAAACTTAGGGCCTCCTCTTTTCAAAACCTTGTGGGCTTAGGATAAATTTAATCATTTAACACTATTTCCTAGAAAGAATCCCACTTTTGACAAAATCATAAAATAAAACCTTGTCTCTTGATTTTTGAAGAAGACTAAGTGTTCAGATTGACAAAAAGAAAGAAACTTTCCTTCAGCTTGCTCTGCCCGTTCTTGGATTGGGAAGTTGCAGGTAATGAATAGGAAAAATGGCTTTCCTGGAGTCCACATTTGGCATGATGTCTTAACAAAATTAGAAGGTAGGTGATAGACCTCACTGCATTTCCTTTGCATTTGATTTCATTTCTATCATTTTCATTTGCATATGAAAGGTCATGGATTAACTAGGGCACCCATATCATGCTTTATTCCATGCATTTGCTGGCATGATGTATTTTACTTCCTCTATAATGCAAATCTCTCAGGCATCTTGTATTTACACTTCATTGCATTTGGTCTTACTGGCATCATGCTCTCCATTACAATGATACTGTAGGTTTTGTTTACAATGTCATTGGCTCCTCTGAACTCTCAAGGGCATGGATTTTGAATGTGCACTAAAATCTTTTTCATCTATTCATTCTAGCCCATGGATTAACTTTATGCTGCTTAGTCACTATTTTGAAGGCCGAGAGCCATGAATTTTTAAATCTAGTGCATCATGTATGCTAAATTCATTACTCTCTATTACTGCAATCTGGGTACCCTTACACTCACCATTTAGCCTTTAAGGCCCACGAGGTAGGGCATGGTGATCATGTACCCATTGTTCTTTTGATTTTTGTGGGATATGCTTCATTACCCTATTGTATTTGAGGGCCGAGCTCTAAATATTTATCAACGTGTTATTTTACTTGTCATTGCTTTCATAAATTATGGCTTTCATTACTTTGATTATGGCACACATTTATTTCATTTTGATCATATCTCTTCATAGCCGTGCTTGATCCTGGGCATTTGTACTATCTGTGTTCACTATCAATGACATCATCCATCATTGCTACCACTGTCATTTGATACCGAGAATTAACAATATCTATCGAAATCCTCATTGAAGCTGATGTCTACATCCTCCATAAGGTTTTCATGATTGCGCATATTTTTATCTTCATTTGGCATCATACTTATTAGTTTGCTTGAGTCTTACCACTGATTTAATACATGCATCATTGATTGGTTCATTTTCATACAAGATGCCAATGTTTTCAAGACCTAGTTTCAAGTTGTACCCTCTATCGTGACTGCATTTTTCATGATGTTGCCTCATCATTTGATTATGGTTTCATGCTATAGTTTTATTCTCAACATGTACAACTTGTTGCATTAAGATCTCCACTATTGTGACTATTGCATGATGTAGGCCCATGAGTTTACTTATTGATTCTTGTTCATTATATCCTCTTGCACAATGTTTTAAACTCATGGGTTCTTAGGCATCATTCTTATTGCCACCTCTACTAGCTTTTGGGGTTTGGAGATAGTACTTTGTTACACCCATTATGATTCTTATGAAATCGTGGTGTCATGCCTACTAAAATATGGAAAGGTGCTCATTATTTTATTCTCATTCACTATCATACTGAGGCCAAAAGCTGATTATGAAGCATTATTTTAATGTTTACTTGGTGCCCTTTGGAGGTCACTATTTTTACAATACATTGAGGATTCATATTTTCTTCTTTTAATGGCATCATCTTGGGCTTATTATGATTGTCTAACTGCATCATTTACCTAGTTCTTTATTCAACTTCAATGTAGATTTAGGTTCTTCTCATGCCATAATGATGATGTAGAATATGTACCTTTTTTTTCGGCCTTTTGGTTGGTACCATGATTTCTCCATTGGATTGTTCTTGGCACCAATATATGTATCTGTTTCATTATTCCATGCTTGAGATCCACTTAATGACACACTGTTCGGTGCTCATTTCTTGACACATGCACTATCCATTCACTATTCCATATGATGATATGCCATTTTTAAGAGGCATTGTGTCATTGATTCACCAACTATAGCCCCTTTTGAATTTGGTTCATAATGCAGATTTTGAACATGCTTTTGCTACAACATCAATACATTAAATAGAAATTTGAAGCACACCCTATTCTATAATGTACCTTCCTTAGTATACATATTTGTGTGCCTTCTCTGACATGTTGATGATGCATGTCCCCTCCTTAAAACTGCCAGTGCTTTTGACAATAATTCATTTGATTTGTCTTTATGATCTTTGAGTGTCCCACTAATACTACCTCATCTAGTTGTTTCCTTGGTGATCATGGGTGTTCTTGGCTTGTGATGCAGTCTCTGCCAAGGAAATTTGAGGTTTTCCTGGCATGGCCAACATTACATGTCAATGTCATTCATATAGATCCCAGCTCCTTACTATTTTTGTTGTACATACAGTCACAGAGCTTTGAGGATGGTCTTTTTAGGAATACCATCCTCTCAACACCTTGATTATATGAATGAGGTAAACAATAGTGAATCAACTTCTTTTGTATCTGCACATGGAATAAACAAGCTTGTGAAAACATGGTATCTCTTTTATTCTTGTAGTATGTTTTCCTAAGTGTACATTCCCTGTAGCATATCCCTTGTTAGAGGTGTATGACTGAGTTCATATATGCATGCTTGTAAATATTATGGTGCCATACATTGTTTAGATCTAATGGATCTAACCCCATCCCTTTCTCTCTCTCTTTTGCAGCTGCTGGACCACAGGAGCACCTTGGAAACACCTTGGATCAAGACTCATTACCAGGCAATGTCTAGTACCCTTGTATTTATGTTTATTATTTCATGTATGTCTATACTCATTCATGCAATTCTAAAAATGGCTATGTTCATGACCTATGTGAGATCAGATAAATGGTCTTCTCAGCTCTTTCCTTTTGTACAACACATTTAAGACATTGACACATATACATGTAATGCTTAGATGTAGATCCCCTTTCATGTATCTACAATAAAATGAATTTTTTTTTAAGAAAGATCAACTAATAATCCAAACTAGGGTACAATAGTCTCATTTAGTAATTAGGCCTCCAAAGATGAGTGAATATGATAAAAATTTGTTAAGTGAAGAAAACTATAGGGTTTCCATACTGCAAGAATTAGATTTTCTAGATGAAAGACAACAACAAGCCTTTCAACATCTAAAAGTGTATCAGAATCGAATGTCAAGGATTTATAACAAGCACATCAAACTAAGGAAATTCCAAATAGGTGATCTTGTGTTGCGAGAAAACCCTAAAAATCAAGAAGAAAGAGAGAAGAAAGGGAAATGGGAAGCAAACTAGTTGGGACCTTTTGTGATTACTTCTTCTTTTGGAACATGCACGTACAAACTAGTTGATTTTGATGGAGAAGAGTTCCAAGAACCCATCAATAGTATACACCTGAAAAGATTTTACACATGAAGTAGATGAAAGGGTATAAAGAGAAAAAGTATCAGAAAATTAGACAAGGAAGCATCTATTTATGGTACATAGTTGAAAGTGATCTTGAAAAATTCAAAAACATTGAAAAATAGAAAAGAAGAAAAAATTAGAAAAATAGAAAAGATAAAAAATAGTGGAAAATTGAGCATGAAGAAATCCAAAAAAATTCAGAAATGATCCTCAAAAATATGTTGTCTTCATGAAAACCTAACAAATAGGCACCTTTATGATTAAAAAAAAAATTGAAAAAAAGAAAAAAAAAATTGAAAAAAGAAAAAAAGTACCTTGGTGAAAACCTAGCAAATAGGTGCCTTGGTAGCAAAAAAAGAGAGAAAATCTTGAAAAGAGAAAAAAAATTCAAATCAATTCAATCGGTGAAAACTTGGTAAACATGCGCCATTGAAAGTCAAGTCAGGTCTCATGCCTAGTCATCATCCTTGTAGATATTGCATTCACTGCCATTTGTATATATTGCATAATAAAACCCCATAATTACATTTGTGAATACCTAAAGCTTTTGTCATAGGTCTGAAAATTTCCAAGGTCCAACAACACAATGACATCAAACTGTAGGAAAATCTATCCTAGAGGCAAGAAGGATTCATCAAATCAAATATCAATTGACACAAAATCAATTCATTAAATCACAAGAGGAATACTTAAACAATCAAATCTTAATCCAAACTTCAAATCAAACAAATGAAAACTTTTAATCCAAATCTCACAAAGATCTTACCTTTATCAAGATTGAAATGAACAATCAAATATGAAATGGATGGAACTATACTTGAAATATGGATTTGAAAAACATGGTAAAAATTTTCTAAGTAATTACTTGATTGATGAAATCATGTCTTTCTAGAAAATTGATGAAGTCTAGTACCAGATAAGCAATCATGAAAACATGATATTTTTATTGGTTTCTGAAGGACTGTCTTAAGATCAAGGTTTTAAAATATGTATCATTCGTCTAATGATATGATCATTAAAGAATCCTCAAGGACATGTACATATGACAAAATCAAGATCTATGTTTATTTATGCAACAAGATACCTTGGATATTTTGATGTTCAATATCATAATACCAAAATCCACTTGCAACATTGAATCTGATGAAAGAAGTATTCATACTCTCATGATTGAATCCAATCAGTGATAGTTGTACTAGGAATAGGAATGCAACATAGAAAGGGAAAAGGTATTCATATCATCATGGTTGAACCAGTGATGATTATGCCAATTTTAGGTCTCAAAATTGGTCAATGATGAAAATAAGCTCCTAAATTGTGAATAGTGACAACTAGTTGCATCCATATTAGATTAAATGTATTTAAGTTGATTGCTTTCTTAGCTCAAAAACTGATTTGGAAAGACAAAATAAAAGGGGTGGAGTAAACTAAAATAAAAAATTCCATTGATACCTTATGTGACAGAATGTGTTAGAAATTGAAAAATCAACTTATATTAAGTTGCATTACATTAGATTAATTGCATTTACTAAACCATATTTCATTTTAGTTACATTCATTTTAGGTAATCATATAAAGTGCATTTATTTTAAATTACATTACATTAGTTTTCATTCATCATCCATTTCATCATTCTAGTTGCATTTATTAGATCGATAATCATCTTATCATGACATTAGATTGCATTTTTTTTTGCATTAAGTTCATTTTTAAGATTGCATTCACTTTGTTATCCATTAAGACATTACATTATTCATTAAAGTGTAGTCATTATAGTTCATTGCATTTAGAATTTAAATTATGTTCAAATTTATAAGTATATTGCATTAAGTCATCCAATTACATTTAGTCTATCATTAATCATTAATCATCATATTATTAAGTGCTTACATTAATCATTAAAATCATATATGTTTAAAGTCTATTCATTGCATTTACATTTTATTAACTAGCTAGTTCATTACATTGCATTACATCATCCATAAAAACATTAAAATTCATCCATCCACATTATAGCTTATCATCTCATATCATTAAATCAATAAATCATTAAATATAATAATTAGAGATCATTAAACATTAAACCATGTAATAAATGCATCCATCTAATCTATGTCATAAATAAGATATCCATTTGCATAACTAAGCATAACATGTGCATTCATATCATAAACTACATTTGGAAAAGCATAAAAACATAACATATAGAGAGAGATCATATAGAACTGCATATCATAAAGCACCTAAAAAGAAAGTCCAACACATAATGACATCACATAACATAAATCTATCAAAGAAAATAATATCCATAGTATCATCAAAGTCTATCCATCAAAGTCTAGAAACATGAAAGTGTCGATCATAATGAACATCATCTGATAAAAGAATAAAAATGTACAATGTCTTGATAGTACAAATCATAATATACATCAAAAAATGGCTCAAAAGATATAAATCAACTGCTAGAACTACCTCCAACACCATTTGTGCCTGGACCTGTATTAGGACCTCATCTCATGCTCACCTGTAACCCATGCTGACTCATGGTAGCCATAAATGTCTGCATCATGGTACCCAACTAAGAAACCTACTGTCTGATTTGTGATACTTCAACCTATAAAGAATGAACATCAGAGGCCTGGGTTGGTACCTATAGAGGAGGAGCTTGTAGAGGAGGAGCCTAAGAAGAAGATGGAAGAGAAGAAGAAGATGGAAGAGATGAAGAAGATGGAAGCTACACAGAAGGAGGAGGACCATGAGGAGGAGGTGCCAGAGGTTCTTGTGCTTCCTTATCAACCAAAATCTGTGCAACTTGTGCGTCAATGTTAGCAATCAGTATCACCTATGGTGCAACCGGCCTAAAAACCTAAAGTTTTTGTTGACCCCATCTAGCTAGTCTGTCCTTTCAAACCTGATGAATAGCCTGGAAGGGGCCACCTCAAACTCAGACCTAACCTCCTCTCATACAAACACCACCTCTAATAGGAGTGTGGGAAATAACCATAAGAATGATAATTCTATTGCCTCATCTATCTATGCCTTCTTGGTGACCCCATCTACCACCACCACCCCCACCATCATCATCATCTAAGCCCTCATCTATACTAGATACTGGCTCTACAGGATTGGTGAATCTAGGAAAAGGGTTCTGTAAGAACTACTGAGCATAGTCATTTGTCATGCCTGCATCTACGATGTGCTCCCTCATATCCCAAGCTAGGTGAGGAAGGGCCAATTACTCATCTTGATTAGTCCTGTAATCAATTTGGGGACCCCAAAGGGATCGCTCCACCTATACACGAGCATATAACACCAAACCATATGGTCAGCCAAACTACCAAAGGACTCAAAAGAAGAAAAATATCTCAGTAACCAAGGGTGTCTGCCCTATCAGCCATCTTGACATACACATAAATGGAAGCTCAGATGCATCCTCAGCCCATGGCTCACATCCCAGATATGACCTCCACACTACCTGATCTATATCATTAACAATGTGTCTCCAGTAATCTAGCTTGCCTAGGTGAGCATAGACAACCATACCCTTGTAGATGAAAGTGAACAACCAACCAAGATCATGTCGACACTATAATAGGTTGAGTAATGGGAAGATGCTCCCAAGTCCATAACTATAATAAGACTACTCCTTCAGAGAGAGTAGCCCCATTCCTATAAACCACATCATGTAATGCATGATAGAGTTGCGCAAGAACATAGGAACCTAATTCAAACCTCTGAGGATGCCTGATCATGTCCTCTAAGATACAACACCATCCAACTATGAAGGTGTGACCACAATTATTAGGAACTAGAAGCCCACCAACCAATACTCCAAGTATTGTAGGAAGCATAGGAAATGAAGGGAACTGTTCCCATAGGATACTATCATCATGAATAGTAGGGTTGCCAAATAATCACCTAAAAATGGTACTGTCATATACCTGATCATAGTAAACTATCTCCCCATGAGTGGATATCCTCATAAATCTATATACATCCTTTGGGGTGATGGTCATCTCCCCCATCGACAAGTAGAAAGTGTTATGGTCAAAGTGACACCTCTCTACCATAGCTATCAAGAGACCTTGATTCACATGGAATCAAGGTAGGGAAAGAAAGAAAGACAAACCATAATGACCTATTAGCTAGTGCTCCTTCCCACTCAAGTCTTCCATCATCTCGAAGGGGAGAGGGAACAACCCTTGGATGACCAAATTCCATAGGTGAGAATGTAGAAGAAAGTTAAAACATATCATAAATCAAAATCATTAACTGTTGAATCATCACAAGTCAATCAATAAACAAAATCAAATCAAACCACTGTCAATTTTCCTAATTCTATTCAAAGAGGATGGAAAATTCATGATCACAATCAACCAACCAATCAAGATTGACAATAAAAATTCCTCACATGACTATAACTGACATCAAATGACTTGTACTAGACAAGACTTAACACCCAAGCCAATCGAGAGATCGAAGAAACTAGATGAGCAAGAAAACTGACTAAAAGATTCAAAAATTTGTAGAAAAGGGTGTACGAGCTAAAACTCAAAAGTGCTACTTAAAATTTTAAATGTGCTACTAAAAATATTATACCTGCTAAAACAATGTGAAAGCGCTATAGGATCTTGTATGCACTATAGGAATCACCTATATGCGCTACTAAAATTATTGAAAGAACATTTCAAATTATAAACTCTATAGGAAATCTTAAAAGTGAAATCTTGACCTAGGGCACATGCTTGAACACGCATCAAAAAGTATTGTACGGGTTGCATAAAATTTTAGATGCACTAAAAAAAATTGTACGTGCTGCTAAAATGCTTGGATGTGCATCGAAAATTAAAAAATGAAAAAAAATTGTTTTTTCTATAAAAATTCAATTTGTTTCAATTTAAATGCGTAAAATTGATTGAGGAGGTTATTAAGGGTACATACCAGAGGTCCATAGTCATCTAAACACTAATAATGACATCCTCGGTTGAATTGGTGCTCTCGGTAGGGAACAACCATCATGAAACTATCTGAGGGGTCAGAGGAGAAAATTGGAAAGCAAGGGCAACAATGAATAGTGAAAATGACCTTTTACCCCTATATATAGCCTTTTTGACCTAAAAAGGGCACTTTTAGCTAGAAAATGACCTAGGACCCAAATTGAACATCCAATCAGTCAAATCAAGGGCATTTGTCATTAGAGAATCACCAATACAATATCAGAAATAAAATTGAAAATACTCAATGAAAAATGATAAAAAAAATGCAACATCTTTCACCAGAAATAAATTTCAATTTTTTTATGAGGGGGCATACACTCAGATCATGTCAGAGACATCATCAACTTAATCAAATTAGAGGCATAATATTTTAACATAATTTTTTTGTTTTTAATCAAATGGAGCATCAAAACATCAAATCAAGTATCATATGAGAGATCCATCATCGAAATGAGCATCAAGAACTTCAATCAATCAAAACTTCATCAGATCTATCATCAGTATCACCATCATTCATCGAGATCAGAATCAAACATTAGTTAATCAGATATTCTTTGAACCAATGCACTTTGCGCATTGATTCAAAGAGGGGCATTTGTAATTGCCTAAAAATGATCGAGATTAATTGAAGTGAGCAACTAAGGCAAAATCAAAGAAATAACTACAATCAAGCCAAAATCCAATAATAATTGAAAATCAAAAGCTAATAAATCAATTTAAATCAAATAAATCAAGATAAATAAATTAATTGTGCAATTAATCTAATTAATTGTATAGTTCAATTTAAATCAAATCAACCCATTTAAGGGATACACATGGATAAACAAATCAATTAAAATTAATTATCCACTAGATGGGAGGACAATACCTCAATCAATGGGAATTAAGGATTGAGCTCACATGGATCAAGCCAAAATCGAATCTCAATTACACATAAGGTGAGAGCATCTTGACCACTTGTCTCTTTGTCCCAAGCTTTGAGGACAAACCATTTAAATTTCCCTAAAGGTGGAAACATGGACTTAACCTTTAACTCAACCATGATTAACTCAACTCCAACCCCTATGCTTGCTAAAATATATAAAACGAAGACCAAAATTGGGAGGAAAGGATCCACACATCTGAGAATTGCATTAAACCTCTTGAGATTTTGAGCTAGTAAGGCATTTTAGACTTAATTTGAGCATAGTTTCTTTGAAATAGGCTTAAATTGTTTATCATTTACCTTCATTCACATTTTAAGGCTGTCACTAATGGAGGATTTTTGAGAGCCTACTTTTAGCATACTTAAATAGAGAGCCATAGAGTGCTCATTATCTTTATTTGTAATTAAATAGTACATAATCTTTAGTAATTTAGTCTATTTTATCATTTATTGCTAAAATAACCCTGTGAAGGTACTTTTAATAGTACATAGGTTAAATTGATGATTTTGTTGTCCATCTTATGGTTGAGTTATATTATCAATCATTTCCATGACAATATCTGGCATGTTATCTAAATGCTCCCCAGGAGCCATGAATGTATCAACGAGTGATGGTGGTCTCTTATAAGTTGATGAAGTAATAAATATCACTTCTGGTACCATACTTGTAGTGTTCTTCTTCTCTGATTCAATAAATCATTTTCATGTTGTCTACTTTCGATGTCTTTTTCTCAAGGTTCTTTAAATTAGTGAAATATTGTTATATTTTAGTACTAACTTATGTTTCAATTTATGATTGAACATGTGTTTGGTATAGTTATCAGTTCTTTACTTGAGCATTATTGATGTTGAAATGTTTTACTAACATGACTATAAGTAGATAAAATCACTAACCTTGGTCTATCTTTTTATGTTTCTTTATGTTTAGTATTACTTCTTGCATGGAATCCTATCTACCAAATACCTCCCCAAAAATTCACGAGCACATACTAGCAAGCCCCTTAAAATTAAATAGTCACATGTCCAACTAATCCCTTTTTCACACCGTCCTGACCCGACAATCATGTTCTTGGAGAGAAGGAGAGCTTACCCATTGGAAAACCTCTTCAGGAAAAGTTGGTCAGTGCTTCAGTATCCAATGAAAACCATTCCCCTATTGGCCAGGTTGTCAGAAAAGTCTTGTCAACAGACTCGTCTAGTGATCAAGTTTTCATCTTCCAATTCTTGATTGTTGTTTACTGAACTGATGGATTCTTCATTAGAAAATGTTGTTCTCTAACTACTTTTTGTTTTCTTATCAAATTTACCTTTCTTGCATTCAAAGGCTATGTTTCCCACTTCACCATATTTGAAACAAATTCCACCTAACTTCCTCCTTTCACCACTACCTAGTCCTTTTCAGTAGGAACTCTTGTCATTCCTCCTATATGGATTATTGTCCTTAACTTATGACTCACCTTTTCTCTAATCAATAAAATTTCTACCTCAACCTCTTTGAAATCTTCCTCTTCTTCCTTTGTGTCTCTTCTCATTCCTTTTATTCAACTTCTCTTCATCCTTCAAGGCCCACTTTTAAGCCTCATCCACACTCTTGATCTGCAAAAAGATTATTTCATCTTATATGGACATCTTCAAACCATTAAGGTAGTGATAAACTTGTCCAACCTCATCATCTATATGACCATATCTAATCTCTAACTTGAACAACTCCTCAATCTAAATCTTAATACTTAGGTCTCTTTTCTTTAAGTTTAGAAAATTTATAAATAGACTTACTTGGTCATCCTCAATCAAAAAATTATCCTTCAAATAATTCATCATCCTTTCCCAAGATTTTATATTGTCTTTACCCCTTCTCTATCAATCTCTTTGTAGATGTTCCCACCATAAGGATGTATGTCCTTTTATCTTAGTGAAGTCATACTTTACTTTCTTCTCTTCACTAGTTCATTCAAGCTTGAAATATTTGTCCATCTTTGTGATATAATCTATCAATTCATCAACATCTAGGTTTTTATGATAATTAGGTTGATCAAATTAAGGTCTCCTATTAACATTAGTCAAGGCTCAGATGAGACTCTCCTCTTCATGATTCAAATCTGGTTGTGCTTCATTTTTCTCTCCATCCATTGCTTGATTCTAATTTTTTTCATCTTCATCTTCATCACTTCCATATTCTATATGTTTCCTCCTTTGAGAAGTTTCCACTACTTCCAATCTAGGAAAAAATTATCTCAAAAGATATAAGACTGCTAGATCTACATTCCTTTCTCCCTCTCTAGCATTTCTCTTTAGGCCATTTTCAAAAACCCTAGAAGCTATAGGTTGGATCCTTTCAACTACCACCCCAAAAGAAATCCCTAGGTTTCAAAACCTTTCTCTAATACTACTTGATGCAATCAAGGATAGAGAAACATATAAGAGATCACTTGAATCCTTGCAGCCAACACAACATAATGGAAACAAAAATCCAAGATGGAAAGAAATAAGATATCAACCTTCTATTATTATGAAAAAATTAATTACAACTGATCTGTAATATGCAGTCTCACATGCCAAGCATATAGGCCTGATTATGCTTAGAAAACCCTTACAAAACCCTAGCCAAACTATGGCCAAATAATCTTATGAAGATCCCTATCCCTTAGGAATAATTCCATAAGATTATATAGCCATTACAATGATCAATTGGTCCAGAAAAGATCACCTTTTCCAATAATAGAGAAAACATGTTACAAAAAGTGATTCGACACCCAAAATAATATAGAAAAAATCCAATGAATAAAATAAGAGATAAAATCATACAAAAATGTTGGCCTCAAACATAAAAATGAGTTGACACAATTACAACTAGAGAGTTCAATTGGTAGATCAAAAAATTGATTATGAAATGCAAAAACTGACCATAAAATGAAGAACATGACACTCTAACAAAGAATATACAAAATATCATGTGTGAAGAAACCAAATGAGGTGTGATCATAGGATAAGGTCTATCACGAAGCCATGAACCCACTATAGCGACTACAAACCAAAAGAACAAACAAAGATCGATCAGAAACATAAATAATAAACTGATCAAATATGAAATAAATAAATTTTTTTGGTTGATGCAAGATTTCTTAGATCTGAAGATGCTCTTGCATCAGTCCTTAAAACAAAACATTTCCTATAACACCAATGTTTAAAGTGTATTTGTGTACATTTATTTTCCTTCCTCAAAATTTCAAAATCACTTACTTTTCAAAATTTAAACCAATGCCATATTTTGATCCAAAATAATATTTAAGCAATGATAAATTTCAAAAAAATTAAATTGCACCTAATACATTTTAAAGTAATTTGATAAGATTACACATAACATAAAGTGTTGTAAAAGATATTATCAATAAACCTATCTATAACATAATAATGATTTAAATAATATTTAAACAATGACAAATTTCAAAAAAAAATTGCACCTAATACATTTTAAAGTAATTTGATAAGATTACACATAACATTAAGTGTTTTAATAAGATATTATCAATAAACCTATCTATAACATAATAATAATTTAATTAATTGTACTAAATTCTGCAGACATTTTACAATTCATACTATTGTGAATATAGTCATCTACAATATAAGAAAAATTAAATTACTTATGTTATATTATTAATATTGGATACAAAACACACACCCAAAAAAACATATTTTCATATATATTTTAAAGCAACTAATTCAATTTTATGCTCCCTATTGTGATACTTTAGTATAAAATTTTCATACTATTATTAAGAAAACCAACACAAATAAGAAAAACAACTGCAAAAATAATAATACAACCCATTATAAATTGTTATTTCTATTAAACAAAAACAATTGAGACTAAGTGTGCCTTCCTTTTAACATTAAAATATTTTGAAATTTCTAACCAAACAAACATTCCAATATAGATATTAATCTTTGTATCAAAGATTACAAATGTTTGTTTCATGCTACCTATTACACTACTTAATCAGAACTAAACATTACTATAAGTTAATACCCTTTCCTTAAATGTTACAATACTACTAAAATCAAATAGATTTGGAAGGAAAAATCTACTTCCACAGAGCCAAAGGTTTTCGGGTGGCAATGAGCTTAGTGACACCATCTCTTTCGGGAAGGGCCAGGTTATCTTAGGGCTTGTTGAAGGAAAGGAAGACGTGGCAAAAGAAGAAATTGATGGGTCGGCCAGGTCTAGAGAGTCTAGCTCTTAGGTAAAGGTTTCAGAGTCACTGGTTATTGTTAATAATCAGGAATTACCCTTGGGGGGTGGTGGTTATCCCGTCAAACCTCAGTCCTCATTGTCATCTATTCCTTTGGAGATTTTTTTTCCCATCCAAAAGAGGTATTTAAACCCATACCTTATTTTGGGGGCCGAAGCCTATTCACAGGATGCTCAACCTTATTTTGTGTTAATGGGGGATTCTTTCACTACTAAGAATCTTGATAAAATCGATGATGAGGATGGTTCCTCTACTCCAAATACTCTATCTCGTAGCTAGGAGAAAGAATCCTTATATAGAGATGGAGTTGATTTACATAATGATTAGAATGAAGCTCCTTGGATACAACAAGTTGGAAGAAAGAATAGGAAAAAGAAGCATATGAAAGAGGTTTCAACACCAAGTTCAAAGGGTGTGACTACTCGAAGCATGGTGGCTGATGTGGGATCTCTACCAAAGTCCAGAGGAAAAAGTTCCAACAAAGAAATTAGAGAAAGGGAAAGCAATAAGGATATTTTGGATGAGAGACAACTCACCATACATGAAGCTTGTACTCCTATTTATAAATGAAAATAATATCTTGGAACATTAGGGGCATAAATGGTCCTCACAAGCAGGATATTTTGAGAAACCTAGCCAGAGATCACAAACCCAATATTATTCTTATCCAGGAGTAAAAAAGGGTTAAAGAAAAAGTGCAAAAACTTTGAGTCTTCAAAAATTGTGGGGTGGTTGGCTATAGCTCTGAAGGAGCATCTGGTGGGTTAGCAGTTTTTAAGAACCTCTACAATGTTAAAGGTGAGATTTTGTGTGCTAATAAGAATATCCTTAGTATTAATTTTTTTCTCATTAGAACTAGTTTTCAATGGGTTATCAGTAATATTTATGGTCCTAATTCTAAGGTGGGTAGGAATAAGTTTAGGAAGATTATTGAGAATCATAGACTCCCCTTTCCTGATTCTCCTTGGCTTTTGATGGGTGATTTCAATTTCCCTCTAAAGGTCATTGAGAAAGTTGGGGGAGTGGATTCTCAGAGCTAGATGGAAGGGAGGAATGATCTTATGGACTTGTTTAATAGACAAGGGTTATTTGACATTGATCTTCAATTTTTGAATTATAATTGGTCGAATAGGAGGATTGGTAGAAACCTTATTCAAGTCAGGTTGGATAGAGCCCTCATTTTTGGTAACTGGTTTTATATTTTTTGTTGTTCTTTATCCTCTTTTACTAAAGTGGGGTCTGATTATTTTCCCATATCCTTTATGGTGGGCCCTTTAGCCATTTCTAGAAGGGCGCCTTTTCATTTTGAGAAGATCTGGTTGGACCATCTAGATATTCAGACTAGGTTAAAGAGTGGTGGGATGTCCAAATCTAGGGTTTTTCTATAATTGGAGTGGCCAAAAAACTCAATCACATTAAAGTGAACATCAAATCTTGGAGTAAACATGTTTTTGGTGACATCTTCAAGTCTAAGAAATCTCGTAAGGCTAAGCTGGATTCCATTCAAGATACTATTCAACAGATTGGTATCTCCCAAGATTTTAAGGATAAAGAAGATAATCTTTTAGCTAAACTTCATAATATCATTCCTAAAAAGGAATTTTATTGGAGATAAAGATCTATATATTTGTGGCTGAAAGCTTTAGATAAGAATACTCTCTTCTTCTATATGTCATCTTCTAAGAATAGGGCCTTTAACAGAATCTCCAACATTCATTTTCCTTTTGGTATTGTGAACAATGATAAGGACATTTCAAATGCCATGGTGTATGATGAGCCTATAATTTTTCATGTTTATATAATTTTTTATAACACTTTACATCATGTTTATAATACCTTTCCAAGTCATTTCCATACACAACCTTAATTTATGAAACATTAACTATGATTAATGATTTATTGATTAGTATTGGTATGTCTAGCTAGTTAATGCTAAATTATGATGATTTATTATGATAAATGGTTATTATTAAATAATAAATATTTTAATATTATTAACATGTTGGTTTTGAGACACTTGAGTTTTTCATGCAGCTGAAAAGAAGGAGAAGCAAGTTAACACTTGTCAATATTCAACAGTTGTAGGAAATGTATAAAAGGTAAAAAACCAGTTTCAGTAAAATGGGCATATCTCACTAAATTCTTAATGAAATTTTGATTTTATTAATGATTTGGAAAGATAAAATAGAGGAAAAAAATTTGTTAAAAGGGTTTGATCCAGTTTGCAATAGTTAATGAACATCACTTATCTGAAGTTGACTGAGTAAAAATAGCTGAGTTTGAAGGCATCCGAAACTGAGTCTTGGTAAAATGATCATATCTTTCTCATTTCTTAATGAAATCCATATTTTCAAAATTATATGAAAATATAAGGAGGATTATAATTTGGTAAAAGCATTTGTGATAACTCTCAATAATAAGTGAGAACCATCCGTTTGAATCTGGCTGCAAGAAAAGTGGAACAAAAAATCAGCAAACTTAGTCAAACTTATTCTATTTATTTCAATTTGAGTTATAACTTCAAAGGAGGTTGGATATGATTTTTATTGTATTTATGAACACAAAGAAATATCCAAAAAATCATCTTTTTCATAAAAGAGTCCAAACAGACTCTTTTTCCAATCATTCAAGAAGATATGTTGTAATCAGACTCTTCTACTTAGTCATTATTTTATGATAAGTCTCTTTCTTGTTTAAAATAATGATGAGACACATGTTAGATGGTTTTTAGGGAGTCAATAAGCCTATATATTCAAAATTGTAATAAAGCAAAAGAGGAGCAAGTGGTATTTGTTCATTAGCTTTAGAAAGTCATCATTTTGTAGAAGGAAATTTGTAATGACAACAATAATTTTAATAGAATTTGTAGATTGCATTTTAATGGAGGCATGTTACTTGTGTATGATGTTTTAAGGACATATATCATAGTTTAAATTATCTAAGAAAGGTCCACTTATGATGGTTTTTACCTTTGATAGTTATATAAGTATAACACAAATGCAAATTATTGTGTATTACACAGTTTCATGTAGCCATTACTATGTAGTTGGATTCATTTCCAGCATTGTTATACTTTTAGTTTTGCATTTTGCAATGATAGAATTGTTAGCAATAGTCCCAAGAGATAACTGAGAAGGGGGGGGGGGCATGGGTGAACCAATTATCTACAAGACTCAATTTTTTATCCGACTAAGTATACTTAAACATAAAGCATAAACATAATGAACACTTGAACACAACACCAATATTTTGGTTACGGGGAAACCCAAATAGGTAAAAACCCCAGTGGGAATTGACACCCACTAATATTCTGCACTAGTGTATTATGATCCTTGTTAGAATATCCTTAACCCTATAAGGAGTTTCTTTACAATGTATTTAGTACAGTAGACCTTGTCAAGGGTCAAACCCTGTTAGGAGTCTTTTATAATTAACCCTGTCAGGGGTGAGGACGCACTATCCAAGAGCACACTACTCAAATGGGTGAAGGCTACAACCTTCTGAATAATAGATACACACTATATTTGGATCTTGGTGAACTATGCTTTGACCTATTGTCTACATCAGTTCCAATGTATAGCACAAATACTTTACTTGGTCACATAGACCTTCTGATGGCTCAACACTTCGCACACTCTGCTCTGCTCTTCACAATCAACTATGAACCACACTGTAGCAATCACAAATGACTTCCTATAAGTATCTTTCCTCTAAATTATATAATCAAGTTGGCCTATTAGAACCACCTTGAAATCATATTAGAGAAGCCATAACAAACTCCAATAATAATTTAGTCAACTCTACTAAGCACACAATACATTCTAGGCCCTATCCAATAAGATAATTGTAGACGCACGCTACACACTGTCGGCTCTAACAAAATAATTAGATCTTTATCCTCAAGATAAATAACATCATGCAATCTTAAATGAACATTACTAACTCTTCTCCAAGCACTAATCCAAGGGAACATACCGAAAAGATAAGTGCAACTCTTGAACCAATATAATCTCTGTCAGCTCTTCTAAATAAACACAGGAAACTACTATTGGTGAATAGCGACTACATATCTTCACTTCTACTAATCATAAAACTCTACATCCATGAATGTAACATCACTAACATGTCTCCATCACATATCCAAATGTGCAAGGCTCCATGATAACTGTACGAACAATCATTCACAGAACACTGCCTGTTACTCTGTCAGGAACACTGCTGACACAAACTGCTATATAACTGTCTCTACTAACAGTTAACCTTTGCATCCATGATATCATGATGATAACATGTCTATGCTACATATACTTAAATCTTACTACATAAGTCTTCCACCCATGCTACTTACCATATGTTGTCATCAATGAAAAACATACAGTCAACACTAGCTTGTTGGAAAATCTCCAACAATCTCCCCCTTTGGTATTGATGGCAACATATGGAATGAAAAACACCACCAACCCAAATGAACAATTCTTTTATAACATTCCCCATTTCCTCATCAAAACTCCCCCAGGGATGAATACTCCATCTATTGCAATTTTCTTCAATATTCTCCATTTCCTCAACTGAACTACTTTCATGACTGACCGTTACTCCCCCTTAGCAGATTACTCCTTCTTTAGTATTGTTTTTCATAACTGTATACTACTCCCCCTTTGACATTGAATAGGTGTAAACTATGTTCACCTTAGAATTTATGGGGAAAATATGAGATCTACTTCTATATCCAAATTCCTAAAGGAGAGATTGAAATTGATCAACCAAAAGGTTAATGCAAAATCAAATCAATCTATGGAGACTATGAAAGAGGATGAAAACCTTATATTTCCCTATAAAGGAGATGTTCTTGAAATCTAAAATAATTGAAAAGCAAGTACTAACCTCAAAATATGGTAGATCTAGAAAATGTTGATTTATGATGTCTATGTGCAGTTTCGGGCAATTCTGTAACCTGTTTCAGACTGGAAATGCCTAGACAAAGAAAACCTAGAAAACATTTATATTTTTGACAATAGGTAGTCTTTGACCCTAATAAAAGGTCAAAGGCTACATTAATATATTGAAGGTTGACCTTGACTTTGCTCCCAGATCTCAGAAGTTCACCGAAAAGGGTATCCAAATCCAAGCTCTGATCCACAGTTGTGCACCTATACCTACAAGAAAAAGAGGGTTTTTGTTGTTTGTTTGAGGGGTTTGCCTTGGTCAAACCCTGGTTTGGAATCAACCTTATTATTGAAATTGAAATGAGAATGCTAGCAAGTAGTAGAAGTAGATCTAACAATGAAGCTATGCAATTTGATAGATGTGCAATTGTATTTCAAATGTAAATAAGTATGTTGATATGAAAGCTTGAACACAATAATAGAAAATGCAAATCAAAACCATGAAAGTAAATGCAAAACCTCCATAATTGTATGCTTGGAATCCACCTTGATAGAGGAATGAATGGATCTAGAAGATGAACAAAGGATCTTGAAGGAAGATCACACCATCATGATGGGTAGATCTAAAGTTTGAATGATGAATCTTCCATGCTTGAACCAAATCTCTTCAAAGGCTTGAAAGCCTGAATCCTTGATCTTCAATGAAGAACTTGAATGGAGAAGAGGGCTTGAATTCTTCCTTGAAAATGCTTATTGAAAGAGAAATTTATGGCTTGTGAATATCTCCATGAGAGCTCCTTGATCATGAAGTTGCCTTGTGAATAATGGATGATAAAATGAGAGGAAGGCTTCCTTTTATAGTGATCTAGGGCACACCTCTAGAGAAGGCTGACATTGGGAAATTAAATTCCAATTAACCTTAACCCCTAGAAATGGAGCCATATTAAATGAAATTTAAGGATTTACCATTTTGAAACCCAAAATGGCCAACCCAGAAGCGGGAAAATAAATATTTCTGAAACTCAAATCCTGAAAATTATGGGAATCTAAAATTTGAAATCTAGGTCAAGGATGAGGTAGACCCCACCCTAGGTCAGGGTTGAGGTCATCCTTGACCTATGTCATGGTTGAGGTTGACTTTGACCCTCAAGGTTGACTTTGAATCTCAAGGTCAACTTTGACCTTGAGGTTAGAAACCTCAAGTCCTCAGTCCATAATGTCAAGAAATGTAGAAATAAAGTGAAATCAGGTGCAGAAAGAAGAAGAATAGGGGGAGAAAGTTAGATTTGAGAAAAGACCTAATCAAGGTGCTTGACATGACCCTAGACTACTTACTCGGAGGGCTGAACACTCTTAACATTGAAGTGCTTCCATTTTAAGATGATACATTAAGCCCCCACTTTAGCAAGAGTATGGATTCAATGCAAACTCTTGGTAAAGGAGAAGAGAGAAAAGATCCGAGTGAATTCAAAATGAGATAGGATGACACTTAGTTAGGGACATAAGACCCTAAGATAAGGATTCTAACTTAGCATACATGCATGAGGGTGTGAAAACAAAAAAGGAAAAAGACACAAAAGAGGGGTTAGTACTAAAACAAACCGAAATCAACTAGCACAAGAAACCTTGCTAAGAAACATTTCTCATACTAATATCATATTTGGAAAGCTATCATAAAAGCATAAGTGATTACATAAGAAAGACAAGAGCAACACTATAAATAACATAGCTTCATGATCCAATCCTACTAGCATGAAAGCGAAGAGAGAGAAATGGAAAAGAGTGATTACCTTGCCTAGTAAGATGCCCACCTTACCATGAATCACCCTGGAGGGAGAGCCCAATAGGTTCACCCATAAACTGTGCTTGCAATTGTAATACATCTTCTGATGGCATCTAGAATACCCATAGATCCACCTTCTTGTATCACTATGAATATGAAATGCGTGTCTCCTCAGGATTTAGCAACTTACATGCTTTACCTTTGGAAGATTTAGCATATAAATGCATGTCTTTTTAGGATTTAGCAACTTATGTGCATTACCATTGGAAGATTTAGCATATAAATGCATGTCTTTTCAAGATTTAGCAACTTCTGTGTGTTATCTTCCAATATTTAGCATATAAAAAATAAAAACTATAGTACAAGGGAGACCCTATATATGCCCCCCTCCTTATCATGGTAGTCTACTAGATAGGATAAGGAAGAGGAAAAGGATACCTACTTCACAATGCAAGGAGATATTCTATTTACAACAATGTATACCATATTATTATTGAGGGATATTGACCCAAACATCCAAGAGTATAGATAATCATGAATAGAATATGTCACTCATGGAAAAAGAATCCTCAAAGAAAGAGATCTTATCAACAAGACCCCCACCAAAGAGGAGTGCTTTAAATGAAATATCATCTTTCAAAGGCAGAAAAAAAGATTCAATCATCAAGCCCCCTACAAACAAGAGGAAGAGAAATATTTGGAATGAGGGAAACAAATATAACACCAAAGCAAGTGTGATAATTTATAAAGAACATAATTTGCAACATAGAGAAGAAGTGACGACCTAGGACAACAACTTCTCATATAAGAAGGTTATCCATAATCAAAACATCTATCAATATGATGAAATAATATTGTAATATAAACAAATACCACTAAGCTAAGGAAAGAAATTCCCTAGACAAAGATAAAGAAGGAGGAACCTTACCCCCTAGAGATAGAGACAAGGGATGCCTTTGGAAAACATATGTCTTTGGAAAATATATCTTGAAAAAGATCTATGGATGATTATAAGCATAATGCAAAACCATAGCAAAATAAGAGAGAAAGAATACCAATTAAGCTCAAGACACAAAAAAACCTAATGGATCTTAGGAGATTGGATGGAAATACACCTCTTGCCCCCCAGTCCTGAGACAAGAGGGGGAAGAACATCTACATTATATCAGAAGGAGGGGAATCCCCTATATCAAAATTATGAAGGAATTGTAAAACTACATGAGAGTGAGATATAATTTCGAAAGCAACACTTTCTCTAACATATAACTTGAAATGTTTACAACCAGCAAGTAAATGTGTATTGCTATAACGAAAATGACATTTATATTTGTATAAAGTATCTATCGGTATAGGTCTAAAGATTTATTTCTTGGAATTCATTAGCTCAACATATACCTTCTTAGCCACTTATTGATGAGTATTAGGGTTATCTAAGATAGGTGTGGGGAGAAGAATATGAAGAGGAGGATGATGATTAACATCACCTACCTTGACTTCAGATTTTGAACAACTAACACCATACATATTTGGTTTAGGGGGTATATGAACTTGAAACCTAATACCATGCTCATTAACTCCAAGCCCTAAACCTTTATAATCTTGTTTAGTCACCATATTATATCTGATAGTGTACACATTATATAAAGCTTCTACAGGAGGTGATTGTTTATCATGTTCATGAGTAAAGGTTGTGTAAAGTGGAATAATAGGTTTTGAAGAATTTTCTTTACCCTTTCCTTTAATATCATCATGAATCGGAGGAGAAGGTAAATCAAAGAAATCTTGCACATCCACATCCTAAGCTATAGCTTGAATGCCATCATAAGTATGAGAAGAGTGAGGATGAAAAGATGGAGAATTAGGTATTGGATTAGGAAGATTAGGATTAGGATTGATAGGATTAAGATTAGGATTGATAGGATTAGGATTAGGATTGATAGGATATGGTGTATCATCTACCAAATTCCTCACATAATCCAAGAGATTAATAAGGTGGCTATGACATAAATCTTTAATGAAGGCTTTGAATGTAGGAATACTAGTGTCAGTCAACTTCAAAAAAGCATAGGCAAGCGCAAAGTGAAGGGTCATCATCATAATGAAGAGAATGATACTCTCATAAACATCATAGGTATTATAAAGAGATGCTAAAAGAAGGGTAATAAGGAACATGACCACACACCAAAGCATCTTAACAATCTCTGTAGTAAAATGAAATGCAAGAAATGTTCTTATATTTTATTGAATATGTGATTTTTTTTGTATTTTTAAATTTAAAATGCAAGAACATAAACTAGATGTTATCTAAATGCAAGAAAAGATCTAAAATCTAACACACTAGGGCATCTAATTCCATAAAAGAAAAGGGGTAAGTACGTCGGGTTCACCAAAATGAATAGTGAAGGTGAACACACACAATAAGACAAAGGGATATCTAACACCAAAAAGAAAGAGAGTAAGCTAGTCGGGTTCACCAAAATGAATATGTGTAAATTGTGTTCACCTTAGAATGTCTGGGGTAAACATGAGATCTACTTCTAAATCCAAATTCCCAAAGGAGAGATCCAAATTGATCAACCAAAAGGTTAATGCACAATTAAATCAATCTATGGAGAATATGAAAGAGGAAAAAAACCTTATATTTCCCTATAAAGGGGATGTGCTTGAAATCTCAAATAATTGAAAAGAAAGTACTAACCTCAAAATAAGGTAGATCTGGAAAATGTTGATTTTTTATGTCTGTGTGTAGTTTTGGGCAATTCTGCAACCTCTTTCAAACTAGAAATGCTGAGATGAAGAAAACCCATAAAACCTTTATCTTTTTGATAGCAGATAGTCTTTGACCCCGATAAAAGGTCAAAGGCTACATTAATATTTTGAAGGTCAACCTTGACTTTGTTCGTGTCATGCCTAACCTTATTCTCTTCTATTTTTCTTAGTTGTTCATTTGTTGCCTTGGACAATAGTTTTGTGTTGTGATGTGTTAACTCTAAATAATGTTTTGTTGTGAGCAATCAAGTTAGTTTTTGTGTTTGAGAGATGCTTTGTTATGAATACTGCTTACATATTCCGTAGGAATGTTTTGGGATTTCAGTGATCAGTTGTAGTTGTGGTATTGGTTCTGATATACATGATTTGTTTTTAGAACTGCTACAGGTCTGGATAATTATGAGTGTCACTACATATTTTAATGCAGGAATTGTTTTATAGGATTTCTAACTATTGCTATGATTACGAAAAATTTGATTTGGATAATGTCTTATGGATCTGGCATAAATATATGTGTTAGCATTTCAATTTTTATTTATTTCAGTAATAATATTTGTAATTTGAGCATGATGCTTGTGTGGAGGCCTGTAAAGCTCATATATATATATATATATATATATATATATATATATATATATATATATATATATATATATATATATATATATATATATATATATATATATATATATATATATATATATATATATATATATATATATATATATATATATATATATATGTATTAACTGGAAAATTAAAACACACACATATATATGTGTGTGTGTGTGTGTGTGTTTGTATAAATACTAAGCTTTTATAATGGTCTTTTATCTGTGAGAAAATTATTTCTTACCTAGTAATATATATATATATATATATATATATATATATATATATATATGATCTATGATTTGTGTATTAAGTTGTCGAAATATATGAATATATGTGTGAATAATAATTCACCCATATAATTATTCACCCATATATCCATATGTAATAAGTGGGTTTTTTTTGATAGTTTTAACTACACATTTATTCTCATAAATTATTTGTTTGAGGTAATTGTTCCTCTGAGCATCGAAAGTGATTGTTATTATTTAGCAAAACCAGTTTACCCACGACTAAAGTTGAAGTAGGGTATTAACTGGGTAACATGGCATCGTGAGGCAATATGTGAGATGTGTTGTTAATGTTTGGTACCATGCATTTAATTCTAGTATTAGTGATGATATTTCTTTTGGCTATGAACGCACCAGCACAGAGGTTTCTATTCAAGAAATTAAAAGATTACTATGGTATCATTAACTCTATTTATTCAGCCTTGAACTTTGCCGCCAATGTTGTATTGAGCATTTGGAAATTGGGCGTCTCTTTCTCTGTTTGTTGGTAATGGCATGTTTCTCGGCTCATGGCCGACTGAACCATGCCTTCCGGGGATTCTTTCTTGCCCCTTTAGCATTAAGTTTCCTATTTGTTCGAGCAGCTTGGGAAAACACCATTGGTTTTGTTTACTTTGTCAAGAAGAGTTTGGGAGATTTCTCAGATGTTATTTCTGATTGCATTAGACAGGAAGGCATCTGTTGTGTTTTAGTCAACTGTGTGACTTCAGGCATTAGACTCGAACTGGTTAAAGGGCTTGTAGTTGGTGTGATTGGGCTTTGCTTTGACACTCTACCTTTAAAAGGTTAGGGCCAACATCTAACCCTCTTTCTCTATGTTGTATGCATTCTCTATGCATGAACAATGTTTGTTGATGTTTCTTGGTGAATATTACTTTGCATGTGGTATACTGCTTCTGAAGTAGAAAGAGTAAATGAAGTGTTAAAACTGAGAGCAAGCATAGTTCAAACATGGGCTCTTGTATTTTTATCTGGTTGAGCATTCATTTGATATTTGTTTAAGTGTTATGTAAATATGCGAATGAACTTGAAATGTGGTAATGTTTTCGGTCAGATTCATTTGTAGAAATGTGAGTTAAGTTTTGTTTTCTTGACATTAAGTTTTATTTTTATGTGCGAGTTGACTGAGATAAGGGTATTGTTATTATGAATGATGTCTGCATTGAGGGTTGTATTCCATCAAGGATTGGAAAATTTATATTTGTATTAAGGTGATTGTGATAAAAGTTTCAAATGGTTGGGAGTACACCCTGTTCATATCAAACTTTTCTTTTATGAAGTCATATGTCGGTAGTAATAATAGTTTTCTTTGAAGTCGAAAACAATTTTAGGCAACCCTTCATAGTTGTTACTTGGAAGCATGAACCAGTGAAGTTATTTTGTTGTGATTATAAACTATTTGGGGGTTTCAAATAAGTTTATGTTATGTGTTGTTTTAGCAGAATGTACCAGTACCCGAATAATGATTATTGCTCTGGGGAGTCCTTTCATTGTCATTTCTGGTTAGCATGATTAAATGTTATGAAGTAGGGGGGAAGATTATGTAAACTTACTATTTTCGGTCTTCGGCCTAGTGCAGTGGCACAGCCAATAGACTATCTTGAAATTTTTGTCTTAGAGGTAATGTTTTTTTAGCTATGTTGTCAAAGGTTTTGCTGAGTCTTTCTATGGAGAATATTTAAACCCAAGTGTTGTTATGGTGAAAGGGTATGATATTTGGGGTTTGCGGCAAGAAGCTATTACAGTTGTTAAACAGCCATTGGTCTTTGGTGTAATAAATGAAAACTTCACATTAGTTCTGTGAATTTCATTTTGATGAAATGATAATGTTAGCTTATCATAGGGCCGAACCATTTTTTGAATTGGTGTAACAGTGTCTCAGCATTGTGTAGAATTGTGTCTATGTTAAACTCTCTATTTTATCATGGGTCGTATTACATCATATTCGATATTGTTTTAAAGGGGAATTGGTTATGATGTTTTAGGAGATTATTTTGTAAGTGTATTGTTGAATTTAAAAGATAGTGTGGAACATAGTTGGACTCATTGGAACTATTCATGTATTTTAATTGATTGGTACATTAAACAGAGCAATTAATATTAGTGGCCCTTTTGATTCGATTCTTTTGGTTTCTGGTTATGTTTTAAATTCATAATTATGTATAAATTATTTGATCTATTCACATGATTGTAATGCTATTTATGTCGATTTATATTAGTGGAAGAAAATTTCTGAATTGGTGTACTTTGGAATTATGACTGTGTTAGTAGGAATTGTAATTGTTAGTGATAAGATAGCATTCATTCTTGTCAAAATGTTACGTTGGATTGTTTAATGGAATAGTGAACCTGAATATATGATTTGCTGTTAGAATCCTTATGAGAAGATTTGTTGGGCATTTGACTATGTTCCAGGTTAAATGTTCGTAGTAGTAGTCTAATGGTGCTATGTGCACAGAACATTGGATTACAATACACTAACATTTAAATTGGGAATTAGTCAAATGGGTGAGAACTGAATTACATGTTGTGTGGCATAAGTTTTTGATGCATTAGAAATGTTGAAACTGGAATCTTTCTTTAACTCTACTATTGTGATAGCTGAATGGAAAATAATTATGAAATGGAATTGAAGATACAGTGTATATATCAGAACTATTCCATTTCAAGATGTGTTTAAATATGTGATTGGTTCTATTACTTAGACATGTCTAGGTACTTCAGTTAGAACTGTGCCTGTTGAGAATTCAGATGATGAACACATATTGAGATGGCTGAAATTGGGAAACTAATTCAGTGGACAAGTGATAACCTTTAAAATTAACTGGGTTGGGTTTTAACTTTAATAAGATAATTGGCCTCCCCTATGTCTATGATTTGCGTGATCTAGAATGGAGTATGGGGCTTGAGGTATAACAGTTAGCTGTGAGTGTTGTTATGTTTATTAATGGGTTAAACAGATTACCTTCTACTGTAAGATACATCATGAGCACAACCATGGGTGCAGAAGCATGATTCTTCAGTGATAAATCATCTCGGTATATATGTGCATCATCATTTTGAATTCTTATTGCGAGTTTACTTACATTTTATCATATCCATATGTTTTATCCATGTGATTGTTAAATGTTTCACTTGCTTAAGGTTACTTGATGTATTGATCATTATGGTACTAACACTGCTATAGGTGTCTCATAGAGGTTTCTTATGTATATATATGTTGAGCCCTATTGTCTTTTTTTGTGCTTGTGTTAATGTTTTGCAGATTCTTGGTTGTGAAGGATCAATCTGTTAATGGTAGGCAGTTTGGACTATTTACTTGATTGTATTGAGCTTTTAAGATAACTATCCATTATGATGTACATTTTTGTTGTACGGAACAACCTTTGTATTATAATGAAGATCACAATGTATGTTGATGATGTAGCATTTGAGGTTTTTGTAAAAGTGTCCCAAGGACATTTAGTTTTGTAACTTGTTATAGACTTTTAATTAATAAAAAAAATAAAATCATTGTGTATTTTCTTTTAGCACTATGATTTTATATTGTGGTGTTACAGTTGGAAGATCTTAGAAGCTCACCGAAAAGGGTATCCAAATCCAAGCTCAGCTCTATAGTTTTGCACCTATACCTACAAGAAAAAGAGGGTTTTTATTTTTTGTTTGAGGGGTTTGCCTTGGTCAAACCCCAATTTGGAATCAACCTTAATATTGAAATTGAAATGAGAATGATAGAAAGTAGTAGAAGTAGATCTAACAATGAAGCTATGCAATTCGATAGATGTGCAATCGTATTTCAAATGTAAACAAGTATGTTGTTATGAAAGCTTGAACACAATAATAGAAAATCTAAATCAAAACCATGAAAGTAAATGCAAAACCTCCATGATTGTATGCTTGGAATCCACCTTAATAGAGGAATGAATAGATCTAGAAGATGAACAAAGGATCTTGAAGGAAGATCACACCATCATGATGGGTAGATCTAAGGTTTGAATGATGAATCTTCCATGCTTGAACCAAATCTCTTCAAAGGCTTGAATGCTTGAATCCTTGATCTTCAATGGAGAACTTGAATGGAGAAGAGGGCTTGAATGTTTCCTTGAAAATTCTTGATTAAAGAGATCTTGATGGCTTGTGAATATCTCCTCGAGAGCTCCTTGACCATGAAATTGCTTTGTGAATAATGGATGATAAAATGAGAGAGGAAGGCTTCCTTTTATAGTGATCTAGGGCACAAACCTCTAGAGAAGGCCGACATTGGAGAATTAAATCCAAATTAACCTTAACCCCTAGAAATGGATCCATATTAAATACAATTTAAGGATTTACCATTCCAAAACCCAAAATAGTCGACCTAGAAGTGGGAAAACAAATATTTCTGAAACCCGACACTTGAAAATCATGGGAATCTAAAATTTGAAATCTGGGTCAAGGATGAGGTAGACCCCACCCTAGGTTAGGGTCAAGGTTGACTCTGACCCTCAAGGTCAACTTTGACCTTGAGATCAGAAACCTTAGGTGTCATGCCCCACAAGGGAACCAGGGAAGAGAACAAAGATTCTCTTTGTAAAAGAAAATCCTAAGAATGATTTATGAAATATATTGAATTTTTAAAAGAATTAAATAAACAAAACATAGATTAACTTAGATTCCTCCAAGGTTCCCTTTTCATTTAATGTACAAATCATTAAGTCCATATAGTGTACTAACAACTTTATTTAATTCTTAAGCAAACTACATCCCAACATTTGTAAATTCTTTAAAAAGGAAATACAAGGTATTTTCATTTCAACTTGCCATTTAAAAACCATCTATATTCCTAAGTATCCTTTATCAACAATATAGCATTTAAAACATTAATACCACATAGTAGATTCATATAGGAATTTGAACCATTACACATAGTACATCATCACATTTGATTCACTAATTTTCTTAATCAACAAATAATGAGAAAATAACCTATTTTACTTGAAATCTTATAAAATCCCTTTTCTTTTCCAACATACATTATTTACATAAAGTTCACATCTTCCTTTTCCCTTTTCCTAAATCTACCCATTTCAAATACATCATTTTGAAATACATCAATGATTACATTACATTCATCTCCTCTTGGGAGGTAACAATAACTTTACATTTAATTGAATATCAAGAAAGATAAGTACAAAGTCTTCTTCAAACTAGAACATAAGCAAGCATGAATTCCTTAAGCATTGTATCCACAAAATATAACTTGATAAAAAGATTTACCACCCAACCACATGGATACCAAAAGGCCCACTCCCCTATGCTAGGAGATAAACACTAAGGTCCACAAAGAAGGGATAGCTAGGCCATACCTAGGGTTAGGTAACCTTTCCCAAATAGAAAATGAAAAGAAGATCAAAGTATAAATATTTTCCCAAAGGTTCTAAGACTTGGTAGAAACTCTAAGAAAAAATGTTAGTGAGTTTCATCGCATAGACCTCACCCCTTGGGTTGTCCTAGTACTAGCCACTCCAAGCCCCGGCCCCCAAGTAGGCACATGCGGGATCGAATGCCTTTCGTATAGACAAGCACCATTCAATCGTACCTACGCATAGGTACCTTCTCCCACTCCCATCCATAGCCTTTACTAGCACTAATGGCATGGGTGAGGCATAAATTAATATTTTTAGTGTTTGAACCCATTCCCATAAGTTTTAATTAAGTTATCACTTTGTTAAAACAACTCTTCAGTCGGTTATCCTGGTACTAGCTACTTAGGGCCCTGGCCCCGCACTGAGAGTCACTCACTTAGTGTTCTTAGGTTTTCTACCCTTAACCCACACATCACAAGGACATCATACAAGAAATAAAACACATCATAAACACTTTTGAGAACTTACATCAAAGAACATAAGAAATATGAGAGTGTAGGGATGTTTAGGAACATTAAGAATGGTCCTGATCCTCCTAGACAACCTTAAACCCTAATTCTACTTCCTAATCACATCCTAACCCTATTAAAGCATCTAAATGCACCATGTAACCTCCACCAAACAAGTATTGAACATATATAGTTTATACAAAAATTCCATGTAGTTTATACAAAATTCCATATGCCTGAAATTTAACTAAGTTTGAATTTTTTTGGAAATTTCTAAAATTAGAAATTGCATCTTAACTCCTATGAAGCTTAAACCTATTTTAATCATCTTGCACATATGCTTAAGGTGACTGCACATATGCTTAAGGTGACTGTGCATATGCTTAAGGTGACTATGCATTTGTTTGAGGTGATTGCACATTTGTGTAAGGTAACTGCGCATTGGTTTTGAGGTAACTAAGCATTTGATATAGGTAATTGCCCAACTATTTAACAGAGTTGCACATCTAGTTAAGTTGGCTGCATAATTTTTTTAGGTAATTGTGCATATGTTAAAGGTAACTGTGCATTTGTTCAGAATGACATAAAATAGAAAAAATGACTGACAGATCTGACTTGCAGGTAAAACTGGGCATTATAGGGACTGAGTATGCCAAATCTGGGAAAGACCCATTTGAGATCTCCTAGTTTCCATACAGAAATAACCTTCCAATTATGATTACCAACCATCCAAACCTACTCAAGATTTGGGCAATGAAAGGTGGTGCAAGAATAACATGAACTAGCAGAGACGAAACAATTGTTCTAAGGCTTGGAAATACTCCTAAACATTTTGAATAAGAAAGTAGAAGTAAGGAAGATACCATGGATTCTATAGCCTCTAACAAATGCATAAATGAAAACCAATTAACATACACCAGATAACAGTTTCGGGAGAGTTTGCAAAACATGTTTTAATAATAACATAAGAATCATCACATCATACAATAGTATAAATTTCCCCTTTAAACTGCAATCCATGGAGAAGACAACCAGAATATAAATATACACAGGTGAACAAACAAAAGGATAATCTCCAGGATAGATCCTACCTGGAGTGCTGCAAAGATCAAAGTGTTGGAAAGAAGAAGATTCAAGTGACCTCAGCCCACCCAATCACTCCTTCAGATTCCTTCTGAAAGCCACCAATTCTAGCCTCTTCTGAGAGAAAACAAAAGGAAAATCTCAGAGAATAATAAATTCTCTTCTCACAACTATATTTTTCCTATAAGAAAAAATTCTCAACCAAAAGAAATGTCTCTTCTCGAATCCAAACTCATAAGCCAACCCTCTCAAACTCCCAAAAACACAAATATTTAATCTCCAACTATATGGTTGGAGGAGTTTCTTTACGGGAAGCAACTTCTCCAACTTCTATAGTTGGTTGAAAAATTAAACCAACATCTCCCATAAACAAAAATAAATCTTTTACTAATTTTAATTAAAATAGTCTCAAAAGAAAACCATAACAAGAAAACTCAACAAATAACTATCAAGGAAACACATAGCACACATGGAAACCAACTAGCCTAACTTCTAGGAGGTCTTGATGTAATGCCTAGTGGATTTTGGAGCTTACTTAAATAGTTTAGCATAATCTAATGTCCATTTTAATAAAGTAAAACATGAAATCTTTGAATAAATAAATGAACATTTAAACTACAATATAATTACAAATTTTTACACAAGATTTGAAGTTAAATAATATAGTAATAATTATCTAATTTCTAACCATCTATACATTTGTAGGAAATTTAATTTATGAAATAGATTTATACAATATATAGAATCAATTATCAACTGAACATTTCAACTAGCAATTTATCTTTTTAAGCAACAATAGTTTTACTATGAAATAAATTGAATTAAAATAGTAGTAAATCCTTTTCAAGATGATAATAAATCATCCTCTATTGCAACATTTTCAATTTTACAATTACATTATCTTCGAGTATATTGGGAATAGAAAAAGAATTCTTAAACTAAATACATTAGTTTTCATTTCTTTATATTTCTTTCTTTCAACTTTATCTTGAAACTTCAACTTGAACTTCATCTTCACAATATGCTTAAAAAAAAAAACCTGCAATCATAAACATCATCCACAAGACCATGGAGGCTCACTTCCCAGCCTAGGCCATTTCATGGCCACCCTCAAGCTAGGGGAGACAACAATGGGTAGGTGACAAACATGCAAACTCACAAAAACATACAAATTACACATTGAGACATATACATGTAGAATTTTACTCCCTTTTTCCAAGCTTACACAAATGATCAAAATTAGATCCGTAAATGGGTGATGGTGGAAACTTCACATATGCAGACACCTTACTCATACATAAATAAACAAGAATTTCCATAATTTCTTGCATGCCTTCACAAGGCTTCTTCCAACCAACATCTCAACATCAAGAATATAATCACATCCCTTATGACCCCCAAAACAAATCAAAACATGAGTAGGCTCTCAAGGATGCCCATACATCCTAGCTCTCAACATATTGACTTTCCAACTAGGCCCATCACCCCAACAACATCCTCAAATTCTCCTAAGAATGAGGGAAATCTTGCACACCCATAAACATATGGAAAGAACAAGATGGTAATACAATAACAAGCCAAAAACAAATTGAAACAACACAATGCAAGATTCACAATTGAGATGCAAAAATTTAAAAGATTCACTCAAGTTTCACCTTCTCAATACAAATACACAAAAATATACATGTTAGAATTTCACCAACCTTTCTCCTAAGCAATGGCAATTTGGTGGTTTGAAGAAGAGCTTTCCCTTGCTTCCTTTCTCAAATCTCCTAGCAAATCTCTCAAGTCCTCCCCTCTCTTACTTCCCAAAACTAGCATAGCTTAGAAGTGAAGTCCCATTTTCCTATACCCCTATTCCTAAAAGACTTCCCATTTCTCTCTCCTTTCCTCATTCCTATGCAAGATGGGTTTCTAGGTTTTAGCTCCCATGACACTTGCCCTTGCCATGGACAAGGAAATGCAAAACAAAACATGAAAAGGTGTGATGTCCTAGGAACATTCCCCAATTTCGAATTTACCAAAAATGGTCCTTTTAGAGAGGCAAGATAGTGGTCTAGGGAAGTGGAAATGGTAAAAATAGGCCCCCTAACCAATGTACATAACTTGGGGCACTAAAACCCAACCTTAACTACCCTCTAGGATTCCACAAAACCCCTCAAAAACCCCAGTTAATCTTTCATCCGAAAATGGCATAATGATTACTTAAATCTTGGTTATCTAAACCACTATCTAAGCCTAGGGATTCCTAAATTAGCCCAAGGAAAGAAGGTGGGGTGCACATTCCACTAGGGCATGCCATGTCACATAAGTGTCAAGTGACAATTCACAGAATGTACACATCACATTACATTCTTGGCATGCCCAGTGGAAATATAACATAAACATTTTCACAAAATGAAATTACATCTAATATAACATTTACAACATTTATCACCCACATACACACAAGCATCACTTTTACGAATAAAAACATGTTACAATGAGGTCATACTTTTCTTTAGAGCCAACCTTGGTTTTAAACTATTTCACATAGACTCATTCTCGTTTCCTTGTTTTACAACCATGGTCACAACCTGCACACTCAATTCAGATGTCAGTACTGCATAAATCCAATGCATAAATAATCATATAAAACATGAAGAAAATACAATAATAAAATCTATACTCAATACATAAAGAAACTGCATGTCATGAATCATAAACATATTCCTAAGTTAACCATCGAACCATTGTACTATCAACATTTTCTATTCTATAAGATAGCATTACAAATGCAAAATCTAGAATGCATATATCATAAGGTAAACATGAAATCATTACAAGCATATAATGAGTATGAATAACATCATCGACATATGTAATAACCATCTCATAAGGTCTAATGGTAGAAAGACATAGTCCAAAATATGTCTAGTGTCTCTAAACAAATTATCAACAAGGTAAGCCAAATGTCTAATAACAGTTGAGCTAGGATGGGTCAGGGACTTGGGACCTCACATCCTCCCCCCCTAGGCATGAACTTCCTCTTGGAAGTTACCCAACTTGGGGTTAAAGTTCCAGGGTTGACATCTAGTTTTGTTCATTGGATAGATTTCAAATCTCTAATCTCATGTAATATGGAAATAAAAAGATAATACATGTTAAGGACATATGGTCTTCCTTGTTTGTAAGCACTTGTAAAGTCTTAAAATAAATCATAGAACAATTGAACTATCTACCCAAACTTGCAATCAATTATTATTTTACATAGTTACCATATCCTTTTCTCGCAACAATATCACGTAAGGTAATTCCATCCAACACACCATTGTTGGATTTGAGGTCAGAAGGAAATGCACTAATATATGGGACATCTTCCATACATTATAACTAAAATGTATGCTAACATAACTCATGATGTTGGTCCCTATGAATTTTACAATATCTAGAATTTAGGTCCAATATTATGTTAAAAGTATCATTTTTCATGCTACAAATCCTTAGTTTATACTGACTTTATATTATATTTGTTGATAATTTCATAATATCTATGTAATAAGATCATAAAGTAGTCTTACAAGGACTATACATATCAAAATCAATAAAAGACTCTTACCAAAGCTACAAGCATGGTCATAGATAGGGTTGATGACAAGGGTGAACATAGTGTGATGGACAACTTCTTTACAATATCTTCCCATTTATAATAATAAAATATGATGGATTTCCCCAATAAATCTTCTCCCTCATACAACCTATCATGAAAGAACTTGCCAACAATTTTTAACAAGAAGAGCCTCAACAACAATCATGCAATCCATAATTTAAAATTTGAAAAGAAAGATTCAATAAAGTGAGATTCGTAAAGTGGCCACATTGGTTAGACTTTAATACAAAATAAGTAAATACAAGTCCTTGAGGCAAATAAGGACATTAAAATAAAGTTTGGCTAAGCAGCCCAACACATAATTTAATTACTTTTACATTGTTGGCAATTGCGAAAATAAACCTACAAAGCAAAGTAAGATAAAAGAAAAATAAATTTAGCAATCCATATTCTACCACATTCATTACACAAACTATGTGACCTCTTGAGATCACTCAGAGGGAGACAGGGAAATCTCATCATAAATATATTATGGCAATATAAAAAAACAAAAACAAATTATGCCCTTACAAAGGGTATAGCACCAAGGGTTTACCAAGAAAACCTTTCCTTGGAGAGAGAGGTAGTTACACACAAAATAGGGATACAAGTGCATATTTTCTAAAAATACCTACTCCAAATAGTTCTTTCACTACCTCCAAACATATTTTTAAATGCACTGACATCACAACATCTTCCTTTCCTTGAGAGAAGTTCTCACCACAATTTGGTTCACTTCTCTCTCACTCTCAACAATATGGAATGCAGTATCATACTTACTCAACAGTAAATGGCCAATACACTTAGGCCAATAAGGCATAAAATAACACTATTACAATACTTACAAGAGTATCTATTTTATGAATATAGGAATGACCAAGTACACATATACCAACACAATAACTCCATGAGAACATCAACTAGCATAATTAATTTATACAAATATTTTCAACAATTACATAAAACTTCTCAAGTGACTTTATTTGAATATAATGCCCAAAAGTTCAAGGACAAACATTACCATAGTTTTTTGAAAGAACACACTACGAGAAAAAACTCACTTGATGCAAAGCCTAAGACATAAGGTCAAGTCACCCAACAATCCATAAGGGGAATCATGGCATGTGCTGACGTGCCAACGTCCCTTATTCGATGGTTGACATTAGGTGACAAACTATCCCTAACAAGGTTTGGTGTGATAGATTGCTTAGGTTAAAAATTTAGTTCAAATTCCATTTAAGAATTAGGTATAATCCCTCACTCAACTAGGGTATTAAAATTATATGTCATCGATACAGGATGGAATGAGTCTAGGGGACATACCCCTTAACGAGTCATACTGTATAGTCTTTTAAACTCCTCAAGACTTGACTTTATTACAAAGCGATTAAGAATTTTAAAGATTATTTTAAATATTTTATCCAACCCTAACTTCTTAATTACATTTATTATTACCCTATTTGACAAGGGGAAAGGATTTAATTGAAACTAGATTAAATGAAGTATCTTTACTAAATAAAATTTTTTTTAGAAACATAACCCACTAAATAGAATAATAACAAGGTCATTAATTAAGTAACAAATATTTATAACATTCTCAATATAAAATAAATCATGCTAGAATCCCCTTCTTTTTAATTTTTAAATAGCATTTAAAAGCAATTTGAATAATAGATTTTAAAATTAAATTGATAATTTTAACCTTAGTTCCTTATTTAATTTTTGATAATGGTCAAATTAAATCATCATCATTAGTCTTTTCAAATTTACATTTAAACATTAATTTAATAAACCAATTTAATTTAAAAGTCTTCAAAACTAAAAAGAAAATAAATAAAAAAATAAACATTTCCAATTAAAAATTTCCTTCAACCAAAACTTACTAAAATAATAAATAACTAAATTAATTAAAAAGTCTTTACAATTAAGAAAAGAAAATAAACATTTCTAATTTATAATTTCCTCAACCCAAACTTACAAATAAAAAAAAAAAAACTAATTTAATTTAAAAGTCTTCACAACTAAAAAAAAATAAACATTTCCAATTTAAAAATTCCTTCAACCAAAACTTACTAAAATAATAAATAACTAAATTAATTCAAAAGTCTTTACAATTAAGAAAAGAAAATAAACATTTATAATTTATAATGAATATAATTTAAATTAACGATAATGTCTAATAAAATTGAACATTATTCACTCAATAATCGCATTTAATATCATTTTATTTATTAGATTAAATTAAAAACTATAACACTAAACCATAACAATAATAACATTTCCACTTAATATTAATTTCACTTTAATTCAATATCTCTTTCAAATTTAACTGTACTGAACATTTAAAAGTCTATCTTCATATTTATTTATCATGGTAATTATCTAAGTTCAATTAATGACTTAAGTCCAAATGTCATTAAGGGGTAGAACGGTCGTAAATAATTTAAAAAAAAAATCCTTTAGTGTACCCATTCTTAAAATTCAAATTTATAATACATGCAATTTTAATAAAGAGATAATGTTCAAATAATTTGATCATACTTTACTTTATGGATTGCATATAATAATGTTTGAATGATTATATTAAATTTAATATCTAAAACACAAAACATAAACTATCAATATTCGGCTTAATATAGATATATATTTTTAAATAAATATATTCCTATTAAAAGAATTACGACAACATTAATATTTTACACAACATTTTAATTAATAATTCAAATGAAAAAAATAGTCTATCCAATATATTTTTCCTAATACAAAACTTATTAAAGAAAACTTTCGAACTAATAAATTCAATTTAAAATCCTAAAAGAAGATAATTTAAATGGAAATCTCATTTCCCATTACAAAATTAATAAATTAACTTATCTAAAATCCTTATGACAATGAATATCCCATAAAGTGTTTAAATAGAAAATAAAGTAATCTTAGCTTTGTGGCTTCCTAAACCCTAATTCAAAATTAGGGTTGGGACCACTATTATAAACTCAAGAAAACCCTAAAAGCTCATTTTTTTGCATTTTGTTTTTGCAGGGACAAGGAAGTAGCTATGAGATTTTTTTTTGTGTGTTCTCACCTGAGAACAAGTGTGTATATGCACACACATGGTGTACATATACACACTCATTTTCATATGAGAATGAGTATATAGGTTTGAGGGATTCCTATAAAATCCATAAGGTTTCCTCTCTCTATCTTTATTTTTCCAGTATAGATGATATCCATCTGATGTACCTGGATATGGGTATTTCTTTACATTCTTTCATTTGTTGTATATACTTGCAGATGTACATGCTTTTCTTTCTTCTTTTTTTTATACAGCAACAACATTTTAAATTATGTACTGTTATTTTATTGTATGCTGGGTTATATTTTTTTTTATATAGTTTGCATGCAGGGTTTTATTTTATTTCTATTGCAAAAAAACAAGTTTATTTCTCTGTTATCTATTTTCGTTTACCATTCATTTCCTTTACCAAATGCTAAGATGAAATGTTTTCTTCTTCTTTTATATATATATAAAAAATATAGAATGAATGAAGGTTGGGGAAATCCGAATGGCGGCAGCATAGCCGCACGCTCCATCCGGCCCCCACCCTATTTTCTCTCAGCTTCCCACAGTGCCTAACCTTTGTGGTGGCCACAACCACTCATAGTGGTCGCGGTTGTTGGGAAGGCTTCGACCTCCTGTAGCGGCTGCGGCCACTATGTGGTCAACCGCACACAATGGATGTGAGCAGGGAAAAGGGGTAAGTTATCGGCTAAGCTAAGCTCCCCCAAAAGTTTTACTTATTTTCTTTAAATTTTTTTTAAAAAAATATAAAATGTCAATCATTTAAATTCACAAGTTATATAGTGTTTTAAAATAGTATATAATAGATTCTATAAACTTTTTATAAGTATAGTTTGTTAACATAGGCACATACAGATTTATTTATTTATAAGAGTGTAGATTTTTTTTTTCTATATATATATATATATATATATATATATATATATATATATATATATATATATATATATATATATATATATATATATATATATATATATATATATATATATATATATATATATATATGATGAAGGGTGCTCCCCTTAATGCCACAAACACATAACCGAAATAGAGAAACAACAACAATAATATGCAAGAATAGAAAATTGGCTTCTTATTATCTCCACAAATGTGGAATTACAAATTTTCAAAATTACAATATGCAAAGCCACATGGGCATTCCCTTACAATATTCTTTAGGACAAAGCCTCGAATCAATACCCAGATCTACTACCCAGAACTATTCTGAACTGCCTAAGACAATAATACAGCCTTCCTTATATAGGCAATTTTCCACCGCCTGGGAAGGTTCGAGAATTTTTAGCCAATAAGGCCAACCAAACTTAGAATTATTTTATTTTACATTTTATTACATTATAGTCGGCTCAAGATAACCTTTGAAACCCGAACAGAAATTTTGAAGAAAATTATTTTCCGCCATTTCAGGTGGCCCAACTTTCGAAGACCATAAGTCATCACCAGTTGACCCGATCGCCTATTATAACCCCATTTCGGAAATGCCACGAAGCGCTCTACAGGCTTGACTTGCGCAAGCGCCCGTCACTTAAATTTTTAACCTCATCCGGGGCCTCTAAAGCCTTCAAAACTGAGTTCAAAGTTTCTGTACCCTGCTGCCAATACAGAAAATCTTCAATATCTTCCAACATACACTTGATTTGGAAATGAAACTTTACTGGCAGACTTATATGACCAAAATGAACCTCCAAGAAAGAAATAAGATCATTCTGAGCACATACAAAAATTACCAAAAATAGTAACTTTCCATAAATAGCAGCTCTGCACATGATAGCCCTTATTGAATACAAAAATAGAAATATTTTTGGGTGATGCAAGATTGCTCTTACACCTAGGATGCTCCTGCATCAGACACCCAGGGTAATTTGAGAAGTGACCCTGTCACGACTCAGGTGTGCAGAGGAAAACCAAGATGGCTAACCTCCTCCTTTGTCAGCCATGATGAATCTTCAATAGGTCATCATTTCCATTTGACCAGATATTCTTCATATGTCATGTTCCTTGTGCTTCTGCCAACACGACTGTCCAGTATATCTTCGATCTCCTTAGTGTCTAAACTAGTTGCTAGAATACTCCACTGTGCTGTTGTGAGCTCATCTTCAACACCTCCTTCATGATACTCTGTCAAATCTGAAATGTTAAACACTGGTGAAATATTCAACTCACTAGGCAATTCTACCTCATATGCATTTTCGGAATCATGCTTCTTCAGTATCTTACATGGCCCAAACTTCTTCATTTTTAGCTTGTTATATGTACCAACTGGAAACCGCTCCTTCCACAAATGAACCATGACTTCATCACCAACCTGAAATTCCTTATGCCTCCTTTTCTCATCTACCTTAGTCTTATACTGTACATTCATCTTGGTAATATGCTTCCTCACCTCCTCATGGATGTTCTTCAAGTGTTCTGCAAAATCCTCAGCTTCAGCACTACTTATTTCCCCTTTATCTATCTTTCTCAATTTAGATGCATTTCTTGGACTACTTCCATATACAATCTGGAATGGTGATTTACCAATGCTCCTATTGATAGAATTATTGTATGCAAATTCTTCCTGTGGTAAAATCAAATCCCATCCTGTTGGCTTATCTCCAACCAAACATCTCAGCAAATTTCCCAAACTCCTATTCACCACCTCTGTCTGTCCATCAGTCTGTGGATGATGTGATGAACTGAACTTCAAATTTGTCTTCAACTTCTTCTACAATGTACGTCAAAAATACCCAACAAACTTAGTGTCCCAATCTGAAACTATGGTCTTTGGCAAACCATGAAGTCTCACTACTTCTCTGAAAAACAATTCTACTACATGAACAACATCATTAGTCTTCTTGCAGGGAATAAAATGTGCCATCTTTGAAAATCTATCAACTACCACAAAAATTGAATCGTGTCCCCGCTGTGTCCTCGGTAAACCAAGAACAAAGTCCATGCTGATATCCTCCCAAGGCTTCTCTGGTACAGGTAATGGCTGATACAACCCTGTATTCTACTTCACTTCTTTCACCATCTGACATACTCTGCAACTCTGTACAAACTTCTTCACATCTTGTTGCAACTGTGGCCAATAATAATTCTCACTAACCAAACCAAGAGTTTTGTCACGACCAAAATATCCAGCCAATCCTTTGCTATGCTTCTCCTTGATGAGATTCTCCCTCATAGAACTTCGTGGAATGCACAACTGACTCCCTCTAAATAGCATATCATCTTGGATGATGAAATCCAACCATTTTGTCCTATCTAGAGTAACAGGTTCTGTACAAGCTTTCCAAGCTTCACCAAAATCAGGATCCTCTGGATACAAATTCTTGAGTTCTTTGAACCCAACCACTTCAATCTGCATTTCTATCAGCAATAGTTGCCTTCTGCTAAGAGCATCTGCAACCCTATTAGACTTTCCACTCCTATGTTTCAAAACAAATGTATAACTCTGCCAAAAGTCAACCCATTTCAAATGCCTTTGATTCAATTTTCCTTGACTATTCAAATATTGCAAAGCTTGATGATCAGTATACAAAACAAACTCCTTAGGAAGTAGATAATGTCTCCACTTCTTTAATGCCTGAACTATAGCATAAAATTCTTGATCATAAACAGAATATTTCCTCTTGGCATCATTTAACTTCTCACTAAAATAAGCAACAGGTTTACCTTCTTGGCTCATAATAGCTACTATTGCAGTACCACTAGCATCACAATCTACTTGAAACACCTTATTAAAATCTGGAAGTGCTAAAACAAGTTGTTCTGTAACTTTTGTTTCAATAATTGAAAACTCTTTTCTGCCCCATTAGTCCACTTAAACTCTTTTCTATCCCCTCTCATTGTTTCAGTCAAGGGTCCACAAATACTGCTAAAATTTCTGATAAAGTTTCTGTAAAAGCTAGCTAGACCATGAAAAGATGTTACCTCAGTAGCACTCCTTGGAGTAGGCCATTCAAGGATAGCCTGTACCTTCTCTGGGTCCATTTTTAGACCTTCTGCTGAAACTACAAAGCCCAAATACACCAACTCTTTCTTCACAAAACTGCACTTCTTCGAATTAATCAACAATTTCTCTTCTCTCAACTTCTCAAATACCATACAAATATGCATCATATGCTCATCCAATGTCTTACTGAAGATCAAAATATCATCTAGGTAAACAATGACAAACTTACCCAGAAATTCTTTCAGAACCTCGTTCATGAGCCGCATGAAAGTGCTCGGTGCATTGGTTAGCCCAAAAGGCATGACTAACCACTCATATAGTCCTTTCTTTGTCTTGAAGGCAGTCTTCCATTCATCTCCTTCTCTGATCCGAATCTGGTGATATCCACTTTTCAGATCTATCTTTGAAAAATACACAGCTCCACTCAAACAGTCCATAATATCATCCATTCGTGGCAATGGAAACCTGTACTTGATTGTGATCTTGTTTATTGCCCTAGAATCTGTACACATCCTCCATTCTCCATTCTTCTTTGGTGCTAATACCGCTGGTACAGCACAGGGACTCAGACTCTCACGGATCAATCCTTTCTGTAACAACTCATGTACTTGTCTGTTCAACTCCTCACTTTCTGCAGGTGTCATTCTGTGTGCTGCCTTATTCGGCAAACTCGCTCCTGGGATCAAGTCCATCTGATGACTGATCTTCTTGACTAGTGGTAATCCATCAGGCACGTTATCGGATACAATATCCTGAAACTCATTCAACAAATCTGCAACTTCTACAGGAACATTTTCTACTTTCTCTTTACCAGCTTTTGAAATTAAAGAAAAACATACATGCTCATGCCTCATACCATCTAGGAAATTTCTTCCATCAACAAAAGTTATCCTTGCATTACCACATACCTTTTCTTCAGTCTCCTTCAATGGTTTTAGCTTATGCCGCACTCCATCCTTTGTCAGGGAATAGGTATTCTCGCGACCATCATGTACAACACATCTGTCAAACTGCCATGGTCTACACAACAACATATGACATACATCCATAGATATGATATCACACAATACCTCATCTTGGTATCCACCAATCTTGAACTTCACCAGGCATTGTTCATTGACCATGACCTTGTGGTCATCCTGTACCCAGGCAATCTGATATGGATGTGGGTGTTTCTGTCTCTTGAGCTTCAGCTTTGTCACCATCTCTTCTGACACCAAATTGTCAGTGCTTCTACTATCAATGATCACATCACAACATTTACCTTCACACTTGCACCTGGTGCGAAATAGGCTCCTTCTTTGCTCAGGTTCATTCTCACTACTCAACAGGACTCTTCTATTAATCAACGTTTCTCCTCTTTCAGCATCTTCAAAATTTGATGATCTGGCATCTTCATCTACATGTGCAACTCTGGCCTGGCCTTCATTTCTCCTGTCTATTCTTCCTTGGCACTGAAGACATTCAAATGCCCTATGACCTTCTTCTCCATAGTGAAAACATGTTCCACGGAAGCCACCTCTTCCAGATCCTTGTCCTCTTTCTCTTCCTCTCTGATCTCTATTATTCTGATCCTGGAAGTGATTGGAATTATTTTCTCGCTGATTCTGACTACTACTGGCCTCATCCTTCTTTTTTAGATCTTCATTTCGGCCACCGTATGACCGTCCACCAGATCGTCCACCACGACCTCTTCCGTTTTGTCTACTCTCAAACTTCTTGTTCAGCTTTTCCTCTACTTTCAGGGAAAACTGGTATGCCTCTTTAATACTGTTCATTAGAACCAGATTCAGCTCCTCCTGAATGCTTGGCCTTAAGCCATTAAGGTATCGGGCAACTTTCTCCTTATCAGCTTCTGCATGGCCTGTTCTGATGAGAAGTCGATAGAACTCCTCTGTATACTCCTGAACAGATCTTCCTGCTTGCTTCAAACTTTGCATTTTTTTTAGTAGATCAAGCTCATAATCAACAGGAATGAACTATCACTTCAATTTATCCACCATCCGATCCCATCTTGTGATTTTATCTTTCCCTCTTCTATTTCGCTCCAACTGAATTTCTTGCCACCAGATCTTCGCATGACCTTTCAATCTGGCCTTCACAAATTTGACCCTATCAGGATCGTCAACATCTTCGTACTCAAAATATTCCTCACATTCATTGATCCAGTCAATCAATTCCTCTGGGTTAAGATTTCCAAAAAATGTAGGAACCTCAATCTTAGGTCTTTTCCCAATCTTGGAAATGGCCCGAAAAAGTCTTTCTTTCTCCTAGTTCACAATTTCAGCTTCTCCTTCTTGATATTCTTCTTCGGCTTCATCCTCGCTTTCATCTCTGACATTAAGATTCATTCCTCTACGAATCTCTTTTTGTAATGCTCGCACTTGTCTTTGCAGCTCTCTAACCTCAGGTGTTACAACACCAGCTCTTCCGCCACGTTCCCTTCGTGGAGGCATTTTCATGATACGTGCTAAAACCCTAGCCACGGTCCTGGTGCAAACTACCTCACAGTCGGCGATCTATTTACACACTCAAGAACTCCTACTCTGATACCACCTGATGAAGGGTGCTCCCCTTAATGCCACAAACACATAACTGAAATAGAGAAACAACAACAATAATATGCAAGAATAGAAAATTGGCTTCTTATTATCTCCACAAATGTGGAATTACAAACTTTCAGAATTACAATATGCAAAGCCACATGGGAATTCCCTTACAATATTCTTTAGGACAAAGCCTCGAATCAATACCCAGATCTACTACCCAAAACTACTCTGAACTGCCTAAGACAATAATACAGCCTTCCTTATATAGGCAATTTTCCACCGCCTGGGAAGGTTCCAGAATTTTTAGCCAATAAGGCTGACCAAACTTATAATTATTTTATTTTACATTTTATTACATTATAGTCAGCTCAAGATAACCTTTGAAACCCGAACATAAATTTTGAAGAAAATTATTTTCTGCCATTTTAGGTGGCCCAACTTCCGAAGACCATAAGTCATCACCAGTTGACCCGATCGGCTATTATAACCCCATTTCAGAAATGCCATGAAGTGCTCTATAGGCTTGACTTGCGCAAGCACCCGTCACCCAAATTTTTGACCTCATCCGAGGCCTCTAAAGCCTTCAAAACTAAGTTCAAAGTTTCTGTACCCTGCTGCCAATACCAAAAATCTTCAATATCTTCCAACATACACTTGATCTGGAAATGAAACTTTACTGGCAGACTTATATGACTAAAATGAACCTCCAAGAAAGAAATAAGATCATTCTGAGCACATACAAAAATTACCAAAAATAGTAACTTTCCATAAATAGCAGCTCTACACATGATAGCCCTTATTGAATTCAAAAATAGAAATATTTTTGGGTGATGCAAGATTGCTCTTACACCCAGGATGCTCCTGCATCAATATATATATATATGTGTGTGTGTGTGTGTGTGTCCCAAACAACAGTACAACATATGAAATTATTTAGTGTCAAATAAGATGAGGAGTGCTAATACAATGTGAAGTCTTTTGAATATAAGAATTATTTTTATAATTCCTTTAATATGTAGTTATACATATTTACTTTTATTAATTTATATTCATAATATGAATATTTATGAAATAAATAATACTGCTAAACTAAACTTATTTGCTAGACAAAATATTTGCAGATTTGTTGAAAAGCACAATAGTAACAAATATGTACAGTAAATTTCTTTTCTCTTTACTATATAATTTCCTTTTTATGAAATAAAACAGAGACTAATTGTCCACTTTTTTGGAAAATACACAGACACAACTTAAGACCAGATTTTCACAACTAAATGGATGAACAGTAATTTCCCAAGAAACTTACTACAATCATTTTCAATATTTAGAATACAAAAGCATACTAAAACATAATTCATGATTATTAACAGGCCAAATTTTGTCAGACCAGAATTTTAAATTAGAATAAAATATGTAGGGAATTATAACAGACAAGGTCCTAGAGCTATATAGCTAGCTATGATACCATAATGTAATGCCCAAAATCCACTGGGCATTACACAGCTTACTTAAACAATTTAACATAATCTAATGTCCATTTTAATAATGTAAAACAGGAAATCTTTGAATGAATAAATGAACATTTAAACTATAATATAATTACAGATTTTTACACAAGATTTGAAGTTAAATAATACAATAATAATTCTCTAATTTCCAACCATCATATACATTTGCAGGAAATTTAATTTATGAAACAAATTTATAGAATATACAGAATCAATTATCAACTGAACATTTCAACCACCAATTTATCTTTTTAAGAAACAATGGTTTTACTATGAAATAACTTGAATTACAATAGTAGTAAATCCTTTTCAAGATGATAATAAATCAGCTTCTATTTCAGCATTTTCACTTTTACAATTACATTATCTTTGAGTATATTGGGAATAGAAAAAGAATTCTTAAACTAAATACATTAGTTTTCATTTCTTTATATTTCTTTCTTTCAACTTTATCTTGAAACTTCAACTTGAAGTTCATCTTCACAATATGCTAAAAATAAATAAATCTACAATCATAAAACATCATCCACAAGACCATGGAGGCTCACCTCCCAACCTAGACCATTTCATGGCCACCCTCGAGATAGGGGAGACAACAATAGGTAGGTGACAAACATGCAAACTCACAAAAACATACAAATTACACATTGAGACATATACATGCAGAATTTTACTCTCTTTTCCCAAGCTTACACAAAGGATCAAAATTCAATCCGTAGATGGGTGATGGTGGAAACTTCACATATGGAGACACCTTACTCATACATAAATAAACAAGAATTTTCATACTTTCTTGCATCCCTTCACAAGGCTTCTTCCAACCAACATCTCTATATCAAGAATATAATCACATCCCTTATGGCCCCCAAAACAAATCAAAATATGAGTAGGCTCTCAAGGATGCCCATACATCCTAGCTCTCAACATATTGACTTCCCAACTAGGCCCATCACCCCAAGACCATGCTCAAATTCTCCCAAGAATGAGGGAAATCTTGCACACCCATAAACATATGGAAAGAACAAGATGGTAATACAAGAACAAGCCAAAAACAAATTGAAACAACACAATGCAAGATTCACAATTTAAAAGATTCACTCAGGTTTCACCTTCTCAATATAAATTAACAAAAACATACATGTTAGAATTTCACCAACCTTTCTCCTAAGCAATGGCAATTTGGTGGTTTGAAGAAGAGCTTTCCCTTGCTTCCTTTCTCAAATCTCCTAGCAAATCTCTCAAGTCCTCCCCTCTCTTACTTCCCAAAACTAGCATAGCTTAGAAATAAAGTCCCATTTTCCTATACCTCTATTCCTAAAATACTTCCCATTTCTCTCTCCTTTCCTCATTCCTATGCAAGATGGGTTTCTAGGTTTTAGCTCCCATGAAACTTGCCCTTGCCATGGATAAGGAAATGCAAAACAAAATGTGAAAAGGTGTGATGTCCTAGGAACATTCCCCAATTTCGAATTTACCAAAAATTGTCCTTTTAGAGAGGCAAAATAGTGGTCTAGAGAAGTGAAAATGGTAAAAATAGGCCCCCTAACCAATGTACATGACTTGGGGCACTAAAACCCAACCTTAACTACCCTTTAGGACTCCACAGAACCCCTTAGAAACCCCAGTTAATCTTTCATCCGAAAATGGCATAATGATTACTTAAATCTTGGTTATCTAAACCACTATCTAAGCCTAGGGATTCCCAAATTAGCCCAAGGAAAGAAGGTGGGGTCCACATTCCACTACGACATGCCATGTCACAAAAGTGTCAAGTGACAACTCATAGAATCTACACATCACATTACATACTTGGCATGCCTAATGGACATATAACATAAACATTTTCACAAAATGAAATTATATATAATATAATATTTACAACATTTATCACCCACATACACACAAGCATCACTTTTATGAATAGAAACATGTTACAACGAGGTCATACTCTTCTTTAGAGCTGACCTTAGTTTTAAACTATTTCACATAGACCCATTCTCATTTCCTCATTTTACAACCATGGTCACAACTTGCACACTCAATTTAGATGTTAGTACCACATAAATCCAATGCATAAATAATCATATCGAACATGAAGTAGATACAATAATAGCATCTATACTCAATACATAAAGAAACTACATATCATGAATCATAAACATATTTCTAAGTTAACCATCGAACCATTGTACTATCAACATTTTCTATCCTATAAGATAGCGTTACAAATGCAAAATCTGGAATGCATATATCATAAGGTAAACATGAAATCATTACAAGCATATAACGAGTACGAATAACATCATCAACATATGCAATAACCATCTCATAAGGTCTAATGGTAGAAAAACATAATCCAAAAGATGTCTAGTGTCTCTAAACAAAGTATCAACAAGGTAAGCCAAATGTCTAACAATAGTCAAGCTAGGATGGGTCAGGGACTTGGGACCTCACACTTGAGTTCAAGTCCCCCCTAGATAGCTAGTCTTACTACAAGGCTCATTTATTTATATTATTACTATTATTAATATTATTTTCACTTTTTATTTAATACATTTATTTAATACACTTCATTCAATACATTTATTGAATTCACTTTAAATAACATACCATTTACACAATCAATAAAAACATAAAAATAGTATTATTTATATAAGCATGGGTATATACGTGTGCACCCACATATACACATACCTATATAAGATACAATCAATATCACACACACACACACACACACACACACACATACTAACAAGGATAAATCTAACTCACATCGTAAATCATAGAATAACATCGAGTCAAAAATCACAAGACCACATCACATGATTTAATCATATACTAAATCACATTCCATATAATTTAATCATGATATAAGTACACACACACACACACACACATATACTAGCATAACATAAAAGACACCTTAACGCAGATAATATTGATCACAACATAAACCTTTCAGAGATGCAAGCAAGAATTCCACATAAAACAAAGATGCATCATCCACACAAAGGACTGACTCAGGAACTCTCCACCTAAGGATAAAAGGGTCAAAGGTAGAGTTCCTTCTCATGGAACCTTGGTGATATCTTTATAACATCAACAACTATCAAGGATTTTTTGCGATCGGTCAGACCTATGAAGCCAGGTGGATATGATACCTATTACCTGCAATCCTACATCACCAAGAAGAGATACATGTATACATATGGATATACATACAAATTAGATATATGCAAATAGATGACCAGGATCGATACATCGTGTGGACCTCTACTAAGTGAGTAACTAAAACTTTATCCTGAGTCATGAAGACACATCAGACACATATTCATGAAACATAAAACATCATGATAATGGTTAGATTCAAATCCTTGGGTTAGCTTCATAAAACATATAAAGATAGATGGTTTTCTCATTTCATAAACATATAAATGATAACCATAAATGAGCATATCAATCATTTGATAAACATATCATCATCCACAAAACATAAATGTAAATATATAGTTCTAACCATCATAATAGAATGTCCAAATCAGAAAGTCCAAGTATCACCATAGGAGATGGTATTACATCAGGACCCTAGTCCATAATGCTAGGAAATGCATAAATAAAGTGAAATCAGGTGTAGAGAAAAGCAGAATGGGGGGAGAAAGTCAGATCTAAGAAAAGACCTGATTAAGGTACTTGACATGACCCCATACTACTTACTCAGAGGGATAAATGCTCTTAACATGGAAGTTCTTCCATTTTAAGATGATACATACATCAATGGAAAAGGGTACCAATCAGTTTGAGCACCAGTACTACTCTTGAAGTAGAGTAGTCAACCATCCATCAGTCCCCGAGGACTGATGGTCTTTCTTCTTTCTTCTTAGTAGAATCAGGGAAGGGAATTACTCCCAACTTCTCCCTGAGATACTCAAAAGTATCTTTTGGCAAGGGCTTTGTGAATATGTCTACCAACTGATCTTTAGTACTCACATAGTCTAACTTGACTTCTTTCTCTGCCACTTTCTCTCTTAGGAAGTGATACTTGACCTTAATGTGCTTTGTCTTTCCATGCATTACATGGTTCTTCCACATGTTAATAATGCTAGTGTTATCACATTGACTAACAATAGGATAATCAATCTGAATTCCAAAATCCTTTATCATTTGCTTGATCCAAAAAATTGTAGAACAATTCATTGCTTCTGCAACATACTCCACTTCTATTGATGACTAAGAGATACAACTTTGCTTCTTGCTTGTCCAAGTGACCAGTCTATTACCAAGAAACATTGCTCCTCTTGATGTACTCTTTCTATTATCAACACATCTTGCCCAATCAACATCATTATATACATGAAGCTCAACATTTTATGAATTAGGATACCATAGACCATAATCTATGGTGACCTACAAATATCTAAATATCCTCTTTACTACCATGAGGTGACTTTGTTTAGGCTTTTCTGTAAATCTTCCAACTATGCCAACTGCATTGGAAATATCAAGTCTAGTTTGAGTAAGATATATGAGTTTACCAATCATAGACTTGTACACTATTGTATCTACTACTAGAGAATCATCTTCTTTTGTAAGCTTGCATCCTATTATCATAGGTGTTCCTATTGGCTTACAATCATCCATCTTGAATTTATTTAGAATCTCCATCACATACTTGGACTAATTAATGAAAATACCTTTCTCTGTCTGCTACAAATTTAGGCCCAAAAAGTATTTGATAGGACCAATCATGCTCATCTCAAACTCACTCTACATTTCTTTAGTAAATTTTGCACTTAGTTTGTCATTACCCCCAAAGATAATGTCATCAAAAAATATAGCCAAAAGTAGTAGTCCTTTAGATGTCTCTCTTATAAATAGATTACAATCTGTTACTCCTTTCTTGAATCCAATCTTTGTTAGATATCCATCAAGTCTCTCGTTCCATGCTCTAGGGGCTTGCTTAAGTCCATAGAGGGCTTTCTTCAATCTGCATACCATATTAGGTTTGTCTGATAGGGTGAATCCTTCTGGTTGCTTAATATACACTTCTTCTTTTAGCTCTCCATTTCAAGAATGCCAACTTAACATCCATCTGATAAAATTTTTATTTTTTGAATGCTGCAAATGCTAAAAACAACTTAATAGCTTCTAACCTACTTACTGGTGCAAAAGTGTCTGAGTAATCAATACCTTCTCTTTGCGCATATCCCTTACATACCAACCTTGGTTTATTCATCACTACTATACCATCTTCATTCATCTTGTTTTTGAATATCCACTTTGTTCCAATCACACTCTTATCACTAGGTCTTGGGACCAATTCCCAAGTATCATTCTTGATAATCTGATCTAGTTCTTCTTTCATAGCATCATGCCAATCTGAATCATTGCATGCATCTTCAACACTTAAGGGTTCAATCTAAGATAGTAAACATACCATCTCATTGCCTACAAAACTCTTAGCTTTTGATCTTGTTATGACTTTACTACTCTGATCTCCAATGATGTCATCCTTAGAATGATATCTAGATGTATACTTTGGAACTTTAGATGATATTGACTCATCTTCCTTCTAAGTTTCTTCTTCACTTGTTTTAGGGTCATTGAATAATTCATTAATACTGTCAAAAATCTCTTCAACAACTATTTCACTAGTGGAAGGTCTGGGCTCTTCTTTAATCATAGGTGAGTAATCATGATATCTTTCTTGAACCATAAACATTTCATTAATCTTAACATGAGCATTTTCAATGATTTTCTTTAATCTCCAGTTAAAACATCTATAAGCTTTACTTTTAGTAGAGTAACCAAGGAAAATACCTTCATCACTTCTTGCATCAAACTTGTCTATTGCTTCATCCCTCTTGATGTAGCACTTTCTTCCAAAGATTCAAAAGTATTTCATTTTGGGAACATTTCCAAACCATAGCTCATAAGGTGTCTTGTCTGTACTAGGCCTCAATTGTATTCTATTGATGGTATAGACTACTATATTGACTGCATCTCTCCAATAGGAATGTGAAACTTTTCCTTCAATCATGATGGTGCATGCTATATTGAGGATGATCCTATTACTTCTCTCTGCAATCCCATTCTACTGAGGGGTTCTAGGTGCACTCAACTATCTCTTTATGCCATGTTCTTTGTAGTACTCATAGAATCTGTTAGATGTGAATTCTGTTAGGAATGGGAACACTGAGAGGGGGGGGGGGGTGAATCAATGTTCACTATATTTTATCTTTTCACTTAATTTTTAAATTGAACTTAAATGCTTAAGTACTCAAATGAATATCCACATAAACATGAAACATGAAATCAACACATAACACCAATATGCTTACAGGGAAACCCAAATAGGTAAAAACCTCGGTGGGAATTGACACCCACTAATATTTTGTACTAGTGTATTATGATCCTTGTTAGAAGATCCTTAACCCTGTTAGGAGTTTCTTTACAATATATTAAGTAAAGTAGACCTAGTAAAGGGTTGGACCCTATTAGGAGTCTTTTACAATAATCCCTATTAGGGGAGGGGACACACTATCCTAGAGCTCACTACTCAAGTGGTGAAGGCTACAACCTTTAGATCTCAGATACACACTATATCTACTAGATGAATTGTCATTGTGACACTACTTGTCTAATCAGTTCCTTTGATGTGCTAATGCTTTGACCTCTTGAAAATATCTAATACATCTTATAGAATCTTCACAAACTTCTACTCTGCTTATCACAATTCTATATCAACTTCTATACCATATACAATGGGCACATCTCATATTTATATGCACATACAAAACAAACAACTAGGTCGGCCCTTCAAACGATTACATACAACACTCCCAATTGAATTGGCTCAAGAATGTTTTCAAAAAAACATATATACATGTCAGAAACCTAAATACAATGGGCATATAGCTTTTACAACATTAACTGCAAATCAAAATGCTAACACTCAGCTGCATACTCTGTTCTTCCCTGGCACACACTGGCTATGTAACTTCAACTGTCTGTATCTTTCTCATACTTACATATCTAATCATGCACTCATAGAATAAGTAAGAATATATTCTAACCAACTTATCTTTTAGGGTGCATACCATAACTCAGTCATACATACATGCGCTGATGCTCTGAGATTTGGGTACTCTGTACACTATCTAGTCTTCAACACTTAGCTGATTTCTGATCTTCTCATCAAGTGCACTGACTCCAAACTACTATACAACCTTTTTTCCATAATGAAAACACTATAGTAAGTCATATACATCAGTATAGCCAACATTCCAACAATCTCCCCCTTTTTCATTGATGGCAACAAAGGAATATGGCCAAGTTGCTAACTGTCCTTAATACAATTTTTTTTTGTCTTATATCTCCCTATACATATCTTTCTATCTTATATCCCCTTATACATATCTATAACCCATATTATACACATACTCCCCCTTTGACATTAATGAAAAAGGTGTGTCAAAATTGAATCTACAAAAACTTACTATGATAGTACATCCGGATATGCTATCTGCAAATTTTGGATCTCCTTCTTCCAAAATGTGACCAAAGAATTTACAATCTATAGATGGGCACATAAATCATACTGTAGCTTCTCTATCTTCTCCAGATCTATGCTAGGACCTTGATCATATGTCACCATGGTGGCATCAATCTCCTTGATATTCTAATTTAGTATGTCTAATGAGGGTGCAAGAGCATTCCTTAGCTGAGTCTGCCTAGCCCTTATCTTGATCATCTCTTTTTCTACCTTCTCAATCTTGTCTAACTGTCCTTGGTATACATTATTACACATGTTCACATAAATAGAGGGATCTTCCATTGATTTATTTATGATTTCTATCATGACTTCTACCTCTTGTACCTTTTTATATAGATTACCAGTCAATTTGTCTTGGTTTATACAATCAGCAATGATCTTTTTGCCCTTTTCTGCAAACTCCTTCAAAGATACTTTACCAGCTTTTAGTGATCTTAGGTCAAGTGTATAGCTACTAACCAATTCACTTAATCTCTTCTTCAAGTACTTCTCCTCAATAACTAAGGATGCATATTCTTCTAGGATAGAGAAATTGATTTTGAAGTGTGAAATGACTGCACTTACATCATCAACAGAGTGTACCTTGGACACTTTCTTGTCTGCTAGTAACAAATTGTTCAGTATGTTCACTGACTCTACAAGGAGAGGATTCCTCACCACTTGTTTCTCCTTGGCCTTCTCCATAGCTAAGATGCTGATCTTAATCAGGTCTTCTTCTCCCCATGAATCCAAACTAGTTGTGTCAAGTGTCAAACTTGACAACAATGTTGTTGAGGGAGTAATGGGAGTGCTATCCATCATATCCATCACTTATTGTTTTACCTTGATTGGTTCAACTAATATTTCATCTTTTTATTCACTTCCTTTTACCTCTTCTTCTTTTTGTTTTTCAGCTTCTTTTTCTTTTTCTTCCATCTTTTCTTCTACTTTCTCATCTGTTATATCCTCAATTAATACTTCTTCTTGATGAATGGGAGGTGTGTTACTACATAAATTTCAGCTTCTTGTGTGCTCACAAAAGATTCTTCAAACTTGTCTAACTCAGTATCAGTGGCTGCCATGGCTATCTTTACATTATCAATGATAATGGTGCTATCCTTTAGTGACTCTATCATGGGCGCATACTTATCTGCCTCTATTTGTGTTTCCATTGTAGGCATTGATTCTTGAGGACCTGTCACTGATGCATTAGTGGGCTCTTCCATCTTGACTTCCTTTGAGGGTACTTGAGCTTTGGGCATAGTAGATGGATACATGTGCCTATTCATGAAAACCTTTTCAAATGCCTTCTTTGTTTCTTTTGCAACAAGATCATAGTTCTTGTCCATAATGTGCAAAGTCCTTGACTTTGTTCTAAGATGTGGCTTCACCAGGTCTAACAATAGAGATTTCTCTTCTAAGGAACATACTAGAAGAGTGTCATCTAGAATCTTTTCCCTTATCCTTAAATCTTCTTCAATGGTCTATCTCTTTTGGAATTCTAGGATGTTCCATACATTGTCAGGGATCATAGTCTTAAGTTCCAAGATTGTCTTCTCGAACTTCAGCATGTGTTTGACTATTATTCCATGTATCTTAGATTTATCTATCTCACTATATTTTTCATAAAAATTTCCTACTTGATCAATTCTTCCCTCATCAATTATTCTTTCACTTAGCACACTGAGACTAGGTTTGAAACTTACTTCAGGAGGTGCTTGTGAGTTCTTTTTGTTTCTTATTACTCTTGAGGATGGATGACCAATGCTGATATCTTTCTTCCTCTTCAACATTGCCTTATACTCAAGAGGAGCATTAAGGTCAATGGTTTCTTTGGGTGCAGAAGGAGTATCATCAGTTTTACCCTTTTGTTCATCAGATTTTTTTATCTTCACCTTCTTCAACTTAGGATCATCTGATTCTTCCTTTTCTGCATCTGTGCTCTCTAATTCCAAAGCAATATTTTGTTCCCTTGCTTTGTCTAGGTCTACTTGAAACACTCCATGAATTATCAAGATCTTTGAGGTAACCTTAGCAACCTTTCTTTTTGTTGCTGCGATGTTCAAGATTGCATCAACTTCTCTTGTTTTCTCCTCATAGGTTCCCCATCTTGTCTCATTAGGGTCTTTAGCTTCTGCTAACAAAACTTGAGCATAAGCCATCAACTTCATATCCAAGTAGATGAATCCACTTTGTTCTTGGTTCAACTTCCTCCATGCATGTTGTGTCAGTCTCAACCATAAAACATATAGTATCTTTGTACTTATCAACTATTTTCTCTGGTATTCTGTACCTCATCTGCATCTTAGCCTTGAATGTATTTAACTCCAATGTCATGTAGTCCTTCAAGGTTCTTTTAGTACATGCCTTGAGAGACATCTAAGGCATTGTGGGAATGGATTTGTCTAGATACAAATTAGACACTTTTCCAACAATATGGAAGTACATATAAATGATCAAAGACCCAAATCTGAATATCTTGGTCTTGTCATGCTTAATTGCCTTGATGTTGTCAATTAGCTATGTGAGAAAGATTTCACACAAGTTGAACTCTCCATTTTCATTTACAATTCTTATGGCTGCAAGAATTATGGCCGTAGACAAACTATTTACCCTGCTGGTATGCTGAAATCTGTATCCAAGTATCATAGACATCAATTTGATGTCATCTTTCTCAATAGGCTCTATAGCCATTCCATGCCTATCACTCCTTAACTTGCAAGTCTGTTCAATAATCTTCCTCACATATTTTCCCACTAGAAGGATGGCACCTATCTTTGATAGGCATGTTATCTCATGAATTAGGTGACTGGTAATTTTGACTGGTACTTCACCTATCCAAAATAGGTCATCATGAATTCTTCTTAGTAGAATATTGATCCATTAGGGTTCATAAAACTCATATGTCGTAGCATAATCCACTATAGGGTGATTATCCCACTATGTATACTCATCCATGAAGGTTTTTTTTGGTTTTAACATAGTTTCAATGTGTGCCCTTAATCTGTCCAATCCTACTGGTTCTTTCTTATAGTAGATGTATGCCCTAATGTCCTCAACATGCATAACACCAATAGGCATGCAGGAGAATGCCCCTTCTAGGTCATCTAGTGTTGATTTAAATGGATGCCTCTTAAACAAATATCTTTTCTTTTCTACAACATCAAATACTATAGGAGTAGCCATCACTTACTTGTATAAAGCTTTCCAAAGGTTTCCAAGAGATTCTGAATTGGCGCGATGAACTAGAGTTTCCGCAACTGATCAAATGCATAGTAAGTCACTTGATGAATCAAACTGCAATCCTTCTCAATCAACTCCTAAGGTTCTTCTTCTCTTCAATCACACTTAATTCAAATGCAATGAGAGATCTTCTAACTTCTATGTACTTTAAAGTAGAAATTCTACCATTAATGCTTGTCACATAAACCAGGCCGTCACTTGGAAATTTCCAACTTCCATTTTGCAAATAATCAGCTAGTGCACTCTTGCACAAAGGTTCCTCTAGTCTCCAAAATCTTAAGTCCAAAGCTGCATACTCTAAGAGTGAGTATACCAACCACGTAGGGGTCTAGAGCTAAATTAGCTCCCCTTATGACTTTGAGGGCCATTCATCCAGATGTAGAGGGTGTGTCCACTATGGATGCCTCCAATACATACTCATCAACCTTATCCTTCTTTTATTATAACCAAATCAAGCTCACATCCTCTAAGGCTTTCACAAACTTGACTTCTCCTTTGGGATCCAATACTGGTTCTTTAGTCTTTTTAGGGCTTTCTTGACCTTACATCCTTGATCTACAAAAGTTTGAGATGTGTCCAGCCTTGTTACAAGAGTGAAAAATGACTAGAGGCCTTATATTCCTCAACACATTGACATGAGAAACCATTTTACATTATCTAGCTGAATGACCATTATAGTTACATATTTGACATGTAACATTCTGACAACTTCTTACATTTGACTGATTATGAGTCCTCTAATCATGTTGAGTCATGTTCTTTTTACTTGTCTTGCAATTCATAGCTCTATGACCAAATTTATTGCCTGAATAACAGTAACCATTAAAAAGTATTACCTTTGTACAGTTCCTTGCTATGTGTCCATGCTTGTTACATGCATAACAAGTGCGGTCTACTAGCTTGCACTCATTCTTAGGTGGTTCACCATTATTTTATTTTATTTTCTCTTTAGTCTTCTTAGTATTAGTAGAGTCCTTTTGTGCATTCATTCTTGCTTCCATGTTGTCAATCTGATTTTGTGCTTCATTGTATCCAATGCAACTAGTATCTCCTTTAGCTCTTCTTGCATACAACTGAGATTCTATCAAATTAGAATTGGTGTATAATTTGTTAATGTGATTCTTTTCTTCTCTCAATTGAGATTCTAAGATTTCTTTGTTGTTTCTTAGCTCCAAGATTTCCATGTTTGCTTGCCTTAATTCTTCATTGATTTGAAGGTTCTCTTTGACCTATTCTTCATAGACTTCTTGATTGTTAATCAACTTATCATCAAATTATTCAAGTTGTTCTTTTAAGGATGCATTTTCTTCATTTAGCTTCTTGACCATTATTCCTAGATCACTGTTAGAGCATTCTTTCAGATCCTTTCTTAGCCTTTTGATAACTAATTGAGCATCACTGACTTTTTCTTTTAGTTCTTTAGTTTCTCTTTCAGATTTGTCCAGGTCATCAAGAGAAGCTTCAAGATTTCCTTTTAGATGTTTCATTTCTACTTTGTCCATGATCTCATCAAGTGGTTAAACTTCTTTGCTAAGGACTAGAGCTTTGATACCAATTGTTAGGAATGGGAACACTGAGAGGGGGGGGGGGGGGGGGTGAATCAGTGTTCACTATATTTTATCTTTTCATTTAATCTTTAAACTAAACTTAAATGCTTAATTACTGAAATGAATATCCACATAAACATGAAACATGAAATCAACACATAAAACCAATATGGTTATGGGGAAACCCAAATAGGTAAAAACCTCAGTGGGATTGAAACCCACTAATATTTTATACTAGTGTATTATGATCCTTTTTAGAAGATCCTTAACCCTATTAGAGTTTCTTTATAATATATTAAGTACAGTAGACCTAGTCAAGGGTCAGACCCTATTAGGAGTCTTTTACAATAGTACCTATTAGGGGACGGGATGCACTATCTTAGAGCTCACTGTTCAAGTGGTGAAGGCTACAACCTTCAGATCTCAGATACACACTATATCTATTGGATGAACTGTCGCTGTGACACTACTTGTTTGATCAGTTCCTTTGATGCACTGATGCTTTGACCTCTTGCAAAGCTCTAATACATATTATATAATATTTGCACACTTATTATCTTCTTATCACAACTCTATATCAACTTCCATACCAATTACAGTGGGCACATCTCATATTTATATGCACATACAAAACAAACAACTAGGTCAACCCTTTAACTGATTACATACAATTCTTCCAATTAAATTGGCTCAAGCGTATTTTCAAACAAACATATATACATGTCAGAAATGTAAATACAATGGGCACAAAGCCTTTACAACATTAGAATATAACCACAAATCAAAATGCTAACAGTCGGCTGCATACTTTGTTCTTCTCTGGCACACACTGGCTATGTAACTTCAACTATCTATATCTTTCTCATACTTGCATATCTGTTTATGCGCTCATAGACTAAGAAATAATATAGTCTAACCAACTTATCTTCTAGGGCACATACCATAACTTGGTCATATGCATGTGCACTAATGTTCTAAGCTTTGGGTACTCAGTACAATTTCTAGTCTTCAACACTTAGCCAATTTTTGATCTTCTCATCATGTGTGCTGACTCCAAACTACTATATGACTCTGTTCCCATAATGATAACACTATAGTAAGTCATATACATTATTATAGCCAACTTTCCAACAAATTATCCTCCTCTATCTGATCTAAGACATTTTAAATTTAGTCCAAATTCATTCTCAACCTTAGCTTTGAATATTTTGAACTTCTCTAATGCTTCTGACTTATCTTTCAAGAATGCAACCCACATCATTCTAGTGTAATTATCTACAAAAAAAATTAAATACCTTTCACCATAGTATGATCTTGTTTGAGTTGGTTCACATAGGTCTGTATGAATTAGATCCAACTTGTTCTCTACTAAATTATGCTTGCTCATGAATGAATTTCTCACATGCTTTCCCATAACACATTCCCTGTAGATAGTATCAACTGGCTTTGCTATGCTAGGTAGGTCTCTATCTACCTTAACATTACTGATCTTTAATATGTTATCAAAATTGATATGACATAGTCTTTTGTGCCATAACCAACTGTCATCTACTTTAGCAACAAAACAACTTGCTTCTAGATTAAGTTGAAAAATATTACCTTTAGTCTTTGAACCTGATGCAATCATTTCTCCTTCTTTTTTGTTAATGATGCACTTGTTTCCATTGAATTCCAACCTATAACCTTTGTCAAGTATCTGCCCAACACTTAGTAGGTTATGTTTCAAACCATCAACATAAAGAACATCATCAATGTCATTCTTTCCATCCAAGCTGATGGCTCCTCTACCAATGATGGGTTTAGGAGTGTTATCTCCAAATCTAACCATGCCTCATTTATATCTATCCAAATGAACAAATATATCTTTGTCTCCTATCATGTGATGTGAGAAACTACTATCAATGACCCAATCTGTCTTGATTTCAGCTTGTGAAATCAGAGCTAACTCTTGTGAATTCTTATCATCTTCAAGAGCATTGAATCCAATTTCCTCTTCTCCTGATTCTTCATCTGATACTCCATCTCTAGCATAGTAGAATTCCTTTGTATACTTAGGCTTGTAGTTGTTCTTGTACTTCTTAACTCTTGTAGGACACTTAGATGCAAAGTGACCAATCTTATTACATGAAAAACATTTAAATGGAAATTGACCTTTATATTTTCCTTTTCCTTTCTTTTCTCTTTTAGCAATCATAGCAATGAAATCATCTAGTGTTATCTCTTCCTCATCATCATCAAAATTACCAGAAGTTTTTATAGATTTCTTACCATGGACTAAAGCTTTGAAGGTTGTCTCACTTTTAGGCTCAGCCTTCAAACTTGATATCTCAAATGCAACAATCTTGTTGATTAAAGTTTCTCTTTTAAATTTTTCTGAAAATTGCATAGTCTCATCAAGGATGTTTATTTTGTTTTCATATACTAGTGTCAATGTAGTCATCAGTTTATCCATGATGTCTTATTCTAAAATTTCTCCATCATTATTTCTGATTCTAGCAACTGCTTCATTAATCCTTTCATTGTAGGCTCTTATGTTTTCCCTAGGTAGGATCTCCAATGTATTGTACCTCTTCTTCCATGTCTTTCTATGCACATTCTTTTCTTGTTTATCTCCTTCAAACATGTCTTCTAGGTGCTTCCATATCTTATGGGTTGTATCTACTTTCTTGATCTCTGAAAACTCACTATCAAATAGGGCACTGATAAGGGCTTCTTTTTCTATTGCATTCTAATGGAACAAATCCTTCTACTAGCTAGTAGCATCTTCCTTTGAAAGATCTGGTAGAGAGGGGATCTGAACTTCTTTAAGAGCCACTTCAAAAACTTCAAAGGAAATGCATTGTAAATGTGTCATTGTCTTGTTCTTCCAGTCAAGATAATTCTCTCCATCAAACTTGGGACTATCTTTTTTAAAGTATGCCATCTGATCAACCTCAAGTTGTTAAACTTTCTCTCCGAGGCACTTGGCTCTGATACCAATTGTTAGGAATAGTCCCAAGAGATAACTGAGGGGGGGGGGGGGGGGGGGTGAATCAGTTATCTACAAGATTCAATTCTTTATCCAATTAAGTATATTTAAACATAAACCATAAACACAATGAAAGAACACTTGAACACAACACCAATGTTTTGGTTATGGGGAAACCCAAATAGGTAAAAACCCTGATGGGAATTGACACCCACTAATATTATGTACTATTGTATTATGATCCTTGTTAGATGATCCTTAACCCTGTGAGGAGTTTCTTTACAATGTATTTAGTATAATAGACTCTGTCAAGGGTTGGACCCTATTAGGAGTCTTTTACAATTAACCCTGTTAGGGGTGAGGATGCACTATCTGAGAGCACACTGCTCAAATGGGTGAAGGCTACAACCTTCTGAACAACATATACACACTATATCTGGATCTTGGTGAACTGTGCTTTGACCTACTATCTGGATCTATTCCAATGTATAGAAAAAATAATTTACTTGGTCACATAGACCTTCTTCTGATGGATCAACACTTCAGACACTCTGGTCTGCTCTTCACAATCAATAATGAACCACACTCTAGCAATCACAAATGATTTCCTATAAGTATCTTTTCTCTAAATAATATAATAAATTCAGCCTATTAGAACCACCTTGAAATCATATTAGATAAGCCATAACAAACTCCAATAATAATTCAGTCAGCTCTACTAAGCACGCAATACATTATGGGACCTATCCAATAAAATAATTGTAGACGCATGCTACACACCATCGGCTCTAAAAAAATAACTAGATATTTCTCCTCAAGATAAATAACATCACGTGCCCTTAATAAAACATTACTAACTCTTCTCCAAGCACTAATCCAAGGATGCATACCGAAAAGATAGGCACAACTCATGAACCAATATAATCTCTGTCGACTATTCTGAATAAACACAAGAAACTACTACTGGTGAATAGCGACTGCATATCTTCATTTCTACTAATCATCAAACTCTCTGTCCATGAATGTAACATCACTAACATGTCTCCATCACATATCCAAATGCACAAGGCTCCATGATAACTATACAGATAATCATTCATAGAACACTGCTTGTTACTCTTTCAAGAACACTGCTGACACAAGCTACTATATATCTGTTTGTACTAATAGTTAACCTTTGCATCCATGATATCATGCTAATAACATGTCTATGCTAAATATACTTAAATATTACTACATAAGTCTTCCATGCATGCTACTTACCATATGTTGTCATCAATGAAAAACATATAGTCAGCACTGGCTTGCTGGAAAATCTCCAACAAGAAAAACTTAGAGAATCCTATAGTGCATATACTTTATAGACCTATTTCAAGTTTAATCCTCAGATTGATAATTTAAATGTGTCTTCATAATGATGAGATAACTGCTTAGTATGGATGTCCAATCCCTAAGTTATGGTTCTAAAGCCTAGTTATTGAAACCATTATAGGATCCCAACATTTTTGGCACCGTTGCCAGGGATGGGTCAAGCTATAAGAGTATCTAAGTTTTTAGAAGATTTTGGTCATTTTTACAGTATCATAGTTTTTTAGGAATGATTTTTGAATGTTTGGGAGTCATTTTGTAGTGGTTGTTGTTGCGTTCATGATGATGATTGTCATTGATGTCAACATAGTGATCTTTTGGAGACTTGCAGAGAAGTAGACAGTGTTTGGATTAGCGCACGTGGGCTATTGTAGTTGGAGCTATGTGATGTTGAGGATGTAATATCTGATATGTTATATGTTGATGGTATTGAGTGCAGATAGTAATTCATTTATTCATGGTAGTTATGAGCATTTTGGTGGAAGTAGTATTCAGGCAGTGTTCCTGAGTAGTGGTTTGTGGAAATTGGATGATATCTCCTAATCACAATGGAATCTAGTTTTGCACAGTTAAAGGGAAGTTTAAGACACATTGATAGTGATGTGGATGATAGCACAAAATATGAGGTCACACTAGTGAAGAATTATTGTAATTTAAAGCTGACAGTTTTGTGTAATTTTGATGTAGCATGTGGAAACTTTTATTTTGTAATTGGATGCCAACTCATTTGTAATTACTTGAGTGTGGTATAAAGGAAGGAATGTTTTTACTCATTTTAATATGGTTGGATGTGATGATGTATGCATGAAGTGAAGAAAAGAGCCAGTGAATTGTGAAAGCAAAATTGTGAAAGAAGACATGCGAGGTACAAAGATCTGAATTTGAGATCTGGTGTAGTAGTGAGTGCGGTTTGGTAGAGTGAGAGAGGAGGTAACATATTTGATATTATTCTATTGAATAATCTTGAGATCAGCTAGAGAGTGTGTTCAGTGATCTTGCAATTGAAGTTGTTTGGGCAGTGGGTCCTTCTGTCTTCCATAACTCTTAACAGGGTTAGAATCTTTTAATAGGGATTCAAAATCTCCTAACCTAGATTCATATGTACTGAATATATTTCATAAGACTCCTAACATAGTCCATATTTTCACAAGGAATATTCATTTTAGTACATCTTTTGTCGGCATCATTCCCACTAGGGTTTACTCTTTGATCAAGAGGTTCCCTAGTCAACATATCTTGTGTCATTATGTTATTGTGTATGAATATCTTTCTATGGTTGGTAATTATATTGCTTAAATGGTTAAATGCTGTTGAAGTTGATAAAAGTTATAATTGTCAGATAACTGATTCACCCCCCCCCTCTCAGTTATCTTGGTGGACTTTACTTTCTAACAATTGGTATCAGAGCGACAAGTTCTTGACAGAAAAGTTTAACATCTTAAGGAGATCTATGGAAAATTGTAGGGAAGAAAGCTCTAAGTTTGATGGAGTAAATTTTGACAGCTGGAAAGAAAAGATGAAGACACATCTACTGTGTTTAGGACTAGGTTATTGGTTGATTACAAAGAATGATAAGACTATCACTGAAGAGGATAATCTTGAAAAATGTACTAGAAAAGAGAGAGATCTATTCAGGTGTAACATACTTGCAAGAGAAGCACTTTTGAGAGCCCTTCCAGAGAATGAGTACAGTTAGGTAAACTATTTAAAAAAATCTTAAGAAATTTGGAAAGCTTTACACTCTAATTTTGAAGGTGATGAACATGCAAAGAAAGTTAGATTACATAATTGGATATATGCATTTGAAGATATAAGAATGATGGAAGATGAATTTGTTAGAAGCTATATTGGTAGAATGTCATAAATTGTTGCAGGCATAAAATATTGTGGAGGAACAAAGACAGAGAATGAAGTGATATGGAAAATCTTCAGGACATTGACTCCTGCATTTAAGAAGACAACATAGATGATTGAACAAGTTATACCTTGTACTTCAAACTTTACAAGAGACACTCTTCTTGGAAGATTGGAAGCAATAGAAATGAACCTGAGGTTATCAGGAGACTTACCTAGAATGGAGACACGATTCAGTACCCTTACTGTTTGCCCTACTTTTTCAAGAAGTATCAGTGTGAGTGGAGATTATGTTGGAAGCATCAGATCTAGAAATGAAGAAGACATGAAGATTGAAGAAGGTATTTCCTTGCTTGTGAAGAGAGAACCAGACAGTAAGAAATTTTTTAAATGTTGGACTTGTCAAGAATATGGTCATTTTGCATCTAAGTTTCCTAAAAGAGTTAAAAAGTATAGAAACAATTTCAAGCCTAGAAGATATAAGGAATGCTATTATGCTAATGATGAAGATATTGAAACTAGTATATAAAGAACTCTAAGTGAAAGTGATACTGAGAATAATGATGACATAGGATTTGTAGCAATTAAAGAAGAAAATCTTGAAATTGATTTTAAGGAAGAAAAAGCCCTAGTTTCTCAAGTTGAAAAGAAAGCTAATTGGATTATAGATAGTGGTTGTTCACATCATATGACTGGAGACATGAAAAAGTTCATAAAGTTTAACAATTATGATGGAGGAGTTGTTAGAGTTGGAAACAATGCACCTTGTTTGATTTAAGGTATAGGATCTATTACTCTTGATGGAAAGACTAATATTGATGATTTTTATTTTGTGGATGGATTGAAACATAATCTTTTAAGTGTTGGACAGTTAGTTGATAAGGGATATCAAGTTTGGTTTACTAAGAAAACTTGTGTGATAAAGGATAAAGATGGAAATCTGATTGGAACTAAATCTAGAACCAGAGGTAATGTATTTTAGTTGAATCCTACTAAGATGACATGTTTGATTACTAAGATTGATGACAGTTGGTTATGTCATCGAAGGTTTTGTCATATAAACTTTGACAACATTGTGAAAGTGAGCACTACACTTGCAGTAAGGGATTTGCCTAAAATTATGAAGCCTACTAACATGATTTGCAAATAATGTGTGATGGTTAAATAGGAGAGAAGTTATTTTCCCAGTAAGAAGTTTACATCTATAGAGAAGTTGGAGATTGTTCATATAGACTTGAGTTGTCCTACCAGGACTAGAGGATTCTATGGAGAAAGGTATTTTATGATTCTTGTTGATGATTTTACAAGAATGATGTGGATTGAATTTCTTAAAGAAAAGTCTAAAGTATTTGATAAGTTTAAGATCATTAAGAATAAAGTTGAGAATGAATCTGGAATGAAGATTAAATGTTTGAGATCTGATAGAGGTGGAGAATTCACTTCTAGAGATTTTAACACCTTTTGTGAAGTAAATGGCATTAAAAGATAGTTTTCAGCCCCTAGGACACCTGAACAAAATGGTATTGCAGAAAGAAGAAATAGGTCAGTGACTAAAGTAGCAAGAGCTATGTTATTTGAGAATGATTTGGCAAAGATATTCTAGAGAGAAGTAGTGAACACAGTAGTGTACACAAGGAACAGAGTAAAAATTAGAGTAGACATAGACAAGACACCCTATGAATTATGGTTTGGACATGCACCTCCTCAGTTAAGTATTTTAAAATTTTTGGAATCAAATGTTATATAAAGAGAGATGATGATATTGGAAAGTTTGACCCTAGAAGTGATGAAGGTATTTTTCTTAGATATTCTTTGAAGAGAAAAGCATATAGATGTTACAATAAGAGAACTAAGACTATTGTTGAGAGCGCAAATGTTAAAGTTGATGAAAAGTTCAAAATTCAAGAAAGAATGCTAGATTATGAATCAGATGGAGAAGCTCATCCTAAACCTAACACTGAAACTACTAAACTATTCTATGAGACTAATAGTGATTTGTTGAATGAAAGCCACAGTGAAGTCATTGAAGAACTGACACCTGAAGTGAGATCGGAGACAGTGACACCTAACAAGAATTTATCAAGAAATCATCCTATTGAGAAAATTATTGGAAGCATTAAAAGAGGAGTTCTAACTCAGAATAAGGTACAAGAATAGTTATGTTTGACTTCTCAAATTGAACCTAAATCTACTACTGAAGCTTGTGAAGATGAACATTGGATTAAAGCTATGAAAGAAGAACTAGATCAAATTGAAAAGAACAAGACATGGGAATTGGTCCCTAGACCTAAAGATAGGAATGTTATTGGAACTAAATGGGTATCCAGAAACAAGATGAATGAACAAGGAGAAGTAGTGAGAAACAAAGAAAGATTGGTATGTAAGGGATACTAACAGAAAGAAGGAATTGTATATGAAGAAAACTCTTGCACCTGTAGAAAGAATTGAAGCAATACATTTTTTTTTTGGCCTATGCATCTTTTAAGAAATTCAAAGTATATCAGATGGATGTGAAGTCAGCATTTCTAAATGGAGAATTGGAAGAAGAAGTCTACATTGAGCAGCCTGAAGATTTTCCTTAGACTCAAGAAGGAGACATGGTATGTAAACTAAAGAAAGCATTATATAGACTAAAGCAAGCACCTAGAACTTGGTATGCAAGATTGGACAAGTATTTGTTAAAATTGGGATTTACAAAAGGAACAACTGATAGCAATCTATACACAAAAGAAATTGAAAATGGTTTGTTGATTATAGTTATTTTTGTTGATGACATTATTTTTGGAGGAGAAGATGAAGCTAGTGACAAATTTGCTGATGAAATGAAGACATAATTTGAAATGAGTATGATTGGTGAAATGAAATACTTTTTGGGATTACAAATAACACATAACAATGATGGTATCTTTGTAAGTCAGAAAAAATACCTGAATGACTTGTTGAAAAGATTTGGAATGGAGAACTGTAAACCAGTTGGAACACATATGGTAACTGGACATAAATTATCTAGCACAGATGAACATCAATAGTTGAACAGAAAAAATATAGATCTATGATAGGAGGATTACATTACTTGACTCATACAAGACTTGATATAGCACATTCAGTTGGACTAGTAGCAAGATTTCAAGCTAAACTTAGAGAATCACATTATGTAGCAGTAAAGAGGATACTGAGATATTTAAGAGGCACAATGGACTATGGATTGTGGTATGAAAAATTTGATGATTTTACCCTATGTGCATATACAGATGCTGATTGGGGAGGCAATATTGATGATAAAAAGAGCACCAGTGGTGGAGCATTTTTCCTTGGAGGAAGATTGGTTTCTTGGCTAAGCAAGAAGCAAAATTGTATTTCACTGAGCACAATAGAAGTAGAATATGTAGTAGCAGAAAAAAATTGTAACTAGATAATTTGGATGAAGCAAATGCTGAAGGATATTGGAATAAAGTTTGGTGAACCTATTGTCATACATTGTGACAACACCAACATAGTTAGTATGTCTAAGAATCCTATATTACATTCTAAGACAAAGCATATAGAGATTAAGTATCATGTAGTAAGAGAGAAAGTTGCTGAGAAAGAAGTTAGACTGGAGTACATAAGCACAAAGGAGAAAATATCAGACATATTTACAAAGCCTTTGCCTAAGGATACATTTGAGTATCTGAGAGGTATGCTTGGGGTTATGCCCTAGCCTGCTTTTGATTAGTGATGTAGAATGTTGCATCCGTCCAGTGGTATATGAGCCTTATCATTCTTCTGGACTGGATGTTGGTACTTCCTCTATGGGGGAGAATGTGTATCTAAGCTAAGTCATGAGGACTCTAGTGAATGTATTCTTTGAATAGTTTCTTTCGACATTGGAGTTGTTGTTGGCATAATGAAGAAATTTTCTATCATTGATGTCAATGAGGGAGAAGTGTACAGGAAAAACCATTTGCACCATCTGTTGGAGAGAACTAAATAGGAAAACGAAGCAAGATTTGATTGATGAAGAGGATTTAAAAATATTTTTCAGAGCAGCAGTGTTGCAGTATTGGATTTTTGGAATATTGGATGTTTTCATCTATATTTCCATCAATGCCAATGGAGGAGATTGTTAGGAATGAATGCTGAATGTTTAGTAGTCATTCTATAGTAGTTTTTGTTGCATTCATGACTATGATTGTCATTGATGTCAACACAGTGATCTTCTAGAGACTTGCAGAGAACCAAACAGTGTTTGGATTAGCGCAAGTGAGATATTGCAATTGGAACTATGCAATGTTGAGGATATACACTTTGATATGTTATATGTTGATGGTTAAGAGTGCAGACAGTAATTCATTTATTCATGGAAGTTATGAGCATTTTGGTGGAAGCAGTATTCAGGCAGTGTTCCTGAGTAGCGGTTTGTGGAAATCGGATGATATCTCATAATCAGGACAGAATCTGGTATTGCGCAATTAAATGGAAGTTGAAGAAACATTGATAGTGATGTGGATGATAGTGCAAACTTTGAGGTCACATGAGTGAAGAATTATTGTAATTGAAAGCTGACAGTTTTGTGTAATTTTGATGTAGCGTGTGGAAACTTTTATTTTGTAATTGGATGCTGACTCATTTGTAATTACTTGAGTGTGGTATAAAGGAAGGAATGTTTTTCCTCATTGTAATATGGTTGGATGTGATGATGTATGCATGAAGTGAAGAAAAGAGCTAGCGAATTATGAAAGCGAAATTGTGAAAGAAGACATGTGAGGTACAAAGATTTGAAATTGAGATCTCGTGTAGTAGTGAGTGTAGTTTGGCATAGTGAGAGACCAAGTAACATATTTGATATTATTCTATTGAATAATCTTGACATTAGTTGGAGAGTGTGTTCAGTGATCTTGCAATTGAAGTTGTTTGGGTAGTGGGTCCTTCTATCTTCCATAACTCTTAACAGGGTTAGAATCTTTTAATAGGGATTCAAAATCTTCTAACCAGGATTCATATGTAATGAATATATTTCATAAGATTCCTAACACAGTCCATCCTTGATGCAGGAGCATCCTAGGTGTAAGAGCAATTTTGCATCACCCAAAAATATTTCTATTTTTGTATTCAATAAGGGCTATCTTGTGCAGAGCTGCTATTTATGGAAAGTTACTATTTTTGGTAATTTTCGTATGTGCTCAGAATGATCTGATTTCTTTCTTGGAGGTTCATTTTGGTCATATAAGTCTGCCAGTAAAGTTTCATTGCCAGATCAAGTGTATATTGGAAGATATTGAAGATTTTTGATATTGGCAGTAGGGTACAAAAACTTTGAACTCAGTTTTGAAGGCTTTAGAGGCCCCGGATGAGGTTGAAAATTTGGGTGACAAGTGCTTGCACCGTCAAGCCTGTAGAGCGCTTCGTGGCATTTCTGAAATGGGGTTATAATAGCTGATTGGGTCAACTAGTGATGACTTATGGTCTTCAGAAGTTGGGCCACCTGAAATGATGGAAAATAATTTTCTTCAAAATTTTTATTCGGGTTTCAAAGGTTATCTTGAGCTGACTATGATGTAATAAAATGTAAAATAAAATAATTCTAAGTTTGGTTGGCCTTACTGGCTAAAATTCTGGAACCTTCCCAGGCGCTGGAAAACTGCCTATATAAGGAAGGCTGTATTATTGTCTTAGGTAGTTCAGAATAGTTTTGGGTAGTAGATCTGGGTATTGATTCGAGGCTTTGTCCTATAGAATATTGCAAGGGAATGCCCATGTGGCTTTGCATATTGTAATTTTGAAAGTTTGTAATTCAACATTTGTGGAGATAATAAGAAGCCAATTTTCTGAAGCCAATTTTCTATTCTTGCATATTGTTGTTGTTTCTCTATTTCTGTTATGTGTTTTTGGTATTAAGGGGAGCACCCTTCATCAAGTGGTATCAGAGCAGGAGTTCTTGAGTGTGTAAATAGATCGCCGACTATGAGGCAGTTTGCACCAGGACCGTGGTTAGGGTTTCAGTGCGCATCGCGAAAATGCCTCCACGAAGAGAACGTGGCGGAAGAGCTGGTGCTGTGACACCTGATGTTAGAGAGCTGCAGAGACAAGTGTGAGCATTGCAAGAAGAGATTCACAGAGGAATGAATCTTAATTTCAGAGATGAAAGTGAGGATGAAGCCGAAGAAGAATATCAAGAAGGAGAAGCTGAAATTATGAACCAGGAGGAAGAAAGACTTTTTCGGGCAATTTCCAAGATTGGGAAAAGACCTAAGATTGAGGTTCCTACATTTTTTAGAAATCTTAACCCAGAGGAATTGATCGACTGGATCAATGAATGTGAGGAATATTTTGAGTACGAAGATGTTGAAGATCCTGATAGGGTCAAATTTGTGAAGGCCAGATTGAAAGGTCATGCGAAGATCTGGTGGCAAGAAATTTAGTTGGAGCGAAATAGAAGAGGGAAAGATAAAATCACAAGATGGGATCAGATGGTGGATAAATTGAAGTGACAGTTCATTCCTTTTGATTATGAGCTTGACCTACTAAAGAAAATGCAAAGTTTGAAGCAAGCACGAAGATCTGTTCAGGAGTATACAGAGGAGTTCTATCGACTCCTCATGAGAACAGGCCATGCAAAAGCTGATAAGGAGAAAGTTGCCTGATACCTTAATGGATTAAGGCTAAGCATTCAAGAGGAGTTGAATCTAGTTCGAATGAACAGTATTGAGAAAGCATACCAGTTTTCCCTAAAAGTAGAGGAAAAGCTGAACAAGAAGTTTGAGAGAAAACAAAATCGAAGAGGTCATGGTGGAAGATCTGGTGGACGGTCATATGGTGGCCGAAATGAAGATCTGAAAAAGAAGGATGAGGCTAGTAGCAGCTAGAATCAGAGAGAAAACAATTCTAATCATTTCCAAGATTAGAATAATAGAGATCAGAGGGGAAGAGGAAGAGGACAAGGTTCAGGAAGAGGAGGCTTCCGTGGAACATGTTTTCACTATGGAGAAGAAGGTCATAGGGAATTTGAATTTCCTCAGTGCCAAGGAAGAATAGACAGGAGAAATGAAGACCAGGCCAGAGTTGCACATGTAGATGAAGATGCCAGATCATCAAATTCTAAAGATGCTAAAAGAGGAGAAATGTTGATTAACAAAAGATTCCTATTGAGTGGTGAGAATGAACCTGAGCAAAGGAGGAGCCTATTTTGCACCAGGTGCAAGTGTGAAGGTAAATGTTGTGATGTGATCATTGATAGTGGAAGCACTGACAATTTGGTGTCAGAAGAGATGGTGACAAAGTTGAAGCTCAAGAGATAGAAACACCCACATCCATATCGAATTGTCTGGGTACAGGATGACCACAAGGTCATGGTCAATAAACAATGCCTAGTGAAGTTCAAGGTTGGTGGATACCAAGATGAGGTATTGTGTGATATCATATCTATGGATGCATGTCATATGTTGTTGGGTAGACCATGGCAGTTTGACAGATGTGCTGTATATGATGGTCATGCGAATACCTATTCCCTGACAAAGGATGGAGTGCGACATAAGCTAAAACCATTGAAGGAGACTGAAGAAAAGGTATGTGGTAATGCAAGGATAACTTTTGTTGATGGAAGAAATTTCTTAGATGGTATGAGGCATGAGCATGTATGTTTTTCTTTAATTGCAAAAGCTGCTAAAGAGGAAGTAGAAGATGTTCCTGTAGAAGTTGTAAAATTGTTGAATGAGTTTTAGGATATTGTATCTGATAATGTGCCTGATGGATTACCACCAGTTAGGAAGATCAGTCATCAGATGGACTTGATCCTAGGAGCCAGTTTGCCGAATAAGGCAGCACATAGAATGACACCTGCAGAAAGTGAGGAGTTGAACAGACAAGTACATGAGTTGTTACAGAAAGGATTGATCTGTGAGAGTCTGAGCCCCTGCACTGTACCAGTGGTATTAGCACCAAAGAAGAATGGAGAATGGAGGATGTGTATAGATTCTAGGGCAATAAAGAAGATCACAATCAAGTACAGGTTTCTATTGCCACAAATGGATGATATTATGGAGTATTTGAGTGGAGCTGTGTATTTTTCAAAGATAGATCTGAAAAGTGGATATCATCAGATTCAGATCAAAGAAGGAGATGAATGGAAGACTGCCTTCAAGACAAAGGAAGGATTGTATGAGTGGTTAGTCATGCCTTTTGGGCTAACCAATGCACCGAGCACTTTCATGTGCCTCATGAATGAGGTTCTGAAAGAATTTTTGAGTAAGTTTGTCATTGTTTACCTAGATGATATTCTGATCTTTATTAAGACATTAGAGGAGCATATGATGCATATTCGTATGGTATTTGAGAAGCTGAGAGAAGAGAAATTGTTGATTAATTTGAAAAAGTGCAGTTTTGTGAAGAAAGAGTTGGTGTATTTGGGGTTTGTAGTTTCAGGAGAAGGTCTAAAAATGGACCCAGAGAAGGTACAGGCTATCCTTGAATGGCCTACTCCAAGGAGTGCTACTGAGGTAAGATCTTTTCATTTTCTAGCCAGCTTTTACAGAAAATTTATCAGAAATTTTAGCAGTATTTGTGGACCCTTGACTGAAACAATGAGAGGGGATAGAAAAGAGTTTAAGTGGACTAATGGGGAAGAAAAAAGTTTTCAATTGTTGAAACAAAAAGTTACAGAACAACCTATTTTAGCACTTCCAGATTTAAATAAGGTGTTTCAAGTAGATTGTGATGCTAGTGGTACTGCAATAGGAGCTGTTATGAGCCAAGAAGGTAAACCTATTGCTTATTTCAGTGAGAAGTTAAATGATGCCAAGAAGAAATATTCTATTTATGATCAGGAATTTTATGCTATAGTTTAGGCATTAAAGAAGTGGAGACATTATCTACTTCCTAAGGAGTTTTTTTTGTATACTGATCATCAAGCTTTGCAATATTTGAATAGTCAAGGAAAATTGAATCAAAGACATTTGAAATGGGTTGAGTTTTTGTAGAGTTATACATTTGTTTTGAAACACAGGAGTGGAAAGTCTAACAGGGTTGTAGATGCTCTTAGCAGAAGACAACTATTGCTGACAGAAATGCAGATTGAAGTGGTTGGGTTCAAGGAACTCAAGAATTTGTATCCAGAGGATCCTGATTTTGGTGAAGCTTGAAAAGCTTGTACAGAACCTGTTACTCTAGATAGGACAAAATGGTTGGATTTCATCATCCATGATGATATGCTATTTAGAGGGAGTCAGTTGTGCATTCCACGAAGTTCTATGAGGGAGAATCTCATCAAGGAGAAGCATAGCAGAGGATTGGCTGGACATTTTGGTTGTGATAAAACCCTTGGTTTGGTTAGTGAGAATTATTATTGGCCGCAGTTGTAGCAAGATGTGAAGAAATTTGTACAGAGTTGTAGAGTATGTCAGATGGTGAAAGGAGTGAAGTAGAATACAGGGTTGTATCAGCCATTACCCGTACCAAAGAAGCCTTAGGAGGATATCAGCATGGACTTTGTTCTTGGTTTACCAAGGACTCAGCGGGGATATGATTCAATTTTTGTGGTGGTTGACAGATTTTCAAAGATGGTAGATTTCATTCCCTGCAAGAAGACTAATGATGTTGTTCATGTAGTAGAATTGTTTTTCAGAGAAGTGGTGAGACTACATGGTTTGCCAAAGACTATAGTTTCAGATAGAGACACTAAGTTCGTTGGATATTTTTGGCATACATTGTGGAAGAAGTTGAAGATAGATTTGAAGTTTAGTTCATCACATCATCCATAAACTGATGGATAGACAGAGGTGGTGAATAGGAGTTTGAGAAATTTGCTAAGATGTTTGGTTGGAGATAAGCCAACAGGATGGGATTTGATTTTACCACAGGCAGAATTTGCATACAATAATTCTGTCAACAGGAGCACTGGTAAATCACCATTCTAGATTGTATATGGAAGTAGTCCAAGAAATGCATCTGAATTGAGGAAGATAGATACAGGAGAAATAAGTAGTGCTGAAGCTGAGGATTTTGTAGAACATTTGAAGAACATCCATGAGGAGGTGAGGAAGCATATTACCAAGATGAATGCACTGTATAAGGCTAAGGTAGATGAGAAAAGGAGGTATAAGGAATTTCAGGTTGGTGATGAAGTCATGGTACATTTGTGGAAGGAGTGGTTTCCAGTTGGTACATATAACAAGATGAAAATGAAGAAATTTGGACCATGTAGGATACTGAAGAAACATGATTCAGGAAATGCATATGAGGTAGAATTTCCTACTGAGCTAAATATTTCACCAGTGTTTAACATTTTAGATTTGACAGAGTATCATGAAGGAGGTGTTGAAGATGAGGTTGCAGCAGCATAGTGGAGTATTCCAGCAACCAGTTCAGATATCAAGGAGATTGAAGACATACTGGATAGTTGTGTTGGCAGAAGCACAAAGAACAGGACATATGAAGAGTATTTGGTCAAATGGAAAGGACAACCTGTTGAAGATTCATCATGGCTAACAAGGGAGGAGGTTAACCATCTTGGTTTTCCTTTGCACACCTGAGTTGTGACAGGGTCACTTCTCAAATTACCTTGGGTGTCTGATGCAGGAGCATCCTGGGTGTAAGAGCAATCTTGCATCACCCAAAAATATTTCTATTTTTGTATTCAATAAGGGCTATCTTGTGCAGAGCTACTATTTATGGAAAGTTACTATTTTTGGTAATTTTCGTATGTGCTCAGAATGATCTGATTTCTTTCTTGGAGGTTCATTTTGGTCATATAAGTCTGCCAGTAAAGTTTCATTGCCAGATTAAGTGTATATTAGAAGATATTGAAAATTTTTGGTATTGGCAGCAGGGTACAGAAACTTTGAACTCAGTTTTGAAGGCTTTAGAGGCCCTGGATGAGGTCAAAAATTTGGGTGACCAGCACTTACACCGTCAAGCCTGTAGAGCGCTTCGTGGAGTATCCAAAATGGGGTTATAATAGCCGATCGGGTCAACTGGTGATGACTTATGGTCTTCGGAAGTTGGGCCACCTGAAATGGCGAAAAATAATTTTCTTCAAAATTTCTGTTCGGGTTTCAAAGGTTATCTTGAGCCGAATATGATGTAATAAAATGTAAAATAAAATAATTCTAAGTTTGGTCGGCCTTATTGGCTAAAATTTTGGAACCTTCCCAGGTGGTAGAAAATTGCCTATATAAGGAAGGCTATATTATTGTCTTAGGCAGTTCAGAATAGTTCTGGGTAGTAGATCTGGGTATTGATTCGAGGCTTTGTCCTATAGAATATTGCAAGGGAATGCCCATGTGGCTTTGCATATTGTAATTCTAAAAGTTTGTAATTCCACATTTGTGGAGATAATAAGAAGCCAATTTTCTGTTCTTGCATATTGTTGTTGTTTCTCTATTTCTGTTAAGTGTTTGTGGTATTAAGGGGAGCACCCTTCATCAATCCTTTCACAAGGAATATTCATATTAGTGCATCTTTTGTGGGCATCACTCCCACCGGGGTTTACTCTTTGATCAAGAGGTTCCCTGGTCAACATATCTTGTGTCATTGTGTTATTGTGTATGAATATCTTTTTATGGCTGGTAATTATATTACTTACATGGTTAAATGCTATTGAAGTTGATAAAAGTTATAATTTTTAGATAATTGATTCACCCCCCCCCCCCCCCCCCCCCCCCCCGCCCCGCTCTTAGTTATCTTGGTGGAATTTACTTTCTAACATAGTTTCCCTTCAAAGAACTTAGTATCAAAAAAGTTTACAAAAGTACCACAAGCAACGGAAAAAAATATGGATGTTGGATCCATGAAGAAAAGTAACCAAGAGCCAATCTTATTTGTAGCAAGTCTGGAAATCAATGAAGACATGTTCTCTAGCTTCATAGAGGAATTTTGTTCACATATTGATGCCAAGATTTTGATTTATGAGGAGACAAATGAAGACAACCTTGTTTTGAAAAATGAAGAAATCACAACACGCAAGGTTGCTGCTCAACATGAATGTGATGTTAAATTAGATGTCCTACTTTAAGAAGAGGAATGCAATAAGGTGAAAATCAGTCCTCTCATGCTGAACACTAAAGAAGATATTGAAGAAGACCAGTTTTGGGATGATTTAGAGGATTTTTACTTAACCTTAGATACTAAACTTGATGTAGGAGCATCTCGGGTCCTTTGCAATCTTGTGTCACCAAAAACATTTTTTGTTTTCTTGTGTTGCTTGTTTGCTACTTTGATCGAGTTGGTTTGGTGTTGGTCAGTTTCCTTTGTTCACTAATGTTGGTTGGTTATCTCTTTGGGCACTTGGTTATTTATTTGTCACTTGGTGATGCTTGGCTGGCACTCGGTTGGCTTTTCTTACCAACTTGTGCATTTATTTTGGGTCATAGATTTAATGCTAGTATCCATTATTGGGAAGCATGTGGACCTAGATTTTGTTGTCCCTTCCATTGATTGTGGATCTGAAGGCCGACTCAGCTTGGTAGCCTCTTGTATAAATATAGTTGTTTGGTTAGAGTTTAGGGAGTCAATTTTTTTTTGATAGAGATAGAAGATAATAGATTGGAGATTGTAGGCAAACCTTCACATGTTTAAGGACTTCTGTAACTCATTGTAATATCTAGCTGTAACCGGGAAGGCCTTACAACCCAACATGTATGAATCAAATTGAAAGATAATATATCATTGTTCTTGCATTCTCTCTCTCACTTTGTTGTTGTTGCTTCCATGTGTAGTTGAGAAAGGTGGCGGATTAGGTAGGGTGTTCCATTATGTTTGGCCCCTTATTGTTCCCTCTTGTGTCAAAACTAGCATCTTTTGTAGTGTAAAACTATTAGCATCATGATGAGGGTTCAAAATTTGTTATTTCACGAGGGTGTCCTATCAGACATCTTATTCATATGGAGGAAAATAAATCATCACAAGTTATGTTTGCAGTAAAGAAAGAATCTACAATTGAAGATGAAGCTAAATATGTAGCTGCACCTAAAGGAGAAATATTTTAGATTACTTATGTACTTCAATACAACAATATTTATTGTTAGTATGAAATGATAAGTTTGTTAATATCTTTCCAAAAGTGTTGTTATTGTTTATTAAGTTTCTACTGATGTTGCAACTATTTCTAATTGCTCATAAGCATGTGAAGCATTGGAAGTTGTTGAGAAGAGGAAGATACTTCAAAGAACCAATCAATGGTTGTGTTTAATAATATATTTTTTGCTAGTTAGTGTAGGTTAGGATAGGATTTTCATTCAATAAGTGTTGTTACATAATATCTTAGAGTTAGTAGTTATCTAGTCTAGTTTGTTTCCTAGTTCTTCTTGTCTACATGGCTATTTTGAAAGAGTTTAAAGTTGGTTGGTTTCTCATATTATAAATCATTTTTCAAGAGTGTGAGTGAGTCAAGTCTCTAATTCTGGTAGAGAGTCCTTGTATATGTTGTCAAAAAGTTCCATTAAGTAATCTTATCTTCATGATGTCAAAAATGTCTATTCAATGATGGTGTCTAGTTGGTCTAATTAGAATTTTTTTAATGGATAATGGACATCCAAAGTTATATTATAAGTCATTGGATAGAGAGAGAAAAGTGTAGGTTGCATGCAACAACTGTTGTTTGATTTAAAATTCAGTTCTGCAACCACTACTATGTGACTTAACAGTCAATCCTGGAACCACTATTGTATGACTGAACAGTCATCCTGCAACAACTACCATTTGATTCAAAAGGTAACTTGCACCAAGTATGAGGACATCTAGAGCTATTGATATTAAATATGAAATAGTCTCAAAGAGACTCCAATATTCAATAATGAAGGGACCTGTACTTTTAGCTATTTTCCAAGTTTGAACTTCTCACAACAACACAAATGGTACTACATTTATGATTTCTATTTATCCATAATATTTACCATTTTTAGTAATTTATTATCTATGCATTTCACTTTGTTTGTCAATTATCATTATTATAATTATATGCTTCATAACTAATTTGTTTTGCTACCCTCATACATACATTGTCATTTGAGGACAAATGACCTTTCAGTTGGGGAGAACATGTGTATACCTTTTATTGTTTTCATTGACCATAGGAGGATGACATTTCCTATACATTTTTATACTACCTAGGTATGTGCAAGATCATGAGGGGCCAAAAAGTGGCGATGTGAAAAATATTCACTTTTCACTTGTCCAAAAGTGCATGAAAATGCTTGTTGACTTTTTGGTAGGCCTGGGTGTCAGTACACCTCGGCAAACTTGACACCAAAGCATAGGCTTAATTGAGTACCCGAAACCTGTGGCATAAATCAAAACTCGTGAGCCATTTTCCTCATTTCTCCTCATGTTTTGGGTTTGGAAAATGGCTTGAAATATCATATACACGATATTTTCAAGTATCTAATTTTTGCAATAATAAATTTGATCTCCACACTATACGGTAAGTAAATTCTTTGTAGATTTTGATTGTTTTATTTCATTTTGATTGTAAATGTAGTTTTTTTTGTTGAAATAGGGATTTGTATTTATTTTTTTAATAATATATGAAATCAAATTAAAATTTAGATTTTTTTTAAATTTAATCAGGCATGGCTGACAACAATGAAGAAAATAACCCTCTTGCACCAAATAACGATCCCCAAAACAATCACCCATTTCAAAACCCTCCATCTTTACAAGATTTGATACAATATAATTTGAACACAATATGGGGTTTCCAAAACACATATCAGAATATACCTACATTATGTCCCATGCTTGCCACATTAAATACTATTGTTCAAAATATTGACACACTCATGTAGCAACATAATGCTACTCTTCATTGGTGTGATGATATGCACGCCCAATTTGATGATGGGCTTGACCATGATGGGATTGCAACCCTTAATATAAGTACGGAAGATATAGCCTCTCTTTTTGTGAATCCTAAAATCAGAATATCAGTTGACCCCAAAAAGCCCAAATTATCAATAAAATGGTGCACAAATGAAGCAATGCACACACACTTTTGGGATCGCTAGTGGATGGTTTTTGATAAACCACCCCATAGAAATTTGGAGCTCCCTTTCTATTTCATAAAAAAATTGTATGCTGAGTTTGTGCTTGGTCACAATGTTAATTATTGGAGTATGAGGCCCAACATGGGCGTAGGCAGAGGAGCTCCTTAGACTAGGCCATTTTCCCAATGCAAAAAGGCCACTACCTTTGTCCCCCCCACTGATATCTCACCCCTCCTCAAGTGAAGCATCCCGATATCATTGCAGAGGCTGCCTCACAGACTATTAGGGCCATTCATTTGCTGAGTGATCAGTTGATCATGTAGACCATGTTAGTGTGGATGATGCTGGCGCATCAACATCTCACCGGAGTTCACATGTATGCGAGCCCCATATTTGCATTATATGCAAGAATATGTGCCTCAGACCTCTTATTGATGCTGATACATATCAGTATGTTATTGATGAGGAGGATGTAGGAGATGCAACTACAAAGGCTGCAACACCTCATGGAGCATCTACATCTCATGAGAGTGCTTAGCTTGTGTACGCAGAGCGATGGACTCCTGTTGATACGGTAAGAGTAAACATTATAAATAAATTTTTCACATGACTTATTTAATTAATTTATTTAGATTAGTTTTAATGATTGCATGCACTTATGTATATATATTTTTTCCATTTATGTTTAGTTGATGACATAAGAGGATTTGAGATAGGTGGATGAGTCCATAGCTTCAGCCATTTCATTTGGCCTTGATGCCTATACGACATATTATAAATTATGTACCCATTATTTTTTTAATATCATTTGGTGTACATGATTAAATCTCTATCAATTAGAGCAATAAAATTCATACATTTACTAATATATTGTCATCTTATTGTACTCTTGCAGGCTACAACCGATGTCAGTGGGGGGCACAAGGGGGTTCCTTCATCAGGTGTCGACAAAGGAAAGGTAATTAATTGTTTAAGATTAATTATGCATGCATATGTATGCCACTTGTGTGTAGTAATAAATATTTTACTTGAATTTATTGTATAGGGTGTGGCTATCAATGATTTTTCGACATGGGTTTGGGAGCCTAGGCTGACAGGCATCTCGATTCAGAGTGATAGCCCGATTGTATGTAGACTTTTACATATTTTTATTTGTATCTTGTAACCAGGGTTGTTATGATGAAGTACATTTATATATAATTGACAATCTTTTTACTCTCATAGGTTACTCCTAGTGCGAGGGAGGGCCCACAAGAATCTTTCGTATATTTGTTGACACAACCCACTATTCTAGAGGAGGGATCACCAGATGTAAGTTTTAATTTTAGTTCAAATCATGTCCTATTTTGTAGATTTATTACTGTATGTTGCACCACTCTACTAATCTCATTATTGCAAATATATATACTTATAGGTCAGAGTTGGTATTCTTGGCATGGTCCCTTCGCTACCAAGGACTTATGCTAGGACACCTGATTATGGTAGGCAACCGAGAGGCTAGGTACAAATATTTGTATTCAATTATAATTTTAATTGAATTAGTGTTTTAATTATGAATTATATATATATATATATATATATATATATATATATATATATATATATATATATATATATATATATATATATATATATATATATATATATATATATATATATATATATATATATATATATATATATATATATATATATATATATATATATATATATATTTGTGTGTGTGTGTGTGTGTACAAATCATATAAAGTAAGCAATCTAACTTGGGTTTGAACTCATTTTTTATGCAGGATCAATCAGAGCCTAACACTTCTTCAAAGAGGCTAGATTTTGATGATCCACCTATGACATAGGATGTAGTTTTAGTTTTCTGGTCATTTAGAGATGCCACTTGGCACATTTTGAGATGGCATATATGCCACATTGTACACCTTGAAACATTGATTTTGTAGACATTTTGAAATGGCATGTGCCATAGTTGTATAAGGATTGGAAGAACAAAATGATGACACACTTGCAGTGCATTTCATTTGATATTTTTGAATTCGCTACCAAAGATGTTCAGATTCCCTCTATAGAAAATCTTGCAAAGGAAGATGCAACTCTTAAGTAGAAGGAGATGTTCACTCAAAATGCTATTTCCAAAGTAGCCCTTATCAACACATTATCTGACAATAAGTTTTTAGAGACCAAGAAAGTAGATAAAGCCTAGAAGATATGGAAGTATCTAGAAGACATGTTTGAAGGAGATGTCCAAGCCAAGAATGTGCATATAAAGAAATGGAAGAAAAACTACAATACATTGGAGATTCTACCTAAAGAGAACATTAGAGCCTACAATCAAAGGATTAATGAAGCAGTTGCAAGAATCAGAAACAATGGTGGAGAGATTTCCAAAGAAGACATAATGGATAAATTAATGACTACTTTGACACCAAAATATGAGAGAAAAATAAACATCCTAGATGAGACTATGCAATTGTCAAAAGACTTTAAAAGAGAGACCTTAATCAACAAGATTTCATCTTTTGAGATATCAAGTTTGAAGATAGAGCCTAAAAGTGAGACAACCTTCAAAGATTCAATCCATGGTAAGAAATCCTTGAACACTTGTAATTTTGATGATGATGATGATGAAGAGAAAGAACTAAATGATTTTATTTCTTTGATTTCTAAGAAAGAAAGGAAAGGAAAAGGGAAATATGAAGGTCAATTACCATTCAAATTCTTTTCATGAAACATATTGGTCACTTTGCATCTAAGTATCCTACAAGAGTCAAGAAGTTCAAAACTAACTACAAGCCTAAGTATACAAAAGAATGTTACTATGCTGGTGATGGAGTATCAGATGAAGAGTCAACAAAAGATGAATTGGATTCATTTCTCTTGAAGACATGGAGAAAATATTTGATGAAATGGACCTTGAAGATGAAAAGAAAGCACAAGATATAGCATTGATTTCACAAGCTAACATTGGGATAGATTGGATCATTGAGAGTGGTTTCTCACATCACATGACGTGAGGCTAGGATAGATTTTTACATTTGGATAGATACAAAGGCAACATGTTTAGATTTGGAGACATCACTCCTAAACCTATCATAGGTAGAGGAGCTATCACCTTGGATGGAAAGAACAACATTGATGATGTTCTTTATGTTGATGGTTTGAAACATAACCTACTAAGTGTTTGATGCAAGGGTAGGGACCAGGAGGGGCTAAACAATGGCACACCCTAATGATCTAGCCTTGGTGAGAGAGAGAATGCCATATCTTTCCTTAACTTTCATCAAATAGATTCATACATGTCGGGCTATAAGGCCTTCCCAATTACGGCCAGATATTACAATGAATTACAAAAGTCCTCAAACATGCAAGGATCTTCCAATAATCTCTATTCAATTATGTTCTATCTTCTTAACTAAAACTTCCTTCCTAAACTCTATCCAAACAACTACATTTATACAAGACACTACCGAACTGAGTCGGCCTTCAAATCCATAATCAATGGAAAGAATGGTCAGATCTAGGACCACACGATTCCCATTGATTGACACCAGCAATAAATTTGTGACCCATAATCAATGCACATGTCAGCATCAACATGAACTCAAAACAAACTACTTGGTAAACAAAAATCACTGAGAAATAGAGAAGCATCACCAAGTGTCAGAGAAACAACTAACTACCCAGGAGATAACTGATCATACTTGGTAACCAAAGGAAACTAACCAACTACCATCCAACTAGGTCAAAGTAGGAACCAAGCAACATAGACAAACTTCAAAATATTTTTGGCGACATAGGATTTCCAAGGACCCGAGATGCTCCTACATCAAACACCTGGGGTTGTTTGAAATGATTCTCTGAATCATGAAACATGTATGGTCCGTGTTGCATCCAACTTAGACTATGAAATCCATGAACTATCTTCAATTGGTCTATTCTTCCATTTTACTAGATATTCCATATACTATTTTCCTCTTGTATTCTTGCCAATTCTTTGCTCAAAAATCTTCTCAATTTCTTCTTTCTACTTCTTAGGATATTCCATCAGTACTACCATGTCTTCATTAGGTTCATGATACTCATATAAATCACAAATTTTGAAAATTGGTGATATGTCCATATCATCAAGTAACTCAATCTCATATGCATTTCCACTATCAAATTTCCTCAAAATCTTGCAAGGTCCAAACTTCTTAATTTTTAGCTTCCCATATGTTCCAAAAGGAAAGCGACCTTTCTTCAAATGAGCCATCACTTCATCACCAACATCAAAATTCTTATATCTCCTAGATCTATTAGCTCTATCTTTGTATTTTTTATTATTGTCTTCCAGCTTCAGCTTCACATCTTCATGCAATGTCTTCATGTACTCAAAAAATTTTACTCCTTTAGCACTTGTCTTACTTTCATTAGCAATATCCCTCAAATTAGATATGACTCTCAGCTATATGCCATTCACAATCTCAAATGGTGTTTTTCCAGTACTCCTATTCACTGAGTTATTGTATGCAAACTCTTCTTGTGCCAACACAAAATCCCAATTACTCAGTGCGTCTCCAACTAAACATCTCAAAAGATTTCCCAAACTTTTGTTCACAACTTCTTTTTGTCCATCGATTTGTTGGTTAAATGTAGAACTATATTTCAACTCAGTACCAAACTTCTTCCAAAGGGTTTTCCAAAAATATCCAACAAATTTACTATCTCGGTCAGAGATAATACTTCTTGGTAATCCATGCAATCTAAAAATTTCCTTAAAGAAAATATATGCTACATGTATTGCATGTGATGTCTTTCTACAAGATATAAAATGTGCCATCTTAGAAAATCTATCAACAACCACAAATATAGAATCATTACCTCTTACTCTCTTTGGTAAGCCAAGAAAAAAGTCCATACTGATGTCACTCCAAGGTTTTTCAAATACAACAATCGGTGTATACAATCCAGTATTCTGACGTACTCCATTTTCAACTTGAAAAACTCCACAACTTTTCACAAATTTCTGAACATCTTTATATAACTGTGGCCAAAAGTATTTCTCCTTAAGAAAATTCCATGTCTTATCAAAACCAAAATGTCCAGCCAAACCACTACCATGTTTTTCCTTTATCAGATTAGTTCTCATTTCTCCTCTTAGTATACATAACTGAATACCTTTAAACAACATAGCTTTTTGAATAAAATATTCAGCCCACTTACTATCTTGTTGATCTTGAATAGGTGCTTTACACTTTATCCTTGACTCATAAAAATCAGGATCAAACTCATAAGAATCTCTCATCTCGTCAAAACCAAGAACTTTAATTTTCATCTTGATCATCAAATATCTCCTTCTAATCAATGGATCAACAACTCGGTTAGTGATTCCACTCTTATGTTTTATCACAAATGTATAGCTCTGCAAATATTCAACCCATTTCATATGTCTCTGATTCAACTTATTCTAACTACCCAAATATTGTAAAGCCTTATGATTGGTATACAACACAAATTCACTTAGTATCAAGTAATGTCTCCATTTCTTTAGTGCTTGAAAAATAGCATATAATTCTTGATCATACACAAAATATTTCCTTCTAGCATCATTCAAATTTTCACTAAAGAAAGAAATAGGTTTACCTTCTTGACTCAACACAGCTCCAATAGCACTACCACTTGCATCACATTTCACTTGAAATACCTTACTAAAATCAGGCAATGCCAAAATAGGAAATTCAGCACCCTTCTACTTCAGAGTCTCAAAAATTTTATTAGCTCCATGTGTCCACTTGAATTCTCTTTTATCTACTCTCATAGTTGCAGTTGTAGAATTACAAATTGAACTAAAATTCCTTATGAACTTTAAGTAAAAACTTGCCAAACCATGAAATGATCTTACCTCACTAGAATTCACAGGTGTAGGCCAATTCAAAATAGCTTCAACCTTTTTAGGATCCATCTTCAAACCATCAGCTGAAATCGCAAATCCCAAATACAGAATCTCCTCTTTCTTAAATGAACACTTTTTTAGATTTATTAGCAACTTTTCATCTATCAATCTCTGCGAAACTTGTCTCACATGAAAAAAATATTCTTCTCTAGTCTTACTGAATATCATAATGTCATCAAGATATACAATCACAAACTTATCCAAGAATTTCTTCAAAACTTCATTCATCAACCTCATAAAAGTACTCGGTGCATTAGTTAAACCAAAAGACATAGCCAAACACTCATACAAACATTCTTTTTTCTTGAAAGAAGTCTCCCATTCATCACCTTCTTTGATTATGATCTGATAATACCCACTTTTCAAATCAATTTTGGTAAAATACTTTGCTCTAGTCAAACTGTCTATTATATCATCCATTCTCGGTATAGGAAACCTATACTTCACTGTTATCTTATTGATTGCTCTAGAATTAGTACACATTCACCATTCTCCATTCTTCTTTGGTGCCAATACAAATGGAACTACACAAGGATGAAAACTTTCTCAAATCAAACCTTTCTCTAGCAACTCTTGAATCTGTTAGTTCAATTCTTGATTCTCAGTAGGTGTCAATCGATGAGGTGCCTTATTCAGTAAACTAGCTCCAGGGATGATCCATACATTGATAAATACTTTTTTTTGTTGGAAAGTTGACTATACTGATGTATATGACTTGATATAGTGTTGTCATTATGGAAACAAAGTCATATAGCAATTTGGAGTTACCACACTTGATGTAAATATCAGAATTCGGTTAAGTGTTGAAGATTGGATAGTGTACAAAGTTCTTGCAGCTCAGAGCATCAACGCACATGTGTACGAATGAATTATGGTATGCACCCTAGAAGTTAAGTTTGTTAGACTATACTTATACTTATTCTATGAGTGCATAAGCAGATGTGCAAGGATGAGAAAGTTACAGTCAGTTGAAGTTGCACAACCAGTGTGTGCCAGTGAAGAATAGAGCATGGAGCCAACAGTTAGTATTTTGGTTTGCAGTTATAATGTAATGTTGTAAAAGGGTACACACCCATTGTATTTAGGTTACTGACATGTTTATATGTTTAATAGTAAGCATGCTTAAGCCAATTCATTTGGAAGCATTGTTTGTAATAGGTCTAAGGGCCGACCTAGTTGTTTATTTTATTTGAGCATATAAATATAAGATGCACCCATTGTATTTGGTATGGAAGTCAAGAAAGAGTTATAATAAGCAGAGAAGAAGTATGAAAAGATAGTATAATATGTATTAGAGCTTTTCTAGAGGTTAAAGCATCAGTGCATCAAAGGAACTGATTAGACAAGCAGTGTCATAGTGACAGTTCATCTAGCAGATATAGTGTGTATTTGATATCAAAAGGTTGTAGCCTTCACCATTGGAGTAGTGAGCTCTAGGATAGTCCATCCACTCCCCTAACATGGATTATTATAAAAGAATCCTAATAGGGTCTGACCCTTAACAAGGTCTACTATACTTAAAGCATTGTAAAGCAACTCCTAACAGGGTTAAGGATCTTCTAACAAGGATCACAAAACACAAGTGCAGAATATTAGTGGGTGTTAATTCCCACTGGGGTTTTTACCTATTTGGGTTTCCCCATAACCATATTGGTGTCATGTGTTGATTTCATGTTTCATGTTTATGTGAATGTTTAATTCAGTACTTAAGCATTTAAGTTTAGCATACAGATTAAAGTGAAAAATTAAAATACAGTGAACACTGATTCACATCCCCCCCCTTATCAGTGTTCCCATTACTAACAATTGGTATTAGAGCTTTGGTCCTCAGCATACAAGTTTAACCACTTGAGGAGATCATGGACAAAGAAGAAATGAAACATCTGAAAAGAAATCTTGAAGCTTCTCTTGAAGACTTAGTCAAATCAAAAATAGAATTTGAGGATCTAAAGGAAAAAGTTAGTGATGCTCAATTAGTTATCAAAAAGCTAAGAAGGGATCTCAAAGAATTTTCTAACTGTGATCTAGGAGCAAAGGTCAAGAAGCTGAATGAAGAGAATGCATCTATGAAAGAAATACTTGAAGAATTTAATGATAAACTAATCAAAAATCAAGAATTCTACAATGAACAAGTCAAAGAGAACCTTCAACTCAATGAGGAATTAAGAGAACCAAATTTGGAAATCTTGGAGCTAAGGAATAGCAAAGAAAGATTGGAGTTTGAATTGAAAGAAGCAAAGAATCATATTGACAAATTGCACACCAATTCTGATTTGATAGAATCTCAATTGTATGCAAGAAGAGCCAAAGGAGACACTGGCTATATTGGATAAAATGAAGCACAAAATCAGATTGACAACATGCGAGAAAGAAAGGAGACACAAAAAGACTCTATTGATACTTAGTGTAATACCCCAAAATTGGCACCTATTTAATTTCATCAATTTTGGTGCATTATCTTGATTTTACATCACCAAAGTCCTAGTCCCTAGGTAATTTTCTCTCTCCTACCTGACTTAATTTGGCTTGATGTCAATTGCAAAGACCATAAATTGCAATAATCAAATATTAATATTAATTCCTAAAGTCCTTGACATTAATTAGCTAAATTACCTCTATGATAATTTAATTTAGTTCTAAAGTCCTAAGCACTTTGAATTAAATTAAAATCTACCGCTTTGGCTAATTACCCTTAAAAAGGAATTAATAAATAATTAGTTAATTGAATGGACACCTCTTTATTTGAATTTAATAATTCAAATTACTCAAAAGGTCACTCCCCACATGTGGAAAATTTCATTCTTTTAATTAAATAATGCATACCTTTTTGTCTCAAAGGGGAATGAAGAGTCAGGAGTTTCAAATCAAGAAACTCTTCATTCCTCTCCGGGCTTCTCTATTTAATGAACCTCTTTTTCTCATTCAAGGGAGAGCAATTTTTGAGAGCATCCTTACTATAGCATTTTTTAGTCTCATATCTCATTATTTTCAAAGCTCTTTTATTGCATTATCTAGTTTAATTTCTCATATTAGTGTAATGGCATTTCACATTTAGATTAAATTAGCTTATTTGTTCTTAGTTTAATATCATCTTTATTTCAAAATCAAATAAAAATCTGCATTTCATATTTCTTTCAAAGTTTTCTAGATGAATTGCATTAATTCTTAGCTTAGTTTCATTTTGGTCATATTTTCTTTCAAATCCTCCATTGTTGAATTGGTCTCCCGGCTATTGGCTCTCATTCTGAGAGTATTCAAACACCCCATTCACATAGGAGGCAACAGGTCGCCTCACCATGGAATTTGGATTGAGTTCTTCATACTCTCTCCTGCATTCTATCAAGTGAATAATGACCATGTTGTGTTGTGCCTGATTTAGAGGTCACATTCAGTCACATACATTTTGGCGCCCACCGTGGGGCAGAAAAGATCAATTTTTGGCCTCATTCTTGATTGGTTTTTCAATTTTAGTGTTGGTTCCAGGACTTGTACGGATAGTTATAGTCTAAAAACCCTATAATATATTAATGGATGGATATAATGATGAATCATATTTCTCATGCTTTTGGTTTGGGTCATTTTTATAAAGAAATGAATAATTTATGATCATTTTGGTGAAAGTGGGTATTTGCAGATTTGAGATTCTCTGAATACAGTCAGATTGAAATGTCTGGTATGGACAAATTGTGAAGACTTAGGATCTCTAATAATATCCATTGGAAAGATATGTGAATTATATTTTATTTCATTTTTATTTGAGTCATTTTCATGCATATTTGTGAAAGTTATGGGTATTTGAGTGAAAACTGGTTTTTAACAATTTGTATTGGAGTTGTAGGCAATGATTTATTCTTAGAAAATGATTTATAAATGAGAAAAATAAATGGCTTAGATATTTGGAAACTAGATTAATTAATAGTTAATGTAAAATTGGTATGGTTTCATTTGGATTCTTTTTGAGAAAGATATGTGATTCCCTAGGCAGGGTTTGGTGTTTTAAATCTGATTTATGACAGAAAAATTGCAATCTGAAAAGGTTATTGGTTGAGGACCAAATGGAATCATAAGACCTTATAATTTTGAGAAATGGTAGTTCTTGATGTTGGCTAAAAAATTCATTGTTTCCGTAAATTTTAATATTGTGATTTTATGGGTCAAATAAATCAATCTTTAAAGACTGTCTTGAAGACAACAATGTTACATATCTTACGGTTTGTCATTGATTTGTCTTGATTTTGTACTTTCGGATGTGTGCTAAATGCTGGATTGCAAATCTTTGGACCTAAGGTGAGTTCTTAAAATATGTATAACATTTGTACTTTAGGATTAAAATTGAACCTCTCATGTGTTTAGCTTGAGTGTTTACATGCTTTCATAGAACACATTTTAGTTGATGCTCTTAATAGGAAATGAATGAACATAGATTTTCTTTCATACAAGTTTATGTAAGTGAATGCTTGTGTTTAAATCTTAAGTAATTCTTGGTTCCAATATTAAATATCTCATTGAGTGATTGAGGGCATGGATTCATTCCTTGTTTACATGAAGATTTAAATGCACCACTTTGTGGACTCACTTCATGTTTACTTGGAAAGTTAAATATTCCATGATTCAAACCTTTTTGCACTTATGAGTAGTATTGATTAGTAGTCTTAGATTACTTGTGATTGATCTAGATTGCTATCTTGGGTTATTGGACTTGCTTATCTTCCAGCCCCTCATTTCACCCCATGGTTGCAAGATCAGCGCCACATTAAAGGGGAGGGGTCTACATAAAAAGAAGCATTAATTGTTCCACCAGGCAACCCTTTTGTGCTTTTTAGAACTTATTAGTTTTCTAAGGTGTGGACTCACTTTGAGTTTGTGTGAAGAGTTAAATGTTCCACTTTTGGACTCACTTTGAGTTTATGTGAGGAGTTAAATGTTCCACTTTTGGACTCACTTCACATTTACTTGAAGAGTTAAGTGTTCCACCTTTAGTGCTTTAAATACTTTTGATAGTGAATTACTTACTTTTTTATGTTTAGAAGGCCTGCTTGGGGATTTCATCACCTCAAGGGACGACCTTAACTCCTATGTTTTGGTGGAGTATAAATAGCAGGTGGTGAATCAAAAGAAACCTCTCTTGGGAATGAGTTAGATATCACTCTTGGCTAAGTCTCAAAGAAATTTATACCTTTGAGAAGTGAAGGAGGAGATTTGGGTTACCGTCTCCCCCCAGTTGTGTGATTTTAGATTCTTCTCATCTATGGGTTTATGCCTCACGTACCTTGCGTATATCAAGGACTCCCTTTAGAAGAGCTATGTATAGCCTTGTAGACAACTTGCTAGGATGTTTTTGTGTTTTAAGTGCCTGCTAAAACATTCTCAAAAACATACACAAGTAGAGTCCTTAGGGAGTAGAAATACTAAGTCACTATTCCTATTCATACGCAAGGTTGCTTTGTCCCTTGCCCATTGCTTGAAGACTATTTGCTTGAACTCCTTGATTGCTATCTTATGTGCTTGATCAATGACATAAATCTAATCTGCCTTTTTGTCCATGATCTATTTTTCTATTTTCCTTTTGTTTACCATTAGAAACTGGTTGTCTCGAGTTAGGAATCAATCGATCTTTGCTTTGACTCACATTGTCTCTCATTTATTCATCTTATCTCTTTATGCCTTTTGTACCTTGTGTTGCGATAGTCTTATCTTGACTATTCTAGCCACTCCTCTTTTGATGATTTGTACCAGGTTCATCTTGCATCTTGGTTGTTCTAGCCATTTATCTCCTTTTCATTATCTTAGAGATAGATTCTAGCTTTATCCCGAATCTTTGCTCATTACATCTTCATCTATGACTGTCATGACTCGAAGTGGCAAGACTTATCCCATTTAGAACGCTGATCAAGATCAAAGTAAACCTCATAATTGAGACATAGGTCATCCTAAATTTGTTATGAAATCTAAACTTTGTGAGAGATCCTCACATTCCTCCTCATTCCAAGAGTATTACAATCCATTGTTTCAGATATAGTCTAACTTATTATTTCAAGAATATTATAACCCATTTTTTTAAGACCAGCAAGACTTTGAAGGGTCACTTTCTAAAATTGAACCTATTGATTCTTTTGAACCTATCGACTCTTTCATGATCTCTCAAAATACTACCAACAATATGGGAGATCCATTCCACTTCCCAAGGGGAGGTAAATTCAATGATATTCATGAGCAATCTCCAAATGACCAAGGTCATGGTCAGTCTCAAAATGACAAGAGTTATGATCAATCCCATAATATTCAATATCAGGTCAACATCTGAGACCTTCACAATTTGAAATGACAAGGGGAGCCTCTCCTAACATTTCTCTAGAGATGGAGACAACTATGCATGAAGTATCCACATGAATTACCTGAGTCTGAAAAGCTCGATATCTTCTTGGACAATCTTGTCCCAAATTTTGGATACCAAGTACAATTACAAGGTCCCCTCACTTTTGACAATATGATTAGGTGGGCTGTGAGGATAGAAGCATTTATGGTTAAGAAGGGAGAATTGACTTTAAACAAAGACAACAAGAAAGGACCTTCTCCCTCAAACAAGGATAAGGATAAGATTGTCAACAAAAACATAGATGTTATGAATGATAGGGTTGTTGACAATGTGATGCCAAAACCCTCAAAGTCTGTCATTAATCTTAGCTCTAGCATGCAAATAGTCAATGCCATTGAGAAGGCTACAATAGAAACTCAACCACCTTCCAGATTTTCTAGAAACAAACCTTGGATCTCTCACTATGACATGATCATTACTCCAGGGAGTGAGGATACTCCTAAACCCAAAACTCCCTTTGTCTTGCGAGGCCCTGAGCCTCCCTCTTATAACTATGCACAATCTCTAGCTTGTGTGAACACTATCACTCAATCTCATGCAAAGATCATGCTCAAAGGTCCCGAACCTTCGACATCCAAACCAAAAATATCTATGGATAAAGCCCTCACTGAGGAAAACATCCCCAAAGATCTCAATCTCAATCAGTTCCAATCTATGGTGGGTCGTTTAACTTCACCTCACTATTTGTGCTTTTCCAAAGAAGATGAACATTTCTTAAGCCATCCGCATGATGCTCCCCTGCACATTGAATTTATGGAAGGCCCCAAGAGTATCCCTCGCATCCTCATTGACAATAGTGCTAGCCAAAATACTTGCTCTGCTAAGATGCTTACCTAAATGATAGACAGCTTTGTTCCTGCCAATAGAGAGTCCATTGAGTTCTATGATGCTAAGCTAAAAGAAATAGAAAAGACCTTGAAGATCAAAGATATTAGCATGGGGGAATATCAGATTGAGTCCATCTTGTCACTCACAGCTCTCCCCATATCTCCACATTCCTATGAAGAACCCTTTGAAGATAGATTTGGTATTGGCTATCAGAGCTATGAGCTTGACCAACCTAGCTATAGCTTTCACTCATGCAAGGATTCAGATAATGAAGAAACATAGATTCAGCCTATGACACATGAAAGATCTTTGAATGTTCAAAATTTTGATTTAGACTACCAAAAAGAGTCTTATCTACCTTCTCATGTGCTTCAAGAACATGATCTTGGTCCTCACCAGGAGGATTTTATACACTCGACTAAACAGATTTCTACTATTGCAGCTACTACTAAATATGTCATTACCTCTAATGGCACACATACTGATTGGGAGCAACTATTGGATGCTTCACTTATCTTGGGTATGCCTATTCTAGATTGTTCTACCACTTCTACTATTGAACAAAATCCTACTATTGATGACTCTAATGGCACACATACTGATTGGGAGCAACTGTTGGATGCTTCCCTCCTCTTGGGTATGCCTATTCCAGATTACTCTGCTACTTCTACTACTGAACAAGATCCTACTATTAAAGAAACACTTCCTATGCTAGATGACAACAATGAAGAAAGTCTACCTCTAAGTATGTCTCTAGCTGAATGGGACTCTATATCAGATGCTACTATGAAAATACCAGTTGATGCTATGCACCTATATGCTAGTCTTAACAACTCAGAAAGAGGAGAAAGTTATGATCCTCTAGATCAAGCTATTGATGATGATCCTTTCCACCCTCCTATGGAGATCATTCCTATGGCTCTTAGGCCATCTACTCCAAGCTATACTCCTACTGCTCCAGCAAATCATGGGTATGTAAGACCCCATTCTATTACAACTTCATGGAATATTAGAAGATCCAAAATTAAAATGGTTCCTATTCATGCACTCTTACCACCTGAAAGGGGACCTAACTCTTGGAATAGACCATCTTGGTTAGGCTCACATAATATTCCTCCAAACTTATCTGACTCTTCTAAGATGACTCACAGTCAACAACGTTCTATGGAAGATTACTTTCTTGATCTACCTAATGCATTCATGAATGATGAGGATGATACTGATATATTTGCACTTGAGCCCATCCCATCGATTTCTCTTCCCTCTTCATCTCCCAAAAAAGTGGCCCGTCCACTTCCATTTCCACCTCTCCACCTGAACCAGTCATATAAACCTCTTTCATCCATCATTCCTGAGTCTTTTGGAAGTAACTTGGATGTGCAACATAAAAATAAAAATAATGAGAATCCACTTATATCTCAAGGTCACCATGTCCCATCTAATCAACATGTGACTATGAAGAAAGGAAAGAAACAAAGGTGTTCAAAAGACTGCAAAGGTCCTCAAAAAGAAGAAGACAATCAAAAGCCAGAAAATAAAATAAAAAATGGATCTCAAAATCCATTCTATAGGCATTGTCATCAAAAGCACCTCAAAGAAAAGAAGAAAAAATTCAAAAGCTATGTGGATTCCAAAGAAAGAAAAAATCAAAGTTGTCATTCGAGCTTCCAAAATTCTCATACTTCCCTCCATTCCATCACCCTTGCCTCTCATACTTTATCCTCTTCACTCCATCTTGCTTTTTCCCAAAGTGCATATCAGTATCTCCTTATTGCTAATGGCATGACTAAGAAAAATCTAGAATGTACTCTTCCTAAGCATTTAGAGCATGGGAAATCTGACAAAGCATTAAGATGTGTCCATGAGGATGTTTGTGGGTCTCACTTAAGTGATCTTTCCTTGACTATGGATCTCTTGATGGTTGGAAACTACTGGTTGGATCTCCTGTTACTGCTACAACATCTGGTTCTAATTTTGCAACTTCTCAGCTGGCTACTACTACAAATGACTATGTTTCTAGAGATCAGCACTAAAGGAGAGAAACTCAAAGAGCCCATCAACGCTCTTCATCTAAAGAAGTTCTATAGCTAACATTCTCTATGTGCTCATGTACATACTTATTGGTCCTAAAAAAAATCCTAAAAATTGATATATTGCAAAAAATCATAAAAATTGCAAAATGTCCTGAAAAAATGATCATCTTAGTGAAAACTTGGCACACAGGCACTTTGATGTATCTATTATCCTGGTGAAAACCTAGTAAACAGGCACCTTGATAATACTAAAAAAAATAGAAAATTTGAAAAAAAGAAAAAAAAAAATAGAAAATTTCAAAAATACAAAAAAAAATAAAAAAAAGGTGAAAAGATAAGAAAATACAAAAAAATCAAAAAAAGAGAAAAGTACAAAAAAGTTGAAAAAGAGAAAAATGTGCCATTGATGAAAACCTGGTAAACAGGTGTCATGGTAGCAAAAATAGAATCTCTGCCAAGATGGTGAAAACTTGGTAAATAGGTGCCTCTTGTTTCCTGAAGCTGCATCTCATCTTAGCATCGCTTGGCTCTTAGTTTCCTGCTTTAGTTTCCTTCCTTTCTTGCTTTAGTTTGTTTTCCCGCTTTCCTGCTTTAGTTTGTTTCCTACTTTGGTTTGCTAGCTCATACACTTATCTTTGAGTTTTCCTCGACTCTTCATGGATTGGAACTGGTCATACTTGGGGGCATCTCCCTAGTCTAGGGGGCATTGTCCTATCACTTTCAGAAGATTCATTTGTGCATCAGTCACCAGCGTTTTATGCTATGTCTACCTGCTGATGCCTAGCTACTTTTGAGATCTCTCCTTGAGGATCTCTAGTGTATCGGTCGCCAGTGGTTCTCACTATGCCTGCCTGCTGATACCTAGCATTTGTTCGACCTCTCTTTTCAGGATCTCCTTCTTACATCAGTCACGAATGGTCCTCACTATGTTTCATTCATGTTTCATTCTCTCTTTTGAGAATCTTCCTTGTATCAGTTGCCAGTGGTTCTCACTATGCCTTCCTGCTGATACCTAGCTCTCGTTCGACCTCTCTTTTCAAGATCTCATTCTTACATCAGTCACCAGTGGTCCTCACTATGTCTATCTACTGATGTTTCATTCATGTTTCATTCTCTCTTTTGAGAATCTTCCTTATATTGGTCACCAGTGGTTCTCACTGCGTTCGCATACTGATACTTGGTTCACGCTTTGATATCTTCTTGAGACTTTGTCTCTCGCGATGGTCACTAGTGGTTTTCTGCTATGTTTGCCTGCTGTTGCTATCCCATTGAGACTTCGAATGTTGTTCGCTTCCGATTCAACTTCAATCCACTTGAACACAAACATAAACTAAAACTAAAACTCTTTGTGTGTTCTTGTGCAGTGTACTAAGCTTTTCTCTTGCTTGTTTTTTTGCTTTATCATTTCCCCTCGAGTGAATCTAAGATCTCTTTCTTGACTGAGAAATGCAAAGACTGGGGGCATGATCTTTTCTTTGTTTTTTGCTTGCTGGTTTAGTTCCAATGATCCAAGAAATCTACATAAGAGGGGTGTCCATCTATAAGAGCCTTCATCTCATATTGGATGGCCATGCATACCTTGACTCCTTTTATATGGATGCCTTGGTGAGGTTGGTTCTTCTCCTTGTTTGTTTTGAGTGACTTCTTTTGCTACATTTGGAATTGCTAATGCTCGTCTTGCTAAGTGAATGTAGGGGTCACTGCGAGCGCTCTTTGGAAAAAGAAAGATCTCTCATGTGTTTGGTGTGTTTGTTTGCAAGAGACATTCTAGTCATTCTAGCAAATGTGCTTTGATGCTTATGTTAACTTGCTAAATTAAAAGGAATAAGTGTTCAGGTCATTTTGGCTTCTTGTGCCTTAATGCTTACACCTCATTCTGACAAATTTAAGACTTATGTCATATTCATATTCTCATGTTGGGGACAATTGTATGGCATCCTGCAATTGTCTTGTGCTTAAACAAACTCAATGATGATAAATATGATGAGTCCAACAGCTGAGTCCGAAAGATTGCATTTGTTCATCCTAGGCCTGCATTTAGACTTGCATCTTTCATTCTAGGCTTGCATTTGGAGTGCTTTCTTGTTGCTCTCTTGATTGCTTTCTTCTAGATCTGCCCATCAAAGGTTCTCATCTTTTGTCCCAGTCTCATCTTGGCTGCATCCTTTTTTAGGATCGAAATCGGAATCTAACATCTCTAAGTGGCTCAAAATCGCGTTTTAAATATTGGACTCCTTCTAGATCTGATGCTTGTGTAGTCAGCCTTCTGGTGTCATCTTCCTGCCAGATCCTCATCTTTGCATCATGTTCTCAAATCTTTGCTTCTTTTCATCAAGTCAACCCTAGTCAAAATTTGGTCAACTATGGTCAAACTTGGTCAACAATACCTCTGCTTTGCTTCGATTCGCTTCTGCAGCTTTACGAATCTAGTCTAATTTCTTTTGCTCTGTAATCTCTTGTTGTTTACCATCCTTCTAACATGTCATCTTTCAATTTCACTCCCGAGGGGGCCGGATGATTACATCATTTGAATCTTGTCGAATCTATTCTTGAATCAATTTGATTTGAATAATTAGTCCTCATTGCTAGGGGCATCTTCACACCTCACATCTTGTCATCTAGAAATCTATCTCTTAGGTATTTGAGCAATCTAACTTGGATCCTCAAGGATCATTCTTCATTCTAGATATGGTTCTTGAAATCTATTGGGTATTGGGGCAATCTAACCATGATTCCTGGGAGTCAATCTTCATTCTGGAGATGACTCTCGAAATCTCTTTTAGACCATTATCTAGGAAATCTAACCTGGGTCTCGAAGGGCTGAGCTTTGTATTGGGGCAATCTAACCCTGATTCAGGAGGCAGTCCTAATCTGCATCTAAATCTCACTCTGGGGCATTGGGGCAATCTAATTATGATTCTCATCTCTCTCAAGAACCGTTGTCTTCACAATCTAACTTAGACTTAAAAAAATTCATGCTTTGATCTACTTTCATCTGTCACTTCAGACTATTCTTTGAATCAATGCACTACTCACACATGAATTCAAAGAGGGGCAAATGTAATACCCCAAAATTGGCACCTATTTAATTTCATCAATTTTGGTGCATTATCTTGATTTTACATCACCAAAGTCCTAGTTCCCTAGGTAATTTTCTCTCTCCTACCTGACTTAATTTGACTTGATGTCAATTCCAAAGACCATAAATTGCAATAATCAAATATTAATATTAATTCCTAAAGTCCTTGACATTAATTAGCTAAATTACCTCTATGATAATTTAGTTTAGTTCTAAAGTCCTAAGCACTTTGAATTAAATTAAAATCTACCGCTTTAGCTAATTACCCTTAAAAAGGAATTAATAAATATTTAGTTAATTGAATGGACACCTCTTTATTTGAATTTAATAATTCAAATTACTCGAAAGGTCACTCCCCACATATGGAAAATTTCATTCTTTTAATTAAATAATTCATACCTTTTTGTCTCAAAGGGGAATGAAGAGTCAGGAGTTTCAAATCAAGAAACTCTTCATTCCTCTCCGGGCTTCTCTATTTAATGAACCTCTTTTTCTCATTCAAGGGAGAGCAATTTTTGAGAGCATCCTTACTATAGCATTTTTTAGTCTCATATCTCATTATTTTCAAAGCTCTTTTATTGCATTATCTAGTTTAATTTCTCATATTAGTGTAATGGCATTTCACATTTAGATTACATTTGCTTACTTGTTCTTAGTTTAATATCATCTTTATTTCAAAATCAAATAAAAATCTACATTTCATATTTCTTTCAAATTTTTCTAGATTAATTGCATTCATTCTTAGCTTAGTTTCATTTTGGTCATATTTGCTTTCAAATCCCCCATTGTTGAATTGGTCTCCCAGCTGTTGGTTCTTGTTTTGAGAGTATTCAAACACCCCATTCACATAGGAGGCAATAGGTCACCTCACCATGGAATTTGGATTGAGTTCTTCATACTCTCTCCTGAATTCTATCAAGTGAATAATGACCATGTTGTGTTGTGCCTAATTTAGAGGTCAGATTCAGTCACATACACTTAGAAGATGGAAGATCAAACCAAAGATAATGGTGGACCACCTAAGAATGAGCGTAAGCCTCTAGAATGCACTTGTTTTGCATGTAACAAACATGGACACATTGAAAGGAACCATATAGAGGTAAGACCTTTTAATCATTACTATTATTCATGCAATAAATTTGGTCATAGAGCTATGAATTGCAAGACTAGTAAGAAGAATGAGATTTAGCATGATCAGAGAAATCAGAATCAGACAAATGTAAGAGGTTCTTAGAATGTTACATGTTAGATATGTAACTATAATGGTCACTTAGCCAAAACATGTAAAATGGTGACTCATGTCAATGCGCTAAGGAATATAAGACCTCCAGTCATTTTTCACTCTTGTAACAAGGCTGGAGATATCTCAAAGTTCTGTAGATCAAGGACGCAAGGTCATGAAAGCCTTAAAAAGGCCGAAGAACCAGTATTGGATCCCAAAGGAGAAGTCAATTTTGTGAAAGCCTCAGATGATGTGAGCTTGACTTGGTCAAAAAAGAAGAAGGACAAGACTAATGAGTATGTATTTGATGCATCCTCAGTGGATGCACCCTCCACATCTAGATGAATGGCCCTCTGGGTCATAGGGGGAGCTAATTTAGCTCTAGACCCCTATGTAGCTGGTATACTCATCCTCTGAGTATGCACCTTTGGACTTAAGCTTTTTAAGTATAAAGGTACCTTTGTGCAAGAGTGCACATACTGATTGCGAATAGAACTTGAGTTGGAAATTTTGAAGTGACAACCTGGTCTACATGACTTGCATTAATGGCGGAGTTCTCACTTTAAGTACATAGAAAGTTGTTTGATCACTCATTGCATTTGAATTCAGAGTGATTGAAGAGTAGAAAGAGCCTTGTAAGTTTTTGTGAAGACTTGGAGATTGATCTATTAGTATTTTCAGTGTATTTGGTCGATTGCAGAAACCCTATTTCATCGTGTCGATTCATAAGTCATTAGATTATCTTAGAGATCAATTGGAAAGAAATTAAACAATTAAGTCATGGCCACTCCCATAGTTTTTGATATTTCTAAGAAGAAGAGATATGTTTTCAAGAAGCATCCATTTAAGTCAACCCTAGATAATTTAGAGAGAGCTTTCTCTTGTAGGCCCATGGGTGTCATGCATGTCGAGGATATTAGGGCATATATCTACTGCAAGAAAGAACTAGTTGGGTTGGATAGGTTAAGGGTGCACATGGATATCATGTTGAAACTAGACAAAACATTCATGGATGAATATGTTAAATGGAATGACCACCCTATTATTGAGTATGCTATGGCATATGAATTATATGAGACAGAATGGATAAAGATTTTATTAAGTAGAATTCATGATGATTTGTTTTGGATTGGTGATGTGCTAGTAAGGATCACTAGTGACTTGATATATGAGATGATAGGCCTTTCTAGGATAGGCATCGTCCTTCCTATGGGAAAGGATGTTAGAAAGATGGTTGAGTAGACATGTAAGTCAAGGAGTGATAGGCACATAATGACAATTGAGCCTATTGAACAAGCAGACATCAAATTGATGTCTATGATACTGGGTTACAAGTTTCATCACACCAGCAGGGTGAATAGTGTGTCTGCAGGCACTATTCTAGTAGCCAGCAGACTTGTGAAGGAAGATGGAGATTTCAACTTGTGTGATATCTTGCATGGACAATTGATTGATAACATCAAGGCCATCAAGCATGATAAGACCAAAATATTCAGGTTTGGGTCCTTAATCATTTACATGTACCTTCATATTGTTGGTAGAGTATCATATTTGTATTTGGACAAGTAAATTCCAACCATGCCATAGATATCAAACAAAGCATCCACCAAAAGTACATTGAGAGATTACATCACATTGGAATTGATGACCTTCAGAGCCAAGATGCAAATGAGGTACAGGATTCCAGAGAGCATTGTGGAAAAGTATAAGGATACAATATGTTTCATGGCAGAGATAGACACAACTTGTATGGAAGCTATTGAACCAAGAACTAAGTGTATTCATCCACTTGGTTATGAGGTAAAGGAATAGGTCCTTGAAGCATATGCATATTTACTACTATCAGCCCCAAAAGATCCTAATGAACCTAGATGGGGAACATATGAAGAGAAAACTAGAGAAGTAGATGCTAAACTTAACAGTGCAGCAACTAAGAGGAAAGCCTCTAAGATTACATTTGAGATACTCAGAATTCATGGAGTAACACAAGAAGACCTTGATAAAGCAAGGGATGAAAATATTTCTTTGGAACTGAAGAGCACAGATGTAGCTAAGGCAGAATCACATGATCCTTAGATGAAGAAGATAAAAATTGATAAAGATGATAGTCAAAAGGGTAAAGAAGATGATACTTCTTCTGCACCCAAGGAAACCATTGACCTTACTACTCCTCCCAAGTATAAGGCAATGCCAAAGAGGAAGAAAGAGGTTGGCACCAGTCATCCATCCTTGAGAGTCACAAGAAATAGAAGGAACACCCAAGCACCTCCTTAAGTAAGTTTCAAACCTAGTCTCAACATGCTAAGTTCCAGAATAGTTGATGAGGGAAGAATTGACCAAGTAGGGAAATTCTATGACAAGTATAATGAAATAGAAAAATATGAGATTCATGGTATGTTGGTCAAGCACATGCTAAAGTTCAAGAAAATAGTCTTGGAACTAAAAATAGTGATTCTTGACAAAGTATGGAATATCCTTGAATTCCAAAAGAGACAAGCCATTGAGGAAGATCTATAGATAAGAGAAAAGATTCTTGATGATACCCTTTCGGTATGTGAGCTAGAAGAGAAGAAATTGTTGTTAGATCTAGTGAAGCCTCACCTTAGAACAAAGACAAGAACTCTGAACATAATGGATAAAAATTATGAGCTAATTGAAAAAGAAATAGAAAAATATTTTGAGAAGGTATTTATGGATAGAAACATGTATCCACCTATTGCGCCCATAGCTAATGTACCCACAATGGTTACAAAGGGTCAGAGACCATGAAGGTACAATCTATAGGTCCTCAGGATTAAACACCTATAGTGGAAGTACAAATAGAGTTAGATAAGTCTACATCCATGTCAAAATCACTAATGGACAACACCATTATCATTGATAATGTCAAGATAGCCATGGCGGCCACTAACAGAAAATTGGACAAGTTTGAGGAAGCTTTTGTGAGAACATAAGAAGCTGAAATTTTATGTAGCAACACACCTCCCAGTCAGCAAGAAGAGGTATTGACTGAAAATGTAATAGGTAAGGAAGAAGAAGATAAGCTGGAATGAAAAGAACAAGAGAAAGATGAAACTTCTCTTGAACTAGCCAAGGTAAAACTAGAAGTGATGGATAGCACTCCCATCACTCTCTCCTCAGCATTGTTGTCAAGTTTGACACCTGACACATCCAGTTTGGACTCATGGAGAGAAGAAGACCTGATTAAGTTCAGTGTCCTAGCTATGGAGAAGGCAAAGGAGAAACAAGTAATGAGAAATCCTCTCCTTATGGAATCTATGAACATACTGAATAGTTTGTTACCTCCAGAAAAGAAAGTGTCCAAGGTACACTTTGTTGATGATGTAAGTACAATCATTTCTCAGTTCAAAAGTAATTTTTCAAGCCTTGAAGAATCTGCATCCAAATTTGTAGAAGAGAAGTACCTAGAGAAGAGATTAAATGAGTTGATGAACAATTTTGCACTATATTTGAATTTACTCAAGATAGGTCAAGCATCTTTAGAAGAATTTTTTGATCAAGGAAGGAAATTCATTGCAGACTGCATGGATCAGAATAATCTTACTGATGCCCATATTAAGAAAATAAAAGAGGCAAAAGCAATGATTGAGCAAGTGAAGAGTTCATTGAAAGACACATCCACTGATGTGAACATGTGTAGCAATGTCTACCAAGTTCAGTTGGACAAAATTGAGAAGGCAGAGAAAGAGATGGAAAAGATAAGGTCTAGACAGACTTAGTTAAGGAATGCTCTTGCACCCTCACTAGACATTCTCAATCAAAATGTCAAGGAGATTGATGCCACAATGGTGAAATATGATCAAGGTCCTACCAACAACTTGAAGAAGATGGAGAAGCTTCAATATGCTTTATGTGCCCATCTCTAAATAGTTAATTCCTTGATAACTTTTTGGAAGAAGGAGATCCACAACCTTAAGATTGTATATCTGGATGTTTTCCCTCAGTATGTGTAGATAAATTTTTTTGGTACACCTTTGTCATTAATGTCAAAGGGGGAGTTATGTATATAATATGGATCATTATATGTATAAGGAGATGTAAGATTATGTATAAGAAATGTATAGAAGACAAAAAGTTTTTTGTGTTAAGGGACAGTTAGCAACTTGGCCATATTCCTTTGTTTCCATCAATGAAAAAGGGGGAGATTATTGGAAAGTTGACTATACTAATGTATATGACTTGATATAGTGTTTCCATTATGGAAACAAAGTCATATAGCAGTTTGGATTCAGTGCACTTGAGTCAAAGATCAGAATTTGGTTAAGTGTTGAAGACTGGACAGTGTACAGAGTTCCTATAGCTTAGAGCATCAGCGCACATCTATACGGATGAATTATGGTCTACATCCTAGAAGTTAAGTTTTTTAGACTATAATTATGCTTAGTCTATGAGTGCATAAGCAGATGTGTAAGGATGAGAAAGTTACAATCAGTTGAAGTTGCACAGCCAATGTGTGCCAGTGAAGAACAGAGCATGGAGGTGACTTTCAATATTTTGGTTTCTGGTTATAATGTAATGTTGTAAAAGGCTATGCACCCATTCTATTTAGATTTTTGACATGTTTATATGTTTAATTGTAAGCATGCTTAAGCCAATTCATTTGGAAGCATTGTTTGTAATAGGTCTAAGGGCTGACCTAGTTGTTTATTTTGTATGAGCGTATAAATATAAGATGCGCCCATTGTATTTGGTATGCAAGTCAAGATAGAGTTGTAATAAGTAGAGCAGAAGTATGTGAAGATAGTATAAGATGTATTAGAGCTTTTCTAGAGGTCAAAGCATCAGTGCATCAAAGGAACTGATCAGAAAAGTAGTGTCACAGTGACAATTCATCCAATAGATATAGTGTGTATCTGATATCAAAAGTTTGTAGCCTTCACCATCTAAGCAGTGAGCTCTAGGAAAGTGCATCCACTCCCCTAATAGGTATTATTGTAAAATAATCCTAATAGGGTCTGACCCTTAACAAGGGCTAATGTACTTAAAGCATTGTAAAGCAACTCCTAACATGGTTAAGGATCTTCTAACAAGGATCACAAAACACTAGTGTAGAATATTAGTGGGTGTCAATTCCCACTGGGGTTTTTACCTATTTGGGTTTCCCCATAACCATATTGGTGTCATGTGTTGATTTCATGTTTATGTGAATGTGGATGTGAATGTTTAAGTTAGTACTTAAGCATTTAAGTTCAGTATAAAGATTAAAGTGAAAAGTTAAAATATAGTGAACACTGATTCACCCCCCCCCCCTTCAGTGTTCCTATTCCTAACACTTTTCAATGGTAAACCATTAGGTACATTATCAAAAATGATTTCACTATACTTAGTGAGTAACTTATCAATCTCTTCAAGAACACTATCCTCTATTTTCTTACTCAGCTTGTTAGGAATCACAACAAAACATACATAATTATTCTTCAAATCTTTAACAAACTTTCTTCCTTCCATCAAGAAGACTTTCACAAATGTAAAAACATTACTAACAGGTCCTTCCATCAAAGGTTACAAGATTTGTTTCTTTCCATCAGCAAAAATAGTATACTGATGCAATCTTGCATCATATATAGCATGTCTATCATATTTCCAAGGTCTACCCAACAAACTATGACAACAATCCATAGGCATGATATCACACAACAACTTATCATAGTACTTTCCAATTTTTAAATTCACATAACATTTTTCACTTACCAAGAGTGTATGCTCATCTTTGATCCATGAAATCCGATAGGGCTTCAGATGTTCCAATCTCTTCAACTACAACTTTGTGACCATCTCTTTAGATGCCAGATTTTCTGAGGTACCACTATCAATGATTACCTTCCAAACTTTGTCAAAAACTCTATATCTGGTCTTGAACAAACTTTTCCTTTCTGGACCTTCCTTTTTAATTTTATTCCATTGTGCTCTCCGTACCATCAAGTTATTTTCCTTCTTAGGTTCATTCGGTGACTCTTCTTGCACCAATGCATTTCTACTGCTACCAGCCTTCTTACTAGCATGTGTACATTCAAAAGATCTATGTCCTTCCTCTCCATAATTATAACAAGTTCCTCAGAAATTACCTCTACTATAACCACCTTGGTAACTACTACCTTTACCTCTAGATGAACTTTCACCTTTCCACTCAGTCTTGCCTTTATCCAAATTTGTCTTTTTAGGTTCAGATCTATCATTTTCACCATTAGATCTACCTCTTCCTCTAGGGAATCTACCACCTCTTCCTCTTTGTCTCTGCTCATGTCTTTTTTTCAATTTATCCTCAGCTTTTAATGAAAATTGATAAGCCTCTTCAATGTTCTCTATCTTGACTAAACTAATTTCCTCTTGGATGGAAACTCTCAAACCATTAAGGTATCTATCATTCTTTCCACATCATCTTCATCATGTCTAGATCGGATATCTAATCTATAGAATTTCTTAGTATATTCTTTTACCAAGCTATCTTTCTTCCTTAGACTTTGCATTCACCAAACTAGGTTAATCTAATAATCACAAGGTAAGAACTTACCTTTAAATTTATTCACCATTTTATTCCATACCTTGATTTTGTCTTTGCTTTTCCTCTTTCTGTCCAACTACAGATGTTCCCACCATAAGGATGCATGGCTTTTCAGCTTTGTGCTTGCAATTTTCACCTTTTTGTCTTTAGGGACATTTTCATACTCAAAATACTTTTCCATCTCAGTGATACAATCTACCAATTCATCACAATCAAATTTTCCACCATACTCAAGAGGATTAAAATGTGGTATCAACTTCAAACATGTCAAAGCCTTCAAAAATCATTCTTCACCTTGATCCATCATAGGTATAGGTTCTGTATCATCTTGTTCCACCTCCTATTCATCATCAATAACATCCTCAAGATGTCTGCCTCTTCTTTGGGCTATTTCAAAAGCTTCTAATCTAGCAACAATTTGTCTTAACATATCTACCAATCTTGGATCCACATCTTGCCTCCCATGAACCATCTTGGAAATCCTCTGCATTTGCAGGTTAGATCCCAATCTACTACCCCACAACAAATCAACTAGGGTTTCACAAGAAGGAACCTACAAATCCATAGACCTAGATCCAGATCTCAACTCACTCTGATACCACCTAACACAAGGGTAGGGACCAGGAGGGGCCAAAAAATGGCACACCCTAATGATCCAGCCTGCTCAACAACACGTGAAAGAAATAACAACACAGTGAGAGAGAGAATGCCAAATATTTTCTTCAATTTCATCAAATAGATTCATACATGCTAGGCTGTAGGGCCTTCTTGGTTATGGCTAGATATTACAATGAATTATAGAAGTCCTCAAACATATGAGGATCTACCAATAATCTCTATTCAATTATGTTCTATCTTCTTAAGTAAAACTTCCTTTTTAAACTCTATCCAAACAACTACATTTATACAAGAGGCTGCCAAATTGAGTCATCCTTCAAATCCACAATCAATGGAAAGAACAGTCAGACCTCAAACCACATGCTTCCCAATGATTGATACCATCAATAAATCCATGACCCATTATCAATGCACAAGTCAGCATCAATAGGAACTCAAAACAAACTACTCAATAAACAAGGATGACCAAGCAACAGACAAGCATCCCTGAGCATCAGAGAAACAACTGACCACCTAGGAGCTAATCGACCATACTTGATAACCAAATGAAACTAACCAACTACCGACCAACTCAGTCAAAGAAGGAACCAAGCAACACCGACAAACTTCAAAATCTTTTTGGTGACATATTTTGGTGACATAGGATTGCCAAGGACTCGAGATTCTCATGCATCAATGTTGGATAGTTGCTTGACAAAGGATATTAGTTGGAATTCAAAGATAACAAGTGCATCATTAATAACAAGAAAGGAGAAGTGATTACATCAGGTTCAATGACTAAAGGTAATCTTTTTCATCTTTTAATTCTGAAGCAAGTTGTTTTGTTGCTAAAGTAGATGATAGTTGGTTATGGCACAAAAGACTATGTCACATCAATTTTGACAACATAGTAAAGATAAGAAATATAAAGCTAGTAAGAGACCTTCCTAGCATTGCAATGTTAGAAAGTAAAGTCCACCAAGATAATTGAGAGAGGGGGGGTGAATTAGTTATGAGATAAATACAAATTTTATCACCTTCAACATATTTTAATCATGTAAGCAATGCAATTACCAACCATAGAAAGATATGCATACACAATAACACAAGATATGTTGACTAGGGAACCTCTTGATTAAAGAGTAAACCCCGATGGGAATGATGCCCAAAAAAGATGCACTAATATGAAAGTTCCTTATGAGAGGATGGACTCTGTTAGGAGTCTTATCAAATACATTCAGTACATATCAGTCCTAATTTGGAGACTTTGAATCCCTGCTAAAAGATTCTAACCCTATTAGGAGTTATGGAAGACAATAGGACCCACTATCCAACAGCTTCAAGGACAAGATCACTGAACACACTATCCAACTGATCTCTTTATTACTCAAAAAAATAATACCAAAAGATTATTGATCTCAAAAACTTATCACTTCTCCTCTGACTGTGCCGAACCACACCAACTGCTTCATCAGATCTCAATACCAAATCTCTATACTTTTCATATCATCTTACAACAAGTATTTCACAATTCCGCAGTTCACTTTCACAATATTACATTACAATTACACATTACAGTAAGGAAATTAATCATTCATACCACACTAAGATAATTATAAATGAGTCGGCATACAAATTACAAAATAAAATCTTCCATACATTACACAAAATTCCATAATTACATAAAATTTTAGGCTTCCAATTAAGATAACTCTTTACTCATGTGGCCTCTGATGCTATCATGTCCACATCATAATCATCATGTCTTCATCATGTGTACAACTTTTCATGCTCAGATTCTATCCCGATTAGGAGATATAGTCTAATTTCCACAAACCACTACTCAGGACCACTGCTTGAATATTGCTTCCACTAAATTACACATAACTATCATAATTAAATGAATTTATGTATGTGCTCTTAACCCCAATCATATGAAACTATTGGAGATTTGCCAGCAGGCCAGTATTGACTATATGTTTGTCATTGATGACAACATATGCAAAGTAGTATGCATGGAAGTCTTATGTAGTAAGCCTTCTATATATGTTTCATGGACATGATATTAGTATGATATCATGGGTGTAGAGGTTGAATGTGAGTACAAACAATTATATAGTAGCTTGTGTCAGCAGTGTTCCTGACAACATTACAAGAAATGTTCTATGTATGGTTGTCCATACAGTTGTCTTATGGGCATGCACCCTAGGATATATGTTGAAGACATGTTAGTGATATTTTAGTTATGAATGCATAGTCTAATGATGAATGCAAGTGAAGTTATGTAGTCCCTATACACCAGTACCAGTTTCCTATGTTTGTTTAGAAGAACTGACAAAGATTTTATTGTTTCTTGAGTTGTGCCTATCTTGAGGATATGTACCCTTGGAGTTAAGCTTGGAGAAGTGTTATTGATGTTTAGTTAAGATTGCATGAGTTAATTCAACTTGAGGAGAAAGTTAGGGTTGTTTTGGTAGAGCTGATCATGTGTAGCATGCATCTATAATTATATTATATGAATAGGTCCCAGAATGTGTTGTGCCCATAGTAGAGCCGAAAAAATGTTTTTTGAAGTTTATTATGGTTTCTCTAATATGATTTCAAGGTGGTTCTAACAAGCTAACTTGATTATATCATTTGGAGGAAAGATATTTATAAGCAGTCATTTGTGATTGCTTGAGTGTGATTCATGGTTGATTAAGTAGAGCAGAGCAGAGTGTGTGAAGTTTTGAACCATCAGAAGAAGGTCTATGTGACCAATTAGAGTATGTGTGCTATTCATTGGAACTGATCCAAACAGCAAGTCAAAGCATAGTTCACCAAGATCTAGATATAGTGTGTATTTGTTATTCAGAAGGTTGTAACCTTTGCCCATTTGAGTAGTGAGCTCTCAGTCAATGCATCCTCTCCCCTAACAGGGACAATTTTAAAAGACTCCTAATAGGGTCTGACCCTTAACTAGGTCTACTATACTTAATATATTGTAAAGCTACTCCTAACAGGGTAAAGGATCTTCTAGCAAGGATCATTATACACTAGTATAAAATATTAGTGGGTATCAAGTCCCACCGAGGTTTTTACCTATTTGGATTTCCTCATAACCAAAATATTGGTGTTGTGTTCAAGTGTTCTTTCATTGTGTTTATTCTTTCTGTTTAAGTATACTTAATTGGATAAAGAATTGAAACTTGTAGATAACTGATTCACCCCCCCCCCCTCTCAGTTATCTCTTGGGACTATTCCTAACAATTGGTATCAGAGACAAGTGCCTTGGAGAGAAATTTTAACAGCTTGATGTTGATTAGTTGGCATAATTTAGGAAAGAAAGTCCTAAGTTCGATGGAGAGAATTATCTTGATTGGAAGAACAAGATGGTGACCCATTTGCAGTGCATTGCTTTTGAAGTTTTTAATATAACCATCCAAGTAGCCAAGATTCCTACATTAGAAGACCTTGGAAAAGATGATTCTACTGATGCACAAAAGGAATTGTTTCATTATAATTCTATTTCCAAAGAAGCCCTTATCAGCGCCCTATCTGATGGTGAATTTTCAGAAGTAAAGAAGGTAGATACAATCCATAAAATTTGGAAGCACCTAGAAGACACATTTGAAGGAGACAAACAAGAAAAGGATGTGCACATAAAGACATGGAAGAAAAGATACAATGCATTAGAGATGCTACTTGAAGAAAATGTCAGAGCTTACAATTAGAGGATTAATGAAGCAGTTGCTGGAATCAAGAACAATGGTGGAGAGATTTCTAAGGAAGACATTATGGACAAGTTGATGACTACTCTTACTCTAGAATATGAAAGAAAGATCAAAATCCTTGATGAGACCATAGATCTTACATAAAATTTCAAGAGAGAGACCTTGATTAGAAAAATCTCAGCTTTTGAGATCTCAACATTGAAGACAAAACCAAAGAGTGAGATAGCTTTCAAAGCAATAGTTCATGGTAAGAAATCTGCAAACACTTCTGGGAATTTTGATGATGATGATGAAGATAAAACACTAGATGATTTTATTGCTATGATTTCCAAAAGAGAAAAGAAAGGAAAAGGTAAATATGAAGGTCAATTACCATTTAAGTGCTTTTCATGTGATAAGATTGGTCACTCTGCATCTAAGTGTCCTACTAGAGCTAGAAAGTTCAAAAAGGATTATAAGCCTAAGTATTCTAAGGAATGCTACTATGTTGGAGATGGAGTCTCAGATGAAGAATCAAGTGAAGACTAAATTGGATTCATTGCTATTGTAGACAAAACAAATATTATGTCAGTTCCTAAAAATGAGAAAGTGAATCAAGAGCTAGCATTGATTTCCCAAGTAGATATAAGAACAGATAGAATTATAGAGAGTGGTTGTTCACATCACATGATAGGTGATAAAGGAAGGTTTTTTCATTTGGAAAAATACAATGGAGGTATGGTCAGATTTGGAGACAACACTTCTAAACCTATAGTTAGTAGAGGAGCCATCACTTTGGATGGAAATAATAGTAGTGATGATGTTCTTTATGTTGATGGTTTGAAACATAACCTTCTCAGTGTTGGACAATTACTTGGTAAAGGCTATCAGTTGGAGTTCAAATATGAAAAATGTATCATTAACAAAAAAGATGGTGTTATGATTGCATCAGGCACAAAGACAAGAGGGAATATTTTTCAACTCAATTGAGAAGCAAGTTGTTTTGTTGCTAAAGGTTATAACAGTTGGTTGTGGCATAAAAGAATATGTCATATCAATTTTGATAACATAGTAAAGATAAGCAATGTTAAAGAAGTAAGAGATCTATCTAGAATAGGAAAGCCAGTTGATACTATATGAAGGGAATGTGTGATAGGGAAGCATGTGAGAAATTCATTTGGGAGCAAGTAGAATTCAATAGGGAACAAGTTGGATCTGATTCATACAGACTTGTGTGGACCAACTCAAACAAGATCATACTATGGTGAAAAGTATTTTTTTTTTTTTTTTGATGATTATACTAGGATGATGTGGGTTACATTCTTAAAATATAAGTTAGAAGCTTTTGAGAAGTTCAAAATATTTAAAGCTAAGGCCGAGAATGAATCTAGATTAAAGATAAAATGTTTGAGATTGGATAGAGGAGGAGAATTCACCTCTGATAGATTCTATGAGTAAAAACAAAGAACTTGATCAGATCATTAAGAATGACACTTGGAAACTGGTACCAAGACCTAGTGATAAGAATGTGATTGGAACAAAGTGGATACTCAGAAACAAGATGAATGAAGATGGTATAGTAGTAAGAAATAAAGCAAGATTAGTATGTAAGGGATATGTGCAAAGAGAAGGCATTGATTATTCAGACACATTTGCACCTGTGAGTAGATTAGAAGCTATTAAGTTGTTTTTAGCTTATGTTATAGTTAAAAACTTAAAAGTTTATCAGATGGATGTCAAATCAGCATTCTTGAATGGAGACTTAAAAGAAGAAGTATACATTGAGCAGCTTGAAGGATTCACCTTATCAGATAGACCTGATATGGTATACAGATTGAAGAAGGCCCTCTATGGACTTAAGCAAGCCCCTAGAGCATGGTATGAGAGACTAGATGGATACTTAAAAAGATTGGATTCAAGAAAGGAGTAGCAGATTGTAATCTATTCATTAGAGAGACATCTGAAGGTTTATTACTTTTAGCTATATTTGTTGATGACATTATCTTTGGAGGTAATGACAAACTTAGTGCTGAATTTTCCAAAGAAATGTAGAATGAATTTGAGATGAGTATGATTGGTCCTATCAAATACTTTTTGGGATTAAATGTGTAGCAGATAGAAAAAGGGATTTTCATTAATCAATCAAAGTATGTGAAAGAGATACTAAAGAAATTCGAGATGGATGATTGCAAGTGAGAAGGAACCCCTATGATTATTGGATGCAAGCTTAAAAAGGAAGATGACTCACTAGTAGTTGATATAACATTGTATAAGTCTATGATTGGTAAACTCATTTATCTTACTTAGACTAGACCTGACATTTCCAATCTAGTTGGTATAGTTGGAAGCTTTACAATAGAGCCTAAACAAATTCACCTCATGGTAGTAAAGAGAATATTCAGATACTTGTAGGGCACTATAGATTATGGTCTATGGTATCCTAATTCAAAAAATGTTGAGCTTCATGTGTACACAAATGTAGATTGCGTAGGATGTGTTGATGATAGAAAAAGTAATTCAGGTGGATCAATGTTTCTTGGTGATAGACTTGTCACTTGGACAAGAAAGAAACAAAACTCTATTTCTCAGTCAACAGTAGAAGCGAAGTATGTTGCAGCAGCCTTGAATTGTTCTACAATTGTTTTGATCAAGCAGATGATAAAAGATTTTGGAATTCAAATTGATTATCCTATTGTTATTCACCGTGATAACATCAACACTATCAATATGTCAAAGAACCCTATGATGCATGCAAAGAAAAAACACATTGAGATCAAGTATCACTTCCTAAGAGAGAAAGTGGTAGAGAAAGAAAGTCAAGTTGGACTATGTGAGTACTAAAGAACAGTTGGCAGATATATTCATAAAGCCCTTGCCTAAGGATACTTTTGAGTATCTTAGGGGGAAGTTGGGAGTAATTCCCTCCCCTGATTCTGCTTAAAAGGAAGCAGGAATGGCATCAGTCATTAGGGACTGATAGAAGGTTGACTACTCTACCTCAGGAGTAGTACCGGTGCTTAAAATGAGTGGCACCCTTTTCCATTGATTTCAAAGGGGGAGTATATATATAGAATCATGAAAAAAAAAAGTAAAAAGCAGAGTAATATACTAAGGGGGAGTAGCATTTAGTTAGGATAGCAGTACAGTTGAGGAAATAATGAATATTCAAAAATATTGTAGTAGATGGAGGATTCATGTTTCAAGAAGTTTTGAAGAGGAAATGGAGAATGTTATAAAACAAATGATCATTTGGGTTGATGGTGGTTTTTCATTCCACATGTTGAAATCAATGCCAAAGGGGGAGATTGTTGGAGATTTGCCAGCAAGCCAGTACTGACTGTATGTTTGTCATTGATGACAACATATGGAAAGTAGTATGGATGGAAGTCTTATATAGTAATCATTCTATATATGTTGCATGGACATGATATCAACATGATATCATGGGTGCAAAGGTTGAATGTGAGTATAGATAGTTATATAGCAGCTTATGTCAGCAGTGTTCCTAACAGAGTTATAGGTGGTGTTTTGTGTATGGTTGTCTGTATAGTTGTCTTATGGGCATGCGCCCTAGGATATATGTTGAAGAAATGTTAGTGATGTTTTAGTTATGAATGCATAGTCTAATGATGAATGCAAGTGAAGTTATGCAGTCACTATTCACCAGTAGTAGTTTCTTGTGTTTGTTTAGAAGAGCTGATAGAGATTTAAATGTTTATTGAGTTGTGCCTATCTTGAGGATATGCACCCTTGGAGTTAAGCTTGGAGAAGTGTTATTGATGTTCAGTTAAGAGTGCATGAGTTAATTCAACTTGAGGAGAAAGTTAGAGTTGTTTTGGTAGATCTGACAGTGTGTAGCGTGTGTCTACAATTATATTATATGAATAGGTCCTAGAATGTGTTGCATCCATAGTAGAGCCAACAATTTTTTTTTTGGAGTTTATTATGGTTTCTCTAATATGATTTCAAGGTGGTTCTAATAGGCTAACTTGATTATATCATTTGGAGGAAAGATATTTATAGGCTATCATTTATGATTGCTTCAATGTGGTTCATGGTTGATTAAGCAGAGCAGAGTAGAGTGTACAAAGTGTTGAACCATTAGAAGAAGGTCTATGTGACCAAGTAGAGTATGTGTGCTATTTATTAGAATTGATCTAGATAGCAGGTCAAAGCGCAGTTCATCAAGATCCAGATATAGTGTGTATCTATTATTTAGAAGGTTGTAGCCTTCACCCATTTGAGTAATGAGCTCTCAGATAGTGCATCCTCTCCCCTAACAAGGACAATTGTAAAATACTCCTAATAGGGTTTGACCCTTAACTAGGTCTACTATACTCAATATATTGTAAAGCTACTCCTATTAGGGTAAATGATCTTCTACCAAGGATCATTATACACTAGTATAGAATATTAGTGGGTATCAAGTCCCATCAGGGTTTTTACCTATTTGGGTTTCCCCGTAACCAAAATATTGGTGTTGTGTTCAAATGTTCTTTCATTGTGTTTATGCTTTATGTTTAAGTATACTTAATTGGATAAAGAATTGAAACTTGTAGATAACTGATTCACCCCCCCTCTCAGTTATCTCTCAGGACTATTCCTAACAGAAACATCATAAATTAAGTCCTCAACTCTGTATAGCTTGATCTTCAATATCTCACATGTGCTGATACAAACACTATCTACTCCTCTACTAATCTTCAGTAGATCACTATGTTGACATCAATGACAATCATAGTCATGAATGCAACAAAAACTACTATAGAATGACAACAAATACTCCCCCATAGGATATATTTGTTAGAAAGTAAAGTCCACCAAGATAACTAAGAGGGGGGGTTAATCAGTTATCAGATAATTATAAATTTTATCATCTTCAACAGCATTAAACCATATAAGAAATATAATTACCAACCATAGAAAGATATTCATACACAATTACACAATAACACAAGATATGTTGACTAGGGAACCTCTCGATCAAAGAGTAAACCCCGGTGGGAATGATGCACACAAAAGATGCACTAATATGAATATTCCTTGTGAAAGGATGGACTCTATTAGGAGTCTTATGAAATACATTCAGTACATATAAATCCTTGTTAGGAGATTTTGAATCCCTGTTAAAAGATTCTAACCCTGTTAAGAGTTATGGAAGATAGAAGGACCCACTGCCCAAACAGCTTTAGGGTAAGATCACTGACCTCACTATCCAAATAATTTTTTCATTATTCAATAGAATAATATGTTACCTCTTCTTTGACTATGCCAAACCACACTCACTATTACATCAGATCTCAATTTCAGATCTCTGTACTTCTCATGTCTTCCTTCACAATTTTGCTCTCATACTTAGCTCTTTTCTTCACTTCATGCATACCACATCACATATAAACTCTAAAACAAGTAAAAAAATTCCTTCCTTTATACCACACTCAAATAATTACAAATGAGTCGGCGCACAATTACAAAATAAAATATTCCACACGCTACACCAAAATTACATAAAACTATCAGCTTCCAAATACAATAAATCTTCACTCATGTGACTTCAAAGTTTGCATTGTCATCCATGTCACTATCAATGTGTCTCTAACTTCACTTTAACTATGCAAAGCTAGATTCCATCCTGATTAGGAGATATCATCTGATTGCCAAAAACCGCTACTCAGGAACACTGCCTGAATATTGCTTCCACCAAAATGATCATAACTTTCATGAATAAAAGAATTTTTATCTATGTTCTTAACCATAGACATATAAAATATAAAAGAGTATATCCTCAACATCACATAGCTCCAACTACAATATCCCATGTGTTCTAATCAAAACACTGTCTGCTTCTCTGTAAGTCTTTAGTAAAACACTGTGTTGACATCAATGACAAACATAGTCATGAAAGAAACAAAAACTACTACAGAATGGGTGCCAAACACTTTAGCTTTCATTCCTAAAAATCTCCCCCATTGGTATTGATGGCAACATAGATTAAAAATATCCAATGTTCCAAAAATCCAATACTGCAACATTGCTTCTTCAAATATTGTTTTTCATGCATACTTCTCCCCCATTGACATCAATGATAGAAATTTCATCACTATGTCAACAACAACTCAATGTCAAAAGACACTATTTAGAAAAATAAATTTACTAGAGTCCTCATGACTCAGCTTAGATACACATACTCCCCCATAGAGGAAGTACCGACATCCATTCTAGAAGAAAGATAGGGCTCATATATTACTAGACGGATGCAACCAAGTGCATCATTACTCAAAAGTAGGCTGGAGCATAACCCCAAACATACCTCTCAGATACTCAAATGTATCCTTAGGTAAAGGCTTTGTAAATATGTTTTCTATTTGTTCCTTTGTGCTTATGTACTCCAGTTTGACTTCTTTCTCAGCAACTTTCTCTCTTACAACATGATACTTGATCTCTATATGTTTTGTCTTAGAATGTAGCACATGATTCTTAGACATACTGATTATACTAGTGTTGTCACAATGTATAACAATAGGTTCAACAAATTTAATTCCAATATCCTTTAGCATCTATTTCATCCAAATTATCTGGTTACAATTTTTTTCTACTGCTACATACTTTGCTTCTATTGTGCTTTGAGAAATACAATTCTGCTTCTTTCTTAACCAAGAAACTAATCTTCCTCCAAGAAAAAATGCTCCTCCACTGGTGCTTTTCTTATCATCAACACTCCCTCCCCAATCAACATCTGTATATGCACATAGGGTAAAATCATTAGATTTTTCATACCACAATCCATAGTCCATTGTGCCTCTTAAATATCTTAGTATCCTCTTTACTGCTGCATAATGTGATTCTCTAGGTTCAGCTTGAAATCTTGCCACAATTCCAACTGAATGTGCTATATCTAGTCTTGTGTGTGTCAAATAATACAATCCTCTAATCAAGGATCTATATTTCTTCTGTTCAACTCCCGGTGTTTCATCTGTGCTAGATAACTTATGTCCAGTTACCATAGGTGTTCCAACTAGTTATAGTCCTCCATTCCAAATATTTTCAGCAAATCATTCAAGTACTTTGTCTGACTTACAAAGATACCATCATTGTTTTGTGTTATTTGTAATCCCAAAAAGTATTTCATCTCAGCAATCATACTCATTTCAAATTTAGTCTTCATTTCATCAGCAAATTTGTCACTAGCTTCATCTTCTCCTCCAAAAATAATGTCATCAACAAAAATAACTATAATCAACAAACTATTTTCAATTTATTTTGTGTATAGATTTCTATGAGCTGTTCCTTTAGCAAATCCTAACTTTAACAAATACTTATCCAGTCTTGCATACCAAGTTCTAGGTGCTTGCTTTAGTCCATATAATGCTTTCTTCAATTTACATACCATGTCTCCTTCTTGAGTCAAAGGAAAACCTTCAAGCTGCTCAATGTAGACTTCTTCCTCCAATTCTCCATTTAGAAATGTTGACTTCACATCCATCTGATACACTTTGAATTTCTTAAAAGCTGCATAGGCCAAAAAAATTCTTACTGCTTCAATTCTTGCTACTGGTGCAAAAGTTTCTTCATAGTCAATTCCTTCTTGCTGTGAGTAACCCTTACATACCAATCTTGCTTTGTTTCTTACAACTTCTCCTTGTTCATTCATCTTGTTTCTAAATACCCATTTAGTTCCAATCACATTCTTGTCTTCAAGTCTAGGGACAAATTCCCATGTCTTGTTCTTTTCTATCTGATCTAGTTCTTCTTTCATAGCATTAATCCAATGTTCATCTTCATAAGATTCACTAGTAGATTTAGGTTCAATTTGAGAAATCAAACATAAATTTACCTTATTCCGAGTCAGAACTCCTCTATCCAAACTTCTAGTAACTTTTTCAATAGGATGATGTCTTGATAAATACCTGTTCGGTGTCATAGTCTTAGATCTTGCTTCAACTGTAGATTCTTCTCTAGATTCCTCTCTAGTTTCTCCAACATGACTTTCATTTAACAATTCATTGTCAGTTTCATAGAATAATTTAGTAGTTTCAGTGTTAGGCTTAGGATGAGCTTCTTCATCAGATTCATAATCAAGTATTCTTTCCTAAATTTTGAACTTTTCATCAACTTTAATAGTTGTGCTCTCAACAATAGTTTTAGTTCTCTTATTGTAACATCTATATGATTTTCTCTTCTAATAATATCCAAGAAAAATACCTTCATCACTTCTAGGATCAAACTTTCCAATATCATCATCTCTCTTTATATAACATTTGCTTCCAAAAATTCTAAAATACTTAACTAAGGGTGCATCTCCAAACAATAATTCATAAGGTGTCTTGTCTGTGTCTGCTCTGATTTATACTCTATTCATTGTATATACTATTGTATTCACTGCTTCTCTCCAAAATGTCTTCGCTAAATCATTCTCAAATAACATAGCTCTTGCTGCTTCAGTCACTGATCTATTTCTTCTTTCTGTAATACCATTTTGTTCAGGTGTTCTAGGGGCTGAAAACTATCTCTTAATACCATTCACTTCACAAAAAGTGTTAAACTCTCTAGAAGTAAATTCACTACCTCTATTAGATCTCAAACATTTAATCTTCATTCCATATTCATTCTCAACTTTGTTCTTTATGATCTTAAACTTATCAAATGCTTCAAATTTTTCTTTCAGAAATGCAATCCACATCATTCTTGTAAAATCATCAACAAGAATCATAAAATACCTTTCTCCATAGAATCCTCTAATCCTGGTAGGAGCGCTCAAGTTTGTATGAACAATCTCCAACTTCTCTGCCAATGTGAACTTCTTACTAGGAAATGAACTTCTCTTCTACTTAGCCATCACACATTCTTTTCAAATCATGTTAGTAGGCTTCATAATTTTAGGAAAATCCCTTACTACAAGTGTAGTACTCACTTTCACAATATTATCAAAGTTTATATGACAAAAAATCCTATGTCATAACCAACTGTCATCAATCTTAGTAATCAAACATGTCATCTCGATAGGATTTAACTGAAATACAATACCTCTAGTTCTAGATCTAGTTCCAATTAGATTTCCATCTTTATCCTTTATCACACAAGTTTTCTTAGTAAACCAAACTTGATATCCCTTATCAACTAACTGTCCAACACTCAAAAGATTATGTTTCAATCCATCAACAAAGTAAACATCATCAGTATTAGTCTTTCCATCAAGAGTAATAGATCCTATACCTTTAATCAGACAAGGTGCATTCTTACCAACTCTAACAACTCCTCCATCATAATTGTTAAACTTTATGAACTTTTTCATATCACCAGGCATATGATGTGAGCAACCACTATCTATAATCCAATCAGCTTTCTTTTCAACTCGGGAGACTAAGGCTTTTTCTTCCTTAACATTAGTTTCAGAATTTTCTTCTTTAATTGCTATAAATCCTATTTCATCATTATTCTCAGTATCACTTTCACTTAAAGTTCTTTCAATACTAGCTTCAAGGTCTTCATCATTAGCATAATAACATTCCTTAGATCTTCTAGGCTTGAAATTATTTGTATACTTCTTAACTCTCTTAGGACATTTAGATGCAAAATGACCATATTCTTGACAAGTCCAACATTTAAAAATTTTCTTACCATCTGGTTCTCTTTTCACAAGCAAGAAAATACCTTCTTCTATCTTCTTGTCTTCTTCATTTCTAGATCTGTTGCTGCCAGCATAATCTCTGCTCACACTGATGCTTCTTGACAATGTAGGGCGAATACTAAGAGCACTGAATGTTGTCTACATTCTAGGTAAGTCTCCTAATAACCTCAAGTTCATCTCTGCTGCTTCCAATCTTCCAAGAAGAGTCTCTCTTGTAAATTTTGTAGTACAAGGTATAACTTATTCAATCATCTGTGTTGTCTACTTAAATATAGGAGTCAATGTCCTAAGAATTTTCCATATCACTTCATTCTCTATCTTTGTTCCTCCACAAGATTTTATCCCTGCAATAATTTCTGACATTCTACCAAAATAGCTTCTAACAGATTCATCTTCCAATATTCTTATATCTTCAAATGCACATATCCAATTATGTAATCTAACTCTTTTTGCATGTTCATCACCTTCAAAAGTAGAGTGCAAAGCTTTCCAAATTTCATGAGACTTTTTCAAACATTGTACCTGACTATATTCATTCTCTAGAAGTGCTGTCAAAAGTGCTTCTCTTTCAAGTATGTTACACATGAATAGATCTCTCCCATCATTAGAGCATGTCTCAAGATCATCTTCTTCAATGATAGTCTTATCATTCTTTATAGTCAACCAATAACCTAGTCCTAAACATAGTATATGTGTCTTCATCTTTTCTTTCCAGCTATCAAAATTTACTCCATCAAACTTAGGGCTTTCTTTCCTGAAATTCACCATGGATCTCCTTAAGTTGTTAAACTTTTCTTTCAAGGACCTGCTAGTCTGATACCAATTGTTAGAAAGTAAAGTCCACCAAGATAACTGAGAGGGGGGGGGGTGAATCAGTTATCAGATAATTATAACTTTTATCATCTTCAACAACATTAAATCATATAAGAAATATAATTACCAACCATAGAAAGGTATTCATACACAATTACACAATAACACAAGATATGTTGACTAGGGAACCTCTTGATCAAAGATTAAACCCCAGTGGGAATGATGCCCATAAAAGATGAACTAATATGAATAGTACTTGTGAAAGGATGGACTCTGTTAGGAGTCTTATGAAATACATTTAGTACATATAAATCCCTGTTAAAAGATTCTAACCTTGTTAAGAGTTATGGAAGACAAAAGTACCCACTACCCAAACAGCTTCAGGGTAAGATCACTAAACTCACTGTCCAAATAATCTTTGAATTATTCAATAGAATAATATGTTACCTCTTCTCTAACTATGCCAAACTGCACTCACTATTACATTAGATCTCAATTTTAGATCTCTATACTTTGCATGTCTTCCTTCACAATTTTGCTCTCATACTTATCTCTTTTCTTCACTTCATGCATACCGCATCACATCTCAACTCTACAACAAGGAAAAAAATTCCTTCCTTTATACCACACTAAAATAATTACAAATGAGTTGGCACACAATTACAAAATAAAATATTCCACACGCTACACCAAAATTACATAAAACTGTCAGCTTCCAAATACAATAAATCTTCACTCATGTGACTTCAAAGTTTGCACTATCATCCACAACACTATCAATATGTCTATAAATTCCCTTTAACTACATAAATCCAGATTCCATCCCGATTAGGAGATATCATCCGATTGCCAAAAACTGCTACTCAAGAACATTGCCTAAATACTGCTTCCACCAAAATGATCATAACTTTCATGAATAAAAGAATTTCTTTATGTGCTCTTAACCATAGACATATAACATATCAAAGATTATATCCTCAACGTCACATAGCTCCAACTAAAATATCCCACATGTGCTAATCAAAACAATGTCTTCTTCTCTACAAGTCTTTGGTAAAATACTGTGTTGACATCAATGACAATCATGGTCATGAATGCAACAAAAACTACTACAGAATGGGTGCCAAACACTTTAACATTCCTTCCTAACAATATTTAGCATTCATTCCTAACAATCCCCCCCATTGGCATTAATGGAAACATAGATAAAAAAACACCCAAGTTCCATGAGTATGAATACTGCAACACTGTTGCTCTGAGATGATTTCCAAGTCCTCTTCATCAATCAAATATTGCTTCATTTTACTATTCATGCTTCAAATATTTTTATTTTTCCATTTTATATTTTTTGTAACCTTCTCCCTCAATTTCTCTTTAACTAGATGGTTTTTTCATGTATCCTTCTCCCCCATTGACATCAATGAGAAATGCTACATCACTATGTCAACAACAACTTCAATGTCAAAAGACACTTTTTCAGAAAATACATTCATTAGAGTCCTCATAACTCAGCTCAAAAACACATACTCCCCCATAGAGGAAGTACCAACATCCAATCTAGAATAAAGATAAGGCTCATATACCACTAATCTGATGCAAAAAATTGCATCACTTCTAAAAAGTAGATTGGGGTATAACCCCAAGCATACCTCTTAGATACTCAAATGTATCCTTAGGTAAAGGCTTTGTAAATATATCTGCAATCTGCTCTTTTTTTCTTATATACTCCAGTTTGACTTCTTTCTTTGTAACTTTCTCTCTCACTAAATTATACTTTATTTCTATATGCTTTGTCTTAGAATGTAGTATAGGGTTCTTAGAGATACTAACTATACTAGTGTTATCACCATGTATAACAATAGGCTCATCAAATTTTATTCCAATATCCTTCAACATTTGTTTCATCCAAATTATCTGATTACAATTGTTTGCTATTTCTACATACTCTTCTTCTGCTATGCTTTGTGAAATACAGTTATGCTTCTTGCTTAGCCAAGAAACCAATCTTCCTCCAAGGAAAAATGCTCAACCACTTGTACTCTTTTTGTCATCAATACTACCTCCCCAATCTGCATCTATATATGCACATAGGGTAAATTCATAAGATTTTTCATACCACAATCCATATTCAATTGTTCCTCTTAAGTACCTTAGTATCCTTTTTACTACTGAATAATGTGATTCTCTAGGATTAGATTGAAATCTTGCAAAATTACAACCGCATGTGATATTCCTAGTCTTGTATGAGTTAAATATTGCAATCCTCCAATCATAGATCTATACTTCTTCTATTCAACTGCAGGAGTCTCATTTGTGTTAGATAACTTGTGTCTAGTTACCATAGGTATTCCAACTGGCTTACAGTTCTCCATTCAAAATCTCTTCAATAAGTCATTCAAGTACTTTTTTTGACATAAGAATATACCATCATTGTTCTATGTTATCTACAATCCTATAAAAATATTTCATCTCACCAATCATACTCATTTCAAATTTAGTCTTCATTTCATCTACAAATTTATCACTAGCTTCATCTTCTCCTCCAAATATAATATCATCAACAAAAATAACTACAACCAACAAACTATTTTCAATTTCTTTTGTGTACAAGTTGTTGTTTGTCATGCCTTTAGTAAATCCTAATTTTATCAAATACTTATCCAGTCTTGCATACCAAGTTCTAGGTGCTTGTTTAAGTCTATATAAAGCTTTCTTCAGTTTACACACCATATCTCCTTCATGAGTCAAGGGAAAACCTTCAGGGTGCTCAATGGAAAATTCTTCTTCTAACTCTCAATTTAGAAATGCTCACTTAACATCCATCTAATACAGTTTAAATTTCTTATAGGCTGTGTAAGCCAAAAACATTCTTACTACTTTAATTCTTGCTACAACTATAAATGTTTTTTCATCATCAATTCCTTCTTGTTGTGAGTATCCTTTACATATCAATCTTTCTTTATTTCTTACAACTTCTCCTTGTTAATTCATCTTGTTCCTGAATACCCATTTAGTTCCTATAACATTCTTATCTTTAGGTCTAGGGACCAATTCCCAAGTCTTGTTCTTTTCAATTTGATCTAGTTCTTCCTTCATAGCTTTAATCCAATGTTCATCTTCACAGGCTTCACTAGTAGATTTAGGTTCAATTTTAGAAATTAAACACAATTGTTCTTATACCTTATTTCATGTCAGAACTCCTTTGTCTATGCTTCCAATAATCTTCTCAATAGTATGATTTCTTGATAAGTTCCCATTAGGTGTCACTGTCTCAGTTCTTGCTTCAACTGTAGGTTCTTCTATGATTTCATCAATGTAGCCTTCATTCTAAAAATCACTGTCAGTTTAATAGAAAAATTCAACATTCTCTGGATTAGTTCTAGGATGATTTCCTTCATCTGATTCATAATCAAGCATTCTTTCCTAAATTTTGAACTTTTCATGAACTTTAACATTTGCGCTCTCAACAATAGTTTTAGTTCTCTTATTATAACATCTATAAGCTTTTATCTTTAATGAATAACCAAGCTATATAGCTTCATCATTTCTAGGACCAAACTTTCCAATGTCATCATCTCTCTTAATATAACATTTACTTCCAAAATTTTTGAAATACTTAACTAATGGTGCATGTCCAAACCATTGTTCATAAGGTGTCTTTTCTATGTCTACTCTGATCTGTACTCTGTTCATTGTATATACTACTATTTTCACTGCTTCTCTCCAGAATATGTTTGCCAAATCATTTTTAAATAACATGGCTCTTTCTACTTCAGTTATTGACCTGTTTCTTCTTTCTACAATACCATTTTGTCCAGGTGTTCTAGGGGCTGAATATTGTCTCTTAATACCGTTCACTTCACAAAAAGTGTTAAATTCTTTTGAAGTAAATTATCCACCTCTATTTGATCTCAAACATTTAATCTTCATTCCAGATTCATTCTCAACTTTTCTCTTAATTACTCTAAACTTATCAAATGCTTCATATTTTTCTTTAAGAAATGCAATCCACATCATTCTTGTAAAATCATCAACAAGAATCATACAATACCTTTCTCCATAGATTCCTCTAGTCCTTGTGGGATTACTCAAATTTGTATGAACAATTTCTAACTTATCTATTGTTGTAAACTTCTTGCTGGGAAATGAGCTTCTCTTCTACTTAGCCATCACACATTCCTTGCAAATCATGCTAGTAGGTTTCATAATCTTAGGCAAATCTCTTACAAGTGTTGTACTTACTTTCACAATATTATCAAAGTTTATATGACAAAATCTTCTGTGACATAACCAACTATCATCAATCTTAGTAATCAAGCATGTCATCTTAGTAGGAGTCAACTGAAATACATTACTTCTGGTTCTTGATCTACTACCAATCAAATTACCATCCTTGTCTTTGATTACACAAGTTTTCTTAGTAAACCGAACTTGATATCCCTTATCAACTTGCTATCCAACACTCAAAAGATTATGTTTCGATTCATCCACAAAGTAAACATCATCTGTATTAGTCTTTCCATTAAGAGTAATAGATCCTATACTGTTTATTAAATAAGGTGCATTATTTCCAACTCTAACAATTCCTCCATCATAATTGTTAAACTTTATGAATTTATTCATGTCTCCAGTCATATGATGTGAACAACCACTATCTACAATCCAATCAGATTTCTTTTCTACTTGAGATCCTAAAGGATTTTCTTCCTTAACTTTTGTTTCAAAATTTTCTTCTTTTATTTCTACAAATCCTATATCATCATTCTCATTATCACTTTCACTTAGAGATTTCCCCATACTAGATTCAAATTATTCATCATAATAACATTCTTTAGATACTCTAGGTTTAAAGTTATTTCTATACTTCTTTACTCTCTTAGGACATTTAGATGCAAAATGACCATATTCTTGACAAGTCCAACATTTAATAATTTTCTTACCATCTAGTTCTCTATTCACAAGCAAGGAAATTACTTCTTCAATATTCCTATCTTCTCCATTCCTAGACCTACTGCTACTAGTATAATCTCCACTCACACTCATGGTTTTTGAAAAAGTAGGGTGAATACTCAGTGTGCTGAATGTTGTCTCCATTCTAGGTAGATCTCCTTATTGTCTCAAGTTTATCTTTGTTGCTTCTAATCTTCCAAGAAGAGTTTCTTTGGTGAAATTCTCAGTACAAGGTATAAATTTCTCAATCATCTACGTTGTCTGCTTAAATGCAGGAGTCAACGTCCTCATAATTTTCCATATCACTTCATTCTCTATCTTGATTCCTTCATAGGATTTCATACCTGCAATAATTTTTGATATTCTACCAATATAGCTTCTAATAGATTCATTTTCTATTATTCTTATATCTTCAAATTCACATATCCAATTATGTAATTTGACTTTCTTTGCATGTTCGTCACCTTCAAAAGTAGATTGTAAAGCTAACCAAATTTCATGAGATGTTTTTAGATATTTTACCTGAATATACTTAAACATAAAGCATAAACACAATGAAAGAAAACTTGAACACAATACCAATAGTTTGGTTACGAGGAAACCCAAATAGGTAAAAACCCTGGCGGGAATGACACCCACTAATATTTTGTATTAGTGTATTATGATACTTGTTAGAAGATCCTTAACCCTGTTAGGAATTTATTTATAATATATTTAGTATAGTAGACCTGGTCAAGGTTCAGACCCTATTAGGATTCATTTACAATAGTCCCTGTTAGGGGAGAGGACACACTGTCCGAGAGCACACTACTCAAAGGAGTGAAGGCTATAACCTTCTATTTAATAGATACACAATATATCTAGATCTTGGTGAACTGCTCTTTGACCTATTGTATGGATCAGTTCCAATGTATAGCACAAGTACTTTACTTGGTCACATATACCTTCTTCTCATGGCTCAACATTTCGCACACTCTGCTCTTCTCTTACTGTCAACCATGAACCACACTCTAGCAATCACAAATGACTGCCAATAAATATCTTTCCTCTAAATGATATAATCAAGTCAGCCTATTAGAACCACCTTGAAATCATATTAGAGAAACCTCAAAAATCTCCAATAATAAATTAGTCAGCTCTACTAAGCACACAACACATTCTGAGACTTGTCCAATAAGATAATTGTAGACGCACACTACACACTGTCAGTTCTACCAAAACATCTGGATCTTTCTCCTCAAGCTAAATTACTTCATGCACTCTTAACTAAAAATCACTAACTCATCTCTATGCTTAACTCCAAGGGTGCATACCAAAATATTAGGCACAATTCTAAAACCAATAAGATCTATGTCGGCTCTTTTGAATAAACACAAGAAACTATTATTGGTGAATAGCGATTGGATAACTTCACTTCTACTAATCATCAAACTCTACATCTATGAATTTAACATCACTAACATGTCTCCATCATATATCTAAAGATGTAAGGCTTCATGACAACTGTACAGACAACCATACATAGAATACTATTTGTTACTCTGTCAAGAACACTACTGACACAAGCTACTATATAACTATCTGTACTAACAGTTAACCTTTGCATCCATGATATTATGCCAATAACATGTCCATACCACATATACTCAAAGCTTACTAAATAATTCTTCCATGCATGCTACTTACCATATGTTGTCATCAATGATAAACATAGAGTAAACACTGGCTTGCTAGAAAATCTCCAACAATCTCCCCCTTTGGCATTGATGGCAACATATGGAATGAAAAAATCCACCAATCCAAATGAACTTTTGTTTTATAAAATTCTCCATTTCCTCTTCAAAACTCCCCCAAAGATGAGTCCTTCATCGGCTACAATATTCTTCAACATTATCCATTTCCTCAACTGAATACTACTCCCCCTTAGTATGTTACTCCTTTTACTACTATTTTTCATGACTATATATTACTCCCCCTTTGACATCAATGGCAAAGGACACCAATCAGTTTAAGCACTAGTACTACTCCTGAAGTAGAGTATTCAACCATCGATCAGTCCCTAAGGACTAATGCTTTTTCTTCTTTCTTCTAAGCAAAATCAGGGAAGGGAATTACTCCCAACTTCTCCCTAAGATACTCAAAAGTATCCTCAGGAAAGGGCTTTGTGAATATGTCTGCCAACTGATCTTTAGTACTCACATAGTCCAATTTTACTTCTTTCTCTACCACTTTCTCTCTTAGGAAGTGATACTTTATCTCAATGTGCTTTGTCTTTGCATGCATCACAAGGTTCTTTGACATGTTGATAGTGCTAGTGTTATCACAATGAATAAAAATAGGATAATCAATCTAAATTCAAAAATCCTTTATCATCTTCTTGATCCAAACAATTGTAGAATAATTTAGGTTTGTTGCAACATATTTTTCTTTTGTTGGTGACTGAGAGATACAATTTTTCTTCTTACTTGCCCAAGTGACAAGTTTGTCACCAAGAAACATTGCTCCTCCTGATGTAGTCTTTCTTTCATCAACACATCCTACCCAATCTGCATCAGTATACACATGAAGCTCAACATTTTATGAATTAGGATACCATAGACCATAATCTATATTTCCTTAGAATTACTTGAATATTCTCTTTACTACCATGAGGTGACTTTGTTTAGGTTCTACTGCAAATCTTCCAACTATGCCAATTGCATTTGAAATATCAGGTCTTGCTTGAGAAAGATAAATGAGTTTACCAATCATAGACTTGTACAATGTTATATCTACTACTAGAGAATCATCTTGTTTTTTAAACTTGCATCCAGTGATCATAGGTGTTCCTAATGGCTTGCAATCATCCATTTTGAATTTCTTCAATATCTCTTTCACATACTTAGATTGATTAATGAAAATACATTTCTTTGTCTGCTACACATTTAATCCCAAAAAGTATTTGATAGGACCAATCATACTCATCTCAAACTCATTTTTCATTTCTTTAGCAAATTCTGTACTCAATTTGTCATTACCCCCAAAGATAATGTCATCAACAAATATAGCCACAAGTAGTAGTCCTTCAGATGTTTCTCTTATTAATAGGTTACAATTTTCTACTCCTTTCTTGAACCCAATCTTTGTTAAGTATCCATCAAATCTCTCATACCATGCTCTAGGAGCTTGCTTAAGTCCATAGAGGGATTTTTTCAATCTGCATACTATATCAGGTCTATTTGATAGGGTGAATCCTTCTGGCTGCTCAATGTATACTTCTTCATTTAGCTCTTCATTCAAGAATGTTGACTTAACATCCATCTGATAAGCTTTGAAGTTTTTGATTATTGAAAAAGCTAGAAACAACTCAATAGCTTCTAACCTTCTTACTAGTGCAAAAGTGTATGAATAGTCAATACCTTCTCTTTCCGCATATCCCTTACATACCAATCTTTCTTTATTCCTTACTACTGTACCATCTTAATTCATCTTGTTCCTGAATATCCACTTTGTTCCAATTACATTCTTATCACTAGGTCTTGGGACCAGTTACCAAGTATCATTCTTGATAATTTGATCTAGTTCTTCTTTCATAACATCATGCCAATCTAAATCTTTGCATGCATCTTCAACACTTAAGGGTTCAATTTGACATAGTAAACATACCACTTCACTGCTAGCTGAGTCCTTTTCTTATGATCTTGTTAAAAAAATTTTGCTCTAATCTCCAATGATGTCTTTCTAGGAATGGTTTCTAGATGTAAACTTTGGAACCTTAGGTGATGCTGACTCATCAGCCTTAGGAGTTTCTTCTTCACTTGCCTTAGGGTCATTGAATAACACATCAATACTATCAAACATTTCTTCAATAACTGACTCACTAGTGGAGGGTCTGGATTCTTCTTCAATCATGGGTGAGTAGTCATGATATCTTTCTTGAACCATAAGCTTTTCTTCAATCTTAACATGAGCACTTTCAATGATCTTTTTCAATCTTAAATTAAAACATCTATAAGCTTTAATTTTTGTAGAGTAACCAAGGAAAATACCTTCATCACTTCTTGCATCAAAATTTCCTACTGCTTCATCCCTCTTGATGTAGCACTTTCTTCCAAAGATTCTGAAGTATTTTACTGTGGGAACATTACCAAACCATAGCTCATATGGTGTTTTGTCAGTGCTAGGCCTTAATTGAATTCTATTGATAGTATAGACTATTGTATTGACAACATCTCTCCAATAGGTGTGTGCAACTTTTCCTTCAATCATGATGGTGTGTATCAAGGATGATCCTATTCCTTCTTTCTGCAATTCTATTCTGCTGAGGGGTTCTAGGTGCACTCAACTATCACTTTATACCATGTTCTTTGTAGTAATCATAGAATCTGTTAGAGTTCAATTCTCCTCCTCTATCCGATCTCAGACATTTTATCTTTAGTCCAGATTCATTCTCAACCTTAGTTTTGAATATTTTCAACTTCTCAAATGCTTCTAACTTATCTTTCAAGAAAGAAACCCACATCATTCTTGTATAATCATCAACAAACAAAATGAAATACCTTTCAGCATAGTATGATCTTGTTTGAGTTGGTCCACATAGGTCTATATGAATCAGATCCAACTTGTTCTTTGTTGAATTGTGCTTGCTCCTAAATGAGTTTCTTAGATGCTTTCCCATCACACATTCCCTGCATATGGTATCAACTAGTTTTTCTATGCTAGGTAGATCTCTTACTACCTTTACATTGCTTATCTTTACTATGTTATCAAAATTGATATGACATAGTCTTTTATGTTTCAACCAATTGTCATCAACTTTAGCAACAAACCAACATGCTTCTTAATTGAGTTGAAAAACATTACCTTTAGTCTTTGAGCCTGATGCAATCATAACACCATCCTTGTTTTTAATGATGCATTTGTCCTCTTTAAACTCCAACTAATAACCTTTTCCAAGTAACTACCCAGCACTAAGAAGGTTATGTTTCAAAGCATCTACATAGAGAACATCATTAGTACTGTTCTTTCCATCTAATGTGATAGCTCCTCTACCAATGATAGGTTTAGGTTTGTTATTTCCAAATCTAACCATGCCACCATTATATTTGTCCAGATGAACAAATCTATCTTTATCACTTGTCATGTGATGTGAACAACTACTATCTATAATCTAGTCTGCCCTTATATCAGCTTCTGAAATTAATGCTAGTTCTTGTTCCTCTTTCTCATCTTCATGATCTATCTTGTTACTCATTTTCTCTATAATAGCAATGAATCCAATTTCTCCTTTAGCCAATTCATCATCTGAAACTCCTTCTCTAGCATAGTTACATTCCTTAGAGTACTTAGGCTTGTAGTCATTTTTGAGTTTTCTAGCTCTTGTAGGACACATAGATGCAAAGTGACCAATCTTATTACATGAAAAGCACTTAAATGGAAATTGACCTCCATATTTTCCTTTTCCTTTCTTTTCTCTTTTAGCAATCATAAAAATGAAATCATCTAGAGTTTTCTCTTCATCATCATCAAAATTAATAGAAGTGTTTGCAGATTTCTTACCATGGACTATTGCTTTGAAGGCTATCTCACTTTTAGGTTTTGTTTTCAACCTTGAAATCTCAAATACTGAGATTTTTTTGATCAAGGTCTCACTCTTGAAATTTGATGGAAGTTACATGGTCTCATCAAGGATGTTAATCTTGTTTTCATATTTTGGAGTGAGAGTAGTCATCAATTTGTCCATAATGTTTGTCTCTGAGATCTCTCCACCATTGTTCTTGATTCCAGCAACTGCTTCATTGATCCTTTAATTGTAAGCTCTGATGTTTTCTTCAGGTAGCATCTCTAATACATTTTATCTTTTCTTCCATATTTTTTTGTGTGCATGCTTTTCTTGTTTGTCTCCTTAAAATATGTCTTCTAGGTACTTCCATATTTTGTGGTTTGTATCTACCTTCTTTATTTATGAAAACTCACTATCAGAAAGGGTGCTAATAAGGGCTTCTTTGGCTATTTCATTTTGATGAAACAATTCCTTTTTCTTTTTAGTAGCATCATCCTTAGCAAGGTAGGGATCTTGACTACTTTGATAGTTACATCAAAAACTTCAAAAGAAATGGATTGCAAATTAGTCACCATCTTGTTCTTCCAATCAAGATAATTCTCTCCATCGAACTTAGGAATTTCTATTCTGAAGTATGCCATCTGATCAACCTCAAGTTGTTAAAATTTCTCTCCAAGGCACTTGGCTCTGATACCAATTGTTAGGAATACGACCAAGAGATAACTGAGAGGGGGGGCTGAATCAATTATCTACAAGTTTCAATTCTTTATCCAATTAAGTATACTTAAACATAAAGCATAAACACAATGAAAGAACAATTGAACACAATACCAATATTTTGTTTATGGGGAAACCCAAATAGGTAAAAACCTAGGTGAGAATTGACACCGACTAATATTTTGTACTAGTGTATTATGATCCTTGTTAGAAGATCCTTAACCTTGTTAGGAGTTTCTTTACAATATATTTAGTACAGTAGACCTGATAAAGGGTTAGACCCTATTAGGAGTCTTTTACAATAGTCTCTGTTAGGAGATAGGATGCACTATCTGAGAGCACACTGATCAAAGAGGTGAAGGCTATAACCTTTTGTTTAATAGATACACACTATATTTGGATCTTGGTGAACTGTGCTTTGACCTGATCTCTGGATCAGTTCCACTGTATAGCACAAGTGCTTTACTTGGTCACATAGAACCTTTTCTAATGGCTCAACACTTCGCACACTCTGCTATGCTCTTACTGTCAACCATGAACCACACTCTAGCAATCGCAAATGACTGCCAATAAATATATTTCCTCTAAATGATATAATCAAGTTGACCTATTAGAACCACCTTGAAATCATATTAGAGAAACCTCAACTATTATCTCTATTAAGAATTTATTGTCACTTAGTATCAAAATCATTAGTCGGTTATCTATACTGTACTAGTTGGTAAATACAAGGAGACAAGGAAGTTGGTAATGCTTCACAGAATAGTCAATTAACAGTAATCATCAAAGCATCAAATAGTCTACTGAGAATGATACACACTAACACCAATGGTTAGTATACACCGAGTCTTCCAGACAACACTGAGCAATCTAGATAAGCATTTACCGAGGGAAACTGAAATGGTCTAAGAATCGGTGAAGGCACAATTTTCAAGATAGAAAGTTACAATAGATTGACACACATGTAAGCAAGATCAAGGAAGCATATAATGTATAGATACTCATTAAATGTGATGACAATCTCAATGTAAATATTTGATCTTAACTATTTTTGTACATCGTAGATGTTAGGGTTATCAATTTTGCTTAACCTAATTTTTGCTTAAGCAGCAAAACCAACACACTATAAATTCAGTGTGTTTGTATCATTTTAGGTGGTTGAATATTGTTGTATACACTTGAAGCTATTGCCTACTTCAAGTCTAAAGGTTATCAGATAGAACAAAGAAGAACAAATAGAACCGAGCAGAATTGTATTCACAGAAAGTATTCAGAACTGACAAGGCAACTGAGCATCACAGAGCAGAAAATCTACACATACAAGGTGATATATAAACAATATTTAGATGATCTATATTAGACAAATATAGTTTTCAATCAGAGTAGATACACTTTTCTATTGCTTTCTAACAATTGTCATAGAGTTATCAAATTCTCCTAACCAAGTGGATTTAACAGTCCTATTGTAAATCTCTTAACTGACTGCACACTTAATTGTGTTGCTAAATCCTATAACTAGGTAGATCTAGCTGATCTAACATGTTACTCCTAATAGGGTAAGATCACCAGAAGTGATCAAAATTGTAGCCTTAATAGGCAAACACTTTTCTATCTATAGTAGTGAAGAATTTATGGGTGTCATCCCCATCATAGTTTTTACCTTCTTACAAGGGTTTCTACGTTACCAAAATACTTGTGTTATGTGATTACATTGATGAGTTTATGTTTATTTACTTTCATAAGTTATCTATGTAATTGTTTCATGCAAGTTTTTGATTGGTAAATGCAGTTTACATATTCATTATTGAAGGGATCTAAGTAAAAGTTTTAGTGGATACTGATTCACCCCTCCCCTCTCAGTATTTCTCTCCAATTTCCAACAATTGGTATCAGAGCGTAGTTCTCTTGTTGAATAGTTTAACCACTGAAGGGTAAAGATCTGAATCATGGAGAGGTACAAACTTGACAAATCTATTGAGAATCAAAAACTACAATTACAGATGCTTGTAGAACAGTACAAGAATGCCAAGGCTGAATTGAAGAAATTACGGATACAAAGAAAGAATATTGCAATTTCTTAGAATGAAATCATTTATCATGAAGAACCTTTTGAAGATGCATTTGATCATATTGGATCTAGCTTAGGAAGCATCTTTGATGGATCTAAAAGTATAAACAATGATTTATCTAAAAGGAATTAGCATCTATCAGATTAGGTAAAAGCACTTTAGATTGGACAAGAATCACAAATGGTAAGAATGGTGGAGATAATGAACACTACAAGACAAGTTGAACAAGACCAAAACCTGGCCATTGAAGGACAAGGAATAGCATCACTGTCGAGCAATCTACCAACTCTAGCTGAGGCTATAGAACTTATTTCTAAGATTGCATCCGAGGAGAAGAAACAAGAAGAAAATAAGGATGCTGAAGTTACACAAGATACTGCAATAGTATTAAGGAGAAAACCTCTCAGAAACAAGAAGAAGAAAAAAGGAAAAGGGATAGTTACTATTGATGAAATCATAGAAATCCCTCACTGTGATCCAAGAACCCTTAGCCCCAAAGAATTGAGGAAATATGGGGAGTTATGTCAAAGGAAGGTAGCTCAAGAGAAGCTGAAACAAACCAAAAAGAACAATGAAGTACTCACTGATGTTCAAGACATTCTACAACAAGTCATTCATGATGCAGATGTTGATGAGAACAAACCTATTATGGACCAACTGGCTACACTTACAGAACAAATCCAGAAGCTAGATATTGATTTGGAGAAATGGATGGAAGAAAGAATTGAGAGAAAAGTATAGGATAAAGATACTGAGAAGCTATGCCAAGAGGTGGCAATAAACAAGGTACAGTTATCAAAGGTAATATCTAACTCTCAGATAATTAAAAGTTATATTTATCAGACCTTGTTGAAATTATGTCATGCTGACTCATTCACTTCTGAGATCAGTGAACAAATAGGAAACTTAGAGAAAGAAATTTTAGCATGCACATAGGTAGCATCAACCAAGCCCCAACCCTTATCAAAGCATATCTTAAGGATACATGAAATCAGGAGGTTGATTACCGATCTTAGACACAAAGGAGAGCAAATAATAGAACAGGTTACAGAGTTGCAGAAAGAACTCATTTTACACTTGAAGATTTTTTATCAGCATATCGACAAAGCATAAACACTTGTATCCACACCGGAACTCTTTGTGTTGGATAATGTTATGGATATGCGTGCACAAGTTAGTTATGAGGAACTTGCTCTTACTAAATTGAAGGAGGAATGGGAGAACCTCTTAGATTCACTGCATCAGAACATTTTTGATAAGCTGTAAGTATACATTCTATTTTTGGCATTAATCTCAAAAAGGGGGAAAGCAAATTTATATGCCAATAGATATTCATTTTGATATATAGCTCTATATACTTTACACACTACCGAGATTATTGTAAGGGGGAGTATTTACTATACTTAAGCAATTTTGTATATGTATACATTGGGAGATATAAGGATTTGTGTATATACATTTTTTTGTGTTTTGATACTAATGCCAAAGGGGGAGATTGTTATCTCTATTAAGAATTTATTGTCACTTAGTATCAAAATCATTAGTCAGTTATCTGTACTGTACTAGTCAGTAAATACAAGGAGACAGGGAAGCCGATAATGCTTCATAGAACAGTCAGTTAACAGTAATCACCAAAGCATCAAATATTCTACCAAGCATGATACACACTGACACCGATGGTCAGTATACACCAAGTCTTCCAAATAACACTGAGCAATCTAGATAAGCATTTACCGAGGGAAACAGAAATGGTCTAAGAATCAGTGAAGACACAATTTTCAAGATAGACGGTTACAACAGATTGACACATGTGTAAGCAAGATCAAGGAAGCATATAATGTATAGATACTCATTAAATGTGATGAGAATCTCAATGTAAAGATTTGATCTTAACTATTTTTGTACATTGTAGATGTTAGGGTTATCAATTTTGCTTAACCTAATTTTTGCTTAAGCGGAAAAAATAGAACACTATAAATTTAGTGTGTTTGTATCATTTTAGGTGGTTGAATATTGTTGTATGCACTTGAAGCTATTGCCTACTTCAATTCTAAAGGTTATCAGATAGAACCGAGAAGAACAGATAGAACCGAGCAGAACTGTATTCAGAGAAAGTATTCAGAACTGACAAGGCAACTGAGCATCACAGAGTAGAAAATCTACACATACAAGGTGATACATAAATAGTATTTAGATGATTTGTATCAGAAAAATATAGTTGTCAATCAGAGTAGATACACTTTTCTATTGCTTTCTAACAACTATAATAGAGTTATCAAATTCTCCTAACCAAGTGGATTTAACAGTCCTATTGTAAATCTCTTAATCAAGTGCACACTTAATTGTGTTTCTAAATCCTATAACTAGGTAGATCTAGCTGATCTAACATGTTAGATCCTAATAGGGTAAGATCACCAGAAGTGATCACAATTGTAGCCTTAACAAGCAAACACTTGTCTATCTACAGTAGTGAAGAATTTGTGGGTGTCATCCCCACTGCAATTTTTACCTTCTTACAAGGGTTTCTGTGTTACCAAAATACTTGTGTTATGTGATTACATTGATGAATTTATGTTTATTTACTTTCATAAGTTATCTATGTAATTGTTTCATGCAAGTTTTTGATTGGTAAATACAGTTTACATATTCAGTATTGAAGGGATCTAAGTAAAATTTTTAGTGGATACTGATTCACCCCTCCCCTCTCAATATTTATCTCTCCTATTTCCAACATCAACAATCTCCAATTATAAATCAGCTAGCTCTACTAAGCATGCAACACATTTTGGGACCTGTCCAATAAGATAATTGTAGATGCATGCTACACACTGTCAGCTCTACCAAAAAATATGGATCTTTTTCCTCAAGATAAATTACTTCATGTGCTCTTAAATAAAAATCACTAACTCATCTCTAAGATTAACTCCAAGGGTGCATACGAAAATGATAGGCACAACTCCATAACCAATATGATCTCTGTCGGCTCTTCTAAATAAACACAGTAAACTACTACTAGCGAATAGCAATTGCATAAATTCACTTCTACTAATCATCAGACTCTACGTCCATGAATGTAACATCACTAACATATCTCCATCATATATCCAAAGGTGCAAGGCTTCATGATAACTGTACAAACAACCATACATAGAATATTGTATGTTACTCTATCAGGAACACTGCTGACACAAGCTGCTATATAACTGTCTGTACTAATAGTTAACCTCTGTGACCATGATATCATGCTGATAAAATATCCATGCTACATATACTCAAATCTTACTACATAAGTCTTCCATGCATGCTACTTACCATATGTTGTCATCAATGACAAACATACAGTCAGCACTGGCTTGGTGGAAAATCTCCAACATCATCAATGATAGTCTTCTTTTTCTTTGTGATTAACCAATATCCTAGTCCTAAATAGAGTAAATGTGTCTTCATCATTTCTTTCCAACTATCAAAGTTCACTCCATCAAACTTAGGGCTTTCTTTCCTAAAATGACTCACCATGGATCTCCTCAAGTTGTTAAACTTTTCCTTTAAGGACCTATTTCTTTGATACCAATTATTAGAGAGTGATGTCCACCAAGATAAATGAGGGGAGGGGGGGATGAATCAATCATCAGATAAATACAACTTTTATCACCATTAACATATTTTAACCATGTAAGCAATGTAATTACCAATCATAGAAAGATATACATAAACAATAACACAATAACACAAGATATGTTGACTAGGGAACTTCTTGATCAAAAAGTAAACCCCGATGGGAATAATGCCCACAAAAGATACACTAATATGAAATTTTCTTGTGAGAGGATGGACTCTGTTAGGAGTCTTATCAAAAAAATTCAATACATATCATTCCCTGTTAGGAGACTTTGAATCCCTGGTAAAATATTCTGACCCTATTAGGGGTTATGGAAGACAGAAGGACCCACTCTCCAAACAACTTCAAGAGAAATATCACTAAACACACTGTCCAACTGATCTTTGTATTACTCAATAGAAAAATACCAAAATATTATTGATCTCAACAACTTATCACTTCTCCTCTGACTGTGCCAAACCACACCAACTACTTCATCAGATCTCAATACAAGATCTCTATACTTTACATATCCTCTTACAACAAGTATTGCATAATTTCGCAATTCAATTTCACAATCTTAAATTAAAATTACACATTACAATAAGAAAATTAATCCTTCATTTATACCACACTCATAATTATAAATGAGTTGACATACAAATTATAAAATAAAATCTTCCACACATTACACAAAATTCCACCATTACATAAAACTGTCAACTTCCAATTAAGATAACTCTTCAATCATGTGACCTATGACCTTACTATCATGTCCACATCACAATCATCATGTCTTCATGATTGGTATATCTTTGCATGCTTAGATTTTATCCTGATTAGGAGATATCATCTGATTTCCACAAACCGCTACTTAGGAACACTTCCTGAATACTGCTTCCAATGAATTACATATAACTGTCATAAATAAATGAATTTACATATGCAATCTTAACCAAGATCATATGAAAAATCATAAATTAAGTCCTCAACTATGCATAGCTTAATCTTCAATATCCCACGTGCGGTGATACAAACATTGTCTGCTCCTCTGCTAATCTTTAGTAGATCACTATGTTGACATCAATGACAATCACAGTCATGAATGCAATAACAATTTCTACATAATAACTACAAATATTCCCCCATAGGATATATTATGCATTCATTCCTAACATGCAAAACTAGTTGATACAATATGAAGAGAATGTGTGATGGGTAAGAATGGGAGAAATTCATTTAGAAGCAAGCATAATTCGGTAGAGAACAAATTGGATCTAGTGCATATAGACCTATGAGGATCAACTCAAACAAGATCATACTATGGTGAAAGGTACTTTATTTTGTTTTGTTGCTGATTATTCTAGAATGATGTGGGTTGCATTCTTAAAGGATAAAGATGAAGAATTTGAGAAGTTGAAAATATTCAAAGCTAAGGTGAAAAATGAGTCTAGATTGAAGATAAAATGTCTAAGATCAGATAGACAAGGAGAATTCACCTCTAATAGATTTAATGAGTATTATGAAGAACATGGGATAAAGAGAGAAATAAGTGCTCCTAGAACCCCTCAGTAGAATGGAATTATAGAAATAAGGAATAGGATTATACTTGATACAATGCACACCATCATGATTGAAGGAAAGGTTACACACACCTATTAGAGAGATACGGTCAATACTGCAGTCTACACTATCAATAGAATTCAATTAAGGCCAGGAGAAAACAAGACACCTTATGAGATATGGTTTGGAAATGTACTTGCAGTCAAATATTTCAGAATATTTGGAAGCAAGTGCTACATCAAGAGAGATGAAACTATAAGCAAGTTTGATGCAAGAAGTGATGAAGGTATTTTTCTTGGTTACTCCACTAAAAGAAAAGCTTATAGATATTTTAATTTAAGACTAAAGAAGATAATTGAAAGTGCTCATGTTAAGATTGATGAGAAGTTTTTGATTCAAGAAAGATATCATGATTATGCACCTATGATTGAAGAAGAACCTAGACCTACTAGTAGAGAAATAGTTGTTGATGAAATATTTGACAACATTGATGTATTATTCAATGACCCTAAAAATAGTGAAGAAAAATCACCGAAGTGAGATGAGAGAGTCACACCTAATGTTCCTAAATTCACATCTAGATATCATTCAAAGGAAGACATCATTGGAGATCAGAATAGTAAAGTCATGAAAAGATCAAAAGAAAAGAGTTCTATAGCAAATGAAGAGGTATGGTTACTATCACAGATTAAACCCTTAAGTGTTAAAGATGCATGTAATGATTCAGATTGGCATGAAGCAATGAAAGAAGAGCTAGATTAGATAATTAAGAATGATACATGGGAACTGGTCCTTAGGCTTAGTGATAAGAATGTGATTGGAACCAAGTGGATATTCAAAAATAAGATGAGTGAAGATGGAATAGTGGTAAGAAACAAAGAAAGACTAGTATATAAAGGATATGTGCAAAGAGAAGGAATTGATTATTCTGATATATTTTCCCTTGTAAGTAGATTGGAAGCCATAAAATTATTTCTAGCCTATGCTACATTCAAAGACTTTAAGGTATACCATATGGATGCCATGTCAGCATTCCCGAATGGAGAGCTGAAAGAAGAAGTTTACATAGAGTAGCCTGAAGGATTTACATTATCAGACAAACTTGATATGGTATGTAGATTGAAGAAAGGTGTCTATGGACTTAAGCAAGTCCTTAGAGAATGGTATGAGAGATTTGATGGATACTCCAAAAAGATTGGATTCAAGAAAGGAGCAACAGATTGTAATTATTCATAAGAGAAACATCTAATGGATTGTTGTTGGTTTCTATATTTGTTGATGACATTATCTTTGGTGGTAATGACAAGCTTAGTGCTGAATTTTCTAGGGAGATGTAGAGAGAATTTGAAATGAGTATGATTGGACCTATCAAGTACTTTTTGGGACTAAATATGTAGTAGATAGAAAAATGTATTTTCATTAATCAATCTAAGTATGTGAAAGAGATATTGAAAAAGTTCAAGATGGATGATTGCAAGCCAGTAAGTACCCCTATGATAACATGATGCAAGCTTTCAAAAGAAGATGATTCAGAAGTAGTAGACATGACCTTATGCAAGTCTATGAGTGGTAAACTAATCTATCTTACTCAATCTAGACCTGATATTTCCAATGTAGTTGGTATTGTTGGAAGATTTGCAGTAGATCCTAAAAAAAGTCATCTCATGGAAATAAAGAAGATATTCAAATACTTGAGAGGAAATATATACTATGGTTTATAGTATCCTAATTCAAAAAATGTAGAACTTCATGTGTATACAGATGTAGATTGGACAGGATGTGTGGATGATATTGAAGAGTACCTCAAGAGGAGTAGTATTTTTCGGAGATAGGCTTGTTACTTGGACAAGTAAGAAGCAAAATTGTATTTATCATTCCACAATAGAAATAGAGTATGTTGTAGTAGCATTAAATTGCTCTACAATTGTGTGGATCAAGAAGATGATAAAAGATTTTGGTATTCAAATTGATTATCCTATTGTTATTCATTGTGATAACACTAGCACTATCAATATGTCAAAGAACCATGCGATGCATGCAAAGACAAAACACATTGAAATAAAATATCACTTCCTAAGAGAGAAAGTAGTAGAGAAAGAAGTAAAGTTGGACTATGTGAGCACAAAATATCAGCTAGCAGACATATTCACAAATCCTTTACCTAAGGATACATCTAAGTATCTCAGGGAGAAGCTGGGAGTAATTCCCTTTCATGAATCTGATTAGATTTTGCAGGAGTGCATAAGTCCTTAGTGACTGATGAGTGGTTAACTACTCTACTTCAACAATAGTACTAGTGCTTTATTGTTTGGTGCCCTTTTCCATGGATATAAAAGGGGGAGTAAGTATATAGTCATGAAAAAAAAATAGTAAGAGGATACAATAGTTAATATTCAGAGCATTTAGTAGTAGATGGAGGATTCATCCTTAGGGAAGTTTTGATGAGGAAATGGAGAATGCTATAAAAGAATTATAGAAAGGGGGAGTGAGTATTTAGCTAGAAGAAAGAAAATAGTAAGAGATGGAGAATTCATCCTTGGGGGAGTTTTGTTGAGGAAATGGAGAATAGTATAAAATTATTGTACATTTGGATTGGTGGTGTTTTTCATTCCATATGTTACCATCAATGCCAAAGGGGGAGATTGTTGGAGATTTGACAATAGGTTAGAGTGTTGACTGTATGTTTTTCATTGATGGCAACATATAGTAAGTAGCATGTGATGCAAGAGCATCTTGGGTCCTTGGCAATCTTGTGTCACCAAAAATATGTTTGAAATTTTTTGTGTTGCTCAGTTTCTTCTTTGGCCAAGTTGGTTAGTAGTTGGTCAGTTTCCTTTGGTTATCGAGTGTGGTCGATCATCTCCTGGGTGGTCACTTGTTTCATTGGCACTCAACATTGCTTGTCTATTGCTTGGTCATCCTTGTTTACCAAGTAGTTTATTTTAAGTTCTTGTTAGGCTGACTTGTGCATTTATTATGGGTTACAAATTTAATGATGGAATCTTTCATTAGGAGGTGTTTGGTCCTAGATCTGACCATTCCTTTTATTGATTGTGGATCTAAAGGCCAACTTAGTTCGGTAGACTCTTGTATAAATGTAGTTTTTGGTTGTAGTTTAGACAGGAAGTTTTAACTCAGAAGATAGATGGTAAAACAATAGAATTAAGATTGTAATAGAACCTCACATGTTCATGGACTTCTAAGTTTCATTGTAACATCTAGCCATAACCGAGAAGTCCTTACAACCTGGTGTGTATGATTCTATTTGATCATAGTATATGAAAGATCTGACATTCTCTCTCTCACTGTTGTGTTTGTTGGCTTCCACGTTGTGTTGAGCAGGCTTGGATCATTAGGGTGTGCCATCCCTTGGCCTCCCTTGACCCCTGCCTTGTGTCAGATGGTATCAGAGCAAGGTTAGATGTTGATCTAGGTCTGTGGATCTAGTTTTTCTAGTTCCTCTTGAAGCCCTAGTTGATTATTGTGGGGTAGCATATTGTGATCTAACCTACAATTGTAGAGGGTTGTCACGATGGTTCATGGGAGGTGAGATGCATATCCAAGATTGGTAGATATGCTAAGACAAATTGCTGCTAGATTGGAAGCAATGGAGACAGCCCAAAGAAGAGGCAAACATCTTGAAGATGTTAGTGATGATGAATTGGAAGAAGAATAGGTGAATGCAAAACCAACACTTTTTATGGATCAAGGTGAAGAAAGATTTTTGAAGGCCTTGAAAATTTTGAAGTCTACATCACATTTCAATCCCCCTAAATATGGTGGAAAGTTGGATTTTGATGAGTTGGTGGATTGGATCATTGAGATGGAAAAGTAATTTGAATATGAGAACATTCCTGAGGATAAGAAGGTGAAGATTGCAAGCACTAAGTTGAAAAGTCATGCATCCCTATGGTGGGAACATCTAAAATTGGATTGGAAGAAGAAGGGAAAAGACAAAATCAAGGTATGAAATAAGATGGTAAACAAGTTGAAAGGAAAATTCTTACCCTGTGATTATCAGATTAACCTAGTTCAGCAAATGCAAAGCTTGAAGTAGAAAGATAGCTCAGTAAAAGAGTATACTGAGGAATTCTATAGATTGGATATCAAATTTGGACATGATGAAGATGATGTGGAAAGAATTGGTAGATACCTAAATGGTTTGAGAGTTTCCATCCAAGAAGAGATCAGCTTGGTTAAGTTGGAAAGCATTGAAGAGGCTTATCAATTTTCTTTGAAAGCCGAGGAGAAATTGAACAAGAGACATGAGCAAAGATAGAGAGTTTGAGGTGGTAGATTCCCTAGAGGAAGAGGTATATCTAATGGTGAGAATGGTAGATCTAAACCTGAAAAGACAAATCTGGACAAAGCTAAGACCGAGTGGAAAGGTGAAAGTTCATCTAGAGGTGGAGGTAGTAGCTACCAAGGTGGTTATAGCAGAGGAAGCTTTCAAGAAACTTGTTATAACTATGGAGAAGAAGGACATAGATCATTTGAATGTACACAAGTAACTAAGAAGGCTGGTAGCAGTAGAAATGATGTAGTGCAAGAAGAGCCATTGAATGAACCTGAGAAGGAAAGTAACCTGATGGTAAGGAGAGAACTATGGAATGAAATAAAAAAGAAAGATCTAGTAAGGAAAAGTTTGTTCAAGACCAGATGTAGAGTTTCTGATAAATTTTGGAAGGTAATCATTGATAGTGGTAGCTTGGAGAATCTAGCATCTAAAGAGATGGTCACCAAACTGTAGTTGGAAAGACTGGATCATCTGAAACCCTATCAGATTTCATGGATCAAAGATGAGCATACACTCCTAGTAAGTGAACAATGTTATGTGAATTTGAAGATTGGAAAATACTATGATAAGGTGTTGTGTGATATCATGCCTATGGATTGTTGCCATATTTTGTTGCGAAGACCATGGTAATATGATAGACATGCTATATATGATGGGAGATTGCATAAGTATACTATTGTGGTTGATGGAAAGAAACAAATCTTGTTACCATTGATGGAAGAACCTATTAGTAATGTTTGCACATCTGTGAAAATTTGCTTAATGGAAGGAAGAAAGTTTGTGAAAGAGTTGAAAAGGAATGATGTATGTTTTTCTATAATTCCTAATAAGCTGAGTAAGGAAATAGAAGATAGTGTCCCTGAGGAAATTGACAAGTTACTCACTGAGTACAGTGAAATCATTTCTGATAATGTACCTAATGGTTTTCCACCAAAAAGAAGTATTGATCATTGTATGGATCTAATCCATGGAGCTAGTTTACCAAATAAGGCACCTCATCAGTTAACACCTGCCAAGAATCATGAATTGAACCGATAGATTCAAGAGTTGCTGGAGAAAAGTTTGATCAGAGAAATTTTGAGTCCTTGTGTAGTACCTATTGTATTAGCACCGAAGAAGAATGGGGAATGGAGACTGTGCATTGATTCTAGAGAAATCAACAAGATAATAGTGAAGTATAGGTTTCCTATACCAAGAATGGATGACATAATGGATAGTTTGACTAGAGAAAAGTATTTTACCAAGATTGATTTGAAAAGTGGGTATCATCAGATCAGAATCAGAGAAGGTGATGAGTGGAAGACTGCTTTCAAGACAAAAGAAGGTTTGTATGAGTGGTTGGTTATGTCTTATGGTTTAACTAATGCACCAAGTACTTTTATGAGGTTGATGAATGAAGTTTTGAAGAGATTCTTGGGTAAATTTGTGATTGTATATCTTGATGACATTTTGATATTTAGTAAGAGCAGAGAAGAAAATTTATTGCATGTTAGACAAGTGTTGCAGAGATTGAAAGAGGAAAAGTTTCTGATAAATCTAAAAAAGTGTTCATTTATGAAAGAAGAGATTGTGTATTTGGGATTTTTTATTTCTGTTGATGGTATGAAGATGGATCCTGAAAAAGTTAAAGCTATTTTGAATTGGCCTACACCTAAAAATGCTAGTGAGGTAAGATCATTTCATGGACTGGCAAGTTTTTACAGGAAGTTCATTAGAAGTTTTAGTGCAATTTATAATGCTATGACTAAGACTATGAGAGGAGAAAAAAGAGTATTCAAGTGGACACATGGAGCTAATCAAAGTTTTGAGACTCTGAAGCACAAAGTTGCCAAATTACCTATTTTGGCATTACCCGATTTCAGTAAAGTATTCCAAGTAGAATGTGATGCAAGTGGAAGTGCAATTGGAGCTGTGTTGATTCAAGAAGGTAAACCTGTTGCTTTCTTTAGTGAAAAGTTGAATGATGCTAGAAGGAAATATTATGTGTATGATCAAGAGTTCTATGCTATTGTTCAAGCACTGAAGAAATGGAGACATTATTGGATACTGAGTGAATTTGTGTTGTATACTGATCATAAGGCTTTACAGTATTTGGGTAGTTAGAATAAGTTGAATCAGAGACATATCAAATGGGTTGAGTATTTGCAGAGTTATACATTTGTGATAAAGCATAAGAGTGGAGTCACTAACCAAGTTGCAGATGCATTGAGTAGAAGATCTTTGATGACTGAGATGAAAATTCAAGTTCTTGGTTTTGATGAGATGAAGTATTCTTATGAAAATGACCTTGATTTTTTGAGCCATGGAGAAAGTGTAGAGAACCTATACAAGATCAATTCAGTTGTGTATACCGAGAGGAGTAATGAGAAATAATTTGATAAAAGAGAAACATAGTAGTGGTTTGGCTGGACATTTTGGCATTGACAAAACATGGAATTTGTTGAAGGAAAAGTAATTTTGGCTGCAGTTGCATAAAGATGTTCATAAATTTGTGAAAAGTTGTGGAATTTGTCAAGTTGCAAAAGGAGTAAGTCAGAATACTAGTTTGTATGTACCAATTGATGTACCTGAGAAACCTTGGATTGACATCAATATGGATTTTGTTCTTGGCTTACCAAAGATAGTAAGAGGTAATGATTCCATATTTGTTGTTGTGGATAGATTTTCTAAGATGGCACATTTTATACCTTGTAGAAAGACATCATATGCATTACATATAGCATATCTTTTCTTCAAAGAAATTGTGAGATTGCATGGGTTACCGAGGAGTATTATCTCTGACTGAGACAATAAATTTGTTGGATACTTTTAGAAGACCCTTTGGAAAATTTTTGGCACTGAGTTGAAATATAGTTCTACATTTCACCCACAAACTGATCGATAGACAGAGGTTGTAAACAAAAGTTTGGGTAATCTTTTGAGATGCTTAGTTGGAGACACACCGAGCAATTGGGATTCTATGTTAGCACAAGCAGAGTTTGTATACAATAATTCAGTGAGTAGAAGTACTAGAAAAACACCATTTGAGATTGTGAATGGCATGCAACTGAGAGGAATATCTGATTTGAGAGACATTAATGATGAAAATAAAAGAAGTGCTGAAGGAGTGAAATTTGCTGAATACATGAAGACATTGCATGAGGATGTGAAACTGAAGCTGGAAGAGAGTAATCAGAAATATAAAGACAGAGCTGATAGATCAAGAAGACATAAGACTTTTGATGTTGGTGATGAAGTGATGGTTCATTTGAGGAAAGGCCAATTTCCTATGGGCACATATGGAAATCTAAATATGAAGAAATTCGGACCTTGCAAGATTTTGAAGAAATTTGATAGTGGAAATGCTTATGAGGTTGAGTTACCTGATGATATGGACATACCACCTATTTTCAATATTTTTGATTTATATAAGTATCATGAATCTAATGAAGAAATGATAGTACTGACAAAATATCCTAAGGAGCAGAATGAAGAAGTGGAGCAGATTTTGAAAGAAAGAGTTGGCAAGAGCACAAGAGGGAAATAGTATATGGAATATCTGGTAAAGTGGAAGAATAGACCGATGGAAGATAGCTCATGGATTTCATGGTTGGAATTGGATGTAGCTCAGATCATACCTATTAAATGATTCTGAAAATCATTTCAAAACAACCCCAGGTGTCTGATGCAGGAGCATCTTAGGTCCTTGGCAATCCTATGTCACCAAAAATATGTTTGAAGTTTTCTATGTTGCTCAATTTCTTCTTTGGCCGAGTTGGTCGGTAGTTGGTCAGTTTCCTTTGGTTATCGAGTGTGGTCGGTCATCTCCTGGGCGGTTGATTATTTCACTGGTGCTCAATGCTGCTTGTCTATTTCTCAGTCATCCTTGTTTGTTGAGTAGTTTATTTTGAGTTCTTGTTGGGCTGACTTGTGCATTTATTATGGGTCATGGATTTAATGATGGAATATTTCATTGGGAGGTGTGTGGTCCTAGATGTGACCGTTCCTTTCATTAATTATGGATTTGAAGGCCAACACAGTTCGGTAGAGTCTTGTATAAACATAGTGTTTGGTTATAGTTTAGGTAGGAAGTTTTAACTCAGAAGATAGATGGTAAAACAATAGAATTAAGATTGTAATAGAACCTCACATGTTCAAGGACTTCTGAGTTTCATTGTAACATTTGGCCATAACTAGGAAGGCCTTATAGCCCAGCATGCATGATTCTATTTGATCATAATATATGAAAGATTTGGCATTCTCTCTCTCACTGTTGTGTTTGTTGGCTTCCGCATTGTGTTGAGCAAGCTTGGATCATTAGGGTGTGCCATCCCTTGGCCCCTCTTGACCCCTACCTTGTGTTAGTGTGTGTGGAAGCCTAATGGAGAGAGCCTTGAGTATATGTTTCATAGATATGTTATCAGCATGATATCATAGACATAGAGGTTGATTCTGAGTGAAGACAATAATATAGTAGTCTATATCAATGAGTGTTCCTGACAGGTCCCAGGAAGAGTTCTATATGTGATTTACAGTGTGGTTTTAACAAAGCCTTGCACTTTTATATCTATGTTGTAGACATGTGTATGATTCTATGTTCAGGGACACAGAGTTAGATATACAATACAGGTTGAGTTATGAAGTTTCCAGTAGTTAGTTACATTTTCTTGAGTTTATCAGATGGAGCCGACATTGTGTTTATTGTTGTAGTAGTTTCACATATCACTTTGATATGCATGATTGGATTAGTTTTTGGAGAAGAGTTAAGAATGTTTGGTTAAGAGCGCATGATGTAATTCATCATGAGAATAAAGTATCAGTTAATTTGGTGGAGCCCATAGTGTGAACCGATGCGTCTACTCTTAATGAGCTGGGTGGTCCCATTTTGTGTTGTGTGCTTAGTATAGCCGATTGAGATGTTATTGGAGAGTTAAATTGTTTCTGAGTTCCTACCCCAACCCATCTTAGCTCGATAGTTATTTGTAGTCTTTATATGCTCATATTGGTTTCATGCTTACCTAATGATATATGAAATTCTGAATTTTGCACTTGTTACGTTATCTTATAGAATAGTAAAATGTTGATAGTGTAATGGTTCAATGATTTAACTTAAGGTTGCTTGTTTATATAGAAATTGAAGTTACATTTTGATGTTTTAAGAATTAGGGTATAATGTGGATTATGTTTATGATTCATGAAATGTAGTTCCTTTATATATATTGAGTTCAGATGTTATTATTTCACTTTCGATATGATTATATATGCATTGAATTTATGAGGTACTGACATTGGAATCGAGTGTGCATGATTATAACCATGGTTTTAATTGTGGGGAAACAAGGATGGATCCATGTGAAAATAAGTTTAAGCCAAGGTCGGCTCTAAGCAGAGAATGACCTCATTGTTACATGATTATATTCATAAATGTGATGCATGTATGAATGATGTTGTAAATGTTTGTAAATGCATAATTTGATGTAAATGTAATTATGTAATTATGTAAATGTAAATGTTAAATATCCACTAAGCATGCAAAGTGTGTAATGTGATGTGTACTTTTTATTAGGTGTCACTTGCCACTTGTATAGTGTGTTGGCATGCCTTAGTGGAATGTGGACCCTACCTTACTTTTTAGGTTATCTTGTGTATCCCTAGGCTTGGTTAGTGGTTTAGGGAGCCAAGGTTATGTCATCATGATTCCATTTTCAAATGCAAACTTAACTAGGGTTTTTAAGGGTTATTTGGAGTCCTAAGGTGTGGTTAAGGTTGGTCTTTTAGTACCCCAAGCCATGGGCATGGGTTAGGGGGCCAACTTTCACCATTTTCACTTCCCTAGGCTTCCATATTGCCTCTCTAAGTGTGCCATCTTTGGGAATGACGAATTTAGGAATGTTTTCTAGGATAACTCACCTTCCCATGTCTGGAATTGCAATCCATTTTCATAGCAAGGGCAAGTGGCAAGTTAGCTAGGATCTAGAAACCTAACTCACTTTGGGATGAGGGAATGAGAGAGGAATGTTTTAGAGTCTTTAGGAAGATAGACTAAGAGGGAGACACTTCTTGACCATGCTAGTTTTTTGGATTTGAGAGGAAGAGACTTGGAAAATTCTAGGAGTTTTTGAGAAGGAAAAGCTAGGAAGGGAAGGATTAGCTCTTCTACAAACCTCCATTACCATTTATTAGGAAGAAGGTTGGTGGTTCTTCCTTGTTTTGTTCATGTTATTGTATTGTGAATATGGATCTTTGTGTGAGGTTGTAATGTTTTGTTTTCTTTGTGCTCAAATGTATTTGTCCTTGTATCTCCTTTTGTGTTTATCAATTGTGAAATGGGTGTGCAAGATAATTCTCTTCCTTGGGAGGATTTGAGAATATCTTGGGGTGAAGGGATTAGTTGGAGAATCTATGTGTTTGAGAGCTTGGATGTATGGGCATCCTTGATGCCTACTTATGTTTTACCTTGGGGGCCATAAGGGATGTTTTTTTGATGCTCTTGTAATGAGCTGGTATGTTGGAAGGGAGCCTTGTGAAGGCATGTAAGAAGTTGTTTAAGTATGGCATCTCCGTATGAGATAATTCCACCTTCACCAATATTGGGATCAATTATGAATTCCTTTATGCAAGCTTGGGAATGGGAGTAATAATGTGACTGTTCGTGCCTCATAATGTTGAATGTATGTTTATTTTTGTGTTTTGAGTGTTTGTAACCTATCTATCCTTGTTTCCCCTAGCTCGAGGGTGGCCATGTAATGGCCTAGGCTGGGAGGTGAGCCTCCATGGTCATGTGGTAAATGTCTTTGTGTTGCAGGTTGTGCTTGCTTAAGTATGAAAGAAGTTGTTGACTTGAAGTTGAAAGAAAAATTAAAGAATTATTTTAGGTGTGGCAAGCCTAAAAGAATTTGTTCTATTATAAATGTAATTTCATGAAATTGTAAATATAAAAAGAGCAAAGTTGTAAATGATGTATGATTAAATCCTCTTGTATGAAGAATTCTGCATTAGGTGTATTTCAAAATATTTCTTATCAAAGGTTGAATATTTTATAATAGATAAATTTTTTGCAATTATAAAGGAAAACTATTGTTGTATGAATTTTGTGAAAATATGAAATAGTTATAGTTTATTAATTGCTTAATTTCCTGCAACCGCTATGATGTTTGAAATGATGAAAATTTCTAAGTTTAGCATACAAAGCATCTAGATTTTCTATTCTATTTTTTTTTTAAATAATAGGGTAATTTTCTATGTTAAAAACTGAACTTTAAGATTTATTAAGAGGTAAATATGTTGTGTTTTGCCCAGTGAATTTTGGGCATTACATTCTGGTATTAGAGCCCAATTTCAGCTCTAGGGACCTTGTCTATTAATGCATAGTATGAAGGAGCTTTATATACCTGTAATAATTCTATAAATTTTAAATTACTTTTAGGATAAAGAATAGTGGTGAAAATGTTCAGTTGATAACTTAATTTTTATTTACTATCAAGGGGAAAGAACAAGAAATCATTAACTAATTTGAGTACTATGCTATAGTATGGTGAATAATTTACTATTATGTTTGATTTTTCCTGTAAAACTCTCATACATGATATTGTTTTAACTTTACTTGAATATATTTTCCTGCAGCAAAATACTTATGTCTATGCAAATTGATTTGAAATGTTAATTTTATTTACCAAAGGATTTAGTGTATATTCAAGTTTTTCAGTTGTAGAAATTCTATTGAAATACTTACTTTCTTTAAACTTTATGTAGCAAGATTAACTACAGATTACAATTTAAGATTTAGAAATCTCCTTTAGATATAGACTCATTTTGACTACTGTGATTTAGGCTTTTGTGCTATGGTAAAGAAAATAAATGTGTGTATGTATGCTTAGATAAATTCACTATAGTCTTCATTTTTTTGTTTCAAAAAAATATATATAAGTCAGAGAATAAAAGTAAAGTAAATGTTGTATAAAATATATAAATATATTTATATATATATATATATATATATATATATATATATATATATATATATATATATATATATATATATATATATATATACATATCATGTGATATATTTATATATATTAACATTTAAAAAAAATTAATTAATTTTTTGGTGGGGGGCCGAAACCCATTTGGCCGCGCGCACATGCGAGTGCAGAGAGGCTTGGCCTCGGTGAGCATAGTGCCCACCTACACCACTGCTGTGGTGTAGTGGCACTGCAACCACCATTCTCCCCTAGGAGAGGTGGTGTTGTTGTGCCTCCGCACACTAGCAGGGGTGTGGAGGGCATTGCCCCCCACCCTGTGCCTGTACATTGCACCCGGGAAGCCAGTCTTCTAACAAATGATGACCCATTGATAAAAAAAAAATATAAGGGCCTTCAGAGTGGCCAAAAAACCCCACCCTACCTGCGCACGATAACAAAAGTATGGGCTGAACCATGGATGGCTTCGGTCGCCAGTCCAGACCCATACAGGGTTTTAAACCCTTGATATTTAAAAATAAAATAAAATAAAATAAAAAACATGAATATACTCAAACAAAGTTTTTTGTTTAAGAAAGATTTACAAAAAAAAAATATGTAATACAAAGAGCTAAATACTATCATGATTTTCATAAACAATAAATGCATACTAATTAAAAATAAAATCTGGTCTTTCTACGAAAACATAATACAACATGTGGAATAAAAGAAAGGGAAATGCAATATCTGAAGTATATGTGCATAAAAAAATTAAAAGATGAACTTCTTGAAAGAATCCTTATAAAACTAGGGTTTTCATTGAAGGGAAAACTTGATTTCTAAATATAAGCTTCTATTTAGCCTAGCTGTAGTAATCATTTCTAGAAGGGCTTGAAGAAACCCATGTAAGTAGAAAACCCATATTCTCACAAGAAAACATTTGTGGGTATGCACTCCATGGTTGTGCAAACACACATTTGTTCTCAGGTGAGAACAACAAAAAAACTTCATCCTTCAACATCTCCACTGTACCTCCATGTAGAAAAGAAAGAATAGAGAAAATAGGAAGAGAAATGAGAGGATTAGGGTTTCCAGAGTTTTTATAAAGTGGACCCAACCCTAATTTTGGATTAGGGTTTTGGGGAGCCACATAGGTTTGATTTCTTCTATTTTCTTATTATTATTTTGCACTTTGTTACTATATGATTTTTTGAGGTATTCATAATTTAAAGATTTGAGTAATTAATTTAATAATTTTGTAGATCTTTCCTGTAAATCTTTTTTAATCAATTATATAAGTTGAAATTAATGCTTAATGGGGTGAGTATTAGATAATTTAAATTTTTAGGTTTTAATTTTATTTCATTTCCTTTTCTTTGGAAAGAAAGAACTAAATTATTCCCATTAATTTTTAATAAGTTGAACATCATTGAAAACTTACTAACTTCTAATTTGCCAATATTATTTAGTAAGTTTTGGATTGTAAGAATTTAATTTATATAGATAGGTTTATTGACCGTTGAAATATTACTAGATTATTTTAATTAAGTATTATTGTAATTGTCATTATTCATTTAGTAAGATTTGGTGAATAGGTTATTAAGTTGATTGCTTATATTTTATGGTTTAGTGCAGATAGACATTTATTTAAAAAAATTAATAAACAAAAAGGAACATTATTTTAATCAGCCTTTTTGAATCTCAGGATTTATTGTGACTTTTGGAATTTAAATCAAAATGCCACTAAATGATGTTTGATTTATTTTGAGCTTTTTAATGTTAAACTATAATTATTAAATGGGCCTTCATAATATTTTGTTATGATTTTAGATTTGAATTTTATATTTTTATTTAGTTATTATATATATTAAATGGGCCTTCATAATATTTTGTTATGATTTTAGATTTGAATTTTATAATTTTATTGATTTATTATATATTAAACTAAATTTGAACTTTAGTGATTTTTTTTTTAAAGTCTGGGGAAATAACGGATTATTATTATTTTAATGATCCCCATTTTTTACTTAAATTTTATTTATTTATTAGGGAATAAATAATTTTATAATTCCTAGGAGGGCCCTAGGTGATTTATTTTTCCCTAAAGATTTAAATTAGTAATTATAATATAGCGTCATTAATCTAGCTCCTTAGGTGGATTAACGTTATAATCAATGTACATTATTGAAATTAATGCTAACTGTCAAGTATAGTAATGTTATTCCAATTAGTCATATTTTATTATGTTTTAATGAATATTATATGGTTGACCTTAGTACTACATCAAGGATAATTATATGACCACATTATACCACCTAACCTATCAAAGTGAATTTATGCCTTAGGCCCTAAATGGTCACCTAGTGATCGTTAGGGTTACAAATCTAGTTGTGGAGTTGTGCACCCTTAACAGAATCCCTAAGTTTGATGTCCTAAAGGTTGAATGTATTATTATTATCTTATTTTAAAAAAGGGATTTTGACTTAGAATTAATCCCTCTTGTATCCTTTTATGTCTAACCCTTGTGAAGGTTTTCGACCGACTATTGCACTTGACAACAAGGGATGTTGGCAAGCCAACACATGTCATGATTTCCCTTGTGCGTTGTTATGTGACATGATTACGAGTTTAGCGTACCTTAGTGTGTTAACTTGTTGACAAGTTGTGCAAAAAAAAAATTGTTGGTTAACATTTGCAATAAATTAAATAGAAGAAATGATAGTGAATTTATTATTATTGTGAAATATTTATTTTTGGTTTGGTACTAAAGTCATTTAATTTTAATTTAATAAACTTAATATTGTTTTATTTTATAATCTTCTTAGAGATTTATAATTTAGAATATAGAGTTTGTGGGCTATTTGTCAAGAGAAACTTATTTCTTTTTAATATTTAATAAAGGCAATGTAGTATTATTTTAAGTTGCTAATATTGAGAAAATTATTTAACAATTCTTTATATTAATTTAATACTATTTTGAAATTTGAGTTTTAGACTTTATGTGTTATTGAATTATTTTATTTATTTTAATTGAGGTGTATCCATGTTTTTCTTGTCTTTTTCCCTCTTACTTTGGAAAGGGAATTTTTTTTTAAAAAAAAATTATTATCTATTTTAAGTGGTTCGAAATCCCATGATTATTTATTGATTTTTGAGATATTTTAGGATTTTTATAGTTATTGTGGTTAATTGTATTTCCTTAAATATTGACTAGTTAGTTATGGCTGTTTCTTTTATTTAAATTAATATTAAGATTTGAGATCTCAATTTTATATTCTTACACTTTTAAAATTAATTAATGATTTATTATGTTTTATTTTAGAAAATTAGTTGAATTATTTTATCTGATGATCCACATTAATTCCTTAAATAAATATATGGAATATTAGGGAATTAATTTTTTTTAAATTCCTGGGAGGTCTTAAGTGAATTATTTTTTTTCCCGAACAATAATAATAACCGATTGAGTATTTATTATATTATTTTAATGTCCTAATCCCTTGGTTGGATTAACTATAAGGATTATTGAATCTTAAATGAAATTAATGCTAACCATTGAATTCAATAATACTATTCCTATTAATCAAACTTATTATGTTCTAATTAATAACTTTTGGTTTTATTTCCCTTGTAACTTTTATGGCTACTTTCATTATATTTTAAATTTGACATTTATTAACACCCTTTTTACCCCTAATTGCTCTCTAACCCTAGTATTTTGGGGCATTACTATAGTCTTGCAAATTAATCGAATTAAGATTAAAGTGGAATAAAGTGTAATTTAAGTTTTTAGTTAAAAACTAGTTCATTTAAAACTTGATAATATTATTTTTATGAGGCCAATATATGTGGCCAGCATACTGGTCATCGTAAAAATAACATTACAACTTAACCTAAATAATGTTGAAATATTTAGTACTCTTAGAAATTAATGAATTACTCATATAAATATTAGAGTTCCTTTAAATTAAATTTTAATTAAGGAGTATAGACCTTTTCTCATCTTCAAACTCTTTTAGTATATATTATGACATGCTTGAGAGCTCAGTACCCCCCATCTATTTTGATGAACTCCAGGAGGAAGTTCATGCCTAGGGGGGGAGGATGTGAGGTCTTACCCCGACCCATCTTAGCTCGACAGTTATTTTGACACTTGGTTTATCTTGATGATACTTTGTTTAGAGACATTAGACCTATTTTAGATTATGACTTGCTATCATTAGACCTTATGAGATGTTTGTTATAGATTTATATGATGATGATTTTAGTTGTAGTCTTTATATGTTCGTATTGGTTTCATGCTTACCTAATGATATATGAAATTCTAAATTCTACACTTGTTACGTTATCTTATAGAATAGTAAAATGCGGGTAGTGTAATGGCTCAATAATTTAACTTAGGGTTGCTTGTTTCTATGGAAATTGAAGTTACATTTTGATGTTTTAAGAAATAGGGTATAATGTGGATTATGTTTGTGATTAATGAAATGCAGTTCCTTTATATATATTAAGTTCAGATGTTATTATTTCACTTTCAATATGATTATATATGTATTCAGTTTATGAGGTACTACCATCAGAATCGAGTGTGCAGGATTATGACCATGGTTGTAAATCAATTTAAGCGAAGGTCGGCTCTAAGAAGAGAACAACCTCATTGTTACGTGATTTTATTTATAAATGTGATGCATATATGAATGATGTTGTAAATTTTTGTAAACGCATAATTTGATGTAAATGTAATTATGTAAATGTAAATGTAAATGTTAAATATCTACTAGGCATGCCAAGTGTGTAATGTGATATGTACTTTTTGTGAGGTGTCACTTGACACTTGTGTAGTGTGTTTGCATGCCTTAGTGGAATGTGGACCCTACCTTACATTTTAGGTTATCTTGTGTATCCCTAGTCTTGGTTAGTGTTTTAGGGAACCAAGGTTATGTCATCATGATTCCATTTTCGGATGCAAACTTAACTAGGGTTTTTCAAGGGTTATTTGGAGTCCTAAGGTGTGTTAGGGTTGGTTTTTTAGTGCCCCAAGCCATGGGCATGTGTTAGGGGGCCAAATTTTACCATTTTCACTTCCCTAGGCTTTCATATTGCCTCTCTAAGTGAGCCATCTTTGTTAATGACGAATTTGGGAATATTTTCTAGGATAACTCACCTTCCCATGTCTGGAATTACAATCCATTTCCATAGCAAGGGCAAGTGGCAAGTTGGCTAGGATCTAGAAACCTAACTCACTTTGGGATGAGGGAATGAGAGAGGAATGTTTTAGAGTCTTTAGGAAAATAGACTAAGAGGGAGACACTTCTTGACCATGCTAGTTTTTTTTATTTGAGAGGAAGAGACTTGTGAAATTCTAAGAGTTTTTGAGAATGAAGGAAAAACTAGGAAGGAAAGGATTAGCTCTTCTACAAACCTCCATTACAATTTCTTAGGAATAAATTTGGTGGTTCTTCCTTGTTTTGTTCATTTTATTGTATTGTGAAGATGGATCTTTGTGTGAGGTTGTAATGTTTTGTTTTCTTTGTGCTCAAATGTATTTGTCCTTGTATCTCCTTTTTTTTTTATCAATTGTAAAATGGGTGTGCAAGATAATTCTCTTCCTTGGGAGGATTTGAGAATGTTCTGGGGTGAAGGGCTTAGTTAGGGAATCCATGTGTTTGAGAGCTTGGATGTATGGGAATCCTTGAGGCCTACTTATGTTTTACCTTGAGGGCCATAAGGGGTGTTTTTTTTATGCTCTTGTGATGAGATGGTATGTTGGAAGGGAGCCTTGTGAAGGCATGTAAGAATTTGTTTAAATATGGCATCTCCATATGAGATAATTCCACCTTCACCCATATTGGGATCAATTATGAATTCCTTTATGCAAGCTTGGGAATGGGAGTAATAATGTGATTGTTCATGCCTCATAATGTTGAATATACTTTTTTTTTTGTGTGTTGAGTGTTTGTAACCTATCTATCCTTGTTTCCCCTAGCTCGAGGGTGGCCATGTAATGGCCTAGGCTGGAAGGTGAGCCTCCATGGTCATGTGGTAAATGTCTTTGTGTTGCAGGTTGTGTTTGCTTAAGTATGAAATGAAGAAGTTGTTGATTTGAAGTTGAAAGAAAAATTAAAGAATTATTTTAGGTGTGGCAAGCCTAAAAGAATTTGTTCTATTCTAAATGTAATTTCATGAAATTGTAAATATAAAAAGAGAAAAATTGTAAATGATGTATGATTAAATCCACTTGTATGAAGAATTTTGCATCAGGTGTATTTCAAAATATTTCTTATAAAAGGTTGAATATTTCATAATAGATAAATTTCCTGCAATTATAAAGGAAAACTGTTGTTGTTGTATGAATTTTGTGAAAATATGAAAGAGTTATAATTTATTAATTGCTTAATTTCCTGCAACCTCTATGATGTTTGAAATGATGAAAATTTCTAAGTTTAGCAAACAAAGCATCTCGATTTTCTATTCTATTTTTTAAAAAAAATAAGATGGTAATTTTCTGTGTTAAAAACTAAACTTTAGGATTTATTAAGAGGTAAATATGTTGTGTTTTTTTTAGTGGATTTTGGGCATTAAAGTTTCTCTAATATGATTTCAAGATGGCTCCAATAGGCTGACTTGATTATATCATTTAGAGGAAGATATTTATAGGTAGTCATTTGTGATTGCTAAGTATGGAAGATAGTTGAAAGTTAAGAGAAGAGCATAAGGTATGAAGTGTTGAGCCATTAGTAGAAGGTCTATGTGACAAAGTAGAGAGTGTATTCTATCCATTGGAACTAATCAAGATAGAAGGTCTAACTCATAGTTCACCAAGATCCACATATAGTGTGTATTTGTTAAACATAAGGTTGCAACCTTGACCCCTTTAGGCAGTGTGCTCTCGGAAAGTGTGTCCTCGCCCCTAACAGGGTTAATTGTAAAAGACTCCTAACAGGGTCTAACCTTTGACTAGGTCATTTTACTTAGTGTATTGTAAATATAAACTCCTAATAGGGTTGTAAGATCTTCTAACAAGGACCACTATACTCTAGTGCAGTTCATAGTGGGTTCTAATTCCCACTGGGCTTTTTACCTATTTGGGTTTCCCTGTAACCAAAATTGTGGTGTTGTGTTAAGTTTTCTCATATTGTGTTTATGCTTGATGTTCTTCTATACTTAATTAGACAAATAATTAACTCTTGTAGATAACTGATCCACCCCCCCTCTTAGTTATCTCTTGGGACTATTCCTAACACAGTTGTGCATACTGAGCTCATTGAATTATCAACTAGGGATGTAAGATTGAAATAATTCCCATAAGGTATATGCTCTAATCCATCTTAAATGTCATCATAACTTATGTAATGAAAATGTTGAAGGAAATACTAAGTTAAGAAGTAGAATAACAATTTAATTTAGAGTTTTGGAAACATGCTACAAATAGTAAACTAGCTATTTACTTATGCTACAAGAAACAACCAATAGTTCTTCTACTGAATGGCTATAGGAGAAACATAGTTCTAAATACTTCAATAAAAATTAAAACTCACTCCTACCTAACTATGAACTAAGTTCACCTCCTATGTGGGCCCCCATAGAAGAGTGAATGATTAAAAAATTAGATATTAAGAATTGAAGGTATCATTTCATTCATTCATAAAGCATAAGTACAAAATGTAGCAACAAAATTGTATTTCACTACTGTTGGATTACAAAAGAATTTCTTGCAAAAAATAGCTAACTTAGGAATCTGAAACTCCAACTTATTTAAGAACCACTTAATATAGAACTCCCTAAAATTAGGATTCTCCAACATCACGGATATAATGAATTTGAAGATAAAAGAATACTATCATCAAATGTAGGAGTAGGTTGCATTTAGTTGCTCATGAATTTAGGAACTCATGACCTCTAGATTTAATCCTCAATGGTTGCTACCCTTATTAATCCAGTCCGCAATGACAACTGCTAGTCAATGAAAGTGATGGAATCATTATGAGTCCCAAAACAATTATTCAACTTTATGTCACCACTTTGTCTAGTGATGCTGACTTCTTCTTCACTTTCTAACTTGCCATTCCCTGTAAGAAATTAGCATGCACATGCAAAAATCACAATAAATATCCAAGATAGAATTCATAATAAGTTTTTCTACATTATATTTTCCCTCATCACATGGCTATAGGAAACACTACCCAATCAATGAAAGATGGAAAGATACAAGATTTAATTCCACATAACCATGTAACATATATGTTTAACATATTCATTTAATATTAAAAGATTCCAAGTGCACACACACATAGTAGTTTTAAACATAAGCAGACTAAATAAGTCTATGAAAAACTCGTAAAGTTCCCAGGTCTTAACCATAAAATATATGAAATCATAAACCAAATAGGCCTTAAATTGGCCTTATCAATTATTAGTAATGATGAGGCTAAATGTCATTTTTTTATGGCCTACCCTATTGGTATTTAGTCTAACCACATGGTGGAAGTGGCAGGTCTCCTTTAGACCTTTAAACTTATTGATTTATGCAAGTATAATAAAGTTTTGATCAAGGGTGATTCTATGAATATTTTAGATTGTATCAATGGTAAATCTAAACTGTCATGGAAAATTAGAGCCTTTATTAAAGATTCTCTTGAAATAATTAATACTTTTCAAGATGTAATAATATCGCATGTTTATCATGAGGCCAATGGGATGGCTAACGCTTTTGCTAACTTGACTATCAAATCAAAGGCTATCATGACCTGGCATGGCGATAGTAAACTTAATGTTGATTTGAAAGCTAAGGTGGAGTATGATAAGATTTTTGGCAATTTAGCTAATGTGGATGCATAGATGTTGTCATTATGGCAACATATGATCTCTATTGAGAGCGCATAATATGAAATGCAAGTATGGCAAGTTGAAGGAAGAAATTGTCTAAGTATGGATACAGTGATCCTGACAGAGCACCCGATGAAGATTTAGTTGGCAACGTCCACTGGAGCAATATTTTTGTTTGTGTAGTTAACTAAAGCTTCTACAGAGTATGAGGATACCCCATCTCAGTGCACATAAAGTTTGGAGTAGTACGGATAAAGTTATTCAATTTTACCGAAGATAGTTTTTGCAGACAGAATAGTTTTGGAGACAGTATTAGCGAAAGAGTTAAGGGATTATTTTTTCTTGTCAAAATAATGACTTAACATTATGAAGGGATGAAATCCTAGATGTTTACTCTTGGATAAAGATTTTGGAAGCCAACCATGTAAATTTATTAACTCTAATAACTCATATATTAGGCATACTTGAAATGTAATGAAAAATATACGTGATATGTAAAAAGAAAGAAAAGATAACTTGTGATAGTTGTATATTGTGATAGCAGCAAAGGCTATTGATGAAAAGTTGTAAGCAGTACCATATTATAGTCAGAAACATTTTGTATTACTTGTTTGGGTAGTGAGCTCAGCTGGTGATCAAGTTTTGTAATCTAACTCCTAACAGGGTTAAGGCTTCTAACAAGGCCTAAAGTCCTTTAACCAGGACAAATCTACTATATATTGTAAATTGACTCTTAACAGGGTCCAATATCCCTAACAAGATACTTTTGATTAGTGATCTTTGTGGGTACCATCCCCACCAGGGTTTTCCCATGGCCAGGGTTTCCTCAAGAACATATCATGTGTTATGAGTTGTTTCTATTTACTGCTATGTTTGTTAATCAGCTTGATAATCTTTGTATGCACTAAAGTAATCAGTTATATCCATAAGTGGGAAAAAGAAAAAGTTTGTGAAATACCGATTCACCCCCCCCTCTCAGTATTTCCTATTTCTAACAATTGGTATCAGAGCATAGTTACTCGGAGAAGGAACATTCAAGGAAAGCTTAGCAGCTTGAGTAAGATCTCTATGGATATGGATCAACTTCATAAGAATCTTGAAGAAGCTCCTGAACAGATTGATATGCTTACTGATGAAAGAAACTCTTTAAGAAGAAAATATGAAGATGCAAAGAATGCTATTGACAAATTAAAAGGTAAGATTGAAGATCTAAAATCTGAAAATAAATCTGATATGCTTGTTGAAGATTGTGGTGAATTAGAAAAAGAAAATGAGATCCTTAAGCATGAGTTGAAGATAGTAAATCTGAAGCTTAGTATGAAAGATGGAAATTTGAGATCTAATAATGAATAATTGAAAATTGAGAATGAAGATTTGAGGTCAAGACTTGAAAAGGAAACATCCGAATCTGAAAAAGTAAAAGTGTAGTATGTGGAACTTGAGAAGTATAATAAAATTGTGAAAGGTGAATTAACTCAATCTAAACAACAACTTGAAAGGCTATATTCAAATAGTGATAAGATTGGAAAACAAATTTCTTTTGAAGAACCATTCTTTGATAGAACTGGATTTGGATTTAGTATGTTTAGAACAATCCATGAAAGTAAGAAGCCAGATCTGAAGACATCTGAAAGTGTGGAGGAAATAAAGCTAGATGAGAACACATTGGAAGATCCACCTAAAGAAGAACCACCTAGAGAGAAAGAAGAATCAAAGCAAGAAGAATCAAAATAGGAAGAATCATCTAAAGGTATGCAAAGAGAATTCAAAGGTAGATGTTTTGCTTGTAATACTATTGGGCACATGAAGAGAGACTGCACAGGTAAGCAATTTAAACCTCTTAATGGACATTGTTATAATTGTCATAGTTTTGGACATAGAGCTAACGAATGTAGAAGACCTAAAGTAATTTTGAATAATTATGATAGAATGATTGGGAATATTAACAATGCAGATAAGAAATCTATTGAAGAAATGAATCAAAGAAAAGTGGTAGTATGTTTTAGATGCAACAAAGTAGGACATATTGCTAGAAATTGTAGGTCACAGATTAACCAGCAAGGACAGAGATGTGGAAACAATGGAATCATTTGTTAGATATGCAACAAGTTTGGACACTCAGAAAGATTTTGCAGAATGAACAATGGAGGTTATCATCATAACCCTAACCCTAGGAACAATGCAAGAAGGAATGAAAATACAGGAAACAAAGAGAAAGGTTGTTGTAGCAATAAAGATGAAGTAAAATTTGATAAAGGAAAAGATCAAGGAGATATAGTTAGTACTAAAAGTAGTCAAGAAGGTAATGTAACTAATGGTAAGGATGAATCTTTACCTGACCCTTCTTTAAGTACTTAAATTATGTAAGTTTCTATAGTTTAGGACTTAGGATTAGTGCAGATTAGGAATTTGAATGAGTTAAGTTTTGCGCAGTTAGATATAGGTTTATTATGTTGTACTAATGCTATGGTTAAGTGCGCAAAAGAAAATATTGTGTTTTGTGAGGTCACAGAAAGTTTTATGGTTGCAAATTTGTAGAATCACCTTTTTGAGGTTTTAGCAGCAAAATGAATGAATGCAATGTCAGATCGAGTTAATGTGAAGTGTTATAAGGTCGAAATCAAATTTATCATGATTATAAAGTGATTGAAAAGAGATTTGAAAAAAGGAAAAGCAAGTTGAGGATGATTTGAAGAAGTTTGGAAGCAGTTTGTAGCGATGATCATACCGAAACCATAGATTTGCAAAGTTGAGGTATTTTTTGATCTTTAATCAGTTGATAAGATGGATATTTCTATGGTTCATAATGTTAAGGATAAGAATAGACCTAAGATTAAAAAAGAACTAGTAGAACCAACTGAAATTGATAACAGTCTAGCACTATCATCTGTACCAGATGGAGTATTGCACATTGAGAATGTTAAAGGATATTTAGGTTGCAAGTTTGAAACTTTGGGAGATGCAGATTTTAGTGATGATTATAGGAAATTGTACAATCAAGACATGTCAGTTAAACTAGCTTATGGGCACCTAGAGAATAATGAAATTATCAAATATTCCATGAAGTATGAATTTAATGATGAGGAATGTACCAAGATCATTTTAAGTAGAATCCACAATGGGAAATTCTGGATGGAGGATAGAGTTATTGATATAACTGCTGACCTAATTCATGATGTTATTGGATTATCAAAAGTTGGAGAGATTCCACTGAATGAAAAGAACATGAGAAAGATTGTTTTAGACAACACTAGATCTAGTTATAATGGTAGAGGAATTGCCATAAGTAAGATTAAGCAAGATGATGTTAGGTACCTTTGCAAGATCCTAACAACTAAATTCTATGGTAGTTCAAGGGAAGATGACATGGCTGCAGGAATGGTTCATGTAGCTTATCTTATGTGTATTGAGAAGAAACAAGTAGACCTATGTGAAATTTTGAAAATTCAGTTATTTGAGAACTTAGAAAAGATTAAGAAGGCTAAGTACACATAGTTTAGGTTTTCATCTCTGATAACCTATATGTTTTTCCATATTTTGAGAAGATTTCCTTACACAGTTGATTAGAGTGACAATGTGAACACAATGGAAAGAATAAACTCAGTCTACATGAAGCACCTTTTTGATAAAGTTAATGACATTGTAAAGCTTGTATTGAAGACTTTTCAAAATATTGTTAAGAACAAATCAAGGATTCCTCAATCCTTAGTTGAAAAGCATAAAGATGACATTTTTTTATGGTAGACATTGATTTCACCTACATTGAAACAGTTAAGCCTAGAATGGAATTCATAGACCCTCTTGGCTATGAAATATCTGAAGCAAAAATAGTAGGATATGTGAATAGATTGTTAAAGTGTGAGTTGGATGGTCATGCAAATAGGTTTGGAACCTATGAAGAGAATTTCAACTCTGCAATAAGTTTGAGAGAAAAGAAGCAATCTAGTAAGAGATTTGAATCTACTATGAAGAAAATACTGAAAGAATCAGGTATGTCAAGTCATGAGTTTGACATAGCTAAGAAGACTACAGAAGCCTTGAAGCAAAGTGAAAATCTTGTAATTTCACCTGAGGCATCTAGTGCAGATCATGTTGATCCTATTGCAGTAAAGGTAAAAGTTGAAGTATTTGAAAAAGATGAAGGAGATAAATCTTTTTCTCCTATTCCTAGCAAAAGAGTAAAAGTGAGTGCAACAAGACCCAGCAAGAGACAGAAAGTGATTGTACCACCTATACCTAGAAATGTAGCAGTAATTAAAGATGATGATGTAGTTTCAATCAAGAAGAAAACTTGGAAACCAAGAATTGAAAGAGTTAATGAAGATATATTGAAGCATGGAGACTTCACTAAGTTGAATAAATTATATGATCTATATGGATCATTTGACATATTGAATTTTGAAAATGTAATGATTACACATATGATTGTGATAGATAAGAAACTTAGCACTATTCATGGTAAGATCCCAGAAGATTTGTTTAATAGACTTGTGAATAGAAAATAGAGAGCACAAGAAGAGGACATAAGGATGAGAGAACATGTAATCAGACAGTTCTGTGAAGTTGAGGATGAAGATCATTTGAAGAGATTCTTGAAGTCTCTTAGAACTTTATTGAGAACTAAGAGAAGAACAATCCTTACAATGGGAGGAAAAAAGGAGGAAGTACAAAAAGAGACAGAGCAAGTAGTAATGCAAGTTCTTGTAGATATACTTGTAGAAAAGCATGTTGAATCAGACCCTCAGCAGAAGCAATTAGAGGAACTGCATGCAGAGGAAGTTGGTATTGAAGAAGTTCCATCTTCTTCACATATCAATATTGGAAAAGAATCAATGGACATTGAAGGAACCAAAGTGACACTAGAGTCAGATGATGTAATATTTCATGATCTAGGAAATATTGTTGACAATTTGGCTTTAGAAGAGCAAGAGAAGATTACTGAATCAAAAAAGGATACAGAGGCAGTGAGAGCAGCAGTAGTATTAGAATCAGTTCTAGCAGAATAGATAGTTAAAGGTAAACAAATTTTGATAGAGGTCACTACCCCTAGTGCATCTGACAGTAAGAAGAGAAAAATTGGTTCAATTGTTGAAGACCTTGGAAAAAAAGTTGAAGATGATGATTAGCTTGAGTTCATCACATCTCTTAATAAAATCATTGGAAAGAATAAGAAGGTGAAGGACCTTGAAGGAAAAGTTAGAGTTTTGATAGAGAAACTTGAGAGTGTGATCAGCACTAAGGTATCTGAATCGGATCCACTTGAGAAAGCTAAAACAATAATAAACTCTTTTGACTCTGAATTTTCTAACTTAAAGGATATTGCTAGAATAAAAGTTCAGGAAGACTTTGAAGCAGAAATGCAACAAAATTTAAGTGTAAATATTCGAAATGATATTGGTAATTTGGATGTATGCATAAAGAATTTGAGGAAACATTTTGAGACTAGAAAGAGTTTGTATATGCAATGTACAAAATCAGAAATCCTAATAGCTGAAGAAGATAAGAAGATCAGAGAGAAGATAGATCCAATTACAGCTAAAACAAACACCTTGTCAAGCCCAAATGTAAAGATAAGTTCTGTAGAGAACATAAGGAAGTTAAATGATGAAATCAGAATGTTAGCAAAGGAGAAGAATAGAAAGATTCTCAGGATTAACATCTTGAGAGAGCACATCTCAATCAAGACCTCAATCATTGAAGACCAAATTGAGTAGTGTCTTTTAGCCAAGACATCTTTTCAGAAGTTTAACTTCAATTCCCTGCAAGCTTGTCAGACAACAGCATACGGATTGAGTACTCTACTCAATGTTGTTGAATCCATCAGGAAGATATGGGAGAAAGATTTTGAATCATGGAAGTCAGAGTTTGGTGACTGTGTTGCAAGCCTACCAGCTTTGCAATAGCTGATAACAAGGTATAAAGTTTTTTTTGAAATTTTTGTACACCCTATCTTTGTTATTGTTGTCAAAGGGGGAGATATAGTAGAAAATTGAATATATGTTGAGGAAGGATACTCATAGGGGGAGCTATTCTATGGAGTACAATATTGTATATGTGTTGTATAACTTTTGGCCATAATTTTGTGTAAATACTTTGAAGTTTTGTTTGCACACTTAGCCAATTTTCCCATATGTTGCCACCAATGACAAAGGGGGAGATTGTTGGCAATTTGGCTAATGTGGATGCATAGATGTTGTCATTATGGAAACATATGATCTCTATTGAGAGTGTAGAATCTGGAATGCAAGTATGACAAGTTGAAGGAAGAAATTGTCTAAGTATGGATATAGTGATCCTGACAGAGCACCTGATGAAGATTTAGTTGGTGACGTCCAATGGAGAAATATTTTTGTTTTCATATTTAACTAAAGCTTCTATAGAGTATGAGGATACTCCATCTTAGTGTGCATAAAGTTCTGAGTAGTACAGATAAAGTTATTCAAAGTTTACCGAAGATAGTTTTTGCAGATAGAACAATTTTGGAGACAGTATTAGCGAAAGAGTTAAGGGATTATTTTTTCTTGTCAAAATAATGACTTAACATTATGAAGGGATGACATCCTAGATTTTTACTCTTGGATAAAGATTTTGGAAGCCAACCATGTAAATTTATTAGCTCTAATAACTCATATATTAGGCATACTTGAAATGTAATGAAAAATATATGTGATATGTAAAAAGAAAGAAAATATAACTTGCCATAGTTGTATATTGTGATAGCAGAAAAGGCTATTGATGTGAAGTTGTAAGTAGTATGATATTATAGTTAGAAACATTTTGAATTACCTATTTGGGCAATGAGCTCAGCTGGTGATCAAGTTTTGTAATCTAACTCCTAACAGGGTTAAGGCTTCCAACAAGGCCTAAAGTCCTTTAACCAAGACAGATCTACTATATATTGTAAATTGACTCCTAATAGGGTCCAATATCCCTAACAGGATACTTTTGATTAGTGATCTTTGTGGGTACCATCCCCACCAGGGTTTTCCCTTGGCCAGGGTTTCCTCGAGAACATATCATGTGTTATGAGTTCTTTCTATTTACTGCTATGTTTGTTAATTAGCTTGATAATCTTTGTATGCACTAAAGTAATCTGTTATATCTATAAGTGGGCAAAAGAAAAAGTTTGTGAAATACTGATTCACCCTCCCCTCTCAGTATTTCCTATTTCTAACAAAGATTCATAGTTGGAAGGCTGATTTGACATATCTCCATAGTAATAATGACAAGACATGTTTACAGTAAGGGTTGTAATATCTGTTGGCACTTCAAAATTTTCAACATAAATTTTCATACATTTTAAAATCTTGAGGTGTTTACGAGAAATGCCAAGATCTCCTTTTAAATCCAAGAAGCCCTAATTAATTATCCTCTTTGAAAAAACCCTAAGTTGACCTTCTATTTTTATTTTTGGTCATTACTTTTTGGAGATCACTAAAGTCCTTTTTGAAGCATGTGTTATATTATCCTTTTGGCAGGGCCTTAATTCCTAAGTTTTTATCTACCTACATCGACACTTTAATTTTCCTAAGTCTATAGCCCTGATGACCTTTAATATTTTCCCTAAGTCTTGATGATTCTTTTCCTAAGGTTCAACACTTTATCAAAATTCTTATCTCACATTTTAATTCAACTGTGGTCGCATAGCCTCAAAGGAAAGATGCAGGGAGATTAAACAATGTGACATTGTGATAGCCATTGATTTGGTCAAATAACTAAGCATCTCTATCAGGTGGGACTGGTTACCTTGCAAAGATCTATCAGTGTACATTCACTACGACCAGTTAATAAAGGTTGTAATGAACTGACATCTTTCTTTTGATTTGATGGTTGTCATATTTCCATAGATGAAAGATGATCAGACATTTGTGCTTGCGACATTGTGACAGTTCTCAATTTGGAATCAAGCCATGACATAGGAAAGCAGGTCCAATCAGAAGGTACTTAAAGCATCAACCATTGGATCTTCCATCTAATGGTAACCATAGGTCAAGTTTTTAGGTGTGTCCAAGATACTATAGTTTTCAAACCACCATAGATCTATCTTGATCTAATGTTTGTCACATGGCTGTAAAGAAAATATGCATGAAGTTTTAACCATTGCGGAAATATGACAGCCATTTGATTTCTCTTAAGTGAAGATCGATGGTTTTGATTTAAATTCAATGAAAATTGAGGCAAAATAAAATTCACTCGTTGAATGTAGACTATTCAAATTTATAGAGAAGTTATGGCCAAATTGTGTGGAATTAATTTTCAAAGGGTTAACGCTTGCAATACCAATATATATTTGGTTGATTCATTTCTAAAGGCATGAAGTCCCAAAATTTGCAGAGCCCTTAGGAAGAAAATAATAGAGCAAGTCACTGTCTCCTAAGGATTTTCTGAGATTGGTTAGTACTTTGTGAAGATTTTATCCCTATTTTTGTTTGCCTGGATTTATCATTAAAGAAGTGTGAATATGTTTCTATTACCTTTCGTAATTTCTTGTATTATCATCAAAACCTGTGAATTTTGAAAATGACACCAAGAAGGGAATTAACAGGAAAGATTGAGTATTGTGATAGGTGTGTGCATGAAGACCTCTTGGAACAATTTGATCGATCAACTACAAACATAGTCAACGCAAAGGGTTTAATGTTGGAGATTTTCTAGTAGGCTAGTACTGACTGTATGTTTGTCATTAATGATAACATATGGAAAGTAGCATGCGTGGAAGTCTTATGTAGAAAGATTTTAGCATATGTAGTAGGGACATGATATCAACATGATATCATGGGCACAGAGTTTAACTGTTACTACATATAGCTATATAGTAGCTTGTGTCAGCAGTGTTCCTAACAGAGTAACAAATAGTGTTCTATGTATGGTTGTCTGTATAGTTATCATGGAGCCTTGCACGCTTGGATATATGTTGAAGACATGTTAGTGATGTGTTAGTTATGGATGCATAGTCATATATTTAGTAGAAGTAAATTTATGCAGTCACTATTCACTAGTAGCAGTTTCATGTGTTTATTCAGAAGAGCTGATAGAGATTTTATTGGTTCTTGAGTTGTGCCTATCTTTAGGGTATGCGCCCTTGGATTTAAGCTTAGAGAAGAGTTATTGATGTTTAGATAAGAGCACATGAGTCAATTCATCTTGTGTAGAAAGATACAGTTGTTTTGGTAGAGCTGATAGTGTGTAGCATGCGTCTATAATTATCTTATTAGACAGGTCCCAGAATGTATTACATGCATAGTAGAGCCAACAGAATGTTTGTTAGAGTTTTTTATGGTTTCTCTATTATGATTTCAAGGTGGTTCTAATAGGCCAACTTGATTATATCATTTAGAGGAAAGATATTTATAGGCAGTCATTTATGATTTCTTGAGTGTGGTTCATGGTTGATTAAGAAAAGTAGAGCAGAGTGTGTGAAGTGTTGAACCATCAGAGGAAGGTCTATGTGACCAAGTAAAGTATTTGTGTTAGGAATAGTCCCAAGAGATAACTAAGATGGGGGTGAATTAGTTATCTACAAGTTTCAATTCTTTATCCAATTAAGTATACTTAAACATAAAGCATAAACACAATGAAAGAACACATGAACACAACACCAATATTTTGGTTATGGGGAAACCCAAATAGGTAAAAAACCTGATGGGACTTGATACCCACTAATATTCTATACTAGTGTATAATGATCCTTGTTAGAAGATTGTTTACCCTATTAGGAGTAGCTTTACAATATATTAAGTGCAATAGACCTGGTCAAGGGTCAGACCCTGTTAGGAGTCTTTTAGAATGATCCCTATTAGGGGAGAGGATGCACTGTCTGATAGCTCACTACTCAAAGGGGAAAAGGCTACAACCTTCTGAATAATAGATACACACTATATCTAGATCTTGGTGAACTACACTTTGACCTACTATCTAGATCAGTTCCAATGAATAGAAAAAACACTTTACTTGGTCACATAGATCTTTCTCTGATGGCTCAACACTTCCCACACTCTACTCTACTCTACTTAATCAACCATGAACCACACTCAAGCAATCACAAATGATTTCCTATAAATATCTTTCCTCTCAATGATATAATCAAGTCATCCTATTAGAACCACCTTGAAATCATATTATAGAAACCATAAAAAACTCCAAAAAACATTTTGTCGACTCTACTATGCACACAACACATTCTGGGACCTAACCAAATAAGATAAATGTAGACGTATGCTACACACTGTTGGCTCTACCAAAATAATTGGATCTTTCTCCAAAAGCTTAATTAACTCATGCACTCTTAATCAAACATCAACAACTCTCCTCTAAGGTTAACTCCAAGGATGCATACCCTAAAGATAGGTGCAACTGAATAACCAATAAAATTTCTATCGGCTCTCCTAAATAAAAATAGGAAACTACTACTGGTGAATAGCGACTGCATAACTTCACTTCTACTGAATATTTGATTATGTGTCCATAACTAAAACATCACTGATATGTCTTCAACATATATCCAAGGGTGCAAGCCTCCATGAAAACTATACAAACATCCATGCACAGAACACTATCTATTACTCTGTGAGGAACACTACTAACACAAGCTATTGTATAAATATCTGTACTAATAGTTAAGCTCTGCACCCATGATATCATGCTGATATCATGTCTATGCATCATATGCTAAAATCTTATTTCATAAGACTTCCAAACATGCTACTTTCCATATGTTTTCATCAATGACAAACATACAGTCAGTACTGGCCTGCTGGAAAATCTCCAACAATCTCCCCCTTTGGCATTGATGGCAACATGTGGAATGAAAAACCACTACCAACCCAAATAAACATTTCTTTTATAACATTCTCCATTTCCTCTTCAAAACTCCCCCAAAGATGAATCCTTCATCTACTATAATATTTTCAAACATTCTCCATTTCCTCAACTGAACTACTGTCACAACTGAATACTACTCCCCGTAAGTATATTACTCCTTTTTTTTCATGACTCTTTATACTACTTCCCCTTTGACATGAATGGCAAAGTGCGCCATTCATTTTAAGCACTGGTACTACTCCTTAGGTAGAGTAGTCAACCTTCCATCAGTCCTTGAGGACTGATGCCTTTCCTTCTTCCTTCTAAGTAGAATCAGGGAAGGGAATTACTCCCAACATCTCCCTAAGATACTCAAAAGTATCCTTAGGCAAGGGCTTTGTGAATATGTCTGTCAACTAATCTTTAGTACTCACATATTCTAGCTTGAATTTTTTCTCTACCACTTTCTCTCTTAGGAAGTGATACTTGATCTCAATGTGATTTTTCTTTGCATGCATCATAGGGTTCTTTGACATATTGATAGTGCTAGTGTTATCACAGTGAATAACAATAGGATAATCAATCTGAATTCCAAAATCTTTTATCATTTGCTTGATCCAAACAATTGTAGAACAATTTAGGGTTGCTGCAACATACTTTGATTCAGCTGTTGACTAAGAAATATAGTTTTGTTTCTTGCTTGTCCAAGTGACAAGTCTATCACCAAGAAACACTGCTCCACCTGATGTACTCTTTTTGTCATCAACACATCCTGCCCAATCTGCATCAGTGTACACATGAAGCTCAACATTTTCTGAATTAGGATACCATAGACCATACTCTATAGTGCCTTGTAAGTATCTGAATATTCTTTTTACTGCCATGAGGTGACTTTGTTTGGGTTTTTCTGCAAATCTTCCAACTATGCCAACTACATTTGAAATATCAGGTCTAGTTTGAGTAAGATAAATCAGTTTTCCAATCATAGACTTGTACAATGTTGTATCAACTTCTAGTGAGTCATCTTCCTTTGTAAGCTTGTATCCAGTAATCACAGGTGTCCCTACTAGCTTGCAATCATCCATCTTAAATTTATTTAATATTTCCTTCACATACTTGGACCGATTAATGAAAATACCTTTCTCTATCTGCTGCACATTTAATCCCAAAAAGTATTTGATAGGACCAATCATACTCATCTCAAATTCATTCTGCATCTCCTTAGAAAATTCAGCACTAAGTTTTTCATTACCTCCAATGATAATGTCATCAACAAATATAGCTACAAGTAACAAACCTTCATATGTCTCTCTAATGAATAGATTACAATCTATTACTCCTTTCTTGAATCCAATCTTTGTTAAGTATCCATCTAGTCTCTCATACCATGCTCTAGGGGCTTGCTTAAGTCCATAGAGGGCTTTCTTCAGTCTACATACCATATCAGGTCTATCTGATAATGTGAATCCTTCTAGCTTCTCAATGTATACTTCTTTCAAATCTCCATTCAGGAATGTTGACTTGACATCCATCTGATAAACTTTCAAGTTTTTGGCTATAGCATAAGCTAGGAACAACTTAATAGCTTCTAATCTACTCACACATGCAAATGTGTCTGAATAGTCAATGCATTCTCTTTGTGCATATCCTTAACATACTAATCTTGCTTTATTTCTTACTACTATACCATCTTCATTCATCTTATTTCTAAATATCCATTTTGTACCAATCACATTCTTATCACTAGGTCTTGGGACCAGTTCCCAAGTTTCATTCTTAATAATTTGATCAAGTTCTTCTTTCATAGCATCACACCAATTGGAATCATTACAAGCATCTTCAACACTTAAGGGTTGAATCTAAGATAGTAAACATACCACATCATTGGTAGCTGAGTTCTTTGCTTGTGATCTTGTTAAGACTTTGCTGCTCTGATCTCCAATGATGTCTTTCTTGGAATGGTTTCTAGATGTAAACTTTGGAGCTTTAGTTGATGTAAACTCATCAACCTTAGGAGTTCCTTCTTCACTTGTTTTAGGGTCATTGAATAACACATCAATCCTGTCAAACATTTCTTCAATTACTATTTCACTAGTGGAGGGTCTAGGTTCTTCTTCAATCATGGGTGAGTAATCATGATATCTTTCTTGAACCATAAAATTTTCATCAATATTAACATGAGCACTTTCAATAATCTTCTTCAATCTTAAATTGAAACATCTATAAGCTTTACATTTAGTAGAGTAACCAAGGAAAATACCTTCATCACTTCTTGCATCAAACTTGCCTACTGCTTCATCTCTCTTGATGTAGCACTTGCTTCCAAAGATTCTGAAGTATTTTACTCTGGGAACATTACAAAAGCATAGCTCATATGGTTTTTTTTAGCACCAGGCCTTAACTATATCCTATTAATGGTGTAGACTATTGTATTGACCAGATCTCTCCAATAGGTGTGTGCAACTTTTCCTTCTATCATGATGGTGCGTGCTATATCAAGAATGATCCTATTCCTTCTCTCTGCAATACCATTCTGCTAAGGTGTTCTAGGTGCACTTAACTATCTCTTTATGCCATGTTCTTTGCAGTACTCATAAAATCTATCAAAGGTGAATTCTCCTCCTTTATTCATTCTTAAACATTTTATCTTTAATCCAGATTCATTCTCAACCTTAGCTTTGAATATTTTGAACTTATCAAATGCTTCTAACTTAGCTTTCAAGAATGCAACCCACATCATCCTAGTATAATCATAAAAAAAAAATGAAATACCTTTCTCCATAGTATGATCTTGTTTGAGTTGGACCACATAGGTGTGTATAAATTAGATCCAACTTGTTTTCTTGTAACACCCCATCTATACTTAAAGATAAAAGATGATACTAAAGAAGATACAACCATAAACAAAACCACATAGAACCATAGTAATAATTTTTTTTAAAAAATTACAAACTGAAACATATAATCATAGTAACTGCTTCTAAGAGCTTTATAGTTTTCAACTGAATTACATCAGAGTAATAAGAATACTCTTTATTCAAAGACTTAGTCTCAAAAACAAAATTTCCTTCTCAACCAATCCTTTACATTCTATGAATAGTTCTGATAACTAAAAACCAAGAAATGATCTACTTCCGATAAATCTTAACAACTGCTATCCACTGCCCCATACTCATTGATTTATCCATCTAAAACCTGAAAATCAAAAGTAAACACAAGCACAATTGCAAACAGGGCTTAGTCACATTAATTAAGATAACGAAGCATCTCCAAAATTTTGCAACCATAAAATTCAGTATAATATAACAATTATGCAGATTAACAAACAGATGTTATTGAAATCTAGTAACATAATTCCATTCTTTTACACCAAAATCATCAAGCATTGTATCTCTTTCTAACAAAAATAAACTCACAAAGAAAATGACAAAGTAATGATCCAATAGTTCATGGGTGTCCACATAAGGACCTACGCTATGTATCCATAAGGAAACCTCATAGTAATCCATTATGTCTTATGAAATCATAATGTTTTATCTTATTAATTGAAACCCATATCCCTTGAATTTATAATTTTCACTTAATTAAACAATTGACAGAAATTCTTTCCCATAAGGATATAGACTAGTGTCAGTCACAACTGACAGAAATTCTATCCCCACAAGGTACTAGACTAGTGTCAGCCCCCAATCTAAGGATCATACTTGCATTATCTCAAAACACTTGATCTAGCAATTAATGATTGAAATGAAATGAACTACATTACACCATTTCACTAACACTCCATTACTATTGCATCAATTATAGAATTGAAACAATAATCAGAAATCCATTTAGAACCATGTTTTCATTTTCCTTAACATACATTCTTAAACATGATGATTCCCAAAAGAAGAAAAGATCACAATACTTTATCCATCACAAATCCAAATCAAATAATAATCTCCACATTAACTTAGCATTATATCTGAAACTGTACAATAAAATGTCCATATTGAAATCATGATTCCATTGAATAGACAAGAACTAAAATAATCATATATCAACTGAATCAACACAACACCCATCGCTTTTAACAAACATACAAGCTTGCCATAACTGAAAATAGCTTAAACCCCACTAACACCACTATGTGATGGAAGTGCAATTAAACCCTGCCGATAAGTCATGTCTTCGAGCCAGATCATAAATAGGAAGACTTCGGAATAGATAATATACATCTATGTTAAATAGCATTAGTCGATCTTAACTAACTTAAGCATCAAAGATAACAACCCATAAACAATGCCAAATTACTAACACTTCATCAAACTAACCTCCTACTAACATACAAAATAGGATATGCTAACTTAGATAATTCTTTAGTTTTAGCTAAAGATAAACAACATAATTTCTAAAACAATTACTCATAAGTATATGTATAAATATACATACATACATACACACACACACACACACACACACACACACACACACACACACACACACACACACACACACACACACACACACACATAGATATATATATATATATATATATATATATATATATATATTTATTTATTTATTTATTTATTTATTTAATTGAACTCAAAATTGATTAAAATAAAATAACAACAATCTCTATAAACTGTCTATAACATCAAGATACAATTAACCATAATAATATAACCAATTCTAATTATGTCTAACATATTATTTAGAATTCCAAAATAATGAACCAATAATCAGACAATTGACTAACCATTTAAGTTGTACTATTTTCACAATCATACCAATACTCAAATCTCTATTGAACTATCTAGTACCATTAATTCAAAAGTCAGTCTAAACCAATTCTATCATCAGAAAACTCATTAAGCTATAGAAATAGACATAATTCTCTGAGTGTCTGCCAGAATTATAGAGATAAACATATTTAATCCAAATAACAAGGTTCAAATGAACGAAGTTAGAGTTCAAACTCATAGAAATCTAACAGAAATATAGTTCCAGATAAAATGATGCTAATCAAACCAGAAATCCAACTATAACATAACATAGAAAAGTAAAGCCTGAGACTGTCAGGGGCATGACATTTCTGCTAAATTGTGCTTGCTCCTAAATGAATTCCTCACATGCTTTCCCATCACACATTCCCTGCATGTAGTATCAACTAGCTTTGTTATGCTAGGTAGATCTCTTACTGCCTTAACATTGCTTATCTTTACTATGTTATCAAAATTCATATGACATAGTCTTTTATGCCACAACCAACTGTCATCAACTTTAGCAAAAAAACAACTTGCTTCTAAATTGAGTTGAAAAACATTACCTCTTGTCATTGAGCCTGATGCAATCATAACACCATCCTTGTTGTTAATGATGAATTTCTCATCTTTGAACTCCAACTGATATCCTTTTCCAAGTAACTATCCAACACTGAGAAGGTTATGTTTCAAACCATCAACATAGAGAACATCATCAGTACTGTTCTTTCCATCCAAGGTGATGGCTCCTCTACCAACTATTGGTTTAGGAGTGTTGTCTCCAAATCTAACCATACCACCATTGTATTTGTCCAGATGAACAAATCTTCCTTTATCACCTATCATGTGATGTGAACAACCACTATCTATAATCTAGTATGTCCTTATATCTGCTTGGGAAATCAATGCTAGCTCTTGTTTCTCTTTCACATCTTTATGTTTTGTCTTATTATTCATTTTTTCTACAATAGCAATGAATCCAATTTCTTCTTCACCTAATTCTTCATCTGAAACTCCATCTCCAGCAAAGTAACATTCCTCAGAGTACTTAGGCTTGTAATCCTTTTTGAATTTTCTAGCTCTAGTAGGATACTTAGATGCAAAGTGACCTATCTTATTACATGAGAAGCACTTAAATGGAAATTGACCTTCATATTTTCCTTTTCCTTTCTTTTCTCTTTTAGAAATCATAGCAATAAAATCATCTAAATTTTTCTCTTCATCATCATTAAAATTACCAGAAGTGTTTGCAAATTTCTTACCATGAACTATTGCTTTGAAGGATGTCTCACTTTTAGGTTCTGTCTTCAATCTTGAAATCTCAAAAGATGAGATTTTTTTGATCAAGGTCTCTCTCTTGAAATTAGATGTAAGCTACATGGTCTCATCAAGGATGTTGATCTTGCTTTCTTATTCTAGAGTGAGAGTAGTCATCAACTTGTCCATAATAGCTTCCTCTGAGATCTATCCACCACTGTTCCTGATTCTAGCAACTGCTTCATTGATCCTTTGATTATAAGCTCTAATGTTTTCTTCAAGAAGAATTTCTAATGCATTGTATATTTTCATCCATGTCTTTTTGCGTGCATTCTTTGCTTGTTTGTCTCCTTCAAATATATCTCCTAGGTACTTCCATATCTTATGGGCGGTGTCTACCTTCTTTATCTCTAAAAACTCACTATCAGATAGAGCACTAATAAGGGCTTCTTTGGCAATAGAATTATGATGAAACAATTCCTTTTGTGTTTCAAGAGCATCATCCTTTCCAAGGTCTTCTAGGGTAGGGACCTAGTCTGATTTGATAGTTACATTAAAAACTTCAAAACCAATGCACTAAAGATGAGTTACCATCTTGTTCTTCCAATCAAGATAATTCTCTCCATCAAAATTAGGACTCTCTTTCCTAAAGTATGCCATCTAATCAACCTCAAGCTATTAAACTTTCTCTCTGAGGCACTTGGCTGTGATACAAATTGTTACGAATAGTCCCAAGAGATAACTGAGAGGGGGGGTGAATTAATTATCTACAAGTTTCAATTCTTTATCCAATTAAGTATACTTAAACATAAAGCATAAACAAAATGAAAGGACACATGAACACAACACCAATATTTTGGTTATGGGGAAACCCAAATAGGTAAAAACCTCAGTGGGACTTGATACCCACTAATATTTTGTACTAGTGTATAATGATCCTTGTTAGAAGATCCTTTACCCTGTTAGGAGTAGCTTTACAATATATTAAGTATGGTAGACCTGGTCAAGGGTCAGAACTTGTTAGGAGTCTTTTACAATTGTCTTTGTTAGGGGAGAGGACACACTATCTGAGAGCTCACTACTCAAGGGGGCGAAGGCTACAACCTTCTGAATAATAGATACACACTATATCTGGATCTTGGTGAACTGCGCTTTGACCTACTTATTGGAGTTAGGAGAGATAGGTACTAAGAGGGGAGGGGTGAATCATTGCCTTCAAAACTTTAGTTGCAAAACCTTTCTGATCTATGACTGAATACTATGATAACTGATCAAAATAACTTTAATCTAATTGCATAAATCAATCATCTAGTTAACTTAAGAAAGTAAACAATATGAAATCAATATGACAATTACATAACATGAGTATTTTGGTAATGCAAAAACCCTTGTTAGAAGGTAAAAATTGTGGTGGAGATGACACCCTCAAATTCTTCACTACTGTAGATAGAAAAGGTTTGCTTATTAAGGCTACAAGTTTTGATCACTTCTGGTGATCTTACCTTGTTAGGAGTAACATATTAGATCAGCTAGATCTACCTAGTTATAGGATTTAACAACACTATATGAAGTGTGTACTCGATTAAGAGATTTATACAAAGACTATTAAGTCTACTCTATTTAAGAGATTTATCAAAACTCTATCACAATTTTCAAAAAGTAATAGGTAAATTATCTACTAGTTGATAAATTAATTGTTTGAAATGGATCTATAAGTTCTTATCAAAATATCACCTTATCTGTGATGGTTCTCTGCTCTGATCTTCTCGGTTGCCTTGTCTAATTCTGCTCAATCTGAAAACCTCTGTACTCTATTCTGCTCGGTAAAATGATTGTCTTGAAGATAGGAAATTTCTTCAAGTGCTCCATGATTCATATATATTAGTTCAACAACTTCATAAAATGGTGCGAACATATACAATATATAGCATTCTATTTTTGCCACTTAAAGAAAAATTAGGTTACAAAAGAAAATCATAACCCTAAGATCTACGGTGAAAAATAACCTAGATCAACTAATACAAATAAGATAATCATTGCATTTAATGAATATATTTTACAATAAATGCTTCTCAATCTTGGTAAACCATTTTATGATCTATTATAACTATTTGCATAGAATAATGTGCCATTTCTGATTACTATGCCATTTACTGTGATCATCGATAAACACTATATAATCTACTCAGTGTACACTACGATGCTTGGTGTTTGCTGACCATTGGTGTCAGTGTCACTAGTGCTTGGTTAACTGTGTGATGCTCGGTATAAGGCTTTACTGACTGCTCTATCTTACTTCTAATTACTGACTATCTCAATGTAAATAGCCGACCAACCTATTTACTATCCTTTGATACTAATGACAACCTAAAATACTCAATAGAGATTAAAAATCTCCCCCTTTGGCATTAGTATCAAAAGTCCATAATGTATATAGACAAACTATTTCTATATAACCCTTATATCTCCACTATATACATATCCACTACAAAAACTTCTAAGTACAAAAGTACTCCCCCTCAGTGCATGCTCCTGGTATTATGTAATATACATATCAAAAATATATTATTTGGCATATACATGTTTTCTCTCTTTTTGATAATAATGCCAAATACCAAAAAAAATATGTAATGTATACTTACATCTTATAAAAAATGTGCTGATGGGTTTTCTTCACAGACTCCAAGAGGTTTTTGCATTCCTCTTTCAATTTGGTAAGAGCAATTTGCTCAAGACCGACTTGTGCATGCATGTCAAAGATATTTTCCAACATTGAAATCTCTAGTGTTGCCACAAGTTGCTCGGCATTGATAGTATGTGTTTCAAAAATCTTCAGGTAAGGAGTGAGTTCTTTTTGTAACTTTGTGACCTGATTGGTGATGTGCTCTTCCTGTTTCCTTAAGTCTGCTATCAGCCACCGGAGTTCTTGAACTCGATTAATGTTCTTTAAGAAAGCAGTTGGCTTAGTGATAGCTGCTTGTGTACTCAACTTGATTTCTTCTTCTAAAACTTTTATCTTTTCACTGATTTCTACAGTGAAGGTGTCTATAGTACAAAGCTTTATTAGTAGTTGAAAAATTACCTGGGTGATAGATTTTACGTCGGTAATGACCTCAGATAATTTCACCTTGTTTAGTGCCACTTCAATGCTGATCCTTTCTACCAATTTGTGTTGAATCTTTGACTCTACCCATTCTTCTATTCTTTTGTCTGTTTCTATATCAGGGGCATTGATTCTGTCGGTGAGGTTGGCAAGTTGATCTAAAATGGGATTATTCTCATCAATGTTTATTTTCAGTACTATCTATTGTAGAATATCCCTTACATCATTTAACACTTCTTTATGTTTTTGTTCTTGCCTCAATTTTTCTTGTGCTACTTTCTTCAAACATAACTCCCCATACCGACTAAGTTCCTTGGGGCTTAGAGTTCTTGGGTCACATTTGGGTATAATGATAACTTCATCAATGGTGACTGGCCCTTTGGCTTTCTTCTTTTTCTTCTTTGGGGCTAGAGGTGACTTCTTTTCACTTACAACAATAGCTTTTTCTTCACTCCTCGGAGTATCCTTTCCATTTGACACTATATCATCCTTCTTCTACTCCTTGGTAGATTGAGTGGGAGTCTCAGTGGTAGTGTCAGGCTGGTTCACCTCGGTTGACTTGGTTTCTTCTAGTTCCTTCTATTCTGTAGACTGTGCCTCTAGTTTGATAGGCTCATTTGTATCTGCAGGTTGCTCAGATGCTTGAATCTTGGTTGTATCTTTGGTTGGCTCAGGATGAGAGACATCAGGTTGTACTTGTGAAATTATTTCAGTAGCCTTTGCAAGTATAGGTAGTTCACCCAGTAGAGATGTACAAACATTGTCAGTGTTTAATGCTTCATCTTTGTATTGTGTAATTATTACATCTTCATCATCCTTATCATTAGGATCACCATTAGTGATGTCCTCAATGAGTGCATCATCATCTATTTTCTTTTGCAAGTGGATCTTAGCTTGATCTGGTGCATCCTGTGAAACTTTGATTGCTTCCTTTTTCTCGGTGATATCAATTACCTTAGTAACTGATATACCGATGTCTTCTATTTTTTTTCCTTTATTATCTTCAATGAAAATAATTTTACCTTTTGAACTATGTCTCTTTTTAGACAGTTTCAGGAATGTTTCTTATTCAGATTTCTCTTTTGCTTTCAAAATTGATGTCCATAGGGAGTCACATATGACATCCATATCATCTACATTCTCATCCATAATCTGCATAGCTCTATTCTTGACTAAAAATCTAGGTTGATACCTTGTCATGTATTCACTTACCTCAGCATAGCTAAAGTGAGTGGCTGCACGACCTAGAGAGAATTCTATTTTTCTTTTCTCTGTGTCCAAAGAAATAGCCCATCTTTCACTTATTTTATCATCAAGTTCCTTCGGCAATTGACATGAAAATTCCATCGGGACTCTTTTTAACTTGATCATCATTTGAACAATAGCATGTTCTATCTTTGTCTTGTCCTCAATTGACATATTGTTGAATTTGCCTATGCCTGGATTATTAAGATTTCCATTCTCAATAATATCTTCAATTATTTCTTCTATGCTACTGTCCCTGTTATGAACTAGCTAAAATTGATCAGGGTCATTTTCAGTGTCAGTCTCCTCTATGTCTTCCTTACTCCTTATGTATTTCCTCTTTTTCTTTGGTGGTTTAGCTACCTTCTTGTTCTTTCTCTTGATGTATTTCTTTGTTAGTGTGTCTGCTCTCCTTTTTGCAACTTTTTCTGCTTCTTCTTTTTGCTCGGCTAATTGGGTTGCAGTTGCTAAATGTGTCCTCATTTCTTTAGGTTCTGGTAGCTGAGTATCTTGCTCATCAGTTGTGGAAAGTTGATTTTCTTCTTCATCATTGGTGGGAGGAACCGGTGTGTTACCCTTTTCTTTTTCTGACTCGATCTCCTCACTATCATAGGGTTTATACGCTAGTTGTAACTGATCTTCGGTTGCTTCATCAACTGGTGACTCCTTATGTGAGTTAGATGTAGTTCCATATCTTGCTGAGAGATCCTTTTTCATTTTCTTTTCCCTTCTTGACATTTTACCAATCTCAATGTCCATTGTGATTCTAGAATTAGCTTCCTCATACACTCCAAACCTACTGGTAGTGATGTCAATCCGTAATGCTAGCAATGCATTGATAGATTTTAGAGTGAAATTATGATTCATTTCATAACCCATTCATGCTAGCCATTTTGTTCTTAGTTCTAGTGCCTTTATCATTCAGTGGTCTGTGCTTATCACAAAGCATATGTCATCTTCAAATTTTCTTACTAATTCTTATGGAATTCTTCTTCTTTGTTGCATTCTTGTTTGAAATTCCTTGAAATATGCATGGAACTCCTTGTTCACATTTTCTCCTAGACTTCTCATCATGTCACTGATTTGGGCAGTTATCGGTCTATCCGATTGCTGGTTAACTTTTCCAATACCCAGTAAATATTTTTGCAAATAGAGGAATGTATAGACAAGTAGTGATCCATACTTACATGTATTGGACTTCTTTTCTTTTATTGTCTTCATGTTGTCATGCAGTTGGTGCAGTAGTAGCTCGGTAAGATCAACCTGGTGATCTTTCTTTACAATTTTGTAAGCCATGTCCACGGCGCTGCAGGGTACACTATTCGGTCTACTTGATTGAAATATATTGTACCGGATGACATGAGCTGCAAATATTACCACTGGATATTTGATAGTTGAAATCTTTAGTGCCCAATCATCCCATTGAGCTCCAATGTTCTTTTCTATGCCGAGACAAGATGAACTTAGAAATGCTTTGGCCTTGTTGGTTGTAGGGTACCCAGTAACCTATTAGGAATGAATGTTGAAGCCTTTGGCAGTCATTCTGTAGTAGTGGTTGTTGCATTCATGGCTATGATTGTCATTGATGTCAACACAGTGATATTCTGGAGTTTAGTAGAGAAGTAGGCATAGTTTTGTTTTTCAAACATGTTATATTTCAAATTGAGTTATGCACAGTTGATGGTATGTTCTTTGGTATGTTATTAGCCTATGGTTAAGAATGCAAAAGGAAATTCATTTATTCATGAAAGTTATAAGCATTTTGGTGGAAGCAGTATTCTGGCAGTGTTCCTGAGTAGTGGTTTTTGGTAATCGGAGGATATCTCCTAATTGGGATGGAATCTAATTCTACATAGTTAAAGGGAAGTTTGAGACTCATTGGTGGTGATGTGGTTCAAAGCACAAACTTCCAGGTCACACGATTGGAAAGTTATTGTATCTGGAAGCCGACAGTTTTATGTAATTTTGATGTAGCGTGTTGAAATTATTATTTTGTATTTGCATGCCGACTCATTTGTAATTATTTGAGTGTGGTATAAAGGAAGGAATGTTTTCCTTGTTGTAAGATGGGATTGTAATAGTTGTGATATGAAATTGTGAAATTTGTGATGTGAATGTATGCATGAAGTGAAGAAAAGAGCTAATTCAGTAATGAAGGAAGACTTGCGAAGTACATAGATTTGGCTTCATGGTCTTGTGTAGTAGAGAGTGTGGTTTTGGCACAATGTGAAGAAGGTAACATATTTCATATTATTCTATTGAATAATCCTAAGATCTTTTGGATAGTGAGTTCAGAGATCTTGCCTTGAAGTTGTTTGGGCAGTGGGTCCTTCTGTCTTCCATAACTCCTAACAGGGTTAGAATCTTTTAATAGGGATTCAAAATATCCTTACAGAGAATCATATGTACTAAATGTATTTCATAAGACTCATAAAAAGGTCCATCCTTTCACAAGGAACTTTCATATTAGTGCATCATTTTGTGGGCATCATTCCCACCGGGGTTTACTTTTTGATCAAGACGCTCCCTAGTTAACATAGCTTGTGTTATTATGTCATTGTGTATGATTATCTTTCTATGGTTGGTTACTGCATTGATTATATGGTTTAAAGCTATTGAAGTTGATATTGAAGTTGATAAATGGTTTAATTATAAGATAACTGATTCACCCCCCCCCCCTCTCAGTTATCTTGGTGGTCTTTACTTTCTAACAATTGGTATCAGAGTGGCAGGTCCTTGAAAGATAAGTTTAACAACTTCAGGAGATCCATGGAAAATTTTAGGAAAGAAAGCCCCAAGTTTGATGGAGTAAATTTTGATAGCTGGAAAGAAAAGATGAAGACACATCTCTTGTGTTTAGGACTAGGTTATTGGTTGATTACAAAGAATGAAAGGACTATAATTGAAGAAAAAAATCTTGAAACAAGTTCTAAAGATGAGGTAGATCTATTCATGTGTAACATACTTGCAAGAGAAGAACTTTTATCAGCACTTCCAAAGAATGAATACAGTCAGGTAAAAGGTTTAACTAGATCTCATGATATTTGGAAAGCTTTACATTCTACTTTTGAAGGTGATGAACTAAAAATAAAGCTAGGTTACATAATTGGATTTGTGCATTTGAAGACATAAGAATGATGGAAGATGAATTTTTTAGAAGCTATATTGGTAGGATGTCAGAAATTTTTGCAGGAATAAAGTCTTGTGGAGGTGAAAAGATAGAGAATGAAGTAATATGGAAGATTTTGAGAACATTGACACCGGTATTTAGGTAGACTACACAAATGATTGAACAAGTGATACCTTGTACACCAAACTTTTCAAGAGAGACTCTTCTTGGAAGATTGGGAGTAGCAGAGATGAATTTGAGATTATCAGGAGAACTACCTAGAGTGGAGACAACATTCAGTGCTCTTAGCATTAGACCTACTTTGTCTAGAAGTTCAAGTGTGAATGGAGATTATGCCAGGAGTAGCAGATCCAAATCTGATGAAGATAAGAAGATTGAAGAAGGTATTTCCTTGCTTGTGAAAAGAGAACCAGATGGTAAGAAAATCTTTAAATGTTGGACATGTCAAGAATATGGTCATTTTGCATCTAAGTGTCCTACGAGAGTTAAGAAGTATAGGAATAATTTTAAGCCTAGAAGATCTAAAGAATGTTATTATGCAAATGATGAAGAAATTGAAGCAGGAATTGAAAGACATTTGAGTGACAGTGATAATGATAGCTTTGATGACATAGGATTTGTAGCAATTAAGGAAGAGAATTTTAGGAAGAAAGCTGATTGGATTGTAGACAGTGGTTGTTCACATCATATGATTGGTGATAAAGGAAAGTTCATAAAGTTTAAAAATTATGATGGAGGAGTTCTTAGAGTTGGTAACAATGCACCTTGTTTGATTAAAGGTATAGGATCTATTACTCTTGATGGAAAGACTAATACTGATGATGTTTATTTTGTTGATGGATTGAAACATAATCTTTTGAGTGTTGGATAGTTAGTGGATAAAGGATATCAAGTTTGGTTTACTGATAAAACTTGTGTGATTAAGGATAAAGATGGAAATCTGATTGGAACAGGATCTAGAACTAGAGGTAATGTATTTCAGTTGAACCCTACTGAGATGACATGTTTGATGACTAAGATTGATGACAGTTGGTTATGGCATAGAAGGTTTTGTCATATAAACTTTGATAATATTGTGAAAGTAAGTTCTACACTTGCAGTAAGAGATTTACCTAAGATTATGAAGCCTACTAACATGATTTGCAAGGAATGTGTGATGGCTAAGCAGAAAAGGAGTTCATTTCCTAGCAAGAAGTTCACATCTACAGAAAAGTTGGAGATTGTTCATACAGACTTGAGCGGTCCTACTAGGACTAGAGGATTCTATGGAGAAAGGTATTTTATGATTCTTGTTGATGATTTTACAAGAATGATGTGGATTGCATTTTTGAAAGAAAAATCTGAAGCATTTGATAAGTTTAAGGTCATGAAGAATAAAGTTGAGAATGAATTAGGAATGAGGATTAAATGTTTGAGATCTAATAGAGGTGGAGAATTTACATCTAAAGAGTTTAACACCTTTTGTGAAGTAAATGGTATTAAGAGACAGTTATCAGCCCCTGGAACACCTAAACAAAATGGTATTGCAGAAAGAAGGAATAGATCAATGACTGAAGCAACTAGAGCTATGTTGTTTGAAGGTGATTTGGCAAAGACATTTTGGAGAGAAGCAGTGAATACAATAGTATATACAATGAACAGAGTACAAATCAGAGCAGATAGAAACAAGACACCTTATGAATTGTGGTTTGGACATGCACCCTCAGTTAAGTATTTTAGAATTTTTGGAAGCAAATGTTATATTAAGAGAGATGATGATATAGGAAATTTTGATCCTAGAAGTGATGAAGGAATTTTTCTTGGATATTCTTTGAAAAGAAAAGCATATAGATGTTACAATAAGAGAACTAAGATTATTGTTGAAAGTGCAAATGTAAAAGTTGATGAGAAGTTTAAAATTCAGGAAAGAATGCTTGATTATGAATCTGATGAAGGAACTAACCCTCAGCCTAACATTGAAACTATTGAACAATTTTTTGAGACTGACAGTGAATTGTTGAATGAAAGTCATGCTGAAGAAAATAGAGAAGAATCTAGAGAAGAATCTACAGTTGAAGAAAGATCAGTGACTATGACACCTAATAGGTATATATGAAGACATCATCATATTGAACAAGTGATTTGAAGTTTGGACAGATGAGTTATGACTAGAAAGAAGGTACATTTATGTTTGATTTCTCAAATTGAACCTAAGTCTACTAATGAATTGGTCCCTAGACCTAAAGACAAAAATGTGATTGGAACTAAATGGGTATTTAGGAACAAGATGAATGAACAAGGAGAAGTAATTAGAAACAAAGAAAGATTGGTATGTAAGGGATACTCACATCAAGAAGGAATTGACTATGAAGAGACTTTTTCCCCTGTGGCAAGACTTGAAGTAGTAAGAATATTTTTGGCTTATGCAGCATTTAAGAAATTCAAAGTTTATCAGATGGATGTAAAGTCAACATTTCTGAATGGTGAATTAGAAGAAGTCTACATTGAACAGCCTAAAGGTTTTCCTTTGACTCAAGGAGACATGGTATGTAAAGTAAAGAAAGCATTGTATGGACTAAAGCAAGCACCTAGAACTTGGTATGCTAGATTAGATAAGTATTTGTTAAAGTTGAGATTTACAAAAGGAACAGCTGATAGTAACTTATACACAAAAGAAATTGAGAATGGATTGCTAGTTTTGGTTATTTTGGTTGATGACATTATTTTTGGAGGAGAAGATGAAGCTAGTGACAAATTTGCTGATGAAATGAAGACATAATTTGAAATGAGTATGATTGGAGAAATGAAATACCTTTTGGGATTACAAATAACACAAAACAAAGATGGTATCTTTATAAGTTAGAAAAAGTACTTGAATGATTTGTTGAAAAGATTTGGTATGGAGAATTGTAAACCAATTGGAACACCTATTATTATAGGACATAAACTATCTAGTAAAAATGAGACACCAGCAGTTGAGCAAAAGAAATACAGATCTATGATTGGCAGATTGTAGTACTTGACACACACTAGACCAGATATACAACATTCAGTTGGAATGGTAGCAAGATTTCAAGCTGAATCTAGAGAGTCACATTATGCAGTATTAAAGAGGATATTGAGATATCTTAAAGGCACAATGGACTATGGATTGTGGTATGAAACTTATGATGATTTTACCCTATGTGCATATACTGATGTTGATTGGGGAGGCAATGTTGATGATAAGAAAAGCACTAGTGGTGGAGCCTTTTTTCTTGGAGGAAGATTAGTTTCTTGGTTGAGCAAAAAGTAGAATTGTATCTCATAGAGTACAGCAGAAGTAGAATATGTAGTAGCAGCAAACAATTGTAACCAGATAATTTGGATGAAGTAGATGTTGATGGACATTAGAATCAAGTTTGATGAGCCTTTTGTCATACATTGTGACAATACAAGTACAGTTAGTATGTCAAGAAATCTAGTTTTACATTCTAAAACAAAGCATATAGAGATCAAGTATCATGTTGTAAGAGAGAAAGTTGTAGATAAAGGAGTCAGACTGAAGAACATAAGCACAAAGGAGAAAATAGCAAATATATTTACAAAGCCTTTGCCTAAGGATACATTTGAGTATCTGAGAGGTATGCTTGGGGTTATGCCCCAACCTATTTTTGAGTAATGATGTAGTTGGTTGCATCCATCTAGTGGAATATGGCCCTATCTATTTTCTAGATTGGATGTTGGTACTTCCTCTATGGGGGAGTATGTGTATTTGAGCTGAGTCATTGAGGACTCTAGTGAATATTTTTTTTTGAACAGTGTCCTTTGACATTGAGCTATTTTTTGACATAGTGATAGAATTTTTGTCATTGATGTCAATGGGGGAGAGAATCATGAAAAACATTAAGGAACTACATTTGTTGAAGAGATTGAATAGGATAACAAAGCAAGATTTGATTGATGAAGAGCAGCAGAGCAGTTGAGCAATACTGATTGGATTTTTGGAACATTGGATGTTTTTCATCTATGTTGCCATCAATGCCAATGGGGGATATTGTTAGGAATGAATTCTAAAGCTTTTGGCAGTCATTCTATAGCAGTGGTTGTTGCATTCATGGCTATGATTGTCATTGATGTCAACACAGTGATATTCTAAAGTTTAGCAGAGAAGCAGGCATAGTTTTGTTTTGTGCACATGTTATATTGCAAATTGAGTTATGCAAAATTGATGGTATGTTCTTTGGTGTGTTATTAGCCTATGGTTAATAGCACAAAAGGAAATTCATTTATTCATGAAAGTTATAAGCATTTTGGTGGAAGAAATATTCTAGCAGTGTTCCTGAGTAGTGGTTTTTGGTAATCGGAGGATATCTCCTAACCGGGATGGAATCTAATTTTGTGCAGTTAAAGGGAAGTTTGAGACTCATTGGTGGTGATTTGGTTCATAGCAAAAACTTTGAGGTCACATGATTGGAAAGTTATTGTATCTGGAAGCTGACAGTTTTATGTAATTTTGATGTAGCATGTTCAAATTATTATTGTGTATTTGCATGTCAACTCATTTATAATTATTTGAGTGTGGTATAAAGGAAGGAATATTTTCCTTGTTGTAAGATTGGATTGTAATAGTTGTGATATGAAATTGTGAAAGTTTTGATGCGAATGTATGCATGAAGTGAAGAAAATAGCTAATTTAGTAATGAAGGAAGACTTGCGAAGTACAAATATCTAGATTTGTGATCTTGTGTAGTAGAGAGTGTAGATTTGGCATAGTGTGAAGAAGGTAACATATTTCATATTATTCTATTGAATAATCCTAAGATCTGTTGCACACTGAGTTTAGAGATCTTGCCTTGAACCTATTTGGGCAGTGGGTCCTTCTATCTTCCATAACTCCTAACAGGGTTAGAATCTTTTAACAGGGATTCAAAATCTCCTAACAAAGATTCATATGTACTGAATGTATTTCATAAGACTCCTAACAAGGTCCATCCTTTCACAAGGAACTTTCATATTAGTGCATCATTTTGTGGGCATCATTCCCACTGGGGTTTACTCTTTGATCAAGAGGTTCCCTAGTTAACATATCTTATGTTATTCTGTCATTGTGTATGATTATCTTTCTATGGTTGGTTACTACATTGATTATATGGTTTAAAGTTGTTGAAGTTGATATTGAAGTTGATAAATGGTTTAATTATCAAATAACTGATTCACCCCCCCCCCTCTTAGTTATCTTGGTGGTCTTTACTTTCTAACATAACCCTACTGATAATCTTCTTGGTGACCTCAACCGGTTTGTCTAGCCAAAATTTTCCATCATGGAATCTGGTAAGCATGATTCATATCCATTCATTGTGAAATGATTGCGGGAAGTATGTGAAACACCATAACCCTAATTCCTCAATCTTGTTATGCTCAGGTTTGATCTTACCATCTGATCCACAGACTTGCTGATAAGATGCTATGGTCTCAAAGTCACATACTTCACTAATCTTGCAATGAATGTAAGCCCTAACGTATTCTATTAACAAAACCTTATCAAGAATACTAGAAAATGCACCCATATCATCCGTTTGTGTTGCGACCTTAGGATGCGGTTTGAATTTTTCCTCAGCAAAGTGTGCCCTGATAATTAGTTCCACTTCCTCCTCAACATTCTATGATTTGCTTGTGGTTGAAGATGATGCCATAAATTGTTTCTAGGGTTTTAGCAAGAAAATAGATAATCAATGTTCGGTAGGTGGATGAACTTACTAGTTTTCATCGAAGAATTATCGTCAGTTCGATCTAGTTGCTTTGATTCTATTATGAAAATTGTTAGCTCAAACTATTCTCTATAAAATCTCCTTTCTTTGAAATCACGATGTAACAATGAACTCTATTTCCGCGTATATATAGGGTTTTCCAAAATTCTCGCTTGAACTTTGATGCATTAAATGTGTGACCTAACTTTTGGTACAAGATGGCTGTCGACTCGGTAAAGTCTTTTTCTTAGTTAACATAGAGTTTCTTCATCAGTTTGAACTATTGTCAGTTAACCTTGTATACTGATTACTGATGGGTAACCAACTCATGTTTCCCTTTTACCGACTAGATGTCATTTGCAAACTTATAATATATAAACCATAGTCCATCTTTATTCATGCAGATTTGCTATATGTACATCATATATAAGGAACTGTATGTAAATGTGATCATTTGAAATGTCAGTTCCATACATACCTTTGTCATCTTAAGTGGAGGTACCAATGTCACCCAATCCAGTGGATGAGGTTTCACCGATAGTGTTACTTGACTCAGCATTCTCATTAGATTCCTTCTTCCACATTGTGTTCCTTAACTTTGTAATTTTTGCAATGTTATATCCACTCTCAAATATATGGTTTTCATCAGGTGCTCGGTCTCTGTAGTTCTTTCTTACATGACTGACCTTGTGATAGTGCATACATGCCATTCCTGCATTTGTCCAGCTACTTGATTGTCCAATCTGACTCTTTCTGTAATAGTTTGCTACAATATGTCCATACTGACCACATGCAATACAATTAGTCCATGTATTATAATCCCAAACATATGAGTTACCTTGTCTCTTTAGTTGATATGGTTTTCATTGTAGTTTCTCTTTAGGTGTCCAGACTTGCTTCATTTTTGCCTTGCAGTCACTTGCAGCATGTCCATACTTATTACAAGTATAGAATATTTTCTCCTTAGTAGTGTTATTAGCAATATCATTCTTCATTTCTCTACATTCATAAGCTGGATGTCCAAACTTACCATAGTAATAGAAATATCCATTGAACTTAGGAATGATAGGAGGTTTACCTTGTGCTTTGCTTCTACACACATTAGATGTATGTCCTAGTTTTCCACAATGGTAACATGTCAATACTTTAGGTTTTTGACTTTGATTGTTGTTGACTTCTTCAGCTTGTTGTGATGATTCTCCTTCACTGGTCTAGCCTATACCAGCTTTGCTTTCGAATCTCCTCTGATTAGTCAGAAAATCATCATTCTTTTTAGAGCTATCCTCAGCTATCTTCATCATCTCATTGCGTTGCTTTTGTGTTTTTATTTCATTTCTTAGTTTTTCATTATCTGCTCTAAGTGTTGCTACATATTCAAGTATTCTTGGTAATTCTCCATTTACTCAGTTCATTTCTTGATTAACTGTCATCATCTGATTTGATACTTAGAAGTGATGATCAGTGAGTCTCTAGATTTCACTTTCTTTTGCTTGAATTTGTTTAGTCATTAGTCTTTGGTCTTCAATAGCTAGATTCTGATCTTGTTCAGCTTGTCTACCATTGTTCATGATTTCCACCATTCTCACCATTTGAGATTCATGACCGATTTGAAGTGCTTTCACTTGCTAGAATAGATGTTGATTATTTTTAGATAGCTCAGAGATTATGCTTTCGGATCCGTCAGAGATGCTTCCAGAGCTTGATCTAATATGATCAAATATGTCTTCAATAGGTTCTTCATGATAACTTATTTCATTCTGCTGAATTGCAAGGTTCTTTCTTTCAATTAGTAATTTCTTTAGTTCTTCCTTGGCTTGTTTGTATTGTTCCACAAACATCTGCATTTGTATCTTCTAATTCTCAATAGTCTTGTCAAGCTTGTATCTCTCCATGACTTAGATCTTTTCCCTTCAATGGTTAAACTATTCAACAAGAGAATTGGGCTCTGATACCAATTGTTGTAGTTAGGAGAGATAGGTACTAAGAGGGGAGGGGTGAATCAGTGCCTTCAAAACTTTAGTTGCAAAACCTTTCTGATCTATGACTAAATACTATGATAACCGATCAAAATAACTTTAATCTAATTGCATAAATTAATCATCTAGTTAACTTAAGAAAGCAAACAATATGAAACCAGTATGACAATTATATAAGACAAGTATTTTGGTAATGTAGAAACCCTTGTTAGAAGGTAAAAACTATGGTGGGGATGACACCCAAAAATTCTTCACTACTATAGATAGAAAAGGTTTACCTATTAAGGCTACAAGTTTTGATCACTTCTGGTGATCTTACCATATTAGGAGTAACATATTAGATCAACTAGATCTACATAGTTATAAGATTTAACAACACTATATGAAGTGTGTACTTGGTTAAGAGATTTATACAAAGACTGTTAAGTCTACTCTGTTTAAGAGATTTATCAAAATTCTATCACAATTTTTAGAAAGTAATAGGTAAATTATCTGCTAGTTGACAACTTAATTGTTTGAAACAGATCTATAAGTTCTTATCAAAATATCACCTTATCTTTGATAGTTCTCTGCTCTGATCTGGTGGGTTGCCTTGTCTGATTCTGCTCAATCTGAAAACCTTTGTACTCTATTCTACTCAGTAAACTGATTGTCTTGAAGATAGGCAATTTCTTCAAGTGCTCCATGATTCATATATATCAGTTCAACAACTTCATACAATGGTGTGAACATATACAATATATACTGTTCTATTTTTGCCACTTAAAGAAAAATTAGGTTACAAAAGAAAATCATAACCCTAAGATCTACGGTGAAAAATAACCTAGATCGACTAATACAAATAAGATAATCATTGCATTTAATGAATATCTTTTACAATAAATGTTCCTTGATCTTGGTAAACCATTTTACGATCTGTTATAACCATTTGCATAGAATAATGTGCCATTTCTGATTACTATGTCATTTACTGTGATCATCGGTAAACACTGTATAATCTACTCGGTGTACACTATGATGCTTGGTCTTTTCTGACCATCGATGTTGGTGTCACTGGTGCTTAGATAACTATGTGATGCTTAGTATAAGGCTTTACCGATTGCTCTGTCTTACTTCTAGTTACCGACTGTCTCAATGTAAATAGTTGACTGACCTGTTTACTATCCTTTGATACTAATGACAACCTAAAATGCTCACTAGAGATTAACACTACTATCTGGATTAGTTCCAATGAATAGCACAAACACTTTACTTGGTCACATAGACCTTCCTCTGATGGCTCAACACTTCGCACACTCTGCTTTGCTCTACTTATTCAACCATGAACTACACTCAAGCAATCACAAATGACTTCCTATAAATATCTTTCCTCTAAATGATATAATCAAGTCATCCTATTAGACACATTGAAATCATATTAGAGAAACCATAAAAAATTCCAACAAACATTCTATCAGCTCTACTATGCATGGAACACATTCTGGGACCTGTCCAAATAAGATAAATGTAGACGCACACTACTTGTTGGATCTACCAAAATAACTAGGTCTTTCTCCACAAGCTAAATTAACTCATGCACTCTTAACTAAACATCAATAACTCTCCTCTAAGCTTAACTCCAAGGGTGCATACCCTAAAGATAGGTGCAACTGAATAACCAATAAAATATCTATCGGCTCTCTTGAATAAACATAGGAAACTGCTACTGACGAATAGCAACTGCATAACTTCACTTCTACTAAATATCTAACTATGCATCCATAAGTGAAACATCACTAATATTTCTTGAACATATATCCAAGGGCACAAGCCTCCATGACAACTATATGAACATCCATGCATAGAACACTATCTATTACTCTATCAGGAACACTACTGACACAAGTTGTTGTATAGCTATCTGTACTGACAGTTAACCTTTGCACCCATGATATCATGCCAATATCATGTCTATGCATCATATTTTGAAAGCTTATTACATAAGACTTTCACACATGCTACTTTCCATATGTTGTCATCAATGACAAACATACAGTCAATACTGGCCTGCTGGAAAATCTCCAACAATTTGTGCTATACATTGGAACTGATCCAGACAGTAGGTCAGAGTGCAATTCACCAAGATCCAGATATAGTGTGTATCTGTTATTCAGAAGGTTGCAGCCTTCACCTCTTTGAGCAGATTGCTCTTGGATAGTGTGTCCTCTCCCCTAATAGGGACTATTGTAAAAGACTCCTAACAGGGTCCAACCCTTAACCAAGTCTATTGTACTTAATATATTGTAAAGCTACTCCTAACAGGGTAAAGGATCTTCTAACAAGGATCATTATAAACTAGTACAGAATATTAGTGGCTATCAAGTCCCACTGGGGTTTTTACCTATTTGGGTTTCCCCGTAACCAAAATATTGGTTTTGTGTTCATGTGTTCTTACATTGTGTTTATGCTTTATGTTTAAGTATACTTAATTGGATAAATAATTGAATCTTGTAGAAAACTGATTCACCCCCCCCTCCCTCAGTTATCTCTTGGGACTATTCCTAACAATTGGTATCAGAGACAAGTGTCTCAGAGAGAAATTTTAATAGCTTGAGGTTGATCAGATGGCATAATTCAAGAAAGAGAGTCCTAAGTTTGATGGAGAGAATTATCTTGATTGGATTAACAAGATGGTGACTCATTTGCAATGCATTGCTTTTGAATTTTTTAATGTAACTATCAAAGTAGCTAAGATTCCTACTTTAGAAGACCTTGTAAAGGAGGATGCTACTGAAACAAAAAAGGAATTGTTTCATCAGAATGTTATAGCTAAAGAAGCCCTTATCAGTGTCCTATCTGATAGTGAATTTTTAGAGATAAAGAAAGTAGACACCACCCACAAGATATGGAAGTACCTAGAAGACATATTTTAAGGAGACAAACAAGAAAAGGATGCACGCAGAAAGACATCAAAGAAAAGATTCAATGCATTAGAGATGCTACCTAAAGAAAACACCAGAGCTTATAATCAAAGGATCAATGAAGCACTTGCTGGAATCAGGAATAATAGTGGAGAGATCTCAGAGGAAGATATTATGGACAAGTTGATGACTACTCTCACTATAGAATATGAAAGCAAGATTAACATCCTTGATGAGACCATGCACCTTACATCTAATTTCAAGAGAGAGACCTTGATCAGAAAAATCTCAGCTTTTGAGATTTCAAGATTAAAGACAGAACCTAAAAGTGATACAGCCTTCAAAGGAACAGTTCATGGTAAGAAATCTAAAAACACTCCTGGTAATTTTGATGATGACGATGAAGAGAAAACTTTAGATGATTTTATTGCTATGATTTCCAAAAGAGAAAAGAAAGGAAAAGGAAATTATTAAGTTCAATTACCATTTAAGTGCTTTTCATGTAATAAGATAGGTCACTTTTCATCTAAGTGTCCTACTAGAGCTAGAAAGTTCAAAAAGGATTACAAGCCTAAGTACTCTAAGGAATGTTACTTTGCTAGAGATGGAGTTTCAGATGAAGAATTAGGTGAAGAATAAATTGGATTCATTGCTATTGTAGACAAAATGAATAATAAGACAATCATAAAGATGAGAAAGAGGAACAAAATATAGCATTGATTTCCCAAGAGGATATAAGGATAGATTGGATTATAGATAGTGGTTGTTCACATCACATGATAGGTGATAAAGATAGATTTTTCATCTGGACAAATACAATGGTGGTATGGTTAGATTTGGAGACAACACTCCTAAACCAATAGTTGGTAGAGGAGCCATCACCTTGGATGGAAAGAACAGTACTGATGATGTTCTCTATGCTGATGGTTTGAAACATAACCTTCTCAGTTTTGGACAATTACTTGGAAAAGGCTATCAATTCGAGTTCAAAGATGAAAAATGCATCATTAACAAAAAGATGGTGTTATGATTGCATTAGTCTCAAAGACTAGAGGTAATGTTTTCCAACTCAATTTAGAAGCACGTTGATTTTTTGTCAAAGTTGATGATAGTTGGTTGTGGCATAAAAGACTATGTCATATCAATTTTGATAACATAGTAACAATAAGAAATGTAAAAGAAGAGATCTACCTAGCATAGAAAAACTAGTTGATACTATATGTAGGGAATGTGTGATGGGAAAGTATGTGAGGAATTCATTTAGGAGTAAGAACAATTGAACATGGAACAAGTTGGATCTGATTCATACAAACCTATGTGGTCCAAGTCAAACAAGATCATACTATGGTGAAAGGTATTTCATTTTGTTTGTTGATGATTATACTAGGATGATGTGGGTTACATTCTTGAAAGATAATTCAGAAGCATTTGAGAAGTTCAAAATATTAAAAGCTAAGGTTGAGAATGAATCTGGAATTAAGATAAAATGTTTGAGATCGAATATAGAAGGAGAATTCACCTCTGACAAATTTTATGAGTACTGTGAAGAACATGGCATAAAGAGACAATTAAGTGCACCTAGAACACCTCAGCAGAATGGAATTGTAGAGAGAAGAAATAGGATCATCCTTGATACAGTGTGCACCATCATGATTGAATGAAAAGGTGCACACACCTATTAGAGAGATGCAGTAAATAAAGTAGTCTACACCATCAATAGAATTAAATTGAGGCCCGAAATTGACAAAACACCATATGAGCTATGGTTTGGTAATGTTCCCATAGTAAAATACTTCAAAATATTTGGAAGCAAGTGCTACATCAAGAGAGATGAAGTAGTAGGAAAGTTTGATGCAATAAGTGATGAAGTTATTTTTCTTGGTTACTCTACTAAAAGTAAAGCTTATAGATGTTTCAATTTAAGATTGAAAAAGATCATTGAAAGTACTCATGTTGAGTTCATGGTTGAAGAAAGATATCATGATTACTCACCCATGATTGAAGAAGAACCCAAACCCTCCACTAAAGTTCCAAAGTTTACATATAGAAACCATTCCAAGAAAGACATCATTGGAGTTCAGAGCGGCAAAGTCTTAACAAGATCTCAAGAAAAGAACTCAACTAGCAGTGATGCGGTATGTTTACTGTCTCATATTGAACCTTTAAGTGTTGAAGATGCTTGTAATGATTCAGGTTGGCATGATGCTATGAAAGAAGAACTTGATTAGATTATTAATAATGACACTTGGGAACTAGTCCCAAGACCTAGTGATAAGAATGTGAGTGGAACAAAGTGGATATTCAGAAATAAGAAGAATGAAGATGGTACAGTAGTAAGAAACAAAGAAAGGTTAGTATGTAAAGGATATGCACAAAGAGAAGGCATTGATTATTTAGACATATTTGTACCTATGAGCATATTAGAAGCTATTAAGTTGTTTCTAGCTTATTCTAAAGTCAAAAACTTCAAAGTTTATCAGATGAATGTCAAGTCAGCATTCCTCAATGGAGATTTGAAACAAGAAGTATACATTGAGCAGCCAAAAGGATTCACCTTATCAGACATACTTGATATGGTATGCAGATTGAAGAAGGCCCTCTATGGACTTAAGCAATCCCCTAGAGCATGGTATGAGAGACAAGATGGATACTTAAAAAAGATTGGATTCAAGAAAGGAGAAGCAGACTGTAATCTATTCATTAGAGAGACATCTAAGGTTTTACTACTTGTAGCTATATTTATTGATGACATTATATTTGGAGGTAATGAAAAACTTAGTGTTGAATTTTCTAAGGAGATGTAGAATGAATTTGAGATGAGTATGATTGGTCCTATCAAATACTTTTTAGGACTGAATGTGCAGCAGATAGAGAAAGGTATTTTCATTAATAAGTCCAAGTATGTGAAAGAAATATTAAAGAAATTCAAGAAGGATTATTGCAAGCTATTAGGGACTCCTATGATTCTCTGATGCAAGCTTACAAAAGAAGATGACTCACTAGAAGTTGACATAACACTGTACAAGTCTATGATTGGAAAACTTATTTATCTTACTCAGACTAGACCTGATATTTCCAATGTAGTTGGCATAGTTGGAAGATTGGCAGAAAAGCCTAAAAAAAGTCACCTCATGGTGGTAAAAATGATATTCAAATACTTACAAGGCACTATAGACTATGGTCTATGGTATCCTAATTCAAAAAATATTGAGCTTCATGTGTACACTAATGCAGATTGGGCAGGATGTGTTGATGATAGAAAAAGTACATCACATGGAGCAATGTTTCTTGGTGATAGAATTGTCACTTGGATAAGAAAGAAAAAAAATTGTATTTCTCTATCAATAGTAGAAGTAGATTATGTTGCAACAGCATTGGATTGTTCTACAATTGTTTGGATCAAGCAGATGATAAAGAATTTTGGAATTTAGATTAATTATCCTATTGTTATTCACTATGATAACACTAGCACTATCAATATGTCAAAGAACCCTGTGATGCATGCAAAGACAAAGCACATAGAGATCAAGTATCACTTCCTAAGAGAGAAAGTGGTAGAGAAAGAAGTCAAGCTAGACTATGTGAATACCAAAGATCAGTTGGCAGACATATTCACAATGCCCTTGCCTAAGGATACTTTTGAGTATCTCAGGGCGAAGTTGGGAGTAATTTCCTTCCCTAATTCTATTGAGAAGAAAGACCTAAAGGCATCAGTCCTCTGGAATTGATGGAAGGTTGACTACACTACCTCTTGAGTAGTATCGGTGCTTAAAATGAATGGCACCCTTTTCCATTGATGTCAAAGGGGGAGTAATATACAGAGTCATGAAAAATAGGAGTAATATACTTAGTGGGAGCAGTATTCAGTTGTGACATCAGTTTAGTTGAGGGAATGGAGAATATTGGTAAATATTGTAGCAGATGGAGGATTCATCTTTGGGGGAGTTTTTGAAGAGGAAATGGAGAATGTTATAAAAGTAATGTTCATTTGGGTTGGTGGTGGCTTTTCATTCCACGTGTTGCCATCAATGCCAAAGGGGGAGATTGTTGGATATTTTCTAGTAGGATAGTACTAATTGTATGTTTTTCATTGATGACAACATATGTAGCAGGGACATGATATTAGCATGATATCACGGGTGTAGAGGTTAACTATTAGTATAGATAGTTAGATAGCAACTTATGTCAGCAATGTTCCTGATAGAGTAATAAATAGTGTTATGTGTATGGTTGTCCATAGAGCTATCATGGAGCCTTGGGTGCTTGGATATATGTTGAAGACATGTTAGTGATGTGTTAGTTATGGATACATAGTTAGATATTTAGTAGAAGTGAATTTATGCAGTCACTATCTTCCAGTAGTAGTTTCCCATGTTTATTCAGAAGAGTCGATAGAGATTTTATTGGTTCTTGAGTTATGCCTATCTTTAGGGCATGTGCCCTTGGATTTAAGCTTAGAGAAGAGCTATTGATGTTTGGATAAGAGTGCATGAGTCAATTTAGCTTGTGGAGAAAGATACAGTTGTTTTGGTAGAGCCGATAGTGTGAAGCATGTGTCTACAATTATCTTATTAGACAGGTCCCATAATTTGTTGCATGCATAGTAGAGCTAACAAAATGTTTGTTGGAGTTTTTTATGGTTTCTCTATTATGATTTCAAGGTGGTTCTAACAGGCTGACTTGATTATATCATTTAGAGGAAAGATATTTATAGGTAGTCATTTATGATTACTTGAGTGTGGTTCATGGTTGATTAAGAAGAGCAGAGCAGAGTGTGTGAAGTGTTGAACCATTAGAGGAAGGTCTATGTGACCAAGTAAAGTATTTGTGCTATACATTGGAACTGATCCAGATAGCAGGTCAAAGCGTAGTAAACCAAGTTTGATATATAGTGTGTATCTATTATTTAGAAGGTTGTAGCCTTCACCCCTTTGAGAAGTGTGCTCTTGGATAGTGCATCCTCTCCCCTAACAGGGATTATTGTAAAAGATTCCTAACAGGGTCCAACCCTTAACCAGGTCTACTGTACTTAATATATTGTAAAGATACTCCTAACATGATAAAGGATCTTCTAAAAAGGATCATTATACACTAGTACATAATATTAGTGGGTATCAAGTCCCACCGGGGTTTTTACCTATTTAGGTTTCCCTGTATCCAAAATATTGGTGTTGTGTTCATGTGTTCTTTATGTTTAAGTATACTTAATTGGATAAAGAATTGAATCTTGTAGATAACTGATTTACTACCCCCCCCCCCCCCCCCCCCTCTTTGTTATCTCTTGGGACTATTCCTAACATTTAATACCAAAGGACCCTAGGGTTAGAATTGTAGATGGTCTGTATGAAAAAGAAAATTATATGAGATATGCCAATATTGGGATCTTTGGTGAGGGATTGTTCAGAGTAGGGTTTGGCCAAAGACATGCCTTTTCTCCCACTAGTAATGTAAGGAAATTTGACCTAGGTAAAATCCTTGCGCCAAACATGTTCATGGATGTAGATATTATGATCCAAGTAGCACATAAATATGATCAAGTAACTAGGGTTTATAGGGACATAAGTGAAAACCCTTTAATTAGTATTCCAGCTGAGGTGATTAGAAATGTTTTTGGGTTATGTGAACCAACTAGTGACCTAGAGAGAATAGACCTTGATGAGCTAAAACAAGTCTATGATGCTTAGAGAGATTATCTTAGGAGTGGTCCTTTGAAGGAATTCTACAATAAAATTGGGAGTCTGATCATAGTGGGACCAAACACACAAGAACCTGGTTGGAGATTTTCTAGCAAGCTAGAGTGCTGACTGTATGTTTTTCATTGATGAAGACATATGGTAAGAAGGATGCATGGAAGCCTAATGGAGAGAGCCTTGAATATATGTTGCCTAGATATTTTATCAACATGATACCATAGACATAGAGGTTGATTTCAAGTAAAGATAGTAATACAATAGTCTGTATCAATAAGTGTTCCTTACAGTTCCTAGGAAGAGTTTTGTATATAATTTACAATATCATTGCAATGAAGCCTTGAAATTTTATATTTATATTAAAGAAATATCTATGATGCTATGTTCATGGACACAAAGTTAAATATGTAGTATAGGTTGAGTTAGGAAGTCTCCAGTTGACAGTTATAGTTTCCTGAGTTTATTTGGTAGAGCCGACATTGTTTTTATTGTTTTAGTAGTTGCGCCTATCAATTTGATATGCATGCTTGTATTAGTGTTTGGAGAAGAGTTAAGAATTATTTGTTTAAGGTCACATGATTTAATGCAGCATGAGATGAAATTATCAGTTGATTTGGTGGAGCTGATAGTGTGAAGCGATGTGTCTACTCATATGGAGTTGTGCGGTCCTAACTTGTGTTGTGTGCTTAGTAGAGCCAACTGAGATGTTATTGGAGAGTTGTATTGTTTCTCTAATATGATTTTAAGATGGTTATAATAGGATAACTTGATTATATCATTTAGACTAAAGATATTTATAAGCAGTCATTTTAGATTGCTAAGCATGGAAGATAGTTAAAAGATAAAAGCAGAGCAGAAGGTGTGAAGTGTTGAGCCATCAGTAGAAGGGCTATGTGAAAAATTAGAGCGTGTATGCTATCCATTGGAACTAATCAAGACAATAGGCCTACTCATAGTTCACATAGATTTAGATAAAGTGTGTATCTATTAAATAGTAGGTTGCAACCTTCACCCCTTTGAGCAGTGTGCTCCCACAGTGTGTCCTCACCCCTAATAGGGTTAATTTTAAAATACTCCTAATAGAGTGTGACCTTTGACTAGGTCACTATACTTAATGCATTGTAAAGATCAAGTCCTAATGGGGCTATAAGATCTTCTAACAGAGATCATAATACTCTAATGCAGTTTATAGTAGGTGCTAATTCCCACCAGGGTTTTTATCTATTTGGTTTTCCCCATAACCAAAATTGTGGTGTTGTGTTAAGTGTTCTCATATTGTGTTTATACTTAATCTTCTTTTATAGTTAATTGGATAAAGAATTGAATCTTATAGACAACTGATTCAGTCCACCCCCTCTCAGTTATCTCTTGGGACTATTCCTAACAATTATTATTAGAACCAAGTGCCTCGGAGAGAAAGTTTAATAGCTTGAGGTTGATTAGATGACATTCTTTAGAAAAGAAATTCCTAAGTTTGATGGAGAGAACTATCTAGATTGGAAGAACAAAATAATGACACACCTGTAGTGCATTGCCTTTGAAATTTTTGAAGTAGGTACCAAAGAAGTTTAGATTCCCTCTCTAGAAGATCTTGCAAAGAAAGATGTATCTCTTAAGTAGAAGGAGATGTTCACTCAAAATGCTATTGCCAAGGAAGTCCTTATCAATGCATTGTCTGACAGTGAGTTTTTAGAGATCAAGAAAGTAGATAAAGCCTACAAGATATGCAAGTATCTAGAATACATGTTTGAAGGAGATGTCCAAGCCAAGAATGCATGTAGAAAGACATGGAAGAAAAAGTACAATACATTGGAGATACTACCTGAAGAGAACATTAGAGCCTACAATCAAAGGATTAATTAGATTCATTGCTCTTGAAGACATGGAGAAATTTTTTGATGAAATGGACCTTGAAGATGAAAGAAAACACAATATTTAGCACTAATTTCATAAGTTGATATCATGATAGATTGGTTCATTGATAGTGGTTTTAGGAATGGGAATACTGAGAGGGGGGGTGAATCAGTTTTCACTATATTTTAAATTTTCACTTTAATCTTTATACTAAACTTAAATGATTAAGTACTGAACTAAACATTCACATAAACATAAAACATAAAATTAACACATGACACCAATATGGTTATGGGGAAACCTAAATAGGTAAAAACCCCAGTGGGAATTGACACCCGCTAATATTCTACACTAGTGTTTTGTGATCCTTGTTAGAAGATCCTTAACCTTGTTAGGAGTTTATTTACAATGGTTTAAGTATAGTAGACCTTGTTAAGGGTTGGAACCTATTAGGAGTCTTTTATAATAGTCCCTATTAGGGGAGTGGATGCACTATCCTAGAGCTCACTACTCAAGTGATGAAGGCTACAACCTTCTGATATCAGATACACACTATATCTGCTAGATGAACTGTCACTATGACACTGCTTGTCAGATTAGTTCCTTTGATGCGCTGATGCTTTGACCTCTTGCAAAGATCTAATACATCTTCTTGAATCTTTTCATACTTCTTCTCTTCTTATCACAACTCTCTATCAACTTCCATACCGAATACAATGGGTGCATTTTATATTTATACGTGCATATAAAATAAACAACTAGGTCGGCCATATAACCTATTACAAACAATGCTTCCAAATGAATTGGCTTAAGTGTGCTTACAAAAAAACTAGGATAAATTTCAGAAAACTAAACACAATATTCTCATAGCCTTTAAAATATTACATTATAACTGCAAACCAAAATACTAACTTTTAGCTTCATGCTCTGTTCTTCTCTGGCACTCACTAGTTGTGTGTCTTCAACTGTCTATATCTTTCTCATCCTTGCATATCTGATTATGCGCTCATAGAATAAGCATGAGTATAGTCTAACCAACTTAAATTTTAGGGTGCATACCATAATTCATCCGTACACACATGCGCTGATGCTCTAAGCTGTAGGAACTCTGTACTCTATCTAGTCTTCAACACTTAACCAAATTCTGATCTTTACATCAAGTGCGCTGACTCCAAATTGCTATATGATTTTTTTGCCATAATGAGAACACTATATCAAGTCATATACATCAGTATAGCCAACTTTCCAACAATCTCCCCCTTTATCATTGATAGCAATAAAGGAATATGGCTAAGCTACTAACTGTCCTTAATATAAAAAACTTGTGTCTTCTATACATACACTTATATCTCCCTACACATATTATGATCCATATTATATACACAAATCCCCCTTTGACATTAATGAAAAAGGTGTTACAAAAACTATATCTACATATACTCACTCAGGGAAAACATCCAGATATGTTATCTTAAGGTTCTAGATCTCCTTCTTCCAAAAAGTGATCAATGAATTAACTATCTAGAGATAGGCGCATAATGCATACTGAAGCTTCTCCATCTTCTTCAAATCTATGGTAGGACCTTGATCATATGTCACCATGGTGGCATCAATCTCCTTGATATTCTGATTGAGAATGTCTAGTGAGGGTGCAAGAGCATTCCTCAATTGAGTCTGTCTAGACCTTATCTTTGTCATCTTTTTCTCTACCTTCTCAATTTTGTCTAACTATCCTTGGTAGACATTATTGCACATGTTTACATCATTGGATGTGTCTATCATTAAACTCTTCACCTAATTAATCATAGCTTCTACCTCTTTTATTTTCTTAAGATGGCCATTAGTAAGCTTATCCTGATCCATGCAGTCTGTAATGAATTTTCTTCCTTGATCAACAAATTCTTTTAAAGATACTTTCCCTATCTTGAGTGAATTCAAATCTAGTGCAAAGTTTCTCATCAGTTCACTCAACCTCTTCTTTAGGTACTTCTCTTCTGCAAATTGGGATGCAGAATCTTCAAGGCTTGAAAAATTACTTTTGAAATGTGAGATGACTATACTCACATCATCAATAGAGTGTATCTTAGACACTTTCTTGTCCTCTAGCAATAGACTATTCAAAATATTTACTGATTCTACTAGGAGTGGATTCCTCATCACTTGCTTTTCTTTGGTTTTCTCCATAGCTAAGATGTTGAACTTGATCAAGTCTTCTTCTTTCCATGAGTCTAGACTGGATGTGTCAGGTGTCAAACTTGACAACAATGCTACAGAAGGAGTGATGGGAGTGCTATCCATCACTTCTTCCTTCACCTTGACTAATTCAACTGATGGTTCATTATTATTTTTTGTTTCTTTCTTTTCTTTTTCTTTTTCTATTTTTTTCTTTTTCTTCCATCTATTCGTCTTCTTTCTCATCTGATATATTTTCAAGCAATACCTCTTCTTGATGAATGGGAGGTGTTTTGTTTCATAAAATTTTGGCTTCTTGTGTGCTCACAAAAGTTTCCTCAAACTTTTCCAATTCTATGTCAGTGGCCGCCATGGCTATCTCAACATTATCAATGATAGTGGTGTTGTCCTTTAGTGATTTTGACATGGGCGCAGACTTACCTAAATTTGTATGTACTTCCACTTGAGGTGCTGAATCTTGATGACCTATAGATTGTACCTTAATGGTCTATGACCCTTTGGTAACCATTGTGGGTACATTAGCTATGGGCATAGTAGGTGGATACATGTTTCTATCCATAAATACCTTCTCAAAGGCTTTCTTTATTTCTTTGGCAATTAGCTCATAATTTTTATCCATTATATTTAGAGTTCTTATCTTAGTTCTGAGGTGAGGCTTCACCAGATCTAATAGCAATTTTTTTTCTTCTAGTTCATAAATTGGAAGGGTACCATCAAGAATATTTTCCCTTATCTGCAGATCTTCCTCAATAGCCTGTCTCTTTTGGAATTCAAGGATATTCCATACATTGTCAGGAATCATTTTTTTTAGTTCCAATACTGTCCTTTTGAACTTGATCATGTGCTTTATGATCATGCTATGAATCTCTGACTTGTCAATTTCACTATACTTGTCATAAAACTTCCCTACTTGATCAATTCTACCCTCATCAACTATTTTGGCACTTAGCACACTGAGACTAGGTTTGAAACTTACTTCAAGAGGTTCTTGAGTGTTCCTTCTATTTCTTGTGACTTGCTAGGATGGATGACTAGTGCCAACCTCTTTCTTCCTCTTTGGCATTGCCTTATACTCGAGAGGAGCAGTAAGGTCAATGGTTTCCTTATGTGTAGAAGAAGTATCATCTTCTTTAACCTTTTGACTATTAACTTTTTCAATTTTTACCTTCTTCATCTTGGGATCATCAGACTTAGCTTCCATTGTGGATGTGCTCTTAATTTTCAAAGAAATTTTTTCATCCCTTGCTTTATCAAGGTCTGCTTGTGTTACTCCATGAATTCTGAGTATCTTAGATGTAATCTTAGAGGCTTTCCTCTTAGTTGCTATGCTGTTAAGTTTAGCATCTACTTCTCTTGTCTTGTCCTCATAGGTTCCCCATCTAGGTTCATTGGGATCTTTGGGGGCTGATAGTAGTACTTGCACATATGCCTCAAGGATCTATTCCTCTACCTCATAACCAAGTGGATGAATCCACTTAGTTCTTGGTTTAATAGCTTCCATACAAGTTGTGTCTATCTATATCATAAAACATATTGTATCTTTGTACTTTTTGAATAGGATGAAATAGGATTCACCCTAAAATGTATGGGGGAAATATGAGATCCACTTCTAAAACCAAATTCCCAAAGGAGAGATCCAAATTGATCAACCAAAAGGTTAATGCACAATCAAATCAATCTATGGAGAATATGAAAAAGGAAGAAAACCTTATATTTCCCTATAATGGAGTTGTTCTTGAAATCTGAAATAATTGAAATACAAATACTAACTTCAAAATAGGGCAAATCTAGAAAATGCCAATTTCTAATGTCTGTGTGTACCTTTGGGCAATTTTGCAACCTATTTCTGACTAGAAATGCAAAGATGAAGAAAACCCAGAAATCTTTTATCTTTCTAACAACAGGTAGTCTTTGACCCTCATAAAAGGTCAAAGGCTGCACTCTTTATTTGAAGGTCGATTCTGACTTTGTTTGCACATCTCAGAAGTTTGGCAAAAAGGGTATCCAAATCTAAGCTCAGATCCATAGTTCTACACTTGTACTCACAAGAAAAATAGTTTTGTTTGTTTGTTTTGGGGGTTTGCCTTGGTCAACCCCTAGTTTGGAATCAACCTTAATATTGAAATTGAAATGGAGAATGCTAGCAAGTAGTAGAAGTAGATCTAATAATGAAGCTATGACATTCAATAGATATGCAATTGTATTTGAAATGTAATCAAGTATGTTGATATAAAAGCTTGAACATAACATCAACAAATGTAAATCAAACCTCCATGATTGTATGCTTGGAATCCACCTTGAGGGAAGAATGAAATGGATCTTGAAGATGCACAAAGGATCTTGAAGGAAGATCACACCATCATGATGGCTAGATCTAGGGTTTGAATGATGAATCTTGAATTCTTGAATCCTTGATCTTCAATGGAGAACTTGGATGGAGAAGAGGACTTGAATGCTTCCTTGAAAATGCTTAGGAGATGCTTGCTTGACCTTGATTGAAAGATTGAGTGCTTGATGGAAAAAGGTGATTGCAAAACTTGATGGAGAGATCTTGGTCTTGATCATGAAATTTTTTAGAAACTTGATGGAGAAAATGAGAGAGAATGGCCTCCTTTTATAGTGATCTAGGGCACAAACCTCTAGAGAAGGCCGAGATTGAGGAATTAAATCCCAATTAACCTTAACCCCTAGAAATGGGCCCATAATTCAAATTTCACCTTGAATTATGGTCTAATCACAATAACCCATTAAGGAGGGAAAACAATTAAATGAATTTTGATTTAAAACCTTTCCGCACTAGGATCTGAGGGCCCGACATTGATTTCGGGGCTTGCCGGGACCAAATATGAAAAAAGGTGCACAAATTCTAGAGGAGGTCAAAGATGACCTTGTCACTGACCTAGTTAGGATCGATGTCATGACCCTGACCGACTGTAGTTGATACCTTGGAACCTGAGATTAGTTCATTTTTTGGATGGTTGACACTTGTTAAGTTATTTCTATTATTCTGGGATTTTTTTTTTCTGTTGAACTTTTCAAGAATTTAGAGTTGATTCAAAATCTGATTCTCAGAAATAGAGGTTTTTATGTTGTCAGTATTACGCTACTTTCAGAATCTTAATATCTGAATCAGTTTGGATTCAGAGATCAAATTAATATTAATATTAAAGTCAATGTTAATATTGATCTTAACATTGATGTTAATATGGATAGTGTTGTTAGTATCTAATGTTATGTTGATATGTAAGTTAGTAACTATCTTACCTATCGAAGGATTCAATTTTTCCATAAAACTTTTAACTAAACTCACCTAAGTTAGTCGATGCTTAGACTAGCGCTTGTTATGGGGGTTTTGGGTTTTTGGCTTATGGCGGCAAGTTAGTGGGTTTTTATGAAGAGCAGGCTTCTCGATTGGCGAGTTGGTACCTCGGCTGCCATGTGTTGGTATCTGCATTGCGTATGAAGTTTGGTTTCTTGCTCGCTGTTATGAGCATTAATTTGGCATGATGTTGTATTCAGACCACCATCGTTGGTCGTGGTTGGGGTTATGGATGCTCTGTCGAGCATTTTTCTCTGTGTTATCGTAGGGAAATTGATGGCAACTATGGAGGAAACTGTTTCTTCTCAGCATTTCGAAGGTTCACAATTTTGTTTATTGTGGTTCTGTTGTTTTGTTGCTGCATTTCTTGTAGTATCTTTTCTTAAAAGGCTTTCTCTGGTTCTTTGTGGCAAGGATTGGAGTGTTGCAAATTTGATAGCAAAGGGTTTTATCGGGCATCAACTCCTGTGTCATTTCATATTATCACAGGCAGGGGGCTCTTTCTCAAAACCCTACTCTTTTATCTGTATTATTTTAGTATGATATGGTGGTTATCGACTATTAAAAATGTTGTGTTTGGAAATTTGTACCCATCTTTAAGAGTATGCAGGGTATGGGGTTTCCATAGCTTAATCTAGTGTACCCCAGTTTCTGATGTAAAATTTATTCAGATGCTTGATATTTCTGTACATTATCTCCTTCAAAAGTTTTGAAATGTTTTAAGTATTAAGGTCTTTCAGTTTAAATGGTATTTAGTTCATCTCATCATGGAAATTATAGAGAATGGTTTGTTTAGTGAAGTTTGTTTTGCATATACCCGTGTTTGAATGAGAATGGAGATATCACCTTGGAAACATGGGCGTATACGGGGTTTGTGATTTTATGTGGTTGCTGTAATTGTAGTTTTTGTGTTGGTTGTGGATAGCATAAAGTGTCGGCTGTGATTTTGAGCCGAGCTCAGTGGGTACTCTGTTTTGTGGTTAAAAGTTTGTTACAGTTGTAACCCGGCTATGAATTTGTGATTATGGATTTATTCACTTTTGGTCATGAATTTGCATTGACTTTGAGACACGACCCTGAGTCATAGTTATAAACTTGGTGTAGAGAATTGGTTTCTTTTTGTCAAGCCATTGTTGTTATATGTGTTGTATTATTATAAATGTTGTGTAGGAGAAGGGTTTCGGCAATAAATAGGGAACCAAACATTTGTATAAATGTTATTCGGATGGCGTCGTTTGATTATCTCAATGAGTTTTGGGTTTGAAGTTACAGTCCCATTATTGTTAAGTTGGTTGCGAATTTGGGTTCGAAAATTTTGTGTGATATATATATATATGTAAGTGTATATATTTTTATAAGATTTCGAGTTTGACTTTTAAAGGGTTTGGATTCCGTTAATTGTATAGATTAATCGTTTGCGAATTCAGAGATTGGATTATAAGCAATATTCAAATCCTACTGTAGTATATGCGGGATTTTGATATTGTGGTTAAACCATGGCATAGCGAAGAGTATTGCGACTGTCATCTTGTGTATTAGCTTGAATCATTGAATGCATACAAACATTTTTCATTGACTGTATCGTATTTAGATGATTTGAGAGTATGTTTTAATGGGTTGAGTTTGAGATCTCTGAAACGAAAACAACTACTATGATATCATTTTATTGTCAACACCATTACTAAATAGAGTAGTGAAATTTGTTATCTGGAAACAATTGGTTATTGATGTACAGCGGAAATGATTATTTTCTATCTTAGAGCTAACTTTAAATTAATAAGATTTTACGTATATTTTGATATATGTAGGTAAGTATTTGTATGTATAATTATAGGTGCTGAGTATATGTGTATGTATAAGTATTTATTTATAGGTATCAATGTATATGTATATTCTTATGAAATTCATTGTTAGTTTTATCATAGATTTATAATCCATAAATTATAGTGAATACTATTTTGGTAATGGAAATTGATTGTTTTTATAATTTGTTATAATTATATTTATATGGATAGTTTCATTAGTAATATCTTGTTTAATGGAATTTAAGTTAAATGTATCTTAGAAAAGACATTTCTTGTTATTAGATTTAGATATAGCTGTTAGAGGATTGAACAATGTGGTTATAAATATGGTTTCAAATGGTACTTGAAAGATGGAAATTTGGATTCAAATGATGTTTCTGTTTGCTAGTGCAATTGTTTTATTGTGGCAAAAGAAATATATGTATATTAGTTGGAATTGGAAAATTAGTTTAAGTTTTCTTCCAATTAGTATGATTTGAATTATGTGTATGTTAGATTATGCAAGTGTGATCCTTTAGGTTGGGTGGCTGCCATAAAGTGAGTAACTTGTGGTGAAAGAAATACGTTGTCGAATGCCCTCCAACTTCAGTCTGGATCCTTATGGGAAAGTTGATGACAGTTATTTAAACAAGTGGTAACAATTAAAATTCATGGGATGGGAATCATATAATAAGATAAGAATATTATGGTTTCACCTGACATAATGAGTTCTACGAGTGGCTAAACGTAGATTCATATGTTGACACCCATGGACTACTAGATCATCACCTTGTCATATTCTATGCGGGTTTATTTTCTGCATATCTGCATGTATGAAATTATGTACTTGCTTTACAATTTTGATGTGAAAAGAAAATTGTATTATCAATACTTCTGTTATTTGGATTTAATAATGTTAGATGTTATTAAATCTAACGTGTAGGTTTTGGAGGTTATTTCAGATTGATTTCTGTACTAAGCCCTGCTTGGTGTGTTGTGTTTTTGATGATTTGATTTCAGGTTCGAGATATAAATGAATACGGATCTAGAAGAAAGTTGACTTCTTATCTTTTAGAATCAGTGATTAATTTGGATGTACCTTAATAGTTGTTGTTTTACTTTTTGTAAGAGTAACGATATGTCGTACTCGGATGTTATGATCTGAAAAATATTACACTGCTGATTATGAGTATTCTATTGAACTTGTTGTACAAGGTTAATTGTAATGGATATTGTTTTAAAAAAAATTTTGTTTGGGTTATAATTTTCTTTGTTTGATATGTTTAGTGCTCTATGGTAGTTCTTTTGCTTTGAGTTGGTTAGGGTATTACATTTGGTATCAGAGCCCAAGGTTTAAACACTCGGGACTCAAAAAGATTTATTAGTGGTTTCATTATGCTTCCTGCGAGATTTTAATTAAATCTCTTTTATAGGAATTCCAGTATGCCTCCCGTTACACGAGGAGCACGGGGACGAGGTATCCCTAATGCTGATGCCAAAGCAGGCAGAGGTAGAGGTGGACGTAGAGGCCGCGGTCGAGGCCTAGGTAGAGGTCATGGCCTTGGTAGGGGTCAAGATCGTCAAGATAGGCTTGATGATGGAATTCCTCATGATGAAGATCAAAGGGGAATTCAAGCTGAGATACTTCAGCAAATTCTTGGTCGATTGGATGGGATTGAAGCTAGGAATAACATTCCTGGTGGGGGAGCAAATATGCAGAATTTGTAGATTCCTAATGCCAATCAGGCTATTATAGAAGATCCTGTTATCAGAACTCAGCTGAAAGACATTTCTAAGCTCAAGGGACCATATTTTAATGGTACTGAAGCTGGTAATGAAGCTGAAGCCTGGCTTCTAAACATCGAAAGATGTTTTATTCTTCATGATTATCACACCAATGTGAAAGTTCGCTGGACTGTAATGTAGTTAAGATCTTTCGCATCAATCTGGTGGAATATGGAACTGGAACACCTTGGACTGCATATTTCTCAAGTCACTTGGGAGTTATTCATTGAAAGGTTTCAGGAAAGGTTTATGTCTGAGTACTGGCAACAAACCAGGTCTGAGGAATTCTTTAACATTTCTCAAGGGAACTCAACTGTGGAAATGTATGAAAGAAGATTCTTTCATCTTAAGAAGTATTCTGGTTGGAATGAAGGTGATAAACCGTTAGTGCAGCACTTTGTCCAGGGTTTAAATCCTAAGATTGGTGAGGAAGTGAGAACTTTCAAGCCAAAATCTGTTAAGGAAGCTGTTGATCAGGCTAAGCTTGCAGAAATGAAATCTGGTTTTTCAACCAAGAGTGCTGTTAATTCATATGTTCCTAGTAGCAGTAAAAATCAGAAATCCTTCAAGGATGACTCTAAGGCAACACCTAGTGGCTATGGTAGTAAATCCCAAAAGCGGAAATTCAATAAGTTTATCAAATCAGACAAGGGGTTTAAGGTCCCTGAACTACCTAAATCCATTAAACCTGCTAAAAGTGTGAAACAGAGTTTTACACAGCCACAAGAAAATTCCTCACAAGATAAGAGTACCAAAAGAGGAGCGGAATGTTGGCATTGTGGGCAGTTGGGTCACTTACAATGGAATTACCCTCTTAAAGGCAATAATCAGGGAAGGCCAAGGGCATCAAGTTCTGAAGCTACTGTTGGTGACTCTGGAAAGAACCACCGTATTTTTGCTACTATGGATCATAATCAAGCAGAACATTAGAACACGGTAATTGAGGCTAAAGGTACTTTTCAAGGTATGAAAATTTCCATTTTATTTGACTCAGGTGCCACTAATTCTTTCATTTCTGCCAATTTGGTTAAACATTGTAATATTCCTGTGAGAAAGGCTGAGTTGGCATGGCAAGTTGAGTTAGCTTCTGGTTCTAAGGTAGATTCTAGGCTGATTGTGGTAAATTGTGAAATTCATCTTGAGGCGTTTACCACTGTAGCAAACCTCCGAGTTATTCCTTTAGGAACTTATGATGTAATCTTAGGAATGGACTGGTTGGATCAGCACCAAGCTATAATTGATTGCAGCGAGAAGACTATTGCATGCATTGATGATTTTGGGGCCAGTAAAGTCATTTCAAGGATTAAGAGGCCTATTTCTTTTAGAACTATATCCGCTAAACAACTCCATAGGTGTTTACGGAAGGGCTGTAAGCTATTTGCTATTTCTGTCAATGATTTTTCTGAACCCATGGCCGAGCGGGCAAGTCTTGACCATCCTTTGCTTAAGGAATTTTCTGATGTGTTTGTAATGGAGATTCTGGGTATTCCACCCTAGAGAGAAATTGACTTTAGGATTGATCTTGTGCCTGGAACTGAGCCAATTTCTAAAACTCCTTATCGTATGACAGTAAAAGAATTGGATGAACTTAAGGTTCAACTTGAAGAACTCCTTGAGAAAGGGATGATCAGACCAAGTGTCTCTCCCTGGGGTGCACCTGTTATCTTCGTTAAGAAGAAAGATGGATCTCTTAGATTGTGTATTGACTACAGACAGTTGAATAAGGTTACTATCAAGAATAGGTATCCATTGCCTAGGATTGATGACTTATTTGATCAAGTTAAGGGTGCTAAGGTGTTTTCCAAAATTGATCTTAAATCTGGTTACCATCAGCTTCAAATTCAAGAAGTCGATATTCATAAGATAGCATTTCGAACTAGATATGGGCATTATGAATTCACTATTGTACCTTTCGGTTTAACAAATGCGCCATCAGTATTTATGAGTTTGATGCAGGGAGTGTTTAGAACCTTCCTTGATAAGTTTGTAGTTGTCTTTCTGGATGACATATTGATTTATTCTAACTCCTTGGAGGAGCATGAACAGCATCTAAAGCAAGTTTTTGAATGTCTCCAAAGGAATAAGTTGTATGCTAATCTTGATAAGTGTGAATTTTTCAAATCTGAAATAAGCTACCTTGGACACATTATCACAGGAGATGGAATAGCTGTGGATCCAGCTAAGATTAGAGCTATTGTAGAGTGGCCAGCACCTACAAACGCGTCTGAAGTGAGAAGTTTTATGGGTTTGGCCAGTTATTACCGAAGGTTTGTGGCTAATTTCTCTAAAATAGCACATCCTATCACTTCTCTACAAAGAAAAGGTAAGAAATTTGTCTAGTCAGATCAGTGTGAAGAGGCTTTTCAGCATCTTAAAGATCGGTTGACTAGTGCACCTGTTTTGGCAGTACCTGATCCTTGTAAAGAATTTGAAGTTTGCACAGATGCATCATTGGATGGGTTAGGAGCAGTTCTAATGCAAGATGGCAGAGTGATTGCGTATGAATCCAGGAAACTCAAGGATCATGAAATTAACTACCCAACTCACGATTTGGAGCTTGCTGCAGTAATGCATGCGTTGACCAAATCGCGACATTTTCTTCTTGGACAACATTTTGAGTTGCGAACTGATCACAGAAGTCTTCAATATATTTTCACACAGCCAAATCTGAATGGACGGCAATGCAGATGGATGGAATTTTTGTGTGAATATGAATTGAAGTCAAATATGTGCAAGGTAAAGAGAATAAGGTGGCTGATGCGCTTAGCAGAAGATGTCACGAACTCTCTTCTTTAACTCTCACAGTGGATTTGAAGGAGAAAATATTGCAAAATCTGGGTTTTGATCCATGGTTTTTAGATGTGAAAGCTATTATGGACAGTGGCAGCACGTTAGAAGGCAGATTTGAAGGTTACTCTATCAGCACTGATGGGTTGTTGGTTTACAAAGGCAGTACTTATGTTCCTGAGGTTGGAGAACTATGGAATTTGGTTATGTCTGAAGCTCATAAAGTGCCCTATTCAGTACATCCTAGTGTTAAGAAAATGAATGCCGATCTGAAATAGTATTATTATTGGCCAGGTATGAAGAGAGATATTACTGACTTTGTTGCTAGATGTATGGAATGTCAAAGGGTAAAAGCTGAACATCAACATCCTGCAGGTTTACTTCAATCTCACAGTGTACCTGGATGGAAATGGGATACCATCTCCATAGATTTCATAGTGGGATTACCTTTATCAGTTAGACAGCATGATGCAATCATGGTTGTGGTGGACAGGTTAACCAAAGTTGCACATTTTATTCCAGTAAGATCTTCATATAATGCAGCATCTATAGCATGTATTTATATGGAGCAGATAGTTAGATTGCATGGAATCCCTAAGAAGATCATATCTGATAGGGACCCAGTTTTCACATCTTCACTTTGGAGGTCTATGCAGCGTGAACTTGGTACTCAGCTGAACTTCAGTTCTGCATATCATCCTGAGACTGATGGGCAAACTGAGCATGTAAATCAGATTCTGGAAGACATGCTCAGGATGTACGTCATGGATAGGCAGAACAAATGGGAAGAATTCTTGCATTTAGTTGAGTTTGCATATAATAACGGTTATCACAGCTCTATAGATATGGCTCCATTTCAAGCTTTGTATGGACGACCTTGCAGAACACCCTTGAGCTGGGATAATTTGGAAGATAGAATTCTCCTAGGACCTAAAATGCTCCAAGATATGGAACAACAAGTGAAACGAATCAGGGAACACCTTGTTACAGCACAGGATAGACAGAAAAAGTATGCAGATTTGCATAGGATTGAGCGTCAGTTTATGGTTGGGGACAAAGTTTTTCTGCGGGTTAGACCTAGAAAAAGTCCAATTAGATATGGTAAAGGTTCCAAATTATCTCCACGTTTTGTGGGACCATTTGAAATTTTGGAACATGTTGGTCTAGTTGCCTACCGACTTTCTTTGCCTCCCAGTCTATCTTGAATCCATGATGTCTTTCCGGTGTCTGTTTTAAGGAAATACATACCTGATATCACTCATGTTCTGAATTGGAATGCATTACAGGTGATGGATGGCCAGTTGATGCTGGAACCAGTGCGAATCATTCAGTAAAGAGAGCTAAATCTCAGACGTCGCAAGGTGGAGCAGGTAAAGGTATTGTGGGATCATAATGATGATACCTCTACAACATGGGAAGATACAGCGCCAATGAAAGTTTCTCATCCTCATTTGTTTTCAGGGTTCTAGGAGTAAGCCTAAGCTGGTGGGGGAGGGTGTCATGACCCTGACCGACTGTAGTTGATACCTTGGAACCTGAGATTAGTTCATTTTCTAGATGGTTGACACTTGTTAAGTTATTTCTATTATTCTGGGATTTTTTTTTATGTTGAACTTTTCGAGAATTCAGAGTTGATTCAAAATCTAATTCTCAGAAACAGAGGTTTTTATGTTGTCAGTATTACGCTACTTTCAGAATCTTAATATCTGAATCAGTTTGGATTCAGAGATCAAATTAATATTAATATTAAAGTCAATGTTAATATTGATCTTAACATTGATGTTAATATGGATAGTGTTGTTAGTATCTAATGTTATGTTGATATGTAAGTTAGTAACTATCTTACCTATCGAAGGATTCAATTTTTCCATAAAAATTTTAACTAAACTCACCTAAGTTAGTCGATGCTTAGACTAGCGCTTGTTATGGGGGTTTTGGGTTTTTGGCTTATGGCGGCAAGTTAGTGGGTTTTTATGAAGAGCAGGCTTCTCGATTGGCGAGTTGGTACCTCGGCTGCCATGTGTTGGTATCTGCATTGCATATGAAGTTTGGTTTCTTGCTCACTGTTATGAGCATTAATTTGGCATGATGTTGTATTCAGACCACCATCGTTGGTCGTGGTTGGGGTTATGGATGCTCTGTCGAGCATTTTTCTCTGCGTTATCATAGGGAAATTGATGGCAACTATGGAGGAAACCGTTTCTTCTCAGCATTTCAAAGGTTCACAATTTCGTTTATTGTGGTTCTGTTGTTTTGTTGCTGCATTTCTTGTAGTATCTTTTCTTAAAAGGCTTTCTCTGGTTCTTTGTGGCAAGGATTGGAGTGTTGCGAATTTGATAGCAGAGGGTTTTATCGGGCATCAACTCCTATGTCATTTCATATTATCACAGGCAGGGGGCTCTTTCTCAAAACCCTACTCTTTTATCTGTATTATTTTAGTATGATATGGTGGTTATCGACTATTAAAAATGTTGTGTTTGGAAATTTGTACCCATCTTTAAGAGTATGCAGGGTATGGGGTTTCCATAGCTTAATCTAGTGTACCCCAGTTTTGGATGTAAAATTTATTCAGATGCTTGATATTTCTGTACATTATCTCCTTTGAAAGTTTTGAAATGTTTTAAGTATTAAGGTCTTTCAGTTTAAATGGTATTTAGTTCATCTCATCATGGAAATTATAGAGAATGGTTTGTTTAGTGAAGTTTGTTTTGCATACACCCGTGTTTGAATGAGAATGGAGATATCACCTTGGAAACATGGGCGTATACGGGGTTTGTGATTTTATGTGGTTGCTGTAATTGTAGTTTTTGTGATGGTTGTGGATAGCATAAAGTACCGGCTGTGCTTTTGAGCCGAGCTCAGTGGGTACTCTATTTTGTGGTTAAAAGTTTGTTACAGTTGTAACCCGGCTATGAATTTGTGATTATGGATTTATTCGCTTTTGGTCACGAATTTGCATTGACTTTGAGACACGACCCTGAGTCGTAGTTATAAACTTGGTGTAGAGAATTGGTTTCTTTTTGTCAAGCCATTATTGTTATATGTGCTGTATTATTATAAATTTTGTGTAGGAGAAGGGTTTCGGCAATAAATAGGGAACCAAACATTTGTATAAATGTTATTCGGATGGCGTCGTTTGATTATCTCAATGAGTTTCAGGTCTGAAGTTACAGTCCCATTATTGTTAAGTTGGTTGCAAATTTGGGTTTGAAAATTCTGTGTGATATATATATATATATGTAAGTGTATATATTTTTATAAGATTTCAAGTTTGACTTTTAAAGGGTTTGGATTCCGTTAATTGTATAGATTAATCATTTGCGAATTCAGAGATTGGATTATAAGCAATATTCAAATCCTACTGTAGTATATGTGGGATTTTGATATTGTGGTTAAACCATGGCATAGCGAAGAGTATTGCGACTGTCATCTTGTGTATTAGCTTGAATCATTGAATGCATACAAACATTTTTCGTTGACTGTATCGTATTTAGATGATTTGAGAGTATGTTTTAATGGGTTGAGTTTGAGAGCTCTGAAATGAAAACAACTACTATGATATCATTTTATTGTCAACACCATTACTAAATAGAGTAGTGAAATTTGTTATCTGGAAACAATTGGTTATTGATGTACAGTGGAAATGATTATTTTCTATCTTAGAGCTAACTTTAAATTAATAAGATTTTACGTATATTTTGATATATGTAGGTAAGTATTTGTATGTATACTTATAGGTGCTGAGTATATGTGTATGTATAAGTATTTATTTATAGGTATCAATGTATATGTATATTCTTATGAAATTCACTGTTAGTTTTATCATAGATTTATAATCCAGAAATTATAGTGAATACTGTTTTGGTAATGGAAATTGATTGTTTTTATAATTTGTTATAATTATATTTATATGGATAGTTTCATTAGTAATATCTTGTTTAATGGAATTTAAGTTAAATGTATCTTAGAAAAGACATTTCTTGTTATTAGATTTAGATATAGCTGTTAGAGGATTGAACAATGTGGTTATAAATATGGTTTCAAATGGTACTTGAAAGATGGAAATTTGGATTCAAATGATGTTTCTGTTTGCTGGTGCAATTGTTTTATTGTGGCAAAAGAAATATATGTATATTAGTTGGAATCAGAAAATTAGTTTAAGTTTTCTTCCAATTAGTATGATTTGAATTATGTGTATGTTAGATTATGCAAGTGTGATCCTTTAGGTTGGGTGGCTGTCATAAAGCGAGTAACTTGTGGTGAAAGAAATACGTTGTCGGATGCCCTCCGACTTCAGTCTGGATCCTTATGGGAAAGTTTATGATAGTTATTTAAACAAGTGGTAACAATTAAAATTCATGGGATGGGAATCATATAATAAGATAAGAATATTATGGTTTCACCTGACATAATGAGTTCTACGAGTGGCTAAACGTAGATTCATATGTTGACACCCATGGACTACTGGATCATCACCTTGTCATATTCTATGTGGGTTTATTTTCTGCATATCTTCATGTGTGAAATTATGTACTTTCTTTACAATTTTGATGTGAAAAGAAAATTGTATTATCAATACTTCTGTTATTTGGATTTAATAATGTTAGATGTTATTAAATCTAACGTGAAGGTTTTGGAGGTTATTTCAGATTGATTTCTGTACTAAGCCCTGCTTGGTGTGTTGTGTTTTTGATGATTTGATTTTAGGTTCGAGATATAAATGAATACGGATCTAGAAGAAAGTTGACTTCTTATCTTTTAGAATCAGTGATTAATTTGGATGTACCTTAATAGTTATTGTTTTACTTTTTGTAAGAGTAACGATATGTCATACTCGGATGTTATGATCTGAAAAATATGACACTACTGATTATGAGTATTCTATTGAACTTGTTGTACAAGGTTAATTGTAATGGATATTGTTTTAAAAAAAAATTTGTTCGGGTTATAATTTTCTTTGTTTGATATGTTTAGTGCTCTATGGTAGTTCTTTTGCTTTGAGCTGGTTAGGGTATTACAATCGAGCTCAATTCTAACCTAGTCAAGATCAATCTTGACTTTGACCCTCTGGGCCCAGATCCAACCAGAATCAGGACAGGAGCTCCTGGGATGTCCGGAGACCTAGAAATGATACCAGAATGAGACAAAATGCCAGGGATAGGCATAAAATCCTATGATGACTATGATGAAGGCTAGGAGGACCTATTTTTGAGTCTTACCTATAAAATAGAGCCATGGAAGAGGGAAATTAAGGAGAATCCTCAGGATCCTAACCCTAATTTCACCTAGAATGAAGAAATCAAGTGCAGAAAAGAAGTGGAAAGTGGGGAGAAAGCCAGATCAAAGAAAAGATCAATTCAAGGCATTTGATATGACCCCAAACTACTTACTCAAAGGGCTAAATGCTCTTAACATGGAAGTGCTTCCATTTTAAGATGATACATTAAGCCCCCACTTTAGCAAGTGTATCAACTCGATGCAAACTCTTGGTAAAGGAGAAGAAAGAGGAGATCCAAGTGGATTCGCAAAGAGATAAAGTAACACTTAGCTAAGGGTATAAGCCCCTAGACTAAGGATTCTAACTCAACATACATGCACGAGGGTGCCAAAAGAAAAAGGGTTAGCATAAACAACCCAAATCAATTAGCATAAGAAACCTTGCTAAGAAATATTTCTCATACTAATATCATATTTGGAAAGCTATCATAAAAGCATAAATGATTACTTAAGAAAGACAAGAGCAACACTATAAATAACATAGCTTCATGATCCAATCCTACTAGCATGAAAGAAAAAAGAGAGGAAGGGAAAAGAGTGATTACCTCACCTAGTAAGATGCCCACCTTACCATGAATCACCCTGGAGGGAGAGCTCAATAGGTTCACCCATAAACTGTGGTTGCAATTATAATGTGTCTTCTGACAGCTTCTAGAATAATCATGGATCCACCTTCTTGTAACACTATGAATATGAAATGTGCATCTCCTGAGGATTTAGCAACTTATGTGTGTTACCTTTGGAAGATTTAGCATATTGAAATTTAAAATGCGTGTCCATTCAAGATTTAGCAACTTATGTGTGTTACCTTCCAAGATTTAGCATATTGGAAATGCATGTCTCCTTAGGATTTAGCAACTTATGTGCGTTACCATTGGAAGATTTAGCATATGGATGCATGTCTTTTTAGGATTTAGAAACTTATGTGTGTTACCTTCCAAGATTTAGCATATTTGAAATTGGAGATGTGTGTCCCTTTAGGGTTTAGCAACTTATGTGCGTTGCCTTCTAGGATTTAGCATATGGAAATTTTTTGAAAAATGCATGTCTCCTCAAGATTTAGCCACTTATGTGTGTTACCTTTTGAGATTTAGCATATAAATAAATAAATAAAAACTATAGTACAAGGGAGACCCTATATATGCCCCCCTCCTTAATATGGAAAAAACATACTATTTTGACATGTTAAGGATAGAAAAGAACAAGGATAAAGCCTTTCTTCAGCATCAAGACAATATCCATAGACAACATCCAGTCCAAGCCAAGAAGGTCACAACTCCTATGAGGCTATGGAAGGGATGAATGTAAAGATATATGATGCAAGAAGTGAAAAGAAAGTAACCCTTATGAGGGATAGCACACTATTCAGTTTCCAAGTTGAGAGATATATCAACCATGGAAACCCAATGCCAAACAATGAAAGAGGTTGTTATCAAGGACATAGATCCTCGATGCAAACCAAAATTTTCATGTATGATTGGATATCACATAATAGATAAATACTGCTTAACCAAGGAAAGAGGTGAATCTTAGAAAGATAGAAAGGAAGGAGATGGCATCCTTGCCCCCCAAGTGTAGGAACAAAGATGGAAGAGGATACCTACTTCACAATGTAAGGAGATATCATGTTTACAATAATGTATACCATATTATTAGCTAAGGATATTGACCCCTACGTCCAATAATATAGATAATCATGAAAAGGATATGTCACTGATGGAAAAAGATCCTCAAAGAAAGAGATCTTATCAACAAGACCCCCACCAAAGAGGAGTGCTTTAGATAAAATATCAAATTTCAAATATAAATCAAGCGGGAACAAAGAGTTAATCATCAAGCCCCTTGTAAAACAAGAAGAAGAGAAATCTTTGGAATGAGGGAAATAAATCTAACACTATGGAAAGGGTAAGAGTTTAACAAGAACATAATTTGCAACATAGAGAAGAAGTGATGACTTAGGACAACAAATTCTCATATAAGAAAGTTATCCATAGTCAAAACATCTGTCAATATGATTAAATAATATTGCAATATAAACAAATACCACTAAGCTAAGGAAAGCAGTTCCCTAGACAAAGAGAGAGAAGGAAGAACCTTGTCCCCCAAGGATGAAAGGCAAGGGATACCTTTGCAAAACACATGTCCTAAAAAAAAAAGATATCTTGAATAATAGAAGAGAGAAAACTATCATAATAAAAACTATCAAGATAAATGAAAGAATAACCAATTAAGCTCAAAGAAGGAACATAATGCATTCTAAAAGATGGGAAGGAATATACCCCTTGGCCCCCGGTCTAGAGGAGAAAAGATCTATGTTATATCAGAGTGAGGGGTAAAATTATGAAGAAATCTCAAAGGAGAAATTTATTTTCTTTTATCTTTATGGATCGAGTAATAAGGAGAAGGTACTTTGAAGAATCTTTTCTCATCTACATCATGAACCATAGTTTTAACCTCAACATAAGTGTGGGAAGAACTAGGAATAGCAGATGAAGATTGGGTAATATGGATATTAGGAATTGGATTAGGAAAGATAGGATTAGGATTAGGAGGATTAGGAACACTAGGAAAAGTGTAGGATGTGATATGAATGGAAGACACAACTGGAGGAACACTTGGAACCACAATTGGAAAAGGGTTGGAATAGATATAAGTAATACTATGGTAAGAAGGTTGTGAGGTAGGATCTTGATTTTTCGTAAGTTCACCACTAAGGAGAAGAGTGTTAAGGGAATTCATATCTTTCTCTGCTAATGCCTCATCACTATAAGAAATCCCAAATGGAGGTGAAAGATCTATAATGTCATCTTCTTTCACATAAGGGAAGTGTGTTTTAGAGAATATGTCATCCTTTTGTATGAAAATTTCTTCACAAGAAGGAGATAAATCAATGTATTTATCCCAAATAGGAGGATTATCCACAATGGTTTCATGAGGAAGAGAGTAATCAACATCAAAATCTAAAGGTTCATCCCAAATAGGAGGATTATCCATAACGCTTTCATGAGGAAGGGAGTAATCAACATCCAAATCCAAAGGTTCATCCCAAATAGGAGGATTATCCATAATGGTTTCATGAGGAAAGGAGTAATCAACATCCAGATCCAAAGGTTCATCCCAAATAGGAGGATTATCAACCCTATCCATTAAGTGCATTGTAGGAGTTTCATAAGTCATTAAAGCTTGATCCCTAAAGGGGAAAGTAGGCTCATAGAAAAGACATAGATTAGGAGAAGAATTAACATCAATCCCTAACTCATCTTTGTAAAGGTCAATTGAAGAGGTTGTGGAGGAGGGTGAAATAGGAATAGGATAAATGGAGATCTCATCCAAAAAAATTTCATCTTCACGTCCATGTACCTCGTTAAGGTATCTATCATCTTGAACAACAAAATCCTCATCAAAGTACTCAAAACAAGAATCATACATGTTGAATACTAAAAGAATGAAAATGTAAATGTTTTTGTATTTTTAAAGAAATTTTGCAATTTTTTTTAGATTTTTGAAATATAAATGCAAGGACATAAATAAACCTAATCTTAATGCAAGAAAAGATTAACCACAAATCTAACACAATAGAGCATCTAAATCCACAAAATAAAGGAGAGTAAGTACGTTAGGTTCACCAAAATGAATAGGATGAAATAGGATTCACCCTAAAATGTATGGGGGAAATATGAGATCCACTTCTAAAACCAAATTCCCAAAGGAGAGATCCAAATTGATCAAACAAAAGGTTAATGCACAATCAAATCAATCTATGGAGAATATGAAAAATGAAGAAAACCTTATATTTACCTATAATTGATTTGTTCTTGAAATCTAAAATAATTGAAATACAAATACTAACCTCAAAATAGGGAAAATCTAGAAAATGCCAATTTCTAATGTCTCTGTGTACTTTCAGGCAATTCTGCAACCTGTTTCAAACTAGAAATGCCAAGATGAAGAAAACCCAAAAATCTTTTGTCTTTCTGATAGCAGGTAGTCTTTGACCCTTATAAAAGGTCAAAGGCTACATTTTTTATTTGAAGGTCAATTCTAACTTTGTTCGCACATCTCAGAAGTTCGGTGAAAAGGGTATCTAAATCTATGCTCAGATCCATAGTTCTGCACCTGTACCTGCAAGAAAAATGGTTTTTCTTTTTTTTTTTTTTTTGGGGGGGGGGGGGGGGGTTTGCCTTGGTCAAACCCTAGTTTGGAATCAACCTTAATATTGAAATTGAAATGGAGAATGCTAGCAAGTAGTAGAAGTAGATCTAACACTGAAGCTATGACATTCAATAGATATGCTATTGTATTTGAAATGTAATCAAGTATGTTGATATGAAATCTTGAACATAACATCAACAAATGTAAATCAAACCTCCATGATTGTATGCTTGGAATCCACCTTGAGGGAAGAATGAAATGGATCTTGAAGATGCACAAAGGATCTTGAAGGAAGATCACACCATCATGATGGCTAGATCTAGGGTTTGAATGATGAATCTTGAATGCTTGAACCAAATCCCTTCAATGGCTTGAATTCTTTAATCCTTGATCTTCAATGGAGAACTTGGATGGAGAAGAGGACTTGAATGCTTCCTTGAAAATTCTTGGGAGATGCTTGCTTGACCTTGCTTGAAATATTGAGTTCTTGATGGAAAAAGGTGATTGCCAAACTTGATGGAGAGATCTTTCTCTTGATCATGAAATTGCTTAGAAACTTGATGCAGAAAATGAGAGAGGAAGGCCTCCTTCTATAGTGATCTAGGTCACAAACCTCTAGAGAAGACCGAGATTGAGGAATTAAATCTCAATTAACCTTAACCCCTAGAAATGGGCCCACAATTCAAATTTCACCTTGAATTATGGTCCAATCACAATAACCCATTAAGGAGGGAAAACAATTAAATGAATTTTGAATTAAAACCTTTCTGCACTCTAATCTGAGGGCTTGACATTGATTTTAGGGCCCGCGAGGACCAAATATGAAAAAAGGGGCACAAATTCCAGAGGAGGTCAAAGAAAACCTTGTCACTGACCTAGTCAAGATCGAGCTTGATACTGACCTAGTCAGGATCCATCTCGACTTTGACCCTATGGGCCCAGATCCAGCCAGAATTAGGACAAGAAGTCTCGGGGATGTTCGGAGACCTAGAAATGATAGCAGAATGAGACAGAATGCCAGGTGTAATGCCTACCCTAGTATCTAGATATTTTGGATGGACATGATTATTACTTTGGTACTTTGGATTATATATTTGAACTATGTTATTTAATGATGGGACATTTGATTTCATATTTTTTAGGTTAATAGAGTTTATTATGAAATATTAAATAATTTGAAATAAAATGAAGAATGATTAGAAATAAACTATTTATAAAATGTTTTACATTTGATTTATATTATGATGGATCTAACCCTGCTAACCCCTTATGATTGGATGATTACATTGTTTGATGTGAGTGTAGGATGAGGAGAGGTAGTCGTAGTTACTCCTAGGGGAGGTCCACATGATGTCACACTATACCTCCTTGTTTTCCATTGTTTGTGTATATATATGTATATGCATGTCAGTTGGTGATGTAGGATGCAGGTACAAGCATCACCTCCATCTGGCTACATAGGTCTGAGCGTGGCTTCAAAATCCTTGAACTGCTATTGTGTGGAGATTTAACCAAGCTACTCTTGAGGTTACCCATGGACTTAGATATCTATTAGGTTGATACCCTAGTGGTAAAGTAGAATGCAGTTTATGTTGTGGTCTTGTGTTTAAATGTTGGTCTGAGTTTATGTTATGAGTTAGAATTAACCTTGTTTATATGTATAATTATTATTCTATAATTATGTTATAATTGTTTGTATATGTTATATAGGTATGTGTATATGTGGGTGCACACGCATATACCCATGCTTATGTAAATAATAATATTTGTATGTTTTTATTGGTTGAGTAAATGGTATGTTCTTTATGATAATTAAATAAGGAGAATTAAATAAAGTGTATAAATAAATAAAGAGTGAAAATGATATTAATAATAGTAATAATAAAAGTAAATGTTTTTTTGTAGTAAAAATAGCTATCTAGGAGGGAGTTGAACATGAGACATCCTAGGAGTTAGGCTAGTTGGTCTCCATCTGTGCTATGTGTTTTTCTTGAGAGTTATTTGTTTGAATTTATTCTTATAGTTTTATTTTAAAGCTATTTTAATTAAATTTATTAAAACTTTGTTAAGTCATTTACGGGAATAATTTGGTTGTTCTTCCAATTGACTATGGAAGTTGGAGAACTTTCTTCCTATAAAGAAACTCCTCCAACTAAATATTTGAAGGATAAATATTTGTATTTTGGGGATTGAGGGGGAGTTGGAGTTTTTGGATGATTTTTAAAGTTTTCTACATTGATATTTTTCCAGAAGTTATTTGTAATTTTTTGTGAGATTGAGAGTGTTTTAGTTTGGAGGGAAAGTGTGTGGATTGCTTGGATTTTGATTTCCAGAGGAATCTTTCCAAGAGGCTACCAACTCACTCAAGGTTTGCAGGACTCATAGAGGTGTGCTCCAGACATTGTGAAGTTTCTCCGCAGGACTCCAGGTAGGATCTAGATCTAAGAAGAATCACCTTCTTGCCTGTGTGTATTTGTGGGTGTTTGTGTGTATTATGGAAATCAATAGTGTGTTCTTATGATATTTCAATATTTTTTTGGTTTTATATGTTATGAATTAAATATTGTTAAAAAAACATACTGTGTGCAAGAAGTTTATGACATAGTTTATTTTCTTTGTCAAAACTCTTCCTGGAAGTCTATAATTAATTTTATGATTATAATTTGGTATATTTATTTATGCATATGGGTGTGTATTCTTAAATATATATATTATTCATATGATCTACAAATTTTATGTTGTGAAATGATTTGTAAATAGGATGATAATAAAAAATCTATTAATAGGAATTAGACAAAGTATTCTGGTTTTTTTTTTTTATATACCCGTACTATGTTATAAATAACTTTTTAAAAGTACATTATTTGGAAAATATCTCTGGTGAGAATGTGAATAATTAGGTTTTGTCCAACATATATCAAAATTAGTAAGATCTAATGGTTCAAAAAATAGGTATGCTTACCGCACTGAGACTGTATGTTTTTATGAAAGTCATATAAGTGTTTATAGAAATAGTCAATGCATAGATCCCTGTAGGTTCATTACTTTATAGTACAATCTTCTACCCATCAATATTTATTGCTTTATAATTTATACTACTTTTAGTTTCTCTTTGGACCTAATGTGGAAACTTTAGAGTCATGGATTTCAATGTTGGATAACAATTTGGCTTAGGGATTTGGTTTGTATCTTCCAACCTTGATCATGGTCTTTGTCTGCATCTTTTTACTTCTCTGAATGATTTATTTTATTATTTTAAGTTGATATTAATATTTTACTTAAGGTGTCTTGAGTATGTGACATCCTTTTACTATTCTTATGTTGTTTATGGTTAAGGTTAGGGCTCATCCTAGTGGTCTAAGTACAAAAGAGAGATTCTTAAACCTTTGAAATAAAGCATTTGAAATATTGCAATTCTTTTGTCATGTTTTGGGTAGGGGACTAAGTACCCTAGGTGAGTGGCTCACCATAGGTGTTGGAACCCTAAAGTGGTTACCAAATGATCCTATGGGTGGGTAAGTAAAAAGTGATAACTTAATAATGAATCTAGGAAGGGGGGAAATAAAAGATAATGAAAGAAAATATGTTAATGGCCACATAGTCCTTTTCAAGTACCGGGACCATGGGTAACTGCTAGGGTGGATCCCTATTCATAAAGGGGGGACCGGGGTTACATGGTTGCCAGGGTGGATCCCAATACACAGGTTGTGTGATGACACTCGCTTAGGTGGTATCCTAGAACCTTGACCTCTGTGTTATAGAATGATAATATTTTATGCTCTTTTTGAGTCTTGGATTTCTTTATCTTTTGAGCCTTAGATTGCTTAGGTCCTTGTGAGTATCTTGGTTCTATCTCCTAGCATGGAGGGTGGAACTTCACCAATTTCACATGGTTGGGTGGAAAAAATATTTCGAGGTCATGTTCATGGTTCATGACTTGGATGTGTTCAAATTTATGCATTGATGCAGATATCTATATTTTGTATTATGTATTATTCAAAGAAAAGATGAAAAGATATGTTTGTAATGCCTTTCAACCATTCATGTACTTGTTATTGTAATGAAATCTATTATTAGAAAGATGTAATTGAAAATCAAAGCCATGTAATTGGGAGGGATAGTTTTAGGCTTTGTTTCAAGGATTGTTATTTGAAAGATCAAAGTTGGAAATATATTATGTCATGTTGAAATTATCTTTTCTATCTCTCCTATGTTACAATGAAGAAAAGATTTATTATGCTAAGGTTAAAATGTAGTGGTAAGGAATAGTTATTCAATGTGTAGGAAGGAGAAGTGAAATTAGTATATAAATTAAGGAATGTAATTGTAAATGAAATGTTATTTTCTTACCCTATCTCTTAAGTTCTAAAATGTGAAAGTAAAGAATGGAACTAAAATTCAGTTTGGATAAGTAATGTAAATATGTTAGCAAATGAATTCATTAAGGGAACCTTAAGGAATGTAAATGTGAAGTAGTAATGATGTAATATTAGGAAAAAGAAAATTGTTAGTTGCAATTTTTGGTCATAAGACTTGATTCCTTATGGGTTCCCTGGTGGGGACATTACATTTGGGATTAGAGCTCTGGTTTCTACACTAGGAGCTTAGGATATACTTACATTTGAAACTCAAAACTTTTTAACACATTGAATGCTACTTTTAAACTCTCATGTAAAATTAATATTGCACCACTCTCTCAGGGTGCCTCCCATTACTTGTGGAAGAGCTATGGATATAGCTCAAGAGTCTTCCTCTAGATCTCACCCAGAGAGTTCCCATGGGGAACATGAGGGAGAACAAAATCAAGATAACCATAGGAATGAGAGTTAGAGTAATGACTCAGAGGGAGCCAATCTTAGACAACTTATGCAACAACTTCTGCATAGACTTCACAACCTTGAAAATAGAATCAATGTTGAAGAAGGAAACCAAGCTCAACATCAAGATAGGGAAAGAGAGAGAAGCCCTAGGAGAAGGAAAGTTAGGCAAGAATATAAAGATAGGGATACCATTCATATGAGGGACTTGCTCAAAGTCAAGGTATCCCTCTTCTATGAAAATGAAGGGGGATCTACAACAGAAACCTAGTTGTTTGACCTTGAGAGGTATTTTTATATGCACCCTTTTAGTAGCAATGTCAAGGCTAGATGCACTATTATGAATATGAGGAAGTTTGCATCTACATGGTGGTGTATGGAAGAAGACAAGCTTCAAGTCACCATCAACACTATTTCATGGGAATTGTTCCTAGAAAACTTTAAGGATCGGTTCATGTCTGATCAGTGGAGGCAGGGAAGGGTAGAAGAATTCCACCACCTCGAGCAAGCCAACATGTCAGTGGAAGAGTATGAATGAAAGTTATATGAACTTAAGCCTTTCTCAAGATTTAGAGATGATGGACCCATACTTGTCCAACATTTCATCAGAGGTTTGAATGACTGAATATCAAGAGAGGTGGCAGTCTTAGAACCCCAAAATCTCTGAGATGCCATCACTAAGGCATACCTTGTCAAAAGAAAGGTCAAAGGAAGAGGTGGCTATGCTAGTGGCCAAAAATTCAATGCTGGATCAGGTTCTAAGGGGAACTTTGATCAAGGAAATTCCAACTCTAAGAACCAATAGTTAACTTTCAAAGGTGGACAAAAATTCCCTAAGAATTTTTTTTAGAATAATAACAAAAATAATGGTAAGTTTCAACAACCCTAGAATCGGGGGAATTATCAGACTCAACAAAGGTTTCCTCCTCCACAATCCCAAAATTCTAAAAATTTCAACAAAGGAGGTTATCAACAATCCAGCGCACCTCCTGCAAACAACTTGGGAAGAAATACTAGGTGTTATTCTTATGGACATCAAGGACACATTGTAGTTCATTGCCCTTAATACATGAATCTCACTAATCAAAATCAAGTAGTTTCAGAACCAATAGTAAGAGATGTCGGTTGGTCTCATAGGGTGTTCACCGTAGTGGAACATAGACAAGTAGATCACCAAAACACTATCATAGAAACTTCAGGTTTGTTAAAGGGTAAAACTATTGCTATTCTCTTTGACTCGGGAGCAAATGACTCCTTCATATCTTCTTCTTTGATAGAAAAGTGCAGGCTAGCGGTAGTAGGGCAAGGAGTTAAGTGGTAGGTACAGCTAGCCTCAGGGGCTAAAATGACCACATATTTGTGTGTTCAAGGTTGCAACTTAGGATTAGGACCTTTTTCTACCAATTTTGATCTTCAAGTTATTCCTCTTGGATTATATGGAGTTGTCCTAGGAATGGATTGGTTGAAAGCACATGAAGCTAAGATAGATTGTAGAAAAAATCTCATTCATTGCTTGGATGATTTAGGTAAGCCCAACACAATTTTGGGAATTCAATGACCTATTTCAATCCAAATGATATTGGCTATGCAACTTATGAAATGATTGAGGAAAGGATGCCAACTTCTTACAGTCTCAGTTAATGATTTGATGGAAAAGGAAGATAGAGAAATAATACTCGAGCACCCTTTGCTTCAAGAGTTTGTAGATGTATATCCAACTGAGATTCTGAGAATGCCTCCCAAAAGGGATATTGATTTCTGCATAGAACTCTTAGAAAAAGGATTTATCAAACCAAGTGTATCACCTTGGGGAGCTCCAGTTATCTTTGTTAAAAAGAAGGATGGTTCACTATGGTTGTGCATTGACTATCATCAACTCAACAAAGTAACCATTAAGAATTGGTACCCTTTGCCAAGAATTTGTGACCTGTTTGATCAGATGAAAGGAGCTAAGGTGTTTTCCAAGATTGATATGAAGTCAGGATATCATTAGTTAAGGATTCATGAAGTCGACATTCATCGTATAGCTTTTCATACTCAGTATGGAGACTATGAATTTACTGTAGTACCTTTTGGTCTCACAAATGCACCATCAATATTCATGAGTCTTATGAATGGGGTATTCAGGACCTTCTTGGATAAATTTGTCATAATTTTCCTAGATGATATTTTGGTGTATTATAAGACAGTGGAAGACACATGAGCAACATCTTCGATAGGTGTTATAATGCCTTCATCAGAATCTGTTATTTGCAAACTTGGAGAAGTGTGATTTCTTTCAAACTGAAGTTATGTATCATGGTCATGTTATCTTAGGAGAAGGTATAGTAGTTGATCCCACTAAGATACAAGCTATAGTTGAATAGCCAATCCCCACCAACATCTCAGAGGTTCGTAGTTTCATGGGTTTAGCTGGGTACTACAGATGCTTCATCCAAGAATTCTCTAGAATAGCTCATCCCATCACTTCCTTGCAAAGGAAAGGGAAGAAGTTCATTTGGACTAAGAAATGTTCAGAATCTTTTCAGATCCTAAAGGATAAGTTAACTAGTGCCCCAATTTTGGTGGTACCTGACCCCATTGAAAATTTTGTAGTTTGTACTGATGCCTCCTTGGAAGGCATAGGGGCAGTATTGATGCAAGAGGGAAGAGTTATTGCTTATGAGTCTAGAAAGCTTAAGGACCATGAGCTTAACTATCCCACCCATGATTTGGAGTTAGTAGCTATAGTTCATGCCTTGAATCATTGGAAACACTTCTTATTAGGGATTCAGTTTGAGTTATAGACTAATCACCGAAGCCTTCAATATATATTTACTCAACCTAATCTCAATGCTAGGCAGCATCGATGGATGGAGTTCCTATGTGAGTATGACTTTGAGGTTAGATATATCCAAGGTAAGGAAAATGTGGTGGCAGATGCTTTGAGTAGAAGGAGACTTGAGATATCCATGCTCTCCCTTTTGACTAATTTGAGAGGTCAGATTTTACAATCACTCTCTTCAGATACTTTGTATCAAGAAGTTAAGGCTGAAATTGAGATAGGAAGGGCCTTAGAAGGAAGGTTTTCAGGGTATTCCTTAGAGTCAGATGGACTGCTGAGACATCAAGGCAGAATTTACATAAATCTTTCAGGTGATCTTGGGAGAGTCATCATGGCGGAAGCACATCATGATCCCTATTTAGCTCATTTAGGTGTTAAGAAGATGTATTCAGATCTGAGACAACTATATTTTTGGTCAAGCATGAAGAGGGATATAGCCAATTTTGTGGCTAGGTGTCTAGAATGTCAAAGGGTTAAGGCTGAGCATCATCACCCAGTAGGCCTCCTTCAACCACATTTGAAACCTAAATGGAAATGGGATACAATATCTATGGATTTCATTGTGGGACTACTAGTCACGTATCAGAGACATGATGCTATCATGGTCACTGTGGATAAGTTAACCAAGGTAGGACATTTCTCACCTATGAAATCATCCTATATTGCTACCTCAGTAGCCAGAGTCTTCATGAAGGATATAGTCAGATTACATGGTGTTCCTAGAAAGGTTATCTTTGATAGAGATCCAATATTCACTTTAGAGTTTTGGACCTCTTTGTAGAATGCTTTAGGGACTCAGTTGAATTTTAGTTCGGCATATCATCTAGAAACTGATGGTCAGACATAGAGAATTAACCAAGTGCTTGAGCATATGCTTAGAATGTATGTGATGGATAGACAGACCCATTGGGAAGATTATATGTACTTAGTAGATTTTTCATACAATAATGGCTATCACAATTTGATAGGAATGTCACCATTTCAGGCTCTTTATGGTCATCCTTGTCATACCCCTCTGAGTTGGGATCACTTAGAGGATAGAGTATTGCTTCGCCCTGAGATGTTACAAGATATGAAGCAATAGGTTCAAAGGATCAGAGAACATATTTTGATAGCTTAGGATAGGTAGAAGAAGTATGCTGATGATCACAAGATTGATAGACAGTTCTCTATTGGAGATAAGGCATTTTTGAGAGTCCACCCACGTAAGAGCCCTATCCATTATGGAAAAGGTTCTAAGTTAGCACTGATATTTGTAGGTCCATTTGAGATCCTTGAGAGGATAGGACCGGTTGCTTATGGACTCACCCTACCACTCAGCATAGCATATGTGCATGATGTGTTTCAAATATCCTTACTTAGATAGTATACTCCTGATTTGACACATGTTTTGGATTGGAACACTTTATAGGTAGAGGATAGGCAGCTAGCTTTGGAGCTAGTGCATATACTCCAGCAATGAACTTTGACCCTCAGTGGTCGCAGCATAGAGCAGGTAAGGGTCGAATGAGACCCCGATGATGAGACCTCCACCACTTGGGAGGATGCTAGAAGACTCAAATGTACATATCCATACTTTTTGGTAGGCTTCTAGGAGTAAGCCTAATCCTAGGGGGAGAGGATGTAATGCCCACCCGAGTATCTACATATTTTGGATGGACAGGATTATTACTTTGGTCCTTTGGATTATATATTTGGACTATGTTATTTAATGATGGGACATTTGATTTCATATTTTTTTGGTTAATAGAGTTTATTATGAAATATTAAATAATTTGAAATAAAATGATGAATGATTAGAAATAATATATCTGTAAAATGTTTTACATTTGATTTATATTATGATGGATCTAACCCTACTAACCCCTTATGTTCGGATGATTACACTATTTGATGTGAGTGTAGGATGAGGAGAGGCAATCATAGTTACTCCTACAGGAGGTCCACATGATGTCAAACTCTCCTTCCTTGTTTTCCATTGTTTGTGTATATATATATGTATATGCATATCAGTTGGTGATGTAGGATGCAGGTACCAGGCATCGTCTCCACTTGGTTACATAGGTCTGAGTGTGCCTTCAAAATCTTCAAACTATTGTTGTGTAGAGATTTAACCAAGGTACTCTTGAGGTTACCCATGGACTTAGATATCTGTTAGGCTGATACCCTAGTGGTAAAGTAGAATTTAGTTTATGTTGTGGTCTTGTGTTTCAATGTTGGTTTGAGTTTATGTTATGAGTTAGAATTAACCTTGTTTATATGTATAATAATTATTCTATAATTATGTTATAATTTTTTATATATGTTATATAGGTATGTGTATATGTGGGTGCACACACATATACCCATGCTTATATAAATAATAATAATTGTATATTTTTATTGGTTGAGTAAATCGTATGTTCTTTATGATAATTAAAAAAGGAGAATTAAATAAAGTGTATAAATAAATAAAGAGTGAAAATGATATTAATAATAGTAATAATAAAAGTAAATGATTTTTTGTAGTAAAACTAGCTATCTAGGAGGGAGTTGAACTCGAGACCTCCTAGGAGTTAGGTTAGTTGGTCTCCATGTGTGCTATGTGTTTTTCTTGAGAGTTATTTGTTTGACTTTCTTGTTATAGTTTTATGTTAAAGCTATTTTAATTAAATTTATTAAAATTTTGTTAAGTCATTTATGGGAATAATTTGGTTGTTCTTCCAACCAACTATGGAAGTTGGAGAAGTTTCTTCCTATAAAGAAACTCCTCCAACTAAATAGTTGAAGGATAAATATTTGTATTTTGGGGATTGAGGGAGAGTTGGAGTTTTTGGAAGATTTTTAAAGTTTTCTATATTCATATTTTTTTGGAAGTTATTTTTAATTTTCTATGAGATTGAGAGTGTTTTAGTTTGGAGGGAAAGTGTGTGGAAACTTTAGAGTCATGGATTTGAGTGTTGGATAACTGTTTGGCTTAGGGGTTTGGTTTGTATCTTCCAACCTTGATCATGGTCTTTGTCTGCATCTTTTTACTTCTTTGAATGATTTATTTTATTGTTTTAAGTTGATAATAATATTTTACTTAAGGTGTCTTGAGTATGTGACATCCTTTTACTATTATTATGTTGTTTATGGTTAAGGTTAGGGCTCATCCTCGTGGTCTGAGTACACAAGAGAGATTCGTAAACCTTTGAAATAAAACATTTGAAATATTGCAATTCTTTTGTCATGTTTTGGGTAGGGGACTAGGTACCCTAGGTGAGTGGCTCACCATAGGTGTTAGAACCCTAAAGTGGTTACCAGATGATGCTATGGGTGGGTAAATTAAAAGTGATAACCTAATAATGAATTTGGGAAGGGGGGAAATAAAAGATAATGGAAGAAAACATGTTAATGGCCACATAGTCCTGTTGGAGTACCGGGACCATGGGTAACTACCAGGGTGGATCCCTATTCATAAAGGAGGGACCAGAGTTACATAGTTGCTAGGGTGGATCTCAATACATAGGTTGTGTTGTGACACTCACTTAGGTGGTATCCTAGAACCTTGACCTTTGTGTTATAGTATGATAATATTTTATGCTCTTTTTGAGTCTTAGATTTCTTTATCTTTTGAGCCTTAGATTGCTTAGGGCCTTGTGAGTATCTTGGTTCTATCTCCTAGCACAGGAGGTGAAACTTCACCAGTTTCACATAGTTGGGTGGCAAAAATATTTCGAGGTCTTATTCATGGTTCATGACTTGGATGCATTCAAATTTATGCATCGATGCAGATATTTGTATTTTTTATTATGTATTATTCAAAGAAAAGATGAAAAGATATGTTTGTAGTGCCTTTTGGCTATTCTTGTATTTGTTATTGTAATGAGATCTATTATCAGAAAGATGTAATTGAAAAGCAAAGCGATGTAATTGGGAGGGATAGTTTTAGGCTTTGTTTCAAGGGTTGTTATTTGAAAGATCAAAGTTGGAAATATATTATGTCATGTTGAAATTATCTTTTCTATCTCTCCTATGTTCCAATGAAAGAAAACATTTATTATGCTAAGGTTAAAATGTAGTGGTAAGGAATAGTTATTCAATGTGTAGGAAGGAGAAGTGAAATTAGTATATAAAGTAAGGAATGTAATTGTAAATGAAATGTTATTTTCTTACCCCATCTCTTAAGTTCTAAAATGTGAAAGTAAAGAATGGAACTAAAATTCAATTTGGATAAGTAATGTAAATATGTTAGCAAATAAATTCATTAAGGGAACCTTAAGGAATGTAAATGTGAAGTAGTAATGATGTAATATTAGGAAGAAACAAATTGTTAGTTGAAATTTTTGGTCATAAGACCTGATTCCTTATGGGTTCCCTAGCGCGGACATTACACCAGGGATAGGCATAAAATCCTATGATGACTATGATGAAGGCCATGAGGACCTATTTTTAAGTCCTACCTATTAGTCCATTTTCCTGTCATTGCAAAATCTTATGAAAATGGCTTCTTCCCTACAAATGTTTTTGAAAAGTGTCCTGCCCTATGTTCTTTAATGTGTCACCTTGCTCCAGCCCAAATTTGCATGTGCTGAATCACAAAATCCTGAAGGTTGTTCAAGTTCTGAGGTCTGCAAAAAAAATTTTTAAAATTTGCCACAGTATCAAAAACCCATAGTATTTTTGAAAATCCATGATGTTTTCGACCTGTGTTGTTTTCAACCTTGTGCTTCCTACTTTTGTGTGCTAATCCTTTGGTGTTGAAAACCCTGTGTATTTTTAGTCATTCTTTGTGTCAAATACTTTATTTGTTTTTGACCTTGGTCTTAGCTACACAAGTGCAATGGATGGTGCAGCCCAGTCTTTGTAGGGTGTTAGTCGCGCTTTCTCTAAGTCTCCAGGTGGTTACATCTTTTATTCAGTGATCTGACAACTGTGTTGTCGCACAATCTCTTCACTTTTAGTGGTTATCTGCTAATATCTCACGACCTAGCAGGCGGTTAGTCACGTAGTCGCTGAATGCTTAGTAGTCATGTGGCAGCCTTTCTTCTAATTGCTTTAGCATGGTTAAAGTTCAGACAAGATTGACAATTGTTGTATGTTCACGTGGTGAAGATGCGCAATGTTTATCCTTCACACTCTTGCGACAGCCATTGGATTTTTCTTGCAGGATAGAGATGTGGGTCCAGATCTGCGCATATTCTTATTGGTTGTCACATGGCCACATGTTAGAGTTTCCTAACATGCAATCATGCAACTATTTTCCATGTATCTACATGGATCCCAGTCTTCTACAGTGTTTAGTTACTTAGTAGTTAAGTTTTCATTTCGTGACCTAGCGACTAACGGTTATCTCCTTGTCGCTTGATTCTGGTAGTTAAAGGGCTAACATTTGGTGACTTGGCTGGTGGTTAGGTTTGCCTTAGTTGCGTGGTCACGTGATGGTAGGCCTAGATTTTCAAAGCTTTTAGAGGTGGGGTCTCTTCAGCGGTAATTGCGCTGGTGGTTATGTGGTAGCTTGTGATTGGTTGCCGCATGATCGCATGTCAAAGTTTCCTGACATGCGATCATGCAATCTGTTGACACCTGTGTTGTGGTCCTGCTATCAAACAAGGAGGGTAGCATGGAAAATCTAGTGGTTGGCATATGATCTCATGGGAGGTTTCAAAACCCATGCGATCATGTGTTTGCCATTCAATTTCGAAGGCTTATTTACAGGTGGCATCGCAGTTGTGGAGTTAGAGGTGGGGTTGATGGGTTTATAAAGTAACTAAAAGGCCGAAAAATCTTGTGGTTGTCATATTACCACTTGGGTAAGGTGCGAGATAGATAGTTTGGTGAAGTGGCGACAACCATCAATCATGTTTAAAATCTGAGGCCTATGAAGGAAGATTGATCGGACGGCTGTGATATAAAGTTGGTAAAGGTTTTAATTTTGGCCATTATTTCTCTACTGGCACCAAAGAAGTGACTGTTGGGATTTAAATTCAAATTCTCTAAGGGTTTGCAGCAACAAGAAGGATTGGTTTTTATTGCTTTCATGGCCAGATTTGACTGGTTTGGTGGCACTTGTTGCTGCGATGTGGTCCAAAGTGTTTGATAGCTGATTACAGGGATTTGTACCATAAAGGAATGATACAATCTAGCTCAAGGTGTATTTTTAGGACTGGATGTGTTTCCCGCCCCTGAATTAAATTCTTGATTATTTCTAGTAGGTTGGGTGGTTGAAACCTTAACCCTCGTCATCCGTAGCTTGTTGCAAATTTTCAAGATGACTAGGGGGTATAAGTTGTAGACTTTTTGTGTTTGCAGGGGTTCCAATTCTTTTGGTTTTGGTCCCAGATTGTTGATAGTGAAAATTTGAACAAGGAGAACCTGGATTTTGGGTTTGTTTCCTTTGTGCATTTTGTCATTTGGTAATGTATTGATTTTGCAAGTCTTAGTGAGAATATTTTGGATTCTAATCTCATATTGGTGTATGTCTTTTTGTTTCTCTCTTGAGCTCATATATGCTGATTGCACAAAGTGGGTTAGCATATGGTAAACAAAGAGTATTTTGGGGTTATCTTGGAGTTCCTAACAAAGTTAGGATTAAAGTCTTTAAGGTAAGTCCAGTGAGTTCATAGCAAGATAAGGATTTGATGTCCCGATATGTGAGTGAGGAGAGTAATAGGCAAAGCACTTACTCTGAGTCTATATATGTTTGAGTTAAGGTTTTAGGATGATATAGGTTGTTAAGCGACTCTCTACCCTGGGATAAGGCACTGATCCATTGTCTGGAAGTAGTCCATCATCAGCAATCACACACATAATTAAATGATAAACATTTCAATCAGATAGTAAAGGGTATAGTTATATATATTATTTAGAGACTGCTTTGAAGAAGTGAGTCAAGGGTACACCCGCCTGAACATTGAGGCTCAAAGTGTAGGAGGATCTCCTCGGTCCTTGTTAATTGGCCCTCTTCCTTGTAGACTTTGGAGTGATGATAGAGTCAGAGTTTCATTATAGTTATACATCAAAGTATAAATCTACAAGTTTTGAAGATCAAAGGGAACAACCAACAAAATGGTGACTTTGCTGGGGAGGATGATTATGAAGATATGCATATGTTAGGCCTCTGGTTGCAGTCATATTGAAGTATTCAAAATCTTATTGACTAGATAGACCTGCCCATCCAAGATATCAACAAGACCATGAATCTACTGGTGAGAATCTAGAGAGGAAGGTTGTAAGTGTGTTCTTGTTTTCCTGTTGTGTTTCAAAGATTTCCCATCTAGGTGGGTGGTGACTCAAAGGTTAGAACAAGTGTTGTATATTGATAAATCATGGATAAGAGGAGAAATACTAGGTCTTTTGTTAGAAAGAATCTAGAGGCCACTTTGGAGCAGCTACCTAGACAAGAAAAGAAGAGCTAGATTAAAAAGAGTGGTGAGTCTACTAGTGCTCCCATGAAATAACAAAGAAATGCTAGAGCTAGAGTTCCACATGTATCCTCAAGTGAGGATGGTTCACAAGATAGATTTTCTAGATTAGATGGTGGTCACTCTGAAGAGAGATTCTATGATACCCCTGAGGCTACATTTTAGGACAAAGGTCCATTGCCTACAGGTCAAAATGAACAAAATAGAGATATGGGTTTAGAGGTTGACCTGGATCTTGATGAAGATCATTTTGGAAGAGAACCCATGAGACATAGGCAAGTTCACTTCCCATATCAAAATCTTCCTGATATGGATGTGTCATCTGGTTTTGATGACATTATAGTGGATCCTGATGACTTGAATGCACTAAGGTTGTAGTTGGCAAAGTAGGATGCCATACATAAAAGATTACAGGAGGAGAGAGAGGCTAAAATGGTGAATATTTTAATAGAGAGGTAGTCTCTTCTTAGAAAAATAAATGAAATGAAGGAGAGAAACAAAATGCTTTCTTCTGCTCCTAGAAATCTACATCATGATGTTTTTGGTGATCTTGATGCCTTGAGGAGTGAGCAAGAGTGCTTGCTTCAGGATCATGAATTTGATAGGGAGGGCCCTGTGGTTAGACAAGTGCAAAGTTATGTCCCTTTGCCTAAAGATAAAGATGGGCATAGGATCACTAGACCTGCTGTTATCATTAATGAAAAAGGAAAGTAGAAGATGGTGGGTGACCAAGCAAGCAAATCAGTGAAAATACCAGGGATCCCACCACCTGATTCAAATAAGGACACTGAAATGGAGAGAAGGAGAAAAGAAGATGAGGACCTTGCAAGAGAACTAGAGAAAGCTGAGGTTGACGCTTCCATTGCAAAAAAGAAAAGGAAGATCCAATTTTTGAGGGCTTCTTCAGCTAATGCTCTTGGCCCATCTGCTATTGAACTAGGTATGCTGTCTATGACTACTATTATTCCACTTAGTAATGCTACTAGTTCATTTCCTTCTTCATCTACTAGGATAGGTGCAGATCCTAAGTAGCAGTCAGATGCACAAATAAATTTAGATGCTAATGTTGATCCTAGGGTTAACATTAGTTTGAGCTTTCAAAGAAGACCTATGCAACTAGAACACTATAGGCAAATAAGTTTTGATGGGATTCATGGCTATCCAAATGCTTTTCCAGATGATATTAGAGATAAGGTACCTAAGTTTGCTAGTAATAATGCTATTAGTTGTGAAGAGCATCATAGGTTATTTGTTGATATGCTTAATGATTATGAGGTAGAGCATGAGGATGTAGTCATGAAACTATTTGTTCAAATCTCTAATGGAGGATGCTAGAGATTGGTTTAAGAGGCTTCTTGATAGATGTATTGATACTTGGGACTCTTTTGAAAAATGTTTCAAAGAGCAGTATGGTGATAGGCCTAATGCTAGTTTCATGTTGAATGAATTCAACACCATAAGGAAAAATCAGAATGAGTCTGCAGCTAAATTCAACATGAGATTTCAAAAGGGTATGCATAAGTTGTTCCAAGTTATGCGGTTAGATGACAATGTTTGTCTAACTAAATACTTCAATGCATTTGATGGGAAGATGGGATATTTATTGAGGGATAAAGAACCAAGAACTCTTAGGGATGCTTTTAGGATTGCTGTCAATATTGAGAACAACATGAAAATATCAGGAAAATTGGGTGGAAAGAGAAATGAGCCAAAGTTGTTTGGGGACAAGAAATATAAGAAAGAAAATGATAAGAATGTTGGATCTAAGAGACAAGAGGAAGATAAATTGGATAAGGTGCTTAATGCATTGAAGGATTTGAAGGCACCTAAAAATAGGAACATTAGTGCTCCTACCAATGAAAGGCCTCAATTCAACAACAATTTCAATAAATAGAATAGACTGCAGAACTACCCCTACAATACCCAATGGAAGGATGGCAAGCCTATTATCCCTGTTGCAAGAGGAAAGAATGACAGAGGTGTCCCTGACCCTCTGCATAAGGCTTCAATAAATGTCATGGAGAACATATCTTGGTGTGTTGCATGCCAGTCCCCTCATTCTACAGAGCATTGTGTGGTTGCACAATCTATGGCTGCAAATCAAGATTGTGGCAATGAGGAGATAGAACAAGAAGAAGAACAAGATGATGTTGGATGCAACGTGGTTTCTTCATATCTAGGATATGAAGATGATTTTGATTTCAATGAAGAGGTAGATGTAAATGTGAATAGACATAATCATGCCCTTTTTCATCAAGAGGTTTTTTCTGATGGTGAATGCATTGATCAGAAAACATGTAACATGAACTCTTCTCCCAAGCCAGTAAATTTGAGAAGACCTTCTATAGAAGAGATGGATAGGATTACTGTAGAAATGATTGCCCAGGTGCAAACTAGAGGCATGGTAGCAAGGAATACAAATGAGAAAGCTATAGGAATGTTTATAAAGAGTACCAACTCTGGAGAACCTAATGAGAACAAATCAAAGGTTGATCACATGGTGAAATTCAAGAATGTAAAAGGTAAGCATTGTGAGCCTAAGGGAGTTGGAATTGAAAAGGTCTCTAGTGAGATTGAGAAGCCAGTTAACACAATGGCTAGGATTGAAAAAGTGAGAGTGGTCAGTACACCTAATGTGTCCAACAAGCAAAAGGACGTTAAGGCAGTGCAGATTGAGATTCTCGCTTCTACCCCTATTGACATGTTATCTGTATTGTCACAAATTACAGTTAAGGTTCTATTGTCAAAATTGTTGAGGATCCCTGAACATAAAGATAAAGCTATTGCATGGGTTGGTAATACTCACAAAAATGATACTTCATGCAATGGATCTCACGATAAAGCTTTGAAGGATGTTGCTACTCAGGGAATTGTGTCTCAAATTTCTCTAATATATTTGGACAGTTCTATCAATGCCAGCCTTGAAAATATTGACCCATTCTTCTTAAGTGTTCTTGTGAATAGGATGAAGTTAAGAAATTGTATGATTGATAGTGGTGCCTCTAATACTGTCATGCCTTTCAAAATCATGGAGAGGTTGGGCCTTAAATTTGATACAGTGCAGGGTAGGTGTTGTGCAATGGATCAGAGGGAGGTACCAGTTATTGGGACTATCAATGCAATGCCATATAGGTTGGCAACATATCCAGAGAAAGATCTAACAATGAGTGTTTTAGTGGTGGATATCCCTCCTCATTATGGGATGTTGCTGTCTAGAAGGTGGAGTGCTACCATGGGTGGAAGTTTACAGTGTGATTTGTCCTATGGAAATTTCAAGATTGATGATCAGTTTGTCAAGATTGAATGAGAGCCAAGAGTATGCCACATGATTGAGAGAAACATAGATAATGAAACTACATGTTTTGTGGATACTAATGTTAATGCTTTTAGGGTAGAGATCCCTGTATTTGAAAATGATAATATTTTGTCACCTATCTCTATTGAAGTAGGTGCTGATTTTGTGAAGAGTAATTTGTGGGTAATGTACTTTGATGGTGCAAGTTGCAAAGATGGTGGAAGAGTAGGTATTTCACTCATTTCTCCTGATGGAAACACCTTCAAGTTCTCTTTCACATTGAATTTTTTTTGTACCAATAATATAGCAAAATATGAGGCCTTGTTGTTAGGATTGAGGTTGGCACAAAAGCATGGTATTAAATGTCTAAATGTTATTGGTGATTCTGAGTTGGTGGTGTCCCAATTCAGGTCAGTGTATGCTTCCAAGAATAGAAGGTTGAAATAATATAGGAATGCAGTTTGGGATTTGATTGAACATTTTGATGCCTTCAATATTGAGTGGAAGGATAGGAATAACAACAAGGTGGCTGACTTGTTAGCCAATGTTGCAATCAATCCCAATGATGTCACATTCTCTGGTATCTCTAAAGTTGAAATTCAGGCTAGGCCTAGTATACCAGATAATGTTGAATATTGGCAAGTTTTTGAGGATGATAATGATATTTTGAAGTTTATGGATTGCAAGGATCAGTATCATGGTCAGGAATTTGATTGTTCAACCTTGGTTGAGTCAGTAGGAGAAAGGGAGGTTGTCTTAGGAAATGAGGTCATTCAGCTTTGGACTAACAAGGTGCCCAAGGGGCTTGTTGTTTTGGAGACTATCTTTGACAACCAAGATAGAGTTCAAAAGAATATCAAAGGAGAAGATCATGCTAATCTTGAAGAGATAAATCTTGAATCACATGAGGCACCTAAGAAAGTATACATTGGTAGAGATATATCTCAAAAGGTAAGGAGACCTTTGATTGAATTATTGAGGAAATTCAGGCATGTTTTTGCATGGTCATATGATGACCTAAAGGTTTATAGAGAGGATTTATTTCAGCTTGTTATTCCATTGAAAGAAGATGCTAAACATTTTTGAAAAAACTAAAGGCCTATTAATCCTACTTTGGCACCCAAGATGCAAGAAGAATTAATGAAGTTGAGAGATGCTGGCATTATCAAGCCTATAAGGCATTCTTCTTGGGTGTCAAACCTTGTTCCTGTAAGAAAAAAGAATGGTGACATCAGGCTTTGTGTGGACTTCAGGAATTTGAACATCAGCTCATTGAAAGATAATTATTGTTTGCCCAATATGGAGGCTATGTTGCAGAGAGTAACCAGATCAAAATTGATGTCAATGATGGATGGTCTCTCTGGCTACACTCAGGTCATTGTCAAGGAATTAGAACAATTCAAGACAGCCTTTACAACACCTTGGGGAACATATGTCTATGTGAGAATGCCTTTTGGTCTCACAAATGCTGGTGCTACTTTTCAAAGGGCAATGGATGTTGCCTTTTTAGATTTTATCAATACTTTCCTTGTTGTATATCAAGATGATTTGACTACCTATTCCAAGAGGGAAGAGGACCATTGTGCTCATTTAGAAAAAATATTTGTGAGGGCCTTGAAATTTGGCATTTCTTTGAACCCAAAGAAATGTGTTTTTGGTGTCACAGAAGGTAAGTTACTTGGCCACTTAGTTGGGATGCAAGGAGTGAGAATTGACCTTGAGAGGGTAACAGCCATTGATAAAATTTAGAGACCAAAGAATGTTAAAGGGATTCAGTCCTTCTTTGGTCAGGTCAATTTTCTAAGGAGGTTTGTGACAAACTTTGTAGAGGTTACTAGACCTATTTCCAAGATGTTAAAGAAGGGATCTGTAATCAATTGGGAGGGTGATCTTGATGAGGCCTTCAAGAACATCAAGTAGGCTATCAAAGATGTACCAGTGCTTATGGTACCTGATTATAATGTCCCAATGAATATCTTTTCCTTTTCATCTTTTCATACTATTGCTGTAGTTTTGTTACAAAAGAATAAGGATGGTTTTGAGTAGCCTATAGCATTTTTCTATAAGTCTTTGCAGGTTGCAGAATTAAAGTATGACATAAATGAGAAACAGGCTTATGCACTTGTGAAAGCAATCAAGGCTTTTAGGTGTTACTTGATGGGAGCAGTTGTGATTGCTTTTGTGCCAAGTGCGGCTGTGAAGGATATTTTCTCATAGCAAGAGGTGTCTGGAAGAAGGTGTAGATGGATCAATAGGATCCAGGAATTCAATGTTGATAACCAAATCACTAAGTTGGTTAGAGGTCAAGGATTGGCAAAACTGATGGCTCAATCCAATCTAGATGCAAACCAAGTAAATCATTCTGAAATTGATTATACATGTGATATGGATGATTGTATTTGGTATCAGGATATTATTTACTATTTGAGAAATATGAGGTGTCCAGATAGTATGAATGATAATCAAAAGAGGACATTGAAGTTACAAGCCATCAAGTATGTAATTGTGAAATGTAAGTTGTTCAGAAAAAATTTGGATTGCATACTGTTGAAATGTGTAGATGAGAATCAAGCTAATGTATTATTGAAGGAGATGCATGAGGGAGTTTGTGGTGGACATTATATGGGTAAAACAACTACTCATAAGATCTTGAGAGTAGGATTTTGGTGGCCCACAATCTTCAAGGATGCAGAACAGTTGGTAAGGAGATGTGATGCTTGTCAAAGGTTCTTTGGTAAGCTTAAGTTTTCAGGTAATGTACCATTAAAGCTAGTAGAAGTTCAGACTCCTTTCAACAATGGAGAATTGATTTCGTAGGGGAGATACCAAAAAATTCAAGTGGAGGACATTCATGGATCTTAGTTTCCACTGATTACTTTACAAAGTGGGTAGAAGCTATACCTACAAGGAATGCGACTAGTAGGGTGGTAATTGACTTTCTGATGAATAATATTATTACAAGGTTTGGGTGCCCTGAGAAGATAGTGAGTGATAATGCTATGTGCTTCAGGTCTACCAAATATAAGGGCTTTTGCAAAGGTTTGGGAATTCAGATTTATAATTCTTCACCTTATCATCCACAAGGAAATCGTCAGGCAGAATCTACCAATAAGAGTCTGATTAAGATCTTGAAGAGAATCCTTGAGAAAAATAAGAGGGCATGGAATTCAAAGCTACCATTAGCTTTATGGGCTGATAGGGTAACTGTGAAGAGGGCAATTGGTTGTGCACCATTTGACTTGGTATATGGAATTCATGCTAGAATGCCTCAGAATAACTTATTGGAGATGTACAAGTTTGTACAGTTATATGATGATGACATTGATAATGAAATGCAGTTGAGAATTGAGGACCTCATTAGGTTGGATGAAACTAGAAGAGAATCAGTTGCAAGGAATGCCAAATCATAGTTGCAGGTTAAGAATTTATATGATAAAAGGACTGTTGACATGAAGTTTGAACTTGGTGATTTGGTGTTAGTTTGGAATGCTAGATTGGAGGATAGGGGGAAGTATGGTAAATTTGATCCCATCTGGTTAGGGCCATATCTGATTCATAAGAAATCAGGCCAAGATTCTTACATCATCAAGGATTTTAATGGTGATATTCAAGAGTTGCCAGTTCATGGACAATTCTTGAAGAAGTACTTCTTTTGAAGTACTCTATTTTCCATGAACAGTAGTTAGGGTTGTACATTTTGTAAATCTCTGTATATAGGTTGCTTGCCCCTGCCCTGTTTTTCCCTGGTCTTTCAGTTTTTGGTCCGGCTACTTATCTTGCCCTGCTTGTTCCTTGCTATCTAAAATTTTTATGCTGTGGGTGGTTTGCTCTCCCAAAAATCTTGAATTCTCGCATGGGCACAAGTTACCCATCGTACCCAACCAGAGCCACTGTTAGTCCATTTTCCTATCATTGCAAAATCTTATGAAAATGGCCTCTTCCCTGCAAATATTTTTGTAAAGTGTCCTGCCCTGTGTTCTTCAATGTGTCACCTTGCTCCAGCCCAAATTTGCTTGTGCTAAATCAAAAAATCCTGAAGGTTGTTCAAGTTCTGAGGTCTACAGAAAATAATTTCAAAAATTTGCCATAGTGTCAAAAACCCACAGTATTTTTGAAAATCCATGATGTTTTCGACCTATGTGTTGTTTTCAACCCTGTGCTTCCTACTTTTGTGTGATTATCCTTTGGCGTCGAAAACCCTGTGTGTTTTCGGTCATTCTCTGTGTTGAATAATTTGTGTGTTTTTGACCTTGGTCTTAGCTGTGCAGGTGTGATGGATGGTGGGGCCCAGTCTTTGCAGGGTGTTAGTCACACTTTCTCCAAGTCTCTAGGTGGTTACATCTTTTATTCAGTGATCTGGAGACTATGTTGTCATGCAATCTCTTCACTTTTGGTGGTTATCTGCTAACATCTCACGACCTGGCGAGCGGTTAGTTGTGTAGTCACCAAATGCTTGGCAGTCATGTGGTAGCCTTTCTTCTCATTGCTTCAGCATGGTTAAAGTTCAAACAAGATCGACAGTTGTCATATGTTTGTGTGGTGAAGATGCGTGATGTTTATCCTTCACGCTCTTACGATAGCCGTTGGATTTTTCTTGTAGTGTAGAGATGTGGGTCTAGATCTATGCATGTTCTTATTGGTTGTTGTATGGCCACATGTCAGATTTTCCTGACATGCGATCATGCGACCATTTGCCATGTATCCGCATGGGTCCCAGTCTTCTACAGTGTTTAGTTACTTGGTGGTTAAGTTTTCAGTCCGCGACCTGGCGACTAACAGTTATCTCCTTGTCGCTTGATTCTGGTGGTTAAGCGGCTAACATTTGGTGACTTGGCTAGCTATTAAGTTTGCCTTAGTTGCATGCTCGCATGATGGTAGGCCCAGATTTTCAAAGCTTTTAGAGCTGGGGTCTCTTCGGCAGTGACTACATTGGTGGTTATGTGGTAGCTTGTGATTGGTTGCCACATGATCGCATGTCAGAATTTCCTGACATGTGATCATGTGATCTGTTGACACCTATGCTATGGTCCTACTATTAGATGAGGAGGGTAGAATGGCAGATCTAGTGGTTGGCGTATGATTTCATGCGAGGTTTCAAAACCCATGAGATCATGCACCTGTCGTTCAATTTCGAAGGCTTATTTACAGGTAGCATCGCCATTGCGGAGTTAGAGGTGGGGCCGATGGGTTTATAAAGTAACTAAAAGGCCAACAGATCTTGTGGTTGTCATATTACTACCAGGGTAAGGTGTGAGGAAGATAGTTTGGGGAAGTGGTGACAACCGTCGATCGTGTTTAAAATCTAAGGCCTGAGAAGGAAGATTGATCAGACGGCTATGATATAAAGTTGGTAAAGGTTTTAATTTTGGCTGTCATTTCTCTACTGATGCCAAAGAAGTGACTATTGGGATTGAAATTCAAATTCTCTAAGGGTTTGCAGTGACAAGAAGGACTGGTTTTTATTGCTTTCATGGCCAGATTTGATTGGTTTGGTGGCGCTTATTGCTGCGATGTGGTCCAAAGTGTTTGATAGCTGATTGTAGGGATTTGTACCATAAAGGAATGATACAATCTTGGCTCAAGGTGTATTTGTAGGATTGGATGTGTTTCCCGAACCTGAATTAAATTCTTGATTGTTTCTAGCAAGTTGGGTGGTTGAAACCCTAACCCTAGTCATCTGTAGCTTGTTGCAAATTTCCAAGATGACTATGGGGTATAAGTTGTAGACTTTTTGTGTTTGCAGGGGTTCCAATTTTTTTGGTTTTGGTCCCAGATTGTTGATAGTGAAAATTTGAACAAGGAGAACCTGGATTTTGGGTTTGTTTCCTTTGTGCATTTTGTCATTTGGTAATGTATATATTCTGCAAGTCTTAGTGAGAATGTTTTTTATTCCAATCTCATATTGGTGTAGGTCTTTTTGTTTTTCTCTTGAGCTCATATATGTTGATTGCACAAAGTCGGTTAGCATATGGTAAACAAAGAGTATTTTGGGGTTATCTTGGAGTTCCTAACAAAGTTAGGATTAAAGTCTTTAAGGTAAGTCCAGTGAGTTCATGGCAAGATAAGGATTTGATGTCTTGATATGTGAGTGAAGGGAGTAATAGGAAAAGCACTTACTCTGAGTCTATATATGTTTGAGTTAAGGTTTTAGGATGATATAGGTTGTTAAGTGACTCTCTGCCCTAGGATAAGGCACTGATCCATTCTCTGGAAGTAGTCCATCATCAGCAATCACACACACTATTAAATGATAAACATTTCAATCAGATAGTAAAGGGTATAGTTATATATATTGTTTAGAGACTCCTTTGAAGAAGTGAGTCAAGGGTACACCCGCCTGAGCATTGAGGCTCAAAGTGTAGGAGGATCTCCTTGATCCTTGTTAATTGGCCCTCTTCCTTGTAGACTTTGGAGTGATGATAGAGTCAGAGTTTCATTATAGTTATACATAAAAGTATAAATTTACAAGTTTTGAAGATCAAAGGGAACAAACAACACTACCTAGAAAATAGAGCCATGTAAGAGGGAAATTAAGGAGAATCCTCAGGATCCTAACCCTAATTTTGCCTAGAATGAAGAAATCAAGTGCAGAAAAGAAGTGGAAAGGGGGGAGAAAGCTAGATTAAAGAAAAGATCAATTCAAGGCATTTGATATGATCCCAAACCACTTACTCAAAGGGATAAACACTCTTAACATGGAAGTGCTTCCATTTTAAGATCATACACTTTTCAACAATGATCTCTGGAATCATGTACCTTATTTGTATCTTAGCCTTGAAGGTCTTCAATTCCAATGTGATGTAGTCTCTCAATGTACTCTCAGTGGATGCATTGTTAGATATCTGTGGCATGGTTGCAATGGACTTGTCCAAATACATATCTGATACTTTCCCAACTATATGAAGGTACATGTAAATGATTAAAGACCCAAACCTAAATATTTTGGTCTTATCATGCTTGATGGCCTTGATGTTATCAATCTGATGTGTGCACAAGATCTCATAGAGATTGAACTCCCCATATTCCTTTATCAATCTGATGGTAGCTAGAATTGTGCCCATAAACACACTATTCACCCTACTGGTGTGATGAAACATGTATCCAAGTATCAGAGACATCAATTTGATGTCAGATTGTTCAATAGGCTCAATTGTCATTCCACACCTATCACTCCTTGACTTACATGTTTTCTCAACAATATTTCTAACATCCTTTCCCATAGGAAGGATGACACCTATCCTAGAATGGCTTGTCATCTCATATATCAAGTCACTGGTGATTCTTACTAGAAAATCACCTATCTAGAATAATTCATCATGAATTCTACTCAATAGTATCTTAATCCATTTAGTCTCATAGAATTCATATGTCATAGCATACTCAACTATAGGGTGATTATTCCACTTAAAATATTCATCCCTAAATGTTTTATTGGGTTTCAACATGGTATCCATGTGTGCCCTTAATTTATCAAACCCTATTGGTTCTTTCTTGCAGTAGATGTATGCCCTAATGTCCTCGACATGCATAACACCCATAGGCCTGCGCGAGAATGCTCCCTCTAAATCATCTAGGGTTGACTTAAATGGATGCTTCTTAAATACATAGCTCTTCTTCTCTACAACATCATAAACTATGGGAGTGGCCATGAATTACTTGTTTAATTGCTTTCCAACTGATCTCTGAGATAATCTAAAGATTTCTAAATCAGCACGACAAACTAGGGTTTCTGCAACTAACCAAATGCACTGCTAATTATTGCAAATCACTGATAGATCATTGTGAAAATCTTCACAACAAATTCTAAGGCTCTTTATACTCTACAATCACTCTGAATTCAAATGCAATGAATAATCAAACAACTTTTTCTGTACTTAAAGTGAAAATTCCATCATTAATGCTTGCCACATAAACTAGGCTGTCACTTCAAACTTTCCAACTTGAGTTCTGCTACCAATCAGTATGTGTGCTCTTGCACAAAGGTTAATTTATACTCCAAAAGCTTAAGTCCAGAGGCACATGCTCTGAGAATGAGTATACCAGCCATGTAGGGGTCCAGAGCTAAATTAGCTCCCCTATGACCCTGAGGGCCATTCATCCAAATGTAGAGGGTGTGTCCACTTGGGATGCATCCAATACATACTCATTAGTCTTGTCCTTCTTCTTCTTTGACCAAATCAAGATCACATCTTCTGAGGCTTTGACAAAATTAACTTCTCCTTCAGGATCCAATACTGATTCTTTGGCCTTTTTAGGGCTTTCCTCACCTTGCATCCTTGATCTATAGAACTTTGAGATATGTCCAGCCTTGTTACAAGAGTGACAAATGACTAGAGGTATTATATTCCTCGGCACATTGACATGAGTCACCATTTTACATGTTCTAGCTGAGTGACCATTATAGTTACATATTTGACATGTAACATTCTGAGAACTTCTTACATTTGTTTGATTTTCATTTCTCTAATCATGTTGAATCATGTTCTTACTAGTCTTGCAATTCATAGCTCCATGACCAAATTTATTGCATGAATAACAGTAACCATTAAAAGGTCTTACCTCTGTACAGTTCCTTGCAATGTGTCCATGCTTGTTACATGGAAAACAAGTGTGGTCTACAGGCTTGCACTTATTCTTAGGTGGTCTACCATTATCTTTGGTTTGATCTTTAGTCTTCTCAGTATTAGTAGAGTCTTTTTTTGTATCCTTTCTTTCTCACATGTTGTCAATCTGCTTTTGTGCTTCATTGTATCCAATATAGCTAGTGTCTCCTTTGGCTCTTCTTGCATACAACTAAGATTCTATCAAATCAGAACTGGTGTGCAATTTGTCAATGTGATTCTTTGCTTCTTTCAATTCAGACTCCAATCTTTCTTTTCTATTCCTTAGCTTCAATATTTCCAAGTTTCCTTCCCTTAATTCCTCATTGAGTTGAAGGTTTTCTTTGACTTGTTCATTGTAGACTTCCTAATTATTTATCATCTTATCATCAAACTCTTCAAGTAGTTCTTTCATAGATGCATTTTCTTCATTCAACTTCTTGACCTTTTCTCCTAGATCACTGTTAGAGAATTCTTTCAAATCCTTTCTTAGCCTTTTGATAACTAATTGTGCATCACTGACCTTTTTCTTTAGTTCTTCAATTTCTCTTTCTGATTTGTCCAGGTCTTCAAGAGAAGCTTCAAGATTTCTTTTCAGATGTTTCATTTATGTTTTGTCCATGATATTCTCAAGTGGTTAAACTTTTTTGCTAAGGACCAGAGCTCTGATACCAATTGTTAGGAATGGAAACACTTGGGGGGGGTGAATCAGTGTTCACTGTATTTTAAATTTTCACTTTAATCTTTATACTGAACTTAAATAATTAAGTACTGAATTAAACATTCACATAAACATGAAACATGAAATCAACACATGACACCAATATGGTTACAGGGAAACCTAAATAGGTAAAAACACCAGTGGGAATTGACACCCACTAATATTCTACACTAGTGTTTTGTGATCCTTGTTAGAAAATCCTTAACCCTATTAGGAGTTTCTTTACAATGCTTTAAGTATAGTAGACCTTGTTAAGGTTCAGACCCTATTAGGAGTCTTTTACAATAGTCCCTGTTAGGGGAGTGGACACACTATCCTAGAGCTCACTACTCAACTGATGAAGGCTATAACCTTCTGATATCAGATACACACTATATATGTTGGATGAACTATCACTATAACACTACTTGTTAGATCAATTTCTTTGATGCGCTGATGCTTTGACCTCTTGCAAAGCTCTAATACATCTTCTTGACTCATCAGATACTTCTACTCTGCTTATCACAACTCTGTATCAAATTCCATACTGAATACAATGGGGGCATCTTATATTTATACATGCATATAAAATAAACAACTAGGTCGGCCATATAACCTATTACAAATAATGCTTCCAAATGAATTGGCTTAAGCATGCTTACAAAAAAACAAGTATACATGTCAGCAACCTAAATACAATAGGCACATAGCCTTTACAATATTACATTATAACTGAAAACCAAAATACTAACTGTTAACTTCATGCTCTGCTCTTCTCTGGCACTCACTAGCTATGTGTCTTCAACTATCTGTATCTTTCTCATCCTTTCATATCTGATTATGTGCTCATAGACTAAGCATGAGTATAGTCTAACCAACTTAACTTCTAGGGTGCATATCATAATTCATCTGTATGCATGTATGTGTTGTTGCTCTAAGCTATAGGAACTCTGTACTTTGTCCAATCTTCAACACTTAACCGAATTCTAATCTTTTCATCAAGTGTGCTAACTCCAAACTGTTATATGACTTTGTTTTCATAATGAAAACACTATATCAAGTCATATAAATTAATATAGCTAACTTTCCAATAAGTGGTTGCTCACATCACATGATAGGAGACAAGGATAGGTTTATACATCTGGATAAATACAAAGGTGGCATGGTTAGATTTGGAGACAAAACTCTTAAGCCTATCATAAGTAGAGGAGCTATTACCTTGGATGGAAAGAACAACACTGATGATGTTCTTTATGTTAATGGTTTGCAGCATAACTTACTAAGTGTTGGACAGTTGCTTGACAAAGGATATCAGTTGGAATTCAAAGACAACAAGTGCATCAATAATAACAAGGAAGAAGAAATGATTTCATCAAGTTCAAAGACTAAAGGTAATTTTTTAAAGCTTAAACCTAAAGCAAGTTCTTTTTTTGCTAAAGTAGATGGTAGTTGGTTATAGCACAAAAGACTATATCACATCAATTTTGACAACATAGTGAAGATAAGCAATGTAAGGGCAATAAAAGACCTTCCTAGAATTGAAAAACTAGTTGATACAATATGCATTGAATGTGTAATGGGAAATCATGTGAGAAATTCATTTAGAAGAAAGCACAATTCTATAGAGAAAAAATTAGATCTAGTGCACACAAACCTATGTGGACCAACTCAAACAAGATCATTCTATGGTGAAAGGTATGTTATTTTGTTTGTTGATGATTATTCTAGATGATGTGGGTTGCATTCTTAAAGGACAAATCAGAAGCATTTGAGAAGTTCAAATTAATTTAAAGGTAATGTTGAAATTAAGTTTGGATTAAAGATTAAATATTTGAGATCGGATAGAAGAGGAGAATTCACATCTTACAGATTCTATGAGTACTGCAAAGAACATGGGATAAAGAGATAGTTGAGTACAACTAGAACCCTTCAATAGAATGGAATTGTAGAAAGAAGAAATATGATCATACTTGACACAACATGCATCATCATGATTGAAGGAAAGGTTGAAAACACCTATTGTAGAGATGCGGTCAATACAACAATCTATACAATCAATAGAATTCAATTAAGGCTAGGCACAAACAAAACACCCTATGAGCTATGGTTTAGGGATGTACCTACAATCAAATAATTTATAATCTTTGGAAGCAATTGCTACATCAAGAGAGATGAAGCAATTAGAAAGTTTGATGCAAGAAGTGATGAAGGTATTTTTCTTGGTTACTCTATGAAAGCAAAGCCTATAGATGTTTGAATTTAAGATTGAAGAAGATCATTGAAAGTGATCATGTAAAGATTCATGAGAAGTTTATGATTCAATAAAGATATCATAATTATGCACCTATGATTGAAGAAGAACTTAGACCTACCACTAGAGAAACAATTGTTGATGAAATGTTTGACAACATTCATGTATTATTCAATGACCCTGAAACTAGTGAAGAAGAATCACATAAGTCATATGAGAGAGTCACACCCAATGTTCCTAAATTCACATCTAGATATCATTCAAATGAAGACATCATTGGAGATCAGAATAGTAAAGTCATGAAAAGATCAAAAGAAAATAGTTCCACAACAACTGAAGAGGTATGTTTACTATCACAGATTGAACCCTTAAGTGTTGAAGATGCATGTAATGATTCATATTGGCATGAAGCAATGAAAGAAGATCTAGATCAGATAATTAATTATGAAACATGGGAACTGGTCCCTAGGCCTAGTGATAAGAATGTAATTAAAACCAAATGGATATTCAGAAATAAGATGAATGAAGATCAAATAGTGGTAAGAAAAAAAGCAAGACTAGTATGTAAAGGATATGCACAAAGAGAAGGAATTGATTATTCCAATACATTTTCCCCTGTAAGAATATTGGAAGCCATAAAGTTGTTTCTAGCCTATGCTACATTCAAAGACTTTAAGGTATACCAGATGGATGTCAAGTCAGCATTCCTAAATGGAGAGTTGAAGGAAGAAGTATACATAGAGCAGCCTAAAGGATTTACATTATCAGATAGACTTGATATGGTATGTAGATTAAAGAAATCCCTCCATAGACTTAGGAAATCCCCTAGAGCTTGGTATGAAAGAGTTGATGGTTACTTCACTAAGATTGGATTCAAGAAAGGACTAGTAGATTGTAACTTATTCATAAGAGAAACATCTGATGGATTGTTGTTGGTTGCTATATTTGTTGATGACATTATCTTTGGTGGTAATGACAAGCTCAATGCTGAATTTGCTAAAGAGATGCAGAGCGAAGTTGAAATGAACATGATTGGACCTATCAAGTACTTTTTGGACTAAATGTGCAGTAGACAAACAGAGGTATTTTCATTAATCAATCTGTTAGGGATTTTTCTTGTGGGATCAAACTTGGAAAAATATGGACTTGATTCTTAGATAAAAAGGGCCTCCAAGTTTGCAAGAAAAGCCTAATTGATGAAGATTGGATAAGATCCTCCTTCTACTTTGAGCTCCACAAGATTCATGCGGGTATTGCCTATGAACAGGTTACTATATCCCAAGTAAGTTTTTTATTAGTAGATTAGTTCTTCACTGTCATGCTGTTGTGTTACTTAAATCTACTTCAATAAGATAATTTTGTAAACAACTAAGAACAACTTGCTACAAAATATGACAAATGAACTTATAAATGTAACAACATGATAATGGAAATAAGGACATAAATCTTTCTTCTTTTTATGAGTTGAACTCAAGGAATGCTAACCTTTTGATTCTCTCTTCAAGGAATCAACAAAGATGAACTATATCACTTGGATACAATTCTTTTACAATATGCATGAGCTTAAAACATAGAAATGAATTGGTAATGATATTTTGTTTTTTAATTACTCAAAGATAACTGCATCACTAACAGCCAACTAGTGCCTATTCCATTGGGCAAAAGAGTCTGAATGTGAATATATAGGAAGATCTCAAGGAAACACAATAAAATGCCTTACAAACTACCTGCAATCTGAATAGAATGCTTTACAATCTATTATGTCACTCTTATATTGTAATCATCAAAATCTTAACAAAAATGTCTACTCTCTGTAACTGTATATGAGAATTTAATCCTTTCCTTGAAAGAAATTCATAATCAATTAAAATAGTTGCCTTACAACTAGTATGTTTTCAAATGTCTTACAAGTTAAAACATATAAGAGCAAAACACAAAGTTAAGAGACAATAACAGGATAAGATAAAAATTGCAATGTGTTCTATTGAAAATGAACCTGCCCATTACATTCAAAGCTTAAAATTTTTGGAATTAGATATAGAACTGAGAAATTTGCTCTACAGAAAGATATTCAATATTCATCCTTTAGGGACATGCTCACAACAGAGCAGTCACAGGGTTCTTCTACAAAAATAGGAAAAAATAGAAGTAGAACCAAGAACCCTTTACAATGAGAAAAGAACAGAATAAATAGACTCGGAGAGAAAATCTAAAGGCTATGCTGGATCAACACTTGTCTGCAATCTGATTTTATTCTTCTTTTAAAATATCTGAAAAATATGATCTTCCTGGATGCTTCCAAATTTTGAAAATATCTATCTTCTCAAAATATCTGATCTCTTTTGCCTCTTCATAAAAATATTTGATTTGATCTGCCACTTTAAAATTCTCATTCTTTATCATCAATTCTCTGAATTTGTCATTATCCTTTCATCTATTAAAAATCTGATTCATTCCCTTTGCTAGATATGCAAAAATTAAATATTTTTAGAGAAATAGCTTTACAAAATCTGATCTCGGATTAAAAACCTTTTTCTACTCACATGAACTCACCCAGATTTTATTTTTTTCATCATCATTGCATCCATCATCTTCTGGCGTTTCTGAAAATATATAATACTGCTATATTTGGATAAAAAATACATCTGCAACATTACTTCCCATGAGTAGCTCTACTAATAAAAAATTTTAAAATTATCCAATGTTTCCACTTTATGATCTTTTAAATTTTTTATTTCTTTTAAAAATCTGCACGTCACCAGAATTTGCCACTTGTCACTTTTTCATTAATTGCTCTTAATCTCATAATCTTATAATAACTTTTTCTCTTCTTGAGATTATGAGACTACTTTATTTTCTATTTTTTAATCTTAGTCTCCAAGTCTCTAGATAACTTTTTCACTTTATGAGACTTGAAGACTTCCTTTAGTCTCATAATCTCCAGATTTCTTTATTTTGAGATTTGGAGACTACTACATTTTCTTCTCTTTAGTTTCATAATCTCCAAATGTACATTTTTCTTCTTGAGATTTGGAGACTATATTATCTTCTATTTTTTATTAGTCTCCCAATCTCCAAATAATTTTTTCATTTTATGAGATTATGAGACTTCTCTTTTTCTTCTATTTTTTATTAGTCTCCAACTCTTAAGATAACTTTTTCACTTTATGAGACTTGGAGACTTTCTTTAGTCTCATAATCTCTAGATTCTTCTATTATGAGACTTGGAGACTAAAAGCACTTTTTATCTTTTATTTTTTATTAGTCTCGAAATCTCAAGATAACTTTTTCACTTTGTGAGACTTGGAGACTTCATTTTTTTCTAATTTTTAATTCTTTAGTCTCCAGATTTCCAAATGATTTTTTCTTTTTTAACTTTATTATGAGATTTGGCGAAATCCCTTTAGTCTCTAGATCTCTAGATAATTTTCTCTCTCCACTTTTCTTCATGAGATTTGGAGACTAACTAGTCTCTAGATCTCTAGATGTTAGTGGCTTAACCACTAACATCTAGAGACTTGGAGACTAACCTCTAACGGTTAGTCTCTAGATCTGTAGATGTTAGTGACTTAACCACTAACATCTGGAGACTTGGAGACTAACCTCTAGTGGTTAGTTTCTAGATCTCTAAATGTTAGTGGCTTAACCACTAGCATTTAGAGATTTGGAGACTAACATTTTTCGCCAGCATTTTTCTCCAAAAAATTTTCTGGACCCACTTGCACAGAAACCAAGGTAGATGCACAAGCATGGAAAATCATAGCTTCTTCCTTTTGATTTACTTCATATGTTTGTAGATTTGCATATAAACACTTCAAATTTTGAAATTTAGAGCAATGTGAGACTAAACTTTATGAAGAGAATGCTGATTTTTCATGGCTATCGGTACACAAAGAACAATAATTTTTTATTTTCAAACTGGGTTTTTTTTAAAAAAAATTTATACAATGCACACATAGTCTTCTCAAACATATGTAAAATTTAGCCCAACCCAGTTTGTATTTTTTGAGTTATGATAAAAAACGTGACTGGAAATCTGAACGATGCATTCTCAGAGAACATTGACATTCTGCAAATGGAATGGCTCTGGCAAAGTGACCAAATGAATTCATGGGGAGTTGAAAATTGGCATGATGAATCATTTCCATGTCTACAATATGATGCAACCATCAGCACATTATGATCAATCTCTGAGAAGAAGATATAATCAACTGAACAGGGCCTCCGACAGTGATTTGGCATTTAGGTAGAATTGTGCAATTTGACATTTGCTCAAAATGGGACTACACCGAATGATTCGGGATGAAAAAATAACATCATAGAATGCATGAACATACTGAATGAAGTGTGTTAAACACGTAGAACACCTCATAAGCTTCAAACTGATAGCCGAGTACATATGCACGAAAATGATTTAAAGAGCTTCAAATTGCAAAATTTTAACATGGTACTCAAAACCCATGTTGCATTTTTGAGTACCAACAGTGGCTCTGACTGTGGATGCGTGCCCCATGCGGGCATGTAGAGAACCTCAGAATCTCATGGTAGAAGTAGACCACTCACAAAATCAAATCAGACTTTCTCTTTCTTCTCTTCTTTTCACCTTTCCTTCCTGACACTTCTCAAAAAATAGGAACCCAACTGAAAGCAAACACACAACTGAAAGCAAAGCAATTGTACAAATACAAAGCTTATTTACAAACGCCCAAAGCCCCAAAACTCAATTCAGCTCTTCCCTCTGTCAAAAACAAATTTTTTTACCCCATGGTTAAAAAAGAAGATAACAGTACCACTCTCATTTGTCTGTCTTAACCCACTGTCATCTTGCATTACTTTGGCATATGAAAACTCATCTGCATATTCCATATACGAGCTTTCATGAAAATCAAATAGATTGTAAGCATGTAAATTGTATGACATATACATGTTACATTTATTGGATAAAAAAGCACTTGGGTGTATGTAACATTTAACTTCTTCAATCTTTATACCACAACCCAGAAAGTTGCTATCTAATTGTGAAAAAGAGCACTCAAAATCTATCACTTTGTTAAAGGAAGCATCACTATATCCAGTCATATCCATAGATGGCAGGTCATAAGAAATAACATACTAACCTTTAAGAAAACACTGAAGAGGCTCATCATATAGGGTATGATCTAGCTCAAACTTAGGATATGTAACAATTACTTCAACATCAAAACATGAATAATCCATACCACAAATTTTCTTTCCAATAGGAAGAACATCCTGCATCCTAGAAACATCAAACAAACTCAAAAGTTACTGGTGGGTGGGAGGGAAAATACCAGTATATTCATTATCTGCATATGAAACTTGAGCTATTGATGGATCACCTTTTAATGGTTTAACGAAAGATTCATAATCCAAACAAGATTCAAAATCCACACTACTATCCTAGTAAATACTCAACATTATGTCTAGAGTCTCCACATCTATTGAATCTGAAACAATACTGATGACATCATTATCTGATAAATCATACTGAATATGATCATGGTCTAATGATATGGAATGACAAGAATAATAAAAAATGTTCATGTCAAAATTAGAATCCACTGATTCATATTCTTTATCAAAATCAATGTATGTTGGGCATGAAGTTTCAATGATATCCTTTCTTGAATGTTTGAGATATTCAGAAGATAAAAATTCTGAAATTTGTTCACTATGAAGTGAACAACTATCATCATTCATACTCATCTCTGATGCACTTTCACAATCAAAATCTTCATTCTGAAAATTTGAAATCCTCTCACTGCCTGGCAAGGATTTACATTCTGATTTATCCCAACTGTCTTCTTGCTCGATGCTGCAAATTTCTTCCTCATTTGAATCATGGAGTGAGATTTCTTGGAGCATATTATCTTGTGTAAAGAAATCACTACGCTCACTCATATCTGCATCATAGTTGTCATACTGTTGTCCACACGAAACATTTTTATTATTTTACTGTTCACAAAGTTCAGTATCAACATTATCATCAGCAAAATGTTTAGCACAAGTGGACTCATCATCATAATCAGTAAAATCAGATTCATCAGCATAACTAGACTCATCATTGTTATCACTTTCAACATCAGTATATTCTAAATTTTCAGATTCAACATCATTGTATTCAGCCCCAAATACCTCTTTGGAAGAAAATTTTTCTACATGTTCCATCCATTGCATAGTTTGCTGAATACATTCTACCCTCTGAGAGATTGGCAAATCAAGTGCATGAGGAAAAAAAATATTAACAAATAAATTTGCCCATACAAAATCCTGAGGACAAAAACAAATGTCAAACTCCTTGATCTTATCAGTGAACCTTTGGAAGAAAATATGTTGTGATTCACCCTCCTCTCTACTCATGCTTTCTTGTAAATGTAACATCACCCTTTCTTGCAACTTTTGTGTTAACATTTCTATTTCTGCTTGGATAACTTCAAGCTCTGGTATAGGATCCTTTGATTTAGATATGTCTTGTTCAATACTATGTTCTATGTCATCATATTGCTCAATATCAGTATATTTTCTAATAAAACAATTCTCTAATGTTTCCATAGATCCTATTGAGCCATGAGGTAGTTCTTTAAACCAGTCCTTTGCAATCTCAATTAGAGATATTGCAAAGAGTTTCATCAATACATCGTCATGTGTGATATTGTGATCATCTATCAGGTTAGAAATTTTTTGCAAATGATCTTCAGTTGATTGCTCACCAAAACCAGTGAATTTTGGTAAACAATCTCTAACCACTTCTGGGATATGATTTGGGTATCTAGGGATACCTTCAAAATTTATTGCCCCAAACAACCTATTTTTAAATAGTTGTTCCATCCTAGCAGGCAGAGAAACTATAAACTGCCTCTATCTTTCTGGTACATATTTCACTTCAAATTTTACAGAAATGCAACTAAAATCTTTCAAACATGCAAACCTCTTTTCACACCTTATTTCCTTTTTCCTTAGTGCTTTGATCACTTTGATAAGGAAAATATTTAAAACTTTAAAATACCTAGATGTACTGGGGAAGCTGCAAAATATTTTGTGATCTTGAAGTCACCTCCAAATCACCTTCAAGAACTTTGAAGAGCTGCCACCTCTCTGCAAAGGAAAAAATTTTCCATAAACTGAGATCTCTTTCTTCACCAACACATCAACTTCAATAGGGTACACATGATGTTTAGCAAGACTAAAAATATATGATTATGCACTAATCAAACAAAGAACTTTAGAGCCGCCACTCACAACTTGGTGAGATTATTTGAAAATTTAGAAAATTGACTCTTACATACTTCAATGGAGACCACTGGATAAATGATAAGTCAACCAAGAGTCTAAGCTCAACTCTTACCCGTGTTATGTATACTGATTTATAACACCAGAGATATCAACTGATTAAAATAGGCAAGTCAGGAGTCCAACTCAACTTGAAATCTACACTATTTTCTTATAATTATAATCTCTATTCCTCAGCGGAGTCGCCATTTTGTTAGGGATTTTTCTTGTGGGATCAAACTTGGCAAAATATGGACTTGATTCTCAAATAAAAAGGGCCTCCAAGTTTGCAAGAAAAGCCTAATTGATGAGGATTGGATAAGATCCTCCTTCTGCTTCGAGCTCCACAAGACTCAAGCAGGTATTGCCTATGAACAGGTTACTATATCCCAAATAAGTTTTTGATTAGTGGATTAGTTCTTCACTGTCATGCTATTGTGTTACTCAAATCTACTTTAATAAGATAATTTTGTAAACAGCTGAGAACAACTTGCTACAAAATATGATAAATAAACTTATAAATGTAACAACATGACAATGGAAATAAGGACATAAATCTTTATTCTTTTTATGAGTTGAACTCAAGGAATGCTAACCTTTTGATTCTCTCTTCAAGGAATCAACATAGATGAACTATATCACCTAGATACAATTCTTTTACAATATGCATCAACTTAAAACATAGAAATGAATTGGTAATGATATTTTGTTTTTTAATGACTCAAAGATAACTGCATCACTAACAGCCAACCAGTGCCTATTCCACTGGGCAAAAGAGTCTGAATGTGAATATACAGGAAGATCTCAAAGAAACACAATAGAATGTCATACAAACTACCTACAATCTGAATAGAATGCCTTACAATCTATTCTATCACTCTTATATTGTAATCATCAAAATCTTAACAAAAATGTCTACTCTTTGTAACTGCATATGAGGATTTAATCCTTTCCTTGAAAGGAACTCATAATCAATTAAAATAGTTGCATTACAACTAGTATGTTTTCAAATGCCTTACAAGTTAAAACATACAAGAGCAAAATACAAAGTTAAGAGACAATAACAGGATAAGATAAAAATTGCAGTGTGTTTTATTGAAAATGAACCTGCCCATTACATTCAAAGCTTAAAATTTTTGGAATTAGATACAGAACCGAGAAATTTTCTTTACAGAAAGATATTCAATATTCATCTTTTAGGGACATGCTCACAACAGAGCAGTCACAGGGTTCTTCTACAAAAATAGGAAAAAATAGAAGTAGAACCAAGAACCCTTTACAATGAGAAAAGAATAGAATAAATAGACTCAGAGAGAAAACCTAAAGTCTATGCTGGATCAACACTTGTCTACAATCTGATTTCATTCTCCTTTTAAAATATCTAAAAAATATGATCTTCCTAGATGCTTCCAAATTTTGAAAATATCTATCTTCTCAAAATATCTGATCTCTTTTGCCTCTTCATAAAAATATTTGATTTGATCTGCCACTTTAAAATTCTCATTCTTTATCATCAATTCTATGAATTTGTCATTATCCTTTCATCTATTAAAAATATGATTCATTCCTTTTACTGGATATGCAAAAATCAAATTATTTTAGAGAAATATCTTTGCAAAATCTAATCCCAGATTAAAAACCCTTTGCTCCTCACATCAACTCACCCAGATTTTATTTTTTTCATCATCATTGCATCTGTCATCTTCTGGTGCTTCCGAAAATATATATTACTGTTATATTAGGATAAAAAAAATATCTGCAGCATTACTTCCCATGAGCAGCTCTGCTAATAAAAAATTTTAAAATTATCCAATGTTTTCACTTTATGATCTTTTAAATTTTTTCTTTCTTTGAAAAATCTGCACATGTCACTAGAATTTGTCACTTGTCACTTTTTCATTAATTGCTCTTAATCTCATAATCTTATAATAATTTTTTCTCTTCTTGAAATTATGAGACTACTTTATTTTCTATTTTTTAATCTTAGTCTCCAAGTCTCTAGATAACTTTTTCACTTTATGAGACTTGGAGACTTCCTTTAGTCTCATAATCTCCAAACTTCTTTATTCTAAGATTTGGAGACTACTACATTTTCTTCCCTTTAGTCTCATAATCTCCAAATGTACCTTTTTCTTCTTGAGATTTGGAGACTATATTATCTTCTATTTTTTATTAGTCTCCCAATCTCCAAATAATTTTTTCATTTTATGAGATTATGAGACTTTTCTTTTTCTTCTATTTTTTATTAGTCTGCAAGTCTCAAGATAACTTTTTCACTTTATGAGACTTGGAGACTTCCTTTAGTCTCATAATCTCTAGATTCTTCTATTATGAGACTTGGAGACTAAAAGCACTTTTTATCTTCTATTTTTTATTAGTCTCTAAATCTCAAGATAACTTTTTCACTTTATGAGACTTGGAGACTTCATTTTTTTTTAATTTTTAATTCTTTAGTCTCCAGATCTCTAGATGATTTTTTTTAAAAAAAAAATTTATTATGAGATTTGGAGAAATCCCTTTAGTCTCTAGATCTCTAAATAATTTTCTCTCTCCACTTTTCTTTATGAGATTTGGAGACTAACTAGTCTCTAGATCTCTAGATGTTAGTGGCTTAACCACTAACATCTAGAGACTTGGAGACTAACCTCTAGCGATTAGTCTCTAGATCTCTAGATGTTAGTGACTTAACCACTAACATCTGGAGACTTGAAAACTAACCTCTAGCTGTTAGTCTCTAGATCTCTGAATGTTAGTGGCTTAACCACTAGCATTTGGAGATTTGGAGACTAACATTTTTTGCCAGCATTTTTTTCTAAAATTTTTTCTAGGCCCACTGGCATGGAAACCAAGGTAGATGCACAAGCATGGACAAGCATAACTTCTTCCTTTTGATTTACTTCATATGTTTGTAGATTTTCATATAAACACTTCAAATTTTGAAATTTAGAGCAATGTGGGACTAAACTTTATGAAGAGAATGATGATTTTTCATGACTGTCGGTACATAGAGAACCATAACTTTTGATTTTCAAACTGAATTTTTCTAAAAATTTTGTTGTACAATGCACACATATTCTTCTCAAACATATGTAAAATTTAGCCCAACCCAGTTTGTATTTTTTGAGTTATGATAAAAAATGTGAGTGGAAATCTGAACGATGCATTCTCAGAGAACATTGACATTTTGCAAATGGAATGGCTCTGGCAAAGTGACCAAATAAACTCATGGAGAGTTGAAAATTGGCATGATGAATCATTTTCATGTCTACAATATGATGCAACCATCAGCACATTATGATCAATCTCTGAGAAGAAGATATAATCAACTGAACAGGGCCTCCGATAGTGATTTGACATTTAGGTAGAATTGTGCAATTTGACATTTGCTCAAAATGAGACTTCACCGAATGATTCGGGATGAAAAAATAATATCATAGAATGCATGCACATACTGAATGAAGTGTGTTCAACACCTAGAACACCTCATAAGCTTCAAACTGATAGCCGAGTACATATGCACGAAAATGATTTAAAGAGCTTCAAATTGTAAAATTTTAACATGGTACTCAAAACCCATGTTGCATTTTTGAGTACCAACACAATCTAAGTATGTGAAAGAGATATTAAAAAAATTCAAGATGGATGATTGCAAGATAGTAAGTACCCCTATGATAATAGGATGAAAGCTTTCAAAATAAGATGATTTAGCAGTAGCAGACATAACCTTGTATAAGTCTATGATTGATAAACTAATCTATCTTACTCAATCTAGACCTGATATTTCCAATGCAATTGGTATTGTTGGAAGATTTGTAGTAGATCCTAAATAAAGTCATCTCATGGCAATAAAGAAGATATTTAGATACTTAAAAGGAACTATAGACTATGGTTTATGGTATCTTAATTCAGAAAATATAGAACTTCATGTGTATACAGATGCAGATTGGGTAAGATGTGTGGATGATAGGAAGAGTGCCTCAGGTGGAGTAGTATTTCTTGGACATAGGCTTGTCAATTGGACAAGTAAGAAGCAAAATCATATTTTTCAGTCCACAGTATAAGAAGAGTATGTTGCAACAACATTAAATTGCTCTACAATTGTGTGGATCAAGTAGATGATAAAATATTTTCGTATTCAGATTGATTATCCTATTGTTATTCATTGTGATAACATTAGCACTATCAATATGTCAAAGAACCTTGTGATGCATGCAAAGAAAAAACACATTGAGATAAAATATCACTTCCTAAGAGAGAAAGTAGTAGAGAAAGAAGTAAAGTTGGACTATGTGAGCACAAAAGATCAACTAGCAGACATATTCACAAAGCCTTTACCTAAGGATACATTTGAGTATCTTAGGGAGAATCTGGGAGTAATCCCCTTCCCTAAATCTGATTGGAAATTACATGAGTGCATCAGTCTTTAGTGACTAATGAAAGGTTGACTACTCTACTTCAGGAGTAGTACCGGTGCTTAATTGTTTGGCACCCTTTTCTATTGATTTCAAAGGGAGAGTAAGTATATAGTCATAAAAAACAAAATAGTAAGTAATGCAATAGTAGATGGAGGATTCATCCTTAAGAAAGTTTTGATGTGGAAATGGAGAATGTTATAAAAAATTGCAGCAAGGGGGAGTAAGTATTTAGCAAGAAGAAAAAAAATAGTAAGAGATGGAGGATTCATCCATGGGGGAGTTTTGTTGAAGAAATGGAGAATATTATAAAATGATTGTATATTTGGATTGGTGGTGTTTTTCAGTCCATATGTTGCCATTAATGCCAAAGGGGGAGATTGTTGGAGATTCGCCAACAAGCTAGAGTGTTGATTGTATGTTTTTCATTGATGACAACATATGGTAAGAAATATGCATGGAATCCTGATGGAGAGAGCATTGACTAGTTTCCTAGAGATGTTATCAGCATGATACCATAGACACAGAGGTTGATTTTGAGTAAAGATAGTAATAAAGTACTTTGTATCAGTAAGTGTTCCTGACATGTCCCAGGAAGAGCTCTATATGTAATTTACAATATGGTTGCAATGAATACTTGCATGTTTATATTTATATTGAATACATATGTCTGATGCTATGTTCATGGACAAAAAGCTAGATATGTAGTGTAGGTTGAGTTATGAAGTCTCGAGTTGACAGTTACAGTTTCTTAAGTTTATTAGGAAGAGTCGACATTGTTTTTATTATTACAGTAGTTGCACATATCAGTTTGATATGCATGCTTGTACTATTATTTGGAGAAGAGTTAAGAATTATTTGTTAAGAGTGCATGATGTAATTCAGTAGGAGACAAAAGTATCAGTTGATTTTGTTGAGCCAACAGTGTGAAGTGACGCATCTACTCATATGGAGTCGTGTGGTCCTAACTTGTGTTGTGTGTTTAGTAGAGCCGACTCAGATGTTATTGGAGAGTTGTATTTTTTCTCTAATATGATTTCAAGATGATTCTAACAGGCCGACTTACTTATATCATTTAGAGGAAAGATATTTATATGTAGTCATTTGTGATTGCTAAGTATGGCAAATAGTTAAAAGATAAAAGTAGAGCAGAAGGTGTGAAGTGTTGAACCATCAATAGAAGGTCTATGTGACAAAGTAGAGAGTGTATGCTATCCATTGGAACTGATCAAGATAGTAGGTCTACTGACAGTTCACCAAGATCCATATATAGTGTGTATCTATTAAATAAAAGGTTGCAGCCTTTACCCCTTTGAGCAGTGTGCTCTCATACAGTGTGTCCTCACCCCTAATAGGGTTAATTGTAAAAGACTCTTAATAGGGTGTGACCTTTGACCAGGTCACTATACTTAATGCATTTTAAAGATCAACTCCTAACAGGGTTGTAAGATCTTCTAACAAGGATCATAATACTCTAGTGCAGTTTATAGTGGGTGTTGATTCCCACCAAGGTTTTTACCTATTTAAGTTTCCCCATAACCAAAATTATGGTGTTGTATTAAGTGTTGTCATATTGTGTTTATTCTTAATGTTATTTTATACTTAATTGGATAAAAAATTGAATCTTGTAGATAAATGATTCACCCCCCCTCTCAATTATTTCTTGGGACTATTCCTAACAAGCCTTTCAAAGTAAACTATTTTAACATCAACAAAAGGGGTGTGTACTAGTCACTATGCCAAATTTTTGGAGAAGATGTTTAGGAAAGGATAGCAATACACTTCATGTATAGGATGGTTCAAATATTGCACCCTTTCTTGGCTATTACTTTTGACTTTTCCTCTTTCTTAGATGTATTGATTCATGAGGGATTAATGGGAATCCAAAAGAGTAAAGTAGACAAAACCTTTGGCTAGTATTCCGTGTTAATGAATATGTTTCTATACAAAGGTGCAAATTAATTTCAAAAAGAGATGGATTTGATGAGGTAGAAGGATGGTGAAGAAATGCTAGTACAGTTATGGAACCTCAACATGACTTGGGATATGAATGAGAATAGTTTTGTCAATTTTGATAGATATTTTGCATCAAGGCTCAGGGCCTTGTTATTTCTAGAAAACCCAAGAATCCCAAAGGCCTTGTCAGACCTTCTTAGACCTAAATAATTTTCTATTAATATCAAATTTGTACACAATTGGGGTGATTTTATCTTTTACCCAGTGTCTACTTTAATCAAAGTGTATTTCTTCAAAGGGACCCATTTTGTATTTCCATATCAAGTCCCTCTCAAGATTGGGGTTGCACAATTTTTTAGAAAACTTGGGGACTTGCAAGAGAATACTCTCATAGGGAGGGCTAGGGGAATTCTCTTTCCTACTATCACAATAGCCCACCAATTTGTGTTCACTAAAGGTGTATGGACCCACATGGATGAGATCTTGCAACCATATCACATGGATACTTCAGTTGCTAGGGTAGTAGATCCTAAGGGTTTTTTGGAGAACATGTATTAGAAGTGGACTAGATGTGCCTCTATGGATCATATTTTTAACTTTCTTGAAGATATTATCAGAAACATTCCTAACTTGCAGGAACAGGAGATCATGAAAGAAAAATGGTTGGTGTACAAGAAGACACTATATTTTGTGCAGCCTTTTGTTAGGGATTATGATCCCTTAAAAGAGTTCACCCTTTCTGAGATGAAAATAGAAACTCTTATGAGCTATTTTGAGAATATCATCCAGACCCTAAGTGAAAAGAAAGAACAAGTCATGCAAGATGAACTAGAAAAGGCTAAGTCTATGTTGAGTAAGCCTGCATTTTCCAAGATGTTACCCCTAGGTAGGTATATGGTGCAAAAGATGACTGGATATAGTGTGGTGGTACCTAGACCAATTAGACAAGAAAAAATAAGAACATAGGATATCCCTTCCACCTCAAAGGAAGTTAAAATGCATGATAGAACAAAGGAAATACAAAAATCACCATAGAATCAACCAATTGAAATTGATTCTGATTCTCCACCTCCACCAAAGAAGAAAATAATTGAAGAATGGCCTACACATGTTGAGGAGGAATACTCTCCTACCCAATAACCTCTAAATATTGTAGATAATCAAGAGGTAGAAGAACAATTACAATAATTTGGTGGTTTAAGTCAAATTTGCATGACTTATGAGGAAATAAATGAAGGAATGCCAGAGCCACTAGATGAACCTGAGTCAGACCTAATAGTAGGAGAAATCTTTGGAAAATAATTGGATCCAATCACTAAGAAAGCATGCGATGAATTCTTAGTCGATGATGCTTTTTTCAAGACTAGAGCCTTCATGCAATTCTTGTGGAGACTGCACATAAGACAATTGTAGGAAACCTATGAGAAAAGACATGAAGAAAATTCACAAAGAGACCTCAAGGTCATATAAGATGAGGTCAGGAAAGAAATGACAGAGAGGTTTGAAAAGGTCACTCTAGAACATGGGAGAGAGATGGCAAAAAATTTAGTGGTACTGATTCTCTCAGAATGGGACATTGAAAATGTAGTGGTCCTAGATGCTATTAGGAAGAAAACCACACTAGTTCACAAAACTAAAGAGGAGGTAGAGAAAGAAATCAAGGGAGTTACTTTTAATGATGACCATCAAGCCTTGGTTTTGTGGTCGATGAGGAAAAATGAAAACAACAAAGGTAAAATGATTGATAGGGTTGATCTTACAGGCATTATTCTAGTGAAAAGGGTCAGTGAAACTTTAGCTATTGAAGCAACAAGCGTGGTTTTGGAGACATCCAAGCTCACTATGAAGGTAGCAAAGAAGGAAGCTAGGGAAAAAGAGGAGCTCGCACTGAAGCTAGAAATAGTGTTAAAAGCTTATGGGTAGATGAAAAAGGAGATCATTGAAAAGGATAAATTGATATCAAACCTAAGGAAAAGGTTAGGAGAACAGGTCCCAATTCAGATACCAAAGAAAATGTAGATTTCTTCCTCCCCTGCTATGCCTTCTTCATCTAGTACTATAATTGAATACCCCCCCTCCCCTTTACCTTCTCCTATAGAGGATGAAGACATAACACAGAAAGAGATTTTGGAGACTGAAAGATGGGATTTCTTGGAGAAAGAAAAGAAGTTAAGGGATGAAAGGAAATTGTTTGAACAGGGACAATTGGAAGTGTCCATGAAATATGAAGAGAAAATAAGGGACATAATTTTGTAATTTTTTTAAAGTATAGGGCCAAAAGAAATCTCTAAGGTTGGTGAACAATTATATAAAATTTTGATTTCTTCTAAGGAAGAAATGACCACTGTGAGCCCAATTTTGGATAGGTGGGTGGCCAGAGAAAATAAGTTAAAATAGTTTTACACTTTCATTAAAACTTAGTAGATTATAGATATACAGTTAACAAATACCTATAAGTTTGTTAAGACTTTACTCGAGTTTTCAATAAGGAGGGAAAACTTGTAGATAAAGGCATCATTTGTGAGGGCAAGATATTTCTAGGACATTTTTTAAATATTTCCCAGTCTTTTCAAAGAATTTGGAGCTATAAAAGACAAAGAGGGATAGTTAGGACAAATAGATGATGAATTGTTAGCTAGAATAAGCACCATTTTTATTGAAGAGAATAATATTCCCTTTGTCCAGACAATTAAAGTATTACAAGATGCCAGGGTACATTTCAAAGCCCTAAAGAAAGAGGTACATCAAGTAAAAATTGAATGGGATACTTTGTTACCTAAAAGAGATGTTGTACTAGCCTTCCATTGGCTACATGAAGAAGTTTATACATCTTGGAAAGCAGCATATTCTTTAGAGAGTACCAAGAAAGAAGAGACATCCACTAAGGCTACAAAAGATGGCACTTCTTCAACTTCCTAAAGAAAAGAAAATAACATAAAGGAGCTCATATGCAAAAGGCAAAACTTGGCAGAAGTTGAACTAACTTTAGAATTTGTTGCAAATTTTGGTGCCCAAGTCAATAAGCAACTTTGTAAAAATATAACAAGAAAGTTTTGTATTTGTCCTTTTTTTCCTATATGGCTGTCATTATTTTGTATTTTCTAAAGGGATCTGAAGCTTGTATGCAATCCTTAATTTGTCTAAAAGGATTCCCAAGATCACTTTGTAATCACCAGAACTTGAACATTTGATTGACAAGTTCTAAGTCTAGGATACAGTAAACTTTATTAGGAAAACTTTTTATAATAGCAAGTATTACTGGTTTAGCTAAATTTTTAGATTGTTTGCATTTTAAAGCATTATGTATACATATAGATGATATAGAAAATTGAATAAAATACAATATTCATATCTCTCCTTGGTGTTCTCTTTCTTTGAGTTATGAGTTTTCATACTCATTGCATGGATTATCTCTGTGTATGTGTTGATATTCTTCAACTTTGATCTAAACATCAAATTAAATAGGCTTTGGATACAACACTAATTATTTGAAGTTTGCATAAGGATATCAGTAAGTAGTGTGAATTTTAGGAATCCTCTAATTAGAATCATCATAGGGTGATACTATTTTCTAAGAATATAAATCATCAAAGTTCAATATATTGTCTCCGTATTTCATTTTGCTGTAAAGATGTCACCCAATGGATAAGGCACTGGCCAATAGTGGAGCTAGTTTATGGGAATAATTGCCTGATGAGGTCTTATTGTATTCCTAAATATTTATATAAATCTGTCAAAAATCTTTGAAGTATTGTGACCTACAAGTTATGTCATGTCCAATGGTAATGGAGAATCAATAAGTGAGTGGTTATCATATAGTATTTTCTTACGATCTATATGTTTTTCTAAAATCTAGTCTATAATTGTTGAAGTAAGTTTTGTTTTACTGGATTAGGAGTACCCTCCTTAGTCTTGCAAAACCAAAATTGCAAAGGGTAGTCTTGTCCCTATAGTTGGTCCAGTCATCTTAGAACTCATATTTGGATCTAACCCTTCCTTAAAAACTATAGATGTATTGGTTTCTACCAAAAGTATAAAGTCCAGTTTGAGGAACCAACAAAATGGTGACTATGTTGGGGAATAGAGATGATACAGTTGTGATAAATCTAAATTGAAGATCTCTAGTGTTATAATTTTATATCAAATAACATAGGTACAAGTTAAGCTAGAGTCTTGGCCTTCTTATTTGTCAAGACTAGTTAGTTACCATTGAAGAATAAAGAGATATTTACAATACTTCATTTTGTGCACTATTTTAAAAATTTTAGCAAGATTTGCATTATCTATTATAAAGTCATTCTTTGATCATTCCCAAGTATTAAGTACTCAAATCTATTAAGATAGTAAGATAGTTCCCAATTTTATTGGGTGATGACTCTGAGAATCTCTATATTAGTACCAAGTAAAGATAAAAAGAAAGACTATTCCATTTTTCTTTTTAGATATGAGTCAAAGAAATAGGAGGGCTTGGAGGAGAGACCATCTAGAAAATATATTGGAAGGTGGAATTCCAAGTACTTCTAGAGCTCGTCAGCCTAGAAGGGATTAGAATGATAAAGATATGTCTCAGTCTTGGAGGCAAAAGAAGAACACTAATAAGAATGACCTAGGCCATCTTGGCCAAAAAGGGAATGCCTCTAAGTATGAGGAAGGTGTGTATTTAGGTTTAGGAGAATATGATGATTATTATTCTCCTCACTCTAAGGGAGAGGATGTAAAGCAATACAAGAAAGGGATGCTTCTGAATAAAGAACCTCAAGAAGGAAATAGAAGATCAAGAAGTAAAAGTAGGGGTTTAGAAGGAAGAAATGATCCTCCAATCCGGGAGACTTATCCCTCTAAAATCCCTCATAACCCAAGAGATGATCAATAGAGGTTTCTTGTTGAAACCTCAAAATCTGAAACTACTCTTCCAAATTCTGAAGATATTTTTGAAGTTTTTAATTTGGAGAAGAGGATCTAGGAACATATTTCCATTAGGAGGGAAAGAGAAAAAGAAAAGGAGGTTGAATTAAGACAAGCCCAAATTAGATCAGACTAGTTGAGAAGGAAGTTGTTAACCATGGAATCTATAAATGTTGTTACAAAACCTAAGAAAATTGTTGAACAACCTATTATCCATCTTATTGCTGAGATTAGGAGACCTAAGGATAAGGGAAACATATTTCAATAGGAATCTTGATAAATGAACCTATTAGTAAAAAAATTCCCTTGGATCAAGTGTCCAAATTGTAAAATGATTTAGAGAGAGAAAAAAGATAGAATGAAATTCTAGCTAAAGAATTAGAGAAAGTAGAACTTGAGGCTACTACTCTAGAAATGAAGAAGAAAATTGATTTTATTAAGTAGTCCTCAGGCTGCTCTAATGAAATTAATCCTACTTTGATGCTTGATGCTAACTCTAGAAATTCTGCTAGCCAGGTTGCTATTATCCTATCATTGATAGCTACAAATGTTTCTAACACATCAAATAATAAAGCATCTACTTATCAAAATGATGGATAATTACAAAGGAGACTAGTTCATGTGGAAATGTACATAAAAATTCTTTTTAATAATATTCTTGGCTATCCTAATTTGATTCCTAAAGAAATTAGGGAAAAGCTTCCAAAATTCACTGGTAATAATGGTGTTAATTGTGAAGAGAATATAAAAAGGTTAATTGACATGATAGATCATCATGAAATATAACATGAAGATATAATCATGAAATCATTTGTCCAATTACTAACTGAAGATGCATGAGATTATTTTAGAGGGCTTCCATATGACTGTATTTCTTCTTGGGATGATTTTATAAATTGTTTCAAATACCAATATGGTGATAAGACAAATGAAGGATTTATGCTGAATGAGTTCAAAAAAATTAAGAAGAATCAAAATGAAGAGGTCCTTGAATTCAATGTCAAGTTTCAAAAAGAAATGCATAAGATTTTCCAGGTTACGAGACTAGATGAAAAGGTGTGCTTGGCAACATTACCTGAATGATTTTGATGCTAAAATGGGATACCTCCTCAGAGACAAAAATCCTATAACTATTAGGGAGGCTCAAAGATTTTTTTTAAATATTAAAAGCAATAGAAGGGTGTCAGACAAGCTAGGTAAAAGAGAAGATCCTAAGCCCCCTAGGTTTGGAAAAAAGGAAAAAGATAAATCTTGCAATATAAAGCCTAGAGAGGATGATAATTTAAAACAAATCCTAAATGCTTTAAAGGACTTAAAGCCTAATGAAAATAGAAATAAATTTCAGAGCAATGATAAGCCTCCTCTCAATATTTTCAATAGGCAGCCTAGGTTGCAAAATTTTCCTTACCATACCTAGTGGAAGGATGGAAACCTACTGTCCCAGAAAGAAAAGATAGGCCTAATGACAAAACCCTTGACCCTTTGCAAAAGCATTCAGTCAACATGACTAATGATGTTCCATGGTGCATAGCATGCCAGTCCCCACATGATCCTAATTTTTGTGTAGTTTCCCAAAATATACCTGAGAGTGAGGAACAAGGGGATAATGAGGAGGAATCATACAATGAACAAGGTTGTGCTATGACCTCTGCAAATTTATATGATGAGATTGACTCTGAAGAGGAAAGTGAGAATCAAGATGTAAACAATTCTTAAAGCAAAGGAGAAGCTTACCATCACTAGGTTTTCTCTGATGAAGAAGAAGAAAAGATTGAGAACATAAATAGTAATATAGGAAAGGGTAAAAAAATTCTTATATTGAGAAGACTTTCTGATGAAGAAATAGCCCAAATCACTACTGATATGGTTACTCAGGCTAGAAGTAACTATGTTTTGAGAAATAGGACTGTTGGCAATATAGAGGGTAAGCTAGAAGGTATATTTATTAGGAAAAATCATGAAGACACAAGGCAAGCACATGTAAACAAAAATTTGTTGATGATGTCATAACATTAAAAGTGAAAGGGGCTAAAAATCCAAACAGCTCAAGAAATGTACTTAAGGTCAAAGTTAAAACACAAATTAGCAGTGTCCCAATTCCCTAAGTTGAAAGCAAGCAAAAGGTGGAAGATAAGCTGGGTTTTGCAACATAGGTTAAAAATAGGGATGTATCTCAAGGAAAAAAAGATTTGTTTGATTTATGATATACACCTATTGACATGATTTAGTTGTTATCTTAAATAACAGTTAAGTTTCCATTGATGGAAGTGATGAGGATAGGTGAGCACAAAGAAAAGGCCCTTGGATAAATGGTGTTCTTGCTACAAATCTCCAAAGACTAGTGAATATTGAGATAAAAGATAAATCTCCCAGTAAAGGGAAAGATGTAGAAGAAATTATTTCAAAGATACCCCAAATTTATTTAGATACAAATCTTGCAAATACTTCTTTGGGAGTTGTTGACCCTTTCTTTTTAGCATTGATTATAAATGGGAAAATGTTAAAAAATTGAATGATTGATTCATGAGCATCTAATACCATTATGCCTGCTGAGGTCATGAGGTCAATGGGATTACAAGTTGACACTCCTCATGGGAGATGCCAAGCTATGGATTCTAGAGAGGTACCAGTTATTGGAACAATTAAGGCCTTGCCTTATAAGCTTGGAGCTTACCCAGACAAATAGTTGACCATGAGTGTCCAAGTTGTTGATATACCTCCCCAGTATGGAATGTTTCTATCAAGGAAATGGAGTGCAACAATGGGAGGTAGTATCCAATGCAATTTATCTTTTTCTATATTCAATATTTCTGGTGAAAAATTCAAAATATCTAGGGAAGTTAGAACTCCTCATATGATTGAGGAGGAAACTAAAGATGAAAATATGAACTGTTTCCTGGATGCTGATATAAATTCTTTCCAAGTACATCACAGAGAGATCAAGGATGGAAATGAGCATTTCATTTTATCTAAGGACAAAGATAATGTCATAAACCAAGATGGTATGTGGACTATGTATTTTGATGGTGCAAGTTCTAAGGAAGGATCTGGTCCAGGGGTATTGTTAATCACCCCTACTGAAAAACTCTTTTAAATTTTCTTTCACCTTATTGTTTGCTTGTACAAATAATATTGTAGAATATGAGGCCTTACTGGTAGGATTGATATTAGCATCAAAAAATAAGATTAGAACCCTTAAAGTAATTGGAGATTCAAAATTGGTTGTCTCAGGTAAGATCCAAATATGCATAAAAAAATAAAAGACTAAAGCAATCCAAAAATGCTTTTTGGCATGAGGTAGAACATTTTGATGCTTTTGGTATTGATTGGATGGATAGGGGCCATAATAGGATGGATGATTTATTTTATAATATTTCTTTAAGGCCATAGGACATTACTTTTGTTGGGATATCCAAAGTTGAGACTCAATCTAGACCTTATATACCAGACAACATGGAAAACTGGCAAGTTTTTGAAGATGATTTGGATATCTTAAGATTTTTAGAGTGTGAGGCCAGTCTTGAAGGAAAAGAAATGAACTTTGGTGGTTATGTAAAGACCTTAGGAAATGAGAATACTCTCCTTGGAAAAAGGGTCTTTCAATTAAAATTAAATAAAGTCCCAAAGGGTCTGGTTGTGTTGGAGAGAGCATTTGCCAATCATGACAAGTCTTTTTTAGCAAAGGACACCGGTAAACTAGAGGGTTTGGAGGAAATAAACCTAAAAATAATTGAATCCCCAAGAAATATATATATTGAGGGAAATTTGACTCCTGAAATAAGAAGATCCTTGATCAATCTTCTTAGAAAGTATAGGCATGTTTTTGCTTGGTCCTATGATGACTTAAAGGCCTATAGGGAAGATTTTTTCCAACATGAGATCCCTTTGAAGGAAGACACTAAACCCTTTAGAAAAAATTCAAGGCCTATAAACCCTATCCTGACACCAAAAATGTAGGATGAATTGAAGAAGATAAGTGATCCAAGAATCATTCAACCTATCAGACATTCAACATGGGTCTCTAACCTAGTCCCAGTGAGGAAGAAAAATGGAGACATTAGACTCTGTGTAGACTTTAGGAATTTGAATATAAATTCATTAAAGGATAATTATGGGTTACCAAACATGGAAGCCATGCTACAAAGAGTTACTGGATGAGAATTAATGTCTATGATGGATGGGTTCTCAGGTCATAATCAAGTGGTTGTCAAGGATACTAAATAATTGAAGACTTCATTTACTACCACATGGGGAACATATGTGTATGTTAGGATGCCTTTTGGTTTAACTAATGTTGGGGATACTTTTCAAACATCCATGTATGTGGAATTTGTAGATCTCATAAATAAGTTTCTTGTGATATACCAAGATGATCTCACTGCTTACTCAAAAAAAGGGGATTAACATTGTGGCCATCTTGAAAATATTTTTAGGAGAGCTTTAGAATATGGAGTCTCTCTTAACCCAAGAAATTATGCTTTTGAGGTAACTGAGGGTAATCTCTTAGGTCATATCATGTCCAAAGATGGAGTTAAAATTGACCCTGAAAGGGTGGCAACAATTGACAAAGTTCCACTACCAAGAAATGTTAAGGGAATTCAATCCTTCTTTGGTCAGGTCAATTTTGTCTGAAGGTTTATCACAAATTTTGTTGAGATTAGTGTTCCTATTTCTAGAATGCTAAAAAAGAGTGCAAAGGTTGAATAGATTGAAGAAGCTAAGAAATCTTTTTGTGAAATCAAACAAGCAATTAATAATGCCTCCATATTAAGAACACCAGATTACAATAAGCCCCTTCATATTTTCTCTTTTTCTTCTTATCATACTATTGCTATAGTGTTTCTAAAAAAGAACTCAGAAGGCTTTGAACAACCTATATCCTTTTTAGTAAGTCCTTTCAAGTAGCTAAGTTAAAGTATGACATAAATGAGAAATAGGCATATGCCTTGGTCAAAGTTATAAAAAGTTTTAGGTGTTATTTAGTTGGAGCAACTATAGTTGCATATGTGCCTAATGTTGTTGTGAAGGATATCCTGGTACAACAAGAAGTTTCAGGAAGAAGGTATGGATGGATAAATAGGATCCAAGAGCTCAACATTGACATCCAAATCACAAATTTTTTAAGAGGACTAGGATTAGAAAAAATCATGGCTCAAAGTAATTTACATGCTAACCATGTAAATGTTCTTGAAGAAGAGAAGAGACCATACATTTGTGACTTAGATTGTTGTGACTGGGATGAAGATATTATTGGATACTTGAAAAAAATGGTGCTTCCCCATGACATGGATGATCACAAAAGAAGAACTATGAAATTGCATGCTGTAAGGTATGTGATTACTAAAGGGGAATTGTGGTGGAGAAGAAATGAAGGTGTCTTGCTGAAATATGTTGGCCATCATGAGGCTGAGAAATTATTACAAGAAATGCATGACAGTGTGTGTAGTGGCCATTACATGGCTAAAACTACTACGCATAAGATATTATTAAGGTCTGGTTTTTGGCGGCTCAGTATCTTTAAGGATACACACTTATGTGTAAGAAAATGTGATGGTTGCCAAAGGTTTGTAGGAAATTTAAAGTTTAGTGGCAACTTACCTTTAAGCCCTGTGATAGTTGAAGCACCTTTTCAAAAGTGGGTCATGGATTTCATTGGAGAGATCCCAAAAAAGTCAAGTGGGGGACATCCATGGAGCCTGGTTTCCATAGACTACTTCACTAAGTGGGTGGAAGCAATTCCCACTAAAAGAGCCACTAGCAAGGTGGTCATTGACTTCATGATGTAGAATTTGTTGACAAGATTTGGATGTCATGAGGCTATAATTGTGGACAGTGCTATGTGTTTTAGATCTGAAGAATTTAATAGCTTTTTTCAACAATATGGGATTCAAATTTCATACTCATCCCCCTATCATCCTTAAGGAAATGGTCAAGTTGAATCAAGTAATAAGAGTTTGATAAAGATTTTGAAAAGAGTTCTTGACACAAACAAAAAGGCATGGGATTCCAAGTTGTAGTTATCTTTGTGGGCTGATAGAGTGACAGTAAAAAAGGCCATTGGATGTGCTCCTTTTGATTTAGTATATGGTATCTAGGCTAGGTTACCATTGAATAATCTGCTATAAATGTATAAACTCATCCAATTATATGATGATGACTTGGATAATGAAATGAAGATCAAGTTGGAATATATGATACAACTAGATGAATCAAGAAGGAAGCCCATGAAAAAAATATAAGATCTTAGCTCCAATACAAAAATTTGTATGACAAGAAAACCATAGTCAGAGATTTTAACACAAATGACTTGGTCTTAATGTGGAATGCTAAGCTGGAGGATAAAGGAAAACATAGAAAATTTGACCCAATCTGGTTGGGACCATATCTTATTGATATTAAATGGGGAATTGATTCCTACATCTTAAAAGATCTGGTTGGAAATGTTTTGGAATTACCAGTTCATGGACAATTTCTCAAACTGTACTTAATTAAAGGTACTCTCATTATCCATGAACATGTTGGCAAGTAGGATATACTAGTTTATATGAAATATTATAGTGTTTTCATTATGGAAAAAAATTTATATAGTAGTTTGGAGTCAGCGCACTTGATGAGAAGATCAGAAATTGGCTAAGTGTTGAAGACTAGATAGTGTACAGAGTACCTGAAGCTCAAAGCATCGGTGCACATGCGTACAACCGATTTATGCTATACACCCTATAAGATAAGTTGGTTAGAATATATTCATGCTTAGTCTATGAGCGCATGATTAGATATGAAAGTATGAGAAAGTTACAGACAGTTGAAGTTACACAGCCAGTGTGTACTAGAGAAGAACAGAGTAAGCAGCCACCTATTAGAATTTTGATTTATGGTTATATTCTAATGATTTAAAGGCTATGCACCTATTGTAATTAGGTTTCTAACATGTAAACATGTTTCTTTGTAAACATGCTTGAGACAATTCAATTGGAAGCATTGTATGTAATCGGTTAAAAGGTGACCTAGTTGTTTGTCTTATATGCGCATATAAATATGAGATGTGCCTATTGTAATTAGTATGGAAGTTGATATAGAGTTGAGATAAGTAGAGAAGAAGTTTTTGAAGAGTCTATAAGATGTATTAGAGCTTTGCAAGAGGTTAAAGCATCATTGCATCAAAGGAACTAATCAAACAAGCAGTGTCACAGTGACAATTCATCCAATAGATATAGTGTGTATCTAAAATCAAAAGGTTGTAGCCTTCACCACTTGAGCACTGAGCTCTAGGATAGTGCATCCACACCCCTAATAGGGTTTATTGTAAAAGACTCCTAACAGGGTCCAACCCTTAACAAGGTCTACTATACTTTATACATTGTAAAGAAACTCCTAACAGGGTTAAGGATCTTCTAACAAGGATCATAAAATACTAGTACAAAATATTAGTGGGTGTCAATTCCCACCATGGTTTTTACCTATTTGGGTTTCCCCATAACCATATTGGTGTTATGTGTTGATTTTATATTTCATGTTTATGTGGATGTTCATTTCAGTACTTAAGTATTTAAGTTCAGTTTGAGTTTAAGTAAAAAGATAAAATATAGTGAATATTGATTCACACCCCCTCTTAGTGTTCCCATTCCTAAAAATTGGTATCAGAGCTCTGGTCCTCATTAAAGAAGTTTAACCACTTGAGGAGATCATGGACAAGGCAGAAATGAAACATCTAAAAAGAAATCTTGAAGCTTCTCTTGAAGAGCTGGACAGATCTAAAAAATAAAATGAAGAACTAAAGGAAAAATTCAGTGATGCTCAATTAGTCATCAAAAGGGTAAGAAAGGATTTGAAAGAATGTTCTACCAGTGATTTAGGGATTATGGTCAAAAATCTCAATGAAGAAAATTCATCCTTGAAAGAACAACTTGAAGAATTTGATAATAAGTTGATTAACAATCAGGAAGTCTATGAAGAACAGATCAAAGAGAACCTTCAACTCAATGAAGAATTAAGGCAAGAAAACATGGAAATCATGTAGCTAAGGAACAACAAAAAAGCTTGGAATCTGAATTAAAAGAGGCAAAGAATCACATTGAAAAACTACACACCAGTTTTGATTTGATAGAATCTTAGTTGTATGCAAGAAGAGCTAAAGGAGATACTAGCTGCATTGGATACAATGAAGCACAAAATTAGATTGACAACATGCAAGCAAGAATGAATGCACAAAAAGACTCTATTGATACTAAGAAGACTAGAGATCAAACTAAAGATAATAGTGAACCACCTAAGAATGAGCACAAGCTAGTAGATTGCACTTGTTATGCATGTAAAAAGAATGGACATATAGCAAGAAACTGTATAGAGGTAAGACCTTTTAATGGTTACTATTATTCATGCAATAAATTTGGTCATAGAGCTATAAATTGTAAGACAAGTCAGAAGAGAAAAACTTAGCATAATCAAAGAAATCAGAACTAGTCAATGTAAGAAGTTCTTAGAATGTTACATGTCAGATATGTAACTATAATGGTCACTCAGCAAGACAATGTAAAATTGTGACCCATGTCAATGCACCAAGGAATATAAGACCTCTAGTCATTTGTCACTCTTGTAACAAGGCTAGACACATCTCAAATTTTAGTAGATCAAGGATGCAAGGTCAGGAAACCCCTAAAAATCCTGAAGAACCAGTATTACATCCCAAAGGAGAAGTCAATTTTGTGAGAGCTTCAGAGGATGCGAGCTTGATTTGGTTAGAAAGAAAGAAGGATAAAGTTGATGAGTATGTATTGGATGCATCCGCAGTGGACACACCCTCTACATCTAGATGAATGGCCCTCAGGGTCATAGGGGGAGCTAATTTAGCTCTAGAACCCTGTGTGGCTGGTATACTCACTTACAGAGTGTGCATCTTTGGACTTAATCTTTTGGAGACTAGAAGAACCTATGTGCAAGACCGCACTAGCTGATTGTTTGCAGAATGAAAGTTAGAAATTTTCAAGTGCAACTTGGTTTACACAACAAGCATTAATGGTATAATTTCTACTTTAAAGTACATAGAAGTTTGAAGATCTATCATTGCATTCAAATTAAGAGAAATTGGAGAGTAGAAGAGCCCTAGCATTTGATTTTGAAGGATTGCAATTTAATTCACCAAGTGACTTGTTGTGCATTTGATCCGTTGCAGAAACCCTAGTTCGTCACACTGATTCAGAATCTCTTGGAAACCTTTGAGAAAGAATTACACAAGTAAGTGATGGCTACTCCTATAGTATTTGATGTTGCAAAAAAGAAAAGATATGTATTTAAGAGGCACCCATTCAAATCTACTTTGGATGACCTAGAAGGGGCATTCTCCTACACGCCTATGGGTGTTATGCATCTCGAGGACATTAGAGCATACATATACTACAAGAAAGAGCCAATTGGATTGGATAGATTAAGGGTGCACATGGAAATAATGATGAAACCAGAAAAAACCTTCATGGATGAGTATGTGTAGTGGAATAATCACCCTACAGTGGAGTATGCTATGACATATGAGTTCTACGAATCAGAATGGATCAAGATTCTACTGAGAAGAATTCATGATGACCTATTTTGGATAGGTGAAGTGCTAGTCAGAATTACTAGTGTCATAATTCATGAGATGACAAGCCTCTCCAAGACAGGTGTTGTCCTTCCAGCTGGCAAGGATGTAAGGAAGCTTGTTGAAAAAACTTTTAAGTCAAGAAGTGATAGGTGCGGAATGACCATAGAGCCTATTGAGAAAGATGACATCAAATTGATGTCCATGATACTAGGTTACAAGTTCCAACACACCAGTAGGGTAAACGGTGTGTCTGTAGCCATAATTATTTCAACTATAAGACTTATGAATGAGAATGGTGAGTTTAATCTATGTGAAATCTTGTGAACATAGTTAATTGACAAAATTAAGGCCATCAAGCATGACAAGACCAAGATATTTAGATTTGGGTCTTTGATCATATATATGTACTTCCATATTGTTGGAAAAGTATCTAATTTGTATCTAGACAAATCCATTCCCACAATGCCACAAAAATCTCTCAAGGCATGTACTGAGATTTCTTTGAAGGACTTCATGACACTGGAGTTGAATACATTCAAGGCTAAGATACAGATGAGGTACAGGATACCAGAGAAGATAGTTGAAAAGTATAAGGATACTATTTGTTTTATGGTTAAGACTGACACAACATGCATGGAGGTTGTTGAACCAAGGACAAAGTGGATTCATCCACTTGGATATGAGGTGGATGAAAATTTCTAGAAGCATATGCACAAGTATTTCTTTCAGCCCCTAAAGATCCTAATGAGCCAAGATGGGGAACCTATGAAGAGAAAACAAGAGAAGTTGATGTTGTTCTAAATAGTGCAACAACAAAAAGGAAGGTTTCCAAGGTTACCTCAGAGATCCTGAGAATTCATGGAGTGTCTCAAATAGACCTAGAAAAAGAAAGGGAAGAGAAGATTACTTTGGAAATTGAGAGCATAGCAATAGCAAAGATAGAATCAGAGGATCCTAAGCTGAAGAAGGTAAATATTGAGAAGTCTGATGTCCAGAAGGATGTTACTCCTTCTGCACCCATAGCAACTATTGACCTTACTAGTTCTCTAGAGTATAAAGCAGTATCTAAGAGGAAGAAAGAGATTAGCACCTATCATCCATCCTCACGGGTCACAAGGAATAGGAAGAACACTCAAGCACCTCCTAAAGTAACTTTCAAACCTAGTCTCAGTGTGTTGAGTGCAAGGATTGTTGATGAAGGTAGAATTGATCAAGTAGGGAAGTTTTATGAGAAATACAGTGAGATTGACAAACTAGATATACATGGAATGATTGTCAAACATATGTTAAAATTTAAGAAGATAGTCCTAGAATTGAAGACCATGGTTCCTGATAATGTATGGAACATCTTAGAGTTCCTAAAAAGATAATCCATTGAAGAAGATCTGAGAACAAGAGAGAAGATCTTATATGAGAGTTTACCAGTATGTTCTCTAGAGGAGAAATATTTGTTACTAGAACTAGTAAAACATCATCTTAGAACCAAGTCAAGAACTTTGCACATTATGGATAAGAACTATGATCTTGTTGCAAAAGAAACAAAGAAGGCATTTGAAAATGTTTTCATGAATGGGCACATGTATCCAACTATTGCGCCTATAGCTCAATTACCCACACGAGTTGCAAAAGAGTCAGAGACAATTAATGTACCATCTACAGGTCCATAGGATTCAACGCAAGTAGTTAATACATCCACAAAGGAAGATAAGTTTGTGCCCATATCAAAGACACCCAAGGATGATTCTATCTTTATTGACAATGTAAAAGTCACTTTGGTGGCTAGAAACATGGATCTAGACAAGTTTGAAGAGGAATTTGTAAGCACTCAAGAGGCTAAAAACTTATGCATTAACACTCCTCCCAATCAACAAGAAGAAGTATTGATTGAGGACATAACAGATGAAAAAGAAGAAGAAAAAATGGAAGAAAAGAGAGAAGAAGAAAAAGAAAAAGAAGCTGAAAAACAAAAGGGAGGAGAAGAGGTAAAAGGAAGTGAGAAAAAAGATGAAACATTAGTTGAACTAATCAAGGTAAAACAAGAAGTGATGGATAGTACTCCTATCACTCCCTCAACAACATTGTTGTCATGTTTGACACCTAACACAACTAGTTTGGACTGATTGTCTTAGCTATGGAAAAAGCCAAGTAGAAACAAGGTATGAGGAATCTCCTCCTTGTAGAATCAGTAAACATCCTCAACAACTTGTTACCAACAGACAAGAAAGTGTCCAAGGTACACTCTATTGATGATGTGAGTGCAGTCATTTCTCATTTCAAGAGTAATTTCTCTAGCCTAGAAGAAGCTACTTCCCTAGTTGCAGAAGAGAAGTATTTGAAGAAAAGGCTCAGTGAATTAGTTAGAAATTTTCCACTTGACTTGAGCTCACTAAAGACTAGTCAAGCATCCTTAAAGGATTTTGCAGTAAAGGGAAAAAAAATTATTGCTGACTATATGAACTAGGACAAGTTGATTGGTGATCTATACAAGAAGATTTAAGAGGTAGAATCCATGATAGATAGCATTAGGAAATCAGTGGAAGATCCATTTGTTGATGTGAACATGTGTAATAATATCTACCAAGGACAAATAGATAAGATTGAAAAAGATGAGAAAGAGATATCAAAGATAAGGGAAAGGAAAACACATCTTAGGAATGCTCTTGTGCCCTCACTAGATATACTCTATCAAAATATCAAGGAGATTGATGCCACCATGGTGACATATGATCAAGGTCCTAGCATAGATTTGGAGAAAGTGGAGAAGCTATAGTATGCACTATGCACCCATCTCCAGATTGTAAATTCACTGATCACATTTTGGAAGAAGGAGATCCAAAACTTGTAGATAGCATATCTGGATGTTCTCCCACAGTGAGTATTTGTAGAGACAATTTTGAAGCACCTTTTTCATTAATGTCAAAGGGGGAGTATATATAGAATATGTATAGAATATGGATTATAGATATATATAAGGGAGATATAAGACAAAAAAATTTTGTATTAAGGAAAAGTTAGCAACTTGGCCATATTCCTTTGTTGTCATCAATGACAAAAGGGGACATTATTGGAAAGTTGGATATACTGGTGTATGTGACATAGTACAGTGTTTTCATTATGGAAACAAAGTCATATAGTAGTTTGGATTTAGCACACTTGATGAGAAGATCAGAAATCAACTAAGTGTTAAAGACTAGATAGTATACAAAGTACCTGAAGCTCAGAGCATCAGGGCACGTCTGTACGACTAAGTTATGGTATGTACCCTAGAAGATAATTTGGTTAGACTATATTAATGCTTATTCTATGAGCACATGATTAGATATGCAAGTATGAGAAAGTTACATACAGTTGAAGTTTCACAGCCAGTGTGTGAGAGAAGAACAGAGTAAGCAACCGGCTTTTAGCATTTTGATTTGTAGTTATATCCTAATGAAGTAAAGGCTATGAACCTATTGTAATTAGGTTTCCAACATGTAAATATGTTTGTTTGTAAACATGCTTGAGCCAATTCAATTGGAAGAATTGTATGTAATCGGTTAAAGGATCAACCTAGTTGTTTGTCTTATATGCACATATAAATATGAGATACGCTCATTGTAATTAGTATGGAAGTTGATATAGAGTTGAGATAACTAGAGAAGAAGTGTGAAAAGACTCTATAAGATGTATTAGATATTTTCAAGAGGTTAAAGCATTAGTGCATCAAAGGAACTGATCAGACAAGCAATGTCATAGTGACAGTTCATCTAGTAGATATAGTGTGTATCTGAAATTAGAAGGTTGTAGCCTTCACCACTTGAGCAGGGAGCTCTAGGACAGTGCGTCCACACCCCTAACAAAGTTTATTGTAAAAGAAACCTAATAGGGTCTAAACTTTGACAAGGTCTACTATACTTAATACATTGTAAAGAAACTCCTAACAGGGTTAATGATCTTCTAACAAGGATCATAAAACACTAGTATATAATATTAGTGGGTGTCAATTCCCACTTGGGTTTTTACCTATTTGGGTTTCCCCATAACCATATTGGTGTTATGTGTTGATTTCATGTTTAATGTTTATGTGGATGTTCATTTTAGTACTTAAGTATTTAAGTTCATTTTGAGATTAAGGAAAAAGATAAAATACAGTGAACACTGATTCACCCCACCCTCTCAGTGTTCTCATTCCTAACAGAACAATATATAGGTTTTATTTCCTTATTGTGTGTTTATTTTTAAGTTGTGTGTAGGGTATTTTTGCTTTAGTAGATGGTCTTCTTATCTTAGAGATTCTGAATCCTTTTCATGCTTGCAAGAGGCATACATCCCCAGATAGAATGCTGTAGGAGCATCTTGGGTCTTGAGCAATCTTGCATCAACCAAAAACATTTCCTGATTTCTGTACTTGTTTGCTATTATTTTATTCATAATTGTTGCATTTTTTTTTTCATGATGTGTGAATCTTCCATTATGTTGAGGACATATTTTGGAACCTTCTCCTATGAGCACATAAAGTTTGTATGGACTGATTCACAGTTACAACTGTTTTCCTTGCCGTAGGAGCCATATTTTCCTACAGTTTTGTTGCTGATTGTGCATGGTGGAGATTTTGATCCATAAGTAATCAGAATTTTCTCTCTTAAGGAATTAAAGAGTACCTAAATTAATATCATTTCCCAAGAGCATAAGTCCTAATTCATTATGAGTAAAAAGTTATGCCCATTTTTCTCAGGGACCTATTTTCTGCCAGTTTTCCAGTGAAACGTGTAGTGTTTTTTCTTGCGTGGTTATGTGTGATCAAATGGGGCCTTGCATAGTTAAATTAATATTCTTGGGTCATGTGTGGACCTAAATCTAAAGGTGCATCAATTTATATTCATTTTAGCATTAGTTTTGGTTTAAATCTTCCAGACTGGACCTATAATGTAATTAAATGTCTGAGTGGCCGATTTGTGGCTTAGCTGGCTATATAAGGAGTCTAGATTGATGTTGTAGGGAAATAAAGAGGTAGATATAGGAAGGATTATAAAGATATGTCATTGGAGACAAAGATAGGATGCAAGCTATGATTCTAAATTCATAATTCTCATTGTATAAGGCTGAAACCTGGAACGCCTCACAACCGGGCATGCTGAAAGAAATAATATAAATTCTTTGTTGTTGCTGTCAGTTGATTGCCTCATATCCATTGTGATTTCATTTCTTTCATGTGATATTTATATTTCTTCCATTGTGTAACTCTAAGCAAGGATTTTTGTTGATTCAAGTGGAGTCAACTCTGCTTGATTCTGCTTGTAATTACCCTGCCCCTGCATTACATAGCCACTATTGGCACTTCAAATTTTTCAACACAAATGTTCATACTTTTTAAAATCTTGAGGTGTTTACCAGAAATGCTAAGGTCTACATTGAAATAAAAGAATCCCTAATTAATTATCCTATTTGAAAAAACCCTAATGTTTTGTCATTTTAAGAAAAAACCCTAAGTCAACCTTCTATTTTTCTTTTCGGTCGTTACTTTTTGGAGATCACTAAAGTCCTTTTTGAAGCATGTAATATATTATCCTTTTGGCGGGGCCTTATTTCCTAAGTTTTTATCTACCTACGTTGACTCTTTAATTATCCTAAGTTTATAGCCCCAATGACCTTTAATATTTTCCCTAAGTCTCGATGATTATTTTCCTAAGGTTTGACACTTTATCAAAATGATTATCTCACATTTTAATCCAATGATGGTCACATAGCCACAAAGGAAAGATGCATGGAGATTAACCATTATGGCATTGTGATAGTTGTTGATTTGGTTAGACAACTAAGCATCTATGTCTGGTGGGACCGGTTACCTTAGGTTTATCACAACCGTCTAATTGCGAAGATCTATCGACGTACATTCACTAGACCCGGTTAATAAAGGTTGTAATAAACTGACATATTGCTTTTGATTTCATGGTTGTCATGTTTATATGGACAAAACATGATTGTACATTTGTGCTTGTAGCATTTCGATAGCCATTGATTTGATATCAGGCCACAAGATATGACAGCATGTCCAATCAGAAGGTACTTAAAGCATCAAGTGTTGGATCTTCCTATTAGGAATGGGAACACTGAGAGGGGGGGCTAAATCAGTGTTCACTATATTTTAAATTTTTACTTTACTCTTGAAACTTAATTGATTGCTTAAGTAGTAAAATAAACTTCAATGTAAACAAGATAAGAAAACATAACACATACCACCAATATGGTTACGGGGAAACTCAAATAGGTAAAAACCCCGGTGGGAATTGGCACCCACTAATAATTTTCACTAGTGTCTTGTGATCCTTGTTAGAAGATCTTTAACCCTATTAGGACTTATCTTTACATTTATTTTAGTATAGTGACCTTGTCAAGGGTTGGACCCTATTAGGAGTCTTTTACAATAGCCCTATTAGGTGTGGGGACACACTATCCTAGAGCTCACTGCTCAAGTGGTGAAGGCTAAAATCTTCTGATCTTAAATACACACTATATCTGCAGGATGAGCTAGCACTATGACACTACTTTTTTGATCAGTGCCTTTGATGCGATGATGCTTTGACTTCTTACAAAGCTCTAGTACATCTTAACTACTCTTCGCATAATTTTTCTTTACTGGTCACAATTCTATATTCACTTTCACACTTGTTACAAAGGGTGCATCTTGTATTTATATTTGCTAAAAAAAATTAAATAGGTTGGCCTATAACCAATTACATAAAATAGTTTTATCATCGCTAAAGAAATTACCAACAGTCAGCTACATACTCTATTTTGTTCTAGCATTCATTGGTTATACCTCTTCAAATATCTGTATCTTCGTCATATGGTCTCATTTGATCATTTTCTCTTAGACTTAGCATGAATACATACATACAAGCTTAACTTCAAGAGTGCATACCATAACTCAGTCATACACACATGTGTTGATGCTCTGATCTACTAGTGCTCTGTTATCTGTCCTATCTTCTATACTTAACCAAAATCTGATCTTGTAATTATGTGTGCTAACTTCAAAACACTATATGACTTTGTTTCCATGATGACAACCCTAAGTATAGTCATATACAATAGTATAGTCAACTTGCCAACAATCTCCCCCTTTTCATTAATGGCAACAAAGGAATATGGCCAAGTTACTAACTGTACCCTTATACAAAAATACTCTAACTTATATCTCCCTTATACTTTTTTACTATCCATATTCTATATATATAAGAATCCATATTCTATAAAATAATCCCCCTTTGACATTAATGGAAAAGGAACTCAAAACTATATACATAAGTACTTACAATGTCAAGACATTCGGATATGCTATCTGTAGGTTTTGGATCTCTTGTTTTGAAAATGCAATTGGTGCATTAACAATCTTTAGATGGGCGCATAATGCATATTGTAGATTCTCCATCTTATCCAAGTCTATGCTAGGACCTTGATCATATGTCACCATGGTTGCATCTATATCCTTGATGTTCTAATTAAGTAAATTTAGAGAGGGCGCAAGAGCATTCCTAAGCTATATCTGCCTTGCCCTTATTTCAAGCATCTCCTTTTATGCTTTTTCAATTTTGTCTATCTACCCCTGGTATACATTGTTGCACATGTTCACATTAGTGGAGGGGTCTTCTACTAATTTCCTTACTTTTTCTATCATTTCTTCTACCTCTTGTATCTTCTTGAAATGATCATCAGTCATCTTATCTTGGTCCATACAATCTACAATAATCTTCCTTCTCTTTGTTGCAAACCCCTTTAGAGATGCTTGACCAATCTTTAGTGACCTTAGGTCAAGTGTAAGTTTTCTAACTATTGAGTGTCATTTTTACATGAAGACAACATCTAGGAATTTGCGTGAGCAACTTCCCCTCTTGGAAGATTGATGGAATCAATCTCAAGGTTCCTTCTGGCTGGGTCTCAACCACTTGGATAGCTCAATGGAAGACAAATGTGAAATTGTTAACAAGGAGGCCTTTGTTGGTTCTTCTCTCAAGGGAAACTACAAAACAAACTTTAAGAAATCCAAAGTTCTCTTCTTTTTGGTACGATTTTTAGATTTAAGAATAAAAGAAATGTTGATTTAATTAGTCTATTGAAAGTAACTTGCAAAGAGGGTTAGGAAATATAAGCTAACATGAGATTTTAATGGAATTTTTTAAAGAAACCTAATGGACATATGCTACCAATCACACCACTACGTGAATTAAATAACCAAGAAGATGAAGAAACCCACAAAACAAAGATTAGATCATGTCACAATCTTTAGCTAAATGGATGCAATCATCAATGGAATCAGGCAAATGCAAATGTATGATAAGCCAAAACTCATTAGATCATGAAGCCACTCGAGATGTGTGCACATCTGGAGTGGCTTCGTGATCTGATGAGTTTTGGCTTATCATACATCTGCATTTGCCTGATTCTATTGATGATTGCATCCATTCAACTAAAGATTGTGACATGATCTGATCTCTATTTTGTGGGTTTCCTCATCTTCTTGGTTATTTAATTCACATAGTGGTGTGATTGCTAGCATGTGTTCATTAGGTTTATTTCAGCAATTCCATTAAAATCTCTTGTTACCTTATATTTCCTAACCCTCTTTGTAAGTTACTTTCAATAGATTAATTAAATCATGATTGCTTTTATTCTTAAATCTGAAAATCATACCAAAAAGAAGAGAACTTTGGGTTTCTTAAAGTTTTTTTTGTAGTTTCCCTTGAGAGAAGAACCAACAAAGGCCTCCTTGTTAACAAATTCACATTTGTCTTCAGTTGAGCTATCCAAGTGGTTGAGACCTAGCTAGAAGGAACCTTGAGATTGACTCCATCAATCTTCCAAGAGGGGAAGTTTCTCACGCAAATTCCTAGCCGTTGTCTTCGTGTAAAAATGATGCTCAACAGAAGTGGTGCTAGAAGGAGGGCCCTCAAAAGAGACACCCCAGAACATCGGATTGGTCTCTCCCAAGAGATTTCAATGAGTCCTTAGATCTTCACCCAACAAAGGGGAGTTCCTTGAACTTACAATGTTTCTTAGACCTCACAGTAGCAAAAAAAAACATGGAGAGGATACTTTGGATCATCCCAATCTCCCTCCAATTCCAACCATTTCTGCCCTGCCTCCTACTCCTCCACCACCAGCTCCAATGGCATTTTTTGCAAATGCTCAAATTTCACCATTGAACTTATAGGGACAGCTCCATTAGCTACCCAAGAATCCTAAGAAATTATTCCCACATTTCATCTATAGAGAATCGAGGACAGCGGAAGAACATGTCTATGCATTCAAGGAATTGTGGAATCAAAAAGAGATTTCTCATCAAGACATCCTGTGCCACCTTTTCCCCCACACACTGGGGGAGTTTGCATATAATTGGTATCTAAATTTCCCACGAGGATCCATCACTACCTAGCAGGACTTTGAAACAAAGTTCCTAAATCAATTCAAACTATACGTGGATCTGACAACTCTTCATCACCAATTCATTTCTATGAGAAAAGACCTCAATGAATCTATCGCTATGTTTAATCACCATTTTCACAAGATGTACCAAAATATTGAAGCTCCATACATGGTACCAGTTGGCACTACCATACAAGTGTACTTGTATGCCTTGGACCCATTAACATCTATATTCTTGAAAAGGTTGCCTCTGGGAGATATTGACACTTTGGAGAAAGTATGCAATGAAGCTAACTTGTTCACTCAACAGATGGACCCACAAGTAGGAGGGAGTTGTGGCATCCCACCAACATTGGGGAATGCTATTGTGACTAGTCCATTCACAACAAACAATCAACTTCCAATGCAACAAAACCCAAGGATCAATCTGGTACCAAATCCATATGTTGCTGCCCCACCATTGGCCATCACATACCTGGGGTATGATACACACAAGGCTGCCTTTTGTGAACAAAAGGTCACTGTCCCAAATGAACTAGATCAAGCTCTAGTAAATGAGTTAGATGCCATGAAGAAGACACCATCCCAGTTGACCAGGGAGATCACCCAAATGAAACTCAACCCAACTCCAAATCAAGGAAACTATCCACGATAGGTTGTTGCCTCGAATACCTACTCTCAAAATCAGAATTGTAATCATGGCAATTACAGCAACAACAATAATAACAGTGGAGGAGGTTATGGGAATGACTCTCAAGACAAATAGTTTGGGCAACAAAGGACAAATAGGACTTGGAATATGTGTTTGAACAATGGTAGTATCCTTGAGGACAATGCTAATTTCTTCAATTTGTCAGAAGCCAGCTATGCCCAAGGTCCTAGCATGCATCAACCAGATTATGAATATAGGGGGGAGTCTAATAATCAAACTCAAGATCTTGAGGGTCCCTAAGCCCATTTAATTTCCATGGTATTTGAGTCAAACAATCCAAGTTCAGATGAAACTAAGATCAATAATGCTTCGGAGGAAGAGTTTGTCTTCCCATTCAATCAAGAAAAACAACCAGAGTATTTTGAAGTCAACGCTTTCCAGATCAATAATAGAAATACCCACAACTTGAGAAGTAGAAGGGAGCCCCTGACGGATGGCATTCCTCCAAGTATGCAGCCCACTCCACTTGATCCAAGGACCAGCAATAATCCTACACCCCCGAGGGGACCTAGTACCACTATTGTTTAGGCAACACCATACCCACCACCCACATTGAAAAATCTAGTCTGGGCCAATGAAAGTGTAACACCGCACTAGGGAACCCAAGAGAAGTTAACCTAAATCATGCTACTAAGTTTGGTGAATATTTTTTTTTCCTAAAGTTAACATACAAGATAGCAACAGTGTGGAAGCAATTACCATTAACTCACATAACACACATCACAAACATAGGTTACAAATCCAGCGGGTCCCATGACGTAGAATTACTTAAGAACAAAACACAACTAAAGAATGATAACAAAAGATTCCATAACATATAAATTACAATTACATGATAACAATAAATATAATTCTCATGGACATCCATGACATATACATAAACTGACATCCACTGCACATGTCGTAGGGTATGTAGTAATAAATCTAAGTATGATAATACAATGTCCAGATTAGGTATCACATGTGATACGCTAATGTAGGATTACTAATAAAGAATATAAGAAAGAACATCAATGAAGAAGTAGCACAAAGATCTAACTACAAAGACACCATCAAGCACCGGCACTAGGATGTCGAATCTCAAATGGTAAAGGATCACTACCACCCATTCGTGTAGAACCATAAAGGTCTACCCCACTGTGCTGAGGAGATAACATCGAAGCCCAATTGGATAATCAAAACAAACCAAGAAATACCACTAGGAAAGGAATCCTGATAGCTTACTAACTCAAGGTCAACAAAAGTAGTGAAAGGTATGACTAACTAATCTAGAGGCAACCGACCATGTAGGATAACTAGACTATGTATAGGCAGGTGTCATCATATATGTCTAACCCTTGAGTCTCATCTTGGTAATCACTCTGGATCCTAACACTCAAGTGACCATACACAGATCAATGACTTCTCATACAGACAAAGCCATTAAATATGCTAGACACACACCTCTCAAGGTGGCAAGCATCTTCTCCATTCCCACCTTAGTCTGTACTAGCACTAAAGCATGGGTGAGGAACTTATCTTATTAGGTTCATTTAATTCCCCTTAATTTATTAAGTTATCACTCGATTATAGATACTTACAATAAGTGATCCTGGCAGCCACTTGTGGGCCCTGATGCTTATTACAAGCCACCTCCTAACACATATCTAGGTAAACTACCCTAGGCTCATAGATCTCTCCTAGATCAAAACTCAGATAAAATAGCTAGTCATACATCCAAATTCATCTCAAAAACTAGGATTGACTACATAAACATATTCACTGAATCATATAGTACAACAAGAGCCTATAAGGTCATCTGGAACATAAACATATAATACACACTCACGCCAAATAGAAAAAAAAATATGAATAACAGATAATTCCCAAGCCTCTATCTTTCCTAGGTCATCTAGTCCCCATAAAACTGATAACCCTCACAACTAGGAAAGATAAAACCATATTGTAGAGAACAACCAATTTCAGTAGAAAATAATGCATGTATATCAATGTCAAAGAATTTTAACAGTTTATTGCTTAAGATAAATTTAGTTTGAACATATAACTGCATACTCAATCAATGACAAAATTAAGCAATATAGATATATAATATTCCTAGTCTAGATTATATGATAATCTCATAACCCATTCGACTGAAAAAACTCAAATCTAATCACCAACTAGATCTAACTTATTCATCAATAAAAGAAATTCACTAAATAATAATAGTGGCAATTAAAATCCAATTCCCCAATTTAATAACATTTAAATGAAAAGCATTATTAGAAATGAATCCTAATAACAAATTTAGTTAATGCTAAATATTCAAATATACCAATCAAAAATTAATACATTTAATACTTTGACATCATACAAAACCAACTAATTTCAAATTAATTGAATTATATATATATATATATATATATATATATATATATATATATATATATATATATATATATATATATATATATATATATATATATATATATATATATATATATATATATATATATATATATATATATATATATATATATTATTAATTCAAATAAAACATTATTTAAATTGTTAGTAAATTAAATATAACTTATTACATTGTTATAACAAAATTAATATGAAATCAAATTATAATATCAAAATTTATAATAAATAAATTTATCATAACATAATTTATTACCAAATTTATTATCAAACTTTAAAAAAAAAAAAAAGATTTATTAACAATCCTAAAAAGGAGCGCAAGTTGGGGGGGAGGGGGAGGGGGGGCACATGGGCCCACGCCCCACTGTCCCCTCAATACTGGCGCGACCCTATGAACAGGTACTATGCCAGTACTGCCGCTTGGAGAGCACGGTGGGAGGTGGGGAAAAACTAGTGGTCCCCACTCCCCTTCAACTTTTATATATATATTTTTTTATAACATTTTTTTAATTGCTAAAAACCTTTCAAATTTCGTTTGCATTTTTTATAAAACAAATTTATGCAAACTTTGAAAACATATAAAGGGAATACATATTTTTTTTTTATTATTTTTTTTAAAACATAACAAATATGATTTTAAGGCACTATTTTTGAAAATGGAAATGTACAGACCTGATAATATTTTTCCAGAAATGGAAATTTTCCCCTTACACACACATAGAGATTTTTTTTGTCTTTTTCTTATTTGTTTGTAAAATTTGTATTCTAATACAATAATAAAATTTACAAGCAAACCATGCCAAAAAGAAATTACTGGTGTAATATTTTCTTACTGCCATTTTTCACAGGGAGGGTATTTTTTTGCCCACAATTCATTTTTTTCAAACAAAATTATTTTCAACCCATTTATTGAATTTCATTACTCTATAGTCTAAATATACCAAATTTGATTTTTTTTGTTTTCTATGAGTTCTAGGTGGAATTTTTCCCAAAAAATTTTGCCAGCATTTCCCTACTATGCCAAGTAATAATAAAATATTGAAAAAGCTTTCTAATAGCTTTTAAAATCCTAACAATGAAAGCTTAACCAAAATTACTAATCTAACCTTCAGAATCAAACAAATAAAGCAAATTTTACATAATATCTACAGACAAAAATACTAGAAAACTCATCAAAACCCTACCTCAATTCCAATGCTATAAATTTGATGTAGAATTGCCTGTAGGATGCTGAATCTCCCAAATCTGAAAATGTAGAAGCTCAATCCTACAACTCTGAATCATAGCTTTGTAGAATTCCAATTCCATGTGCAAATACACATCACCCAGAAAATCAATCACACACCAAATTCTCAAGAACACAAGAAAGCACAAAATATTCCAAAAATGCTCTCTCTCCAAAATTGAAAACTCCAACAAATCTTGGTTATCACAAATGAATGCAAACTTTCCCCAAATAGAAAATCAAATCCACCTATCGTGCAAACCCTAATGAGTCACCAGACAACTCCTAATCAAACTCCTCTTTTTTTTTGAGTTGAGGGAAAATACCCATTATTAATTATAAAATAAATTATTTATGCACAACTCACATAGAATTCTTTTTACAAGTTACTTTATGAAATCAAATTTCACATAAATCAATAAAGCACATGTAATATAAAATTTAACATTTAAATTATTTAATAATTATGAAACAATTAAATCATGCACTAATTTTCAACAATTTAATAAAAAACATATTAAATCATAATTTAGCACAATTAATTAATTAAATTCAAATATTCTCATATTTGATTTTTAATTAATTAATCATTATTCAATCACATAAGAACTACTCTAATCATTATTTACCCGCTATATTATAATTAAAATAACCATAGTAAACAATTAAATCAAAGCAATATTTCAGGAACATTCATGCATCATACAAAATCAAAAGATGGGATCCACGAGTTAGGTCAACCTGACCAAACTCAAGCAAGGTAGTCAACTGATACCTTAGCCAACAATTAGGATAAATAGGCTAAGGATTGGGTTTTGGGTCCATCTGTCATCTCCCCTCTTTACCATTGAGATGAGTATTTATGGGCACGCTCACTCCTGCCAATTTAGGGAAGATGATGCCCTATACTTGCAAGCCTGTCATCACAAAACAAAGCATGTACATACAACATATAACAAGCAATGATAGGGTATGGTCAGTCATGTGGATCTCAACAAAGTGAGTAACTACGCCTCCGCCCTCTACCATAAAGACACATCAAACAGATGCAAACACATAGAATAGGTACATACATATAAACACCATACACATGCAAGTATGGGGTAAGTACATCATAATCTAACTGAAACATAAAACATTGCAACATAATAACATTAACATCTAAATATGAGATCATATGACATCATAACATAATCATAATCATAATCATAATTTGGATCATCAACAATCACTAAAATAATAAGATCTACACACATACAATATGGCCTAAAAGAGTACGACACTAAATAATTGAAAGCAAACTATGGAGGTACTATAGAAAGATACAATGCAGTAGAGGAATTGAAGAAATTTAAGATGAATATGTTGATGTATGATATGCTACAGAGTTGTCCCACTCAAAGAGAAGCTCTCCTAAAGTCCTTGGATCATTCCAAGTCAGCCTCGCCCTACAATAATGACAAGAATGTATCCAATGTAAATGTTGTAGAGGGAATGTCAACCATGTTCAAAGATAGGGTAGAAGTACCCCTGTTCCTACTTAGCCTCAAAATATTTGGAAAGAGCCTGGATAATTTCTTAATCAACTCAGGTGCTTCATGTAATGTGATGCCATTGTGTATATGCTGGAGGCTAGGAATGAATCCTGAACCAACTAATCGTGTGGTGATCCAGCTTGATAAAATGGAATTCAAAGTCATTGGGGTCTTGAAGGACACATGTATTCAACTGACAGCCAATCCTAGGATCCAGGACTGCACTGATGTTCATTTAGTAGATAGGCCAGAGACTTATGGCATTCTTCTCAGTCGTGAATGGACCCAATCTTTGAGAGGATGGTTCTTCATAGATTTTACCCAACTATGGTTGCCATGGAAGGGGCTCAATAAAGAGATTAAGATAGATGCAGAGCCCAAGCTAAAACAAATGATAATCAAGTACAATTCCCCAAATGAAGTTTTATTCTCACAAGCTAACCTGGGAGTGTACCATTTTGACAAGGCGTTCACATTTCAGCTCAAGGAAGAGGGAGGCTCATATAGTAGCCCCATTCAGGGTTTGGTAGATGTCCAAATCCCCGAAGAGATCATCACAAAATTCATAAATGGTATGATGAATAATATGAGAGATTTGGGCCTAGACACTGATCTTAACATATTGATGCTACTTGGATACTGTCATCTCCATTAGATGAACCATTCAGAGTTTACATGCCAATATTGCCAAGAGGTGATGGTCTGAGTTATTAACAGATATCAAACATATCCAAACCTCTCAAGAATGTAACAACTCACTCAAATGATGAGGGATCTCCGCTTAGTGAAGAACCTCAAGTTCCCACAGCTGAGTGCTTTCTACAAGAGGAGTGGAGCTCTTCTGATGATGGTTTCCTACCTCCGTGCCATGAGATTTAGCATGATGTCAAAAGGATAAATCTTAGACAAAGGAGAGATGGAAACTCTAAGTAAATAAGGCCTGTCATCACTTACGGTCCCTGTAGAACCCCAAACTAAGACTCCTCTACCTGAAGTAATCCCAGAACCCCAAGTCAAGACATCTTCCAACAAAAATCATTTAGTATGGAAACTTTGGTTCGATGGCTCTAAGTGAAAGCTGGGAGCAAGAGCTAGGATCAAACTAGTTAACCCTCATGGGGGTTCATACTATGCTACCTACTGGTTGCAATTCTACTACACTAACAATGTTGCCGAGTATAAGGCTCTAACCCGTGGTCTCCTCCTAGCCCACGAAAAGAAAGTTAAAGCAATAATAGTGGAAGGTGACTCTCAATTGATAGTCTAGTAGATCAAAAGCCAGTATTCCTGCACTTAAAAATGATTGGCCTCATACCACAACCACATCTAGGACCTAATCAAATACTTTGAAGCCTTTAACATTTGGAGCATCCCAAGGAGAAAGAATATTATCGCCGATGCTTTAGCAGTGTCTACAAGCTCCCTACAACCGCTAGATAAATCCAAATTGAATAAATTCTTTGTGGAACTCATGGCTACATGGGTTGTCCCTGACAACATAAATTTTTTTTAGGTATTTCAAGATGATCAACAAATCTTGGAATTCATTATGAATGCAGGGATCTTTGACAAGTAGAGCATTGATGAGGAAGAAGATGAAATAGAGGAGTCTGATGACTTAGGGATTTTGAACTTGAAAATAAATTCCATTTCGAAAGGTATGGTAGCTCTAGAGAGAATTTTTGATAAAGATGAACACACTTGAGAAAGAGGAAAAATGCCAGTCATGGGCAGAGATGATTGTGAGTTCTACAACTTGGGTACACAACTCAAACCCAGGTTGGTTTGTATAGGCAAAGTTGGCACACCAGAGGAAAAGAAATAGATGGTTGAGCTACTCACTAAATAGAAAGACATCATAGCATGGTTCTATGAGGATCTGAAAACATATGACCCCAGTGTTATTGTCCACAACATCCCACTGAACCTAGATGATAAACCTTTCCGCCAAAGGCAAAGACCGGTTAACCCCGTGATTGAGCCAGTACTTCAAAAGGAAGTATAGAAGTTTCTTGATGCCAAGATAATTTTTCCCATCTAGCATTCAACTTGGGTCACCAATCTTGTCCTTGTGAGGAAGAAAAGTGGAGAGGTTCAACTTTGTGTGGACTTTAGAAATTTGAATAGATCCTCTTAGAAAGACAACTATCCTTTGCCTTCTCTGGATGAATTGTTACAGGTGGTCAATGATTCCCAAATGATGTCCTTTCTGGATGGCTAATCAGGGTACAACCAAGTCATGGTGAAGGAAGAAGACCACTTAAAAATGGCCTTCACTATAAAATAGGGGACATTTGTCTATCGTCACATGTTGTTTGGTCTGATCAACATAGGAGCTACCTTCCAATGGGCTATGGATGAGGTGTTCAAGGGTTTGGTCAACAAGTGCATTGTTATATACATGGATGACCTCATAGTTTTCTCCAGGAACCGAGTGGGCCACATCAAAGATTTATGAAAATTTTTGAAGAGGTGTCGACGTTATGGGATTTATTTGAATCCTAAGAAGTGTATCTTCAAGGTGACTCAAGGAAAACTTCTTGGGGACATTATATCTAAGACAAGCATCTCAACTGACCTCAAAAGTGTTGAAGCTATCCTCAAATTGGTTCCACCAAATAGTAGGAAGGAATTTAAGTCCTTTTTCAAGAAAATCAACTTTGTCAGGAAGTTCATCAGTGGTTTTACAGAGATAGTGCATCCTTTAAAAGATATGTTGAAGAAGGATGCTAAAATTGAATGGAACGCTCTAGCTAAAGAGGCTTTCGAAGAGATCAAGACATCCATTGCCACTGTTCCAGTCTCAGTTAGTCCTGATTATCTTCTACCATTTAAAGTCTACTCATTTTCTTTAGAACATTCATGTGCAGGAATACTCAAGAAAAAGAAAGAAAGTGAAGACAAAAGGTCAATTTCTTTCATGAGCTTCCCACTGAAGAACACATAACTCAAATATCCTATTTTGGATAAAAAATCTTTCACCTTGGTTAAGGCTATCAAGAAATTTAGACACTACATGCTTTGGAGTAAGGTCATTGCTATTGTTCCAGATCCAACAGTCAAATCCTTACTAATGCAAAATAAACTCAAAGAATGAAGAAGAAAATGGATGGCAATATTGCAAGAGTTTGACATTGAGATCCAACTAATGAAATTGGTGAGAGGTCAAGGCCTCACCAAGATGATGACTGAAATGGAACAAGGTTTGGTGTGCCAAGTGTACACCAATGAAGGAATAGTTACTGACATATGGTACCAAGACATAGTCTACTATTTGCTGCAAAATTGTTGTCCAGATGGATTGAATGGTTCCAAGTGGAGACCACTTAAGAATAAGAGAAATTCATACATGTTGAAAAATGGGAAGCTCTATAAACATAATTATGACAGATTGTATCTATGATGTTTAGATCAAACAGAAGATGAGCTAGTTCTCACAAAATTTCACAATAAGTATGGTACTGGACATGGATCAGAAGAAGCTACAACTTATCAAATACTAAGATCTGGCTATTACTAGACAACCTTGTTCAAAGACACCCACTAACATGTGTGCTCCTATCATGTTTGTCAGACCATCACCATTTGAGAAAGACACTCGGCAATGCCCTTGTAGCCTATTTATGAGGTACATCCTTTTGTTTAGTGGGGGCTAGACTTTGTGGAAATAATCAATCCACCATCTTCAATAGGACACTAATACATCTTGACCACAACTGATTATTGTACATGTTAGATGGAAGTATAGGTTCTCAAAAATTGTACCACTAAGGTGATCACCAAGTTCCTCGAAGAATTTATCATCACAAGGTTTGGAATGCCATTTTTTCTGGTATGTGATAATGCTCCTTATTTCTCATCAACAAATCTCATTCAATGGGCCTTCGAGAACTAGGTAACTCTAAAATTCTCTTCCAATTATTACCTACAAGGAAATGGAGTCACAAAGTCAACCCACAAGAACCTAACAATAGTAATCAAATGCCTTTTGGATGACAACCCAAGGGACTGGCACACCTAGTTGAAATATGCCTTGTGGACAGATCGTATGAGAGTCAAGAATGCCCTAAGGACCTCTCCCTACCAGTTAGTTTATGGTCTACAACCCATCTTTCCAATGAACCTAAAAATACCAATCTTGAGATTTATGGATCAATACATAAAGGGTGAGGCTCAGGTGCAGATTCACCTCATGAATTTGTTGAACCTTGAAGAAAAATGAACTATGGCCTTGGAACACGTAGCCAAGCACCAGGATGTTGTCAAGTGATGGTTTGACAAGAGAACAACTGTAAAATCTTTCTAAATTTTTGATCTGGTCCTAATGTGGGACAAAACAAAAGAAAAACTAGGGAGCCACACCAAATTCCAATGTATGTGGATAGGCCCATTCCAAATCACTGAGATCTTGGGAGAGTTCCCTTGATGGAGAATTGGTCCTGTTACCATTCAATGGCCAATTTTTAAAGCACTATTTTGTGTCTTGATTGGCCCCCCGTACATTATTGTATATTCTTGTACTATATTGTTTTTTTTTGGTTTTTGGTCAGTCTTGTCGTCTATGTCTTCTCTTTGGGTCTTTGTTTGCAAAAGGTCAGTGCTTTCATTTTTAGTGGTCCATTCAGGTAGCCCAAGAAATCAGTAAATCTTCTCATGGTCTAAACCTCAGAAGTAGTTCCATCTTGCAGTGAGCCAGGGACAATGATTGAAGGTAAGGTTATTTCTTTTTAGACTCTTTATCCTCACCACTTAAACGCACCTAAAAGAAAACCCTGAGCCACGAGCTTCTCAAAATATGATTGCAATTTTCATCAGGAGATGCCCATGGTCATGAAGGAAGCCTAAAAGTTATAACCCTTCCTTGACTAAAATACAGACTAAAACAAAATAGCAAGAGAATAAAAAGGAGGAATGCATAAAGATGAGATAAATAAAGAAATGCTCGAAACCAGGACAACACAGTCTAAGCATTGCCCCAGTTTTCCAAAAGAAGAAAAAGAAAGAGAAATAGATGGTGTTTCTACAAAGATACAAGGAGCATCAAAGTAGTCCACACTGAATAAAATCTATTGATAAATAGATTCTTTCAAAAGGATCAGCTTAAAAATTGAAGCTAATTGAGTCTAAGAGCCCTCCTATGAAGTCTAAGGACTTCTATCAAAGCTTGTTTTCAATTGGGAAAGGGTGACTTTAGTAATCTCTATTGGGGCTATTAATACCTACTTGGCAATTGAGAAAGGTTAAATTGACTGATGGCTAGCTTTGGATTGGTGGATAGTGACCTGACAAGGATGAGATGATCATCATCAAGAGCTCACAACAAAAGGTTTTCAAGAAAATTTGAACGAACACTCACACACTAGATGCAGAAGTTGTGGTTTTCTCAACCTTTGTGATGATAAAAAACATACTCAATTTGAAGACCTTTGTACTTGGCTCATTGCGAATCAGGATTGCCTCTAGGTGGATTACCTCTAGGAAGCTTCGGTTCTTTTCCTTTGTTTGTTTGTTTGGGCTATTTGTTGTGTTCCCACAAACATGCTCCCCTAATGGCCCTTATGGCCTCAAGGCCCCCCCCTCCTAATTTCTTCTTGTCTCACTTTTTTGTTGTTTTTACAGTTTTTTCCTTAGTTTTTTTTAGTTTTCAGCCTTTTCAGTCCTGTCACCGTTTCGCACTTTCAAATGTACAAAAGTGAAAAAAGGTCAGCAAAGCATTGCACTGCCATTTTCAGATCTTTCACCTCTGGCTCCTTTTCAGACCTTTCAAAGGTCAGTAACTCTAGAAGTCCAACTCCCATGAGGGAGTTGGCCTTTCAAGTGTTTCGGCCCTTTGGAGATCTGACACCCCCAAAAAGGCTGATATGTGGGGTGCTTACATCAGCAACCCTAGTAGCCTAAAGGTGCATGTGGGTTTTCAAACCCTCACTCTTATGCTCACTACTCTGCCTCCCACTTGCCTTTTCACTACTTGTCATCTTTTCCTCGCTTGGGTCTCATCTCCTTGCTGGTTGTCGTCGAGTTCTTCATCTCCTAGGTAGGTGGTTTTTCTCCCCTCCTTTTTGGTCTTAGATTAGCATCTTTTTTCTTTTGGCCTTCTCATTTTGTCATAGGTTTAGAGTTTGCATCTTTTCAGCCTTTTTAGCCTTATCCTTAGGTCTAGGTTGTTTAGAGTCAGCCTTTTGGCCTTGGGGATTGTCAAGGTGGTCACCTTGCATCCCCATGATAGATTTGTGGTCAGATTCATTGTCAAGCTCATTTTTTAGCCCGACCAAGAAAACCTTATTTTCAGACATTCGGGGTCTGAAACTTTCAGCGTTCGCAAATTGGCAAAATCTCCAAGTGCTAGAACTTTTTCAGCATTTCGGTGTTGTCACACACCGAAACACGTCACACCTCTGAAATGCTAAGGTAGACCTTGCCTTATGCTCCTTTCTTTTAGCATTTTCAGCCATGTCGGCCTTTTCGCATGTCAAAAATCTTTCTCTCCGGATCGCCGATCTTTTTCTAGATAGGAACCCCTCTTCGGCCTTTTTGAGATTTTTGGATGTGTCATCCTTTTTGGTTCCTGGGGTTTCTTCACCTCCGATTCACTGAAAACTCTTTGAACATGGTAGTAAGGCCTCTTTCGGTGGTTTCGGCCTTGTCGGCCTTTCAGAGATGCAACACCCTCGATGGTCTGAAAGGCCAAAAATACCTTTTTGTGACCCAATTGATCTTGAAAATTAGTAATGTACTTTGTTTTTAGGTTTTTTCCTCTCATCATGTTACTAATTTAGGTCTTGTGCTCTTTGCAGATATGGTCGAGAAAGTAGTGGCATCACCAACAATGAAGTACCAATTCAAAGGTTATCACCCACCATCCAAAGTAACCAACCTTCATGCTGGAATAACTGATATAGGTATAGGGAATGTGAGCTAGAACAAATACCTAAACAAGTGTTCTCAGCTAGTGGGCCATTCAGAGGACTGTACTTCATTAGTCCATTACTCTCTAGTGAATCTGACAGCACACCCAATCTCCATCTAGTCAGTGGAACTAATCAACACACTAGCCAATAACTATGTGCCAGATGAGTGCATGGTCAAGAATAGCATTGGGGAGGTGGTCCTGAACTTGAGGCCTAGCAACATTGAAGATGCTTTCCATCTACCAAAAGGGGTAGATAATTTATTTAATTTCAATATAAATAAGGGGATGGAGTTTTACAACAAGGACACACATAATAGATTGGATAGAATTGACATGAGAAGAGGGTACATGAAAGAGGATATCTAGGAAGCTATAACAATGATAAATAGGGTGTATGGGCTGCCTAAGTCCCATCAACTAGAGCCTTGGATGATCTTCCTAATCCAGAAGATAAAAGAAAGACAAGCAAGGTTTGATTGGGCCTCCATACTAAGTGACCAGCTGGATGAACAACTGATTCAGGTGAAGACAGAACCCCACTTCTACATGACATCTTATGTCATGTATCTACTAGCCGCCAAGGTAGTGTATCTAGGATTGGCCAAGATTGGGGCAATGGGTCAACAAAATACATGGTCATTTACTTTGTATCTGCAACTGGTGAAGAAAGACTTCTACGCACACAATAGCTCAAAGTTTAGAATAGTCAATGATGCCTTCATTTTTGTGATCATATGCTCGGTTGAGGGAGATTATGCTAAAAGGCTATCAATGGAGGCAATAGCTAAAGTAGGGGCCATTGGGGCATTTTACATACAATTCGAGACCTTCACTTACATTAGGGTGGCAGGAAGCACCCTGGCACCAAAGAAGCTTCCAAGATACCCTTCTAATAGGGTAGTTCTACTAGAGATAGCATGGCAATTATCTAATGCCCATGAGCACATCAAGCACAAGAAGAAGCACTGCTAGGATTTTCCTATTTCCATTGGCCCCCACTATGTACCAGACATGAAGGTCTGCAAGTCTTTAACTGGGGAATGGGATGAATTCCCAATGCTAACTTACAATCTAGTGAGGCCTCACTTTGACCCCATTGGTACTTATAGCCATATAATGGGGAGACCTACATTCATGAGCCGCATATTGAAGACCATTGGGCTAATTGTGTAGATGATTATGAGGTATATCCAAGAAAGTTGAAACTAGGATGACTAGAAGTATTGCACTGCCAAAGGTGATGCCATCCAATGACCTTGATTCACCAGGTTTAGAAAAGAGGACAAAATTTAAGATCATAGGACCCAAGCCGGCTGAGACCACCAAGGGAAATGTGTACAAAAGGAAGAAAGGCTTGACGCCTATGCAAATAGATACCCTAGTGGAAGAAGATGAAGATGATTTGGATGAAGTTCCCCTCAGTAGGAGGACCCAGTCTACGGGATTTTTGAAGAAAAGAAGGATAATGGATCATGACCCTAAGGATGCTGAAGGGGCTACATAGGAAGAACCAATAAATCTAGATGCCCTTGGTGATGATGAATTTGACATCACAGATTTTGCAAGGTTGCATGGTTTTAAGGAGTCGGAGAAACAAGCCCCTATGCAATTCACTAGTCTTTTTAGCGGCATAGGAGAGGATCTACAATAGGGACCTCAAGGACAAAATGATGTCGAGATGACTGAAGACCAAGGAGGAACTACAAAACTAGAAAAGGACTCTTCTATTGGGGTCACCTTAGAAGAAAGAGTAAGTACATAGGTACCATTGGTTTCATCTATTCCACCTCCACCTCCACCTCATCCTTCCATGCTTCCTACCATTCCACTTCAAGAGCCTCCCACTACTCCACTTTCCACTCCCATATAGAATACTCTATTGCCTCAGCAACCTTCTTCATCCCATGTTCCCTTCCCAGCTCAAACTCCACCAGCCCATTCAACCACTCTCCTTGTGTCTCCTATGCCTCCCCCACTCAATATTCCTCCCCAAGTTCACATTCAGTTAGGGCCCCAGAGTTTGCAGGAGCCAGAGAAAGAAGTCAAAGTCACTGGTGGAGAGAAAATGGAAGAAATTCATATAGGATCCGATGAGCTAGATGACAAGGGAGAGTCATAGGTGGAAGAGGAACCACATACTAAAGAAGATAAGCCACAAATAGATATTGAGGAACAAACTATTGATGAGAAAAAAAATACTGATGAGGGAGAACATGAACAGGATGTTGGGAAGGAGTAGGAAATGGAAGAAGAAGAAGAAACTCAAGAGGAAACAAGGAAAAAACACTTAGCAACCTCTTCTACATTGGCTGCTCCTTATGAGCCATTAAATGCATTCTCAAAGCCTAGATGGTTTACCAAAGAAGTGCAGCCAAGGGTCAAAGTATACATTGATGATGAGGTAGATGTGACCACACTAGGGCATGCTTTCCACCAAATGGCACCAGTTCCCCAAGCAAGGAGAATGTATTATGTAACACAAGACCAAACGGAGAGGTGGAAAGCACAGGTGGCTATTCCTACAATGGATGTCAATGAAAATGAGGTCACTTTGAATGACTACATGTTGGAGGAGGTGGACTTGGGAGAGCCAACCAAGGAAGGTAGCAAAACCTTGGCTACTTTGGGCTTGAAGCACACTTTGGGCTTCATGACTAAAGATGAAGAAATGATAAAGGCTCTAGAAGAGAAGACAAAGCTATGAAGAAATTCATTTTGAAGACAGGGAGTCCAATTGACCCTAATAATCTTGAAGCCTCATTACAAGCAATTTTGGAGAAGAAAGGGGATATAGATACAGATGTTCTGCATTCTTTTGTACAGGCTTGTGCTAAATGGAAGCTTGATTTTGAATAGTTTTCCAGCCTTTTCCTCTGGAGGATCTTAAGGTCCTTTTAGGACATTTTGGTAGGAATAATTTCCTTGGTGGAAATCATGAGTGAGGAGAATGGTGTAGAAGAGACCATCCTTAATTGGCAGAAGGTGTTAGATGAGCTAACAATGATAAGGAAGCAATGCTTCCAAGTTTTGATGAAGATATATGAAGGGGCATAATTAGATAGTTTTGAAGAATGGCTCCAAGAGATAACTGCAGTGTTAGCCATATTCAAGAAGGTTCTCAAGAGACTAAACAAGAGGAGAGATAACAACACACTTTATGAAAAGGAGCTGTAGGGGTTCTTTGAGGGATTAGACTTGGATATGTTTGATGAAGATGATGATAAAACCATGTATTCAGTAAATAACATCATTGATCAGTACCTCGGCATATTCTAAGGGGTAAATTCAAAAGAGGACCTCCAGCAGATGTTCTACCAAAAGGAAGAGATCCAGAAAATGCTATCTCAAGAAGAGGAGATAAAGGCTTTTGTAAAGGAGTTGATTGACTTCAGAGATAGGTAGAAAGAAATCCTCTAAGGGATTAAGATGTTGGACTTTGATGAGGTATTGGAGATATTGGATAGGTTCAAGAAAGCACATCCAAAAGTACTTTCTAGCTAGTGAACCTCCAGTCCAAGATCTGCCAATTTTGTGTATAGAAAATTCAGTTTTTGACACTTAGTAATTTTTGCAGTGCAAGATTTTCGACCATTTTGGCCATGAGGAGTTTTCAGCCACCTACAAGTCTGACAAGTCCAACAAGTCTGAAATTTTGAAAGGGAAGACTTGGCACTTAGTAAATTTTGGGTCTTGAGTTTTTTGGACCAAGTGTCATGATTTGGGCATTTTTTGGCATGTCCAAAAGTTGACTCCAGTTGTCTCAGAGATCACTTTCCAGTCATATGGGCTTCCTTTTTGGGATAATTTGTGCATGATTTTGGGATCTCTTTCAGTCTGGTCCATGTGGAGTAGTCGAAACCAAAGATCAAGGGTAGAAACAATAGATTATCAAGGGCATGCATGAGTTCCATATCCCTTTTTGAGTTGTTTAATGCCTAATTTATTCAAATCTTTGTAATGCACATGGATTAAATCCCTGCTAGGATAGCATAGCTAAGCTTTAGAAGTATTTTCTTTAATGCAAGATTTAGTTTAGATTTATTATCAAGTTTTAGTTGTAGCGAAACCCTAGCTACAAAAATAAGAGCAGGGCTCTATAAATTGTAATAAAATGATGTAATGAGGGTCGACTTGATGATTAATACAACAAATAAAATTGGGGCTTCATTCATGGTGTGATTTATCTACTATCTATGGGAAATTTGTGAATGTTTGATTTGCTCATTCTTTATTTCAAAGAGCCAATTGGTTGTTTAATGATTTTAAGTTTGCGATCTTTTAATTCAGTGTTTGCTAGTATTACATTGTTGTGTTGTGACGAATCTCTAAGAAGATCATTTTTTGGTGCTTGAAGATTAACTTGTCTCACATGTGCACACATCTGGAGTGGCTTCATGATTTGATGAGTTTTGGCTTATCATACGTCTACATTTTCTTGATTCCATTAATGATTGCATCCATTTAGCTAAAGATTGTGACATGATCTGATCTCTATTTTGTTTATTTCTTCATCTTCTTGGTTATTTAATTCACATAGTGGTGTGATTGCTAGCATATGTCCATTATGTTTCTTTTATAAATTCCATTAAAATCTCTTGTTACCTTATATTTCCTAACCCTCTTTGCAAGTTACTTTCAATAGATTAATTAAATCAGCATTGCTTTTATTCTTAAATCTGAAAATCATACCAAAAAGAAGAGAACTTTGGGTTTCTTAAATTTTGTTTTGAAGTTTCCCTTGAGAGAAGAACCAACAAAGGCCTCCTTGTTAAAAAATTCACATTTGTCTTCCATTGAGCTATCCAAGCAATTGAGACCCAGCCAGAAGGAACCTTGAGATTGATTCCATCAATCTTCCAAGAGGGGAAGTTGCTCACACAAATTCCTAGCCGTTGTCTCATGTAAAAATTCTGCTCAACACTAACCAATTCACTTAGCCTCTTCTTTATGTATTTCTCTTTTGCAACTAGGGATGCAAATTCTTCCAAGCTAGAAAAACTAGTCTTGAAGTTTGAAAGAATTGTGCTTACATCATCAATTGAATGGACCTTAGAAACTTTCTTGTCTTAAGGTAATAAGCTATTTAAAATGTTGACTGATTCAAAAAACAAGGGGTTCCTCATTACCTTATTCTCCTTTTCTTTCTCCATGGCTAAGACACTGATCTTGATCAGGTCTTCTTCTCCCTAGGAATCCAAACTAGTGGTATCCAGTGTCAAACTTGACAATAATGATATAGAAGGTGATGGAGTGATAGGAGTACTATCCATCACTTCTTGCTTTACTTTGATTTTCATCTCAATAGATGGTTCATCTCTTGATTTACTTCCTTTTAGCTCTTCTTCTCCTTTCTTTTCTTCTACCTTTTCTTCCTCTTTTTCTGTATCTTTCTCTATCTCTTGCTCTTCTTCTTTACCTATAAGATCTTCTCTCAATATTTCTTCTTGTAGCTTTGGTGAATTGTCACCACATAGAATTTTAGCTTCTTGTGTGCTCACAAAAGCTTCCTCAAACTTATCTAGGTCTCTATCTATGGCCGCCATGGCTATCTCTACATTATCAATGATTATAGTGTTGTCTTTTGGTGTCTCTGTCATGGGCACAGACTTTACTGCCTCTGTATGTGTTACAACTATAGGTGCTTGATCCTGAGGACCTATCACTTGTATATTTGCGGTCTCTACCACCTTGGCTTCCTTTGAGGGAACTTGTGTTATGGGCATAGTAGGTGGATACACGTGTCTATCCAGGAAAACTTTCTCAAAGGTTTTCTCTATCTCTTTGGCTATCAACTCAAAGTTTTTATCCATAATGTTCAGAGTTCTCAACTTTGTTCTTACGTGCGGCTTCACCAAATCTAGAAGTAGTGTTTTCTCTTCTAGGGAACACACTTGTAGACTTTCAATCAGAATCTTTTCCCTTATCCTAAGATCTTCTTCAATGGCTTGTTTCTTCAAGGATTCTAAGATGTTCCAAACATTGTTTGGAATGACTGTTTATAGCTCCAAGACTATCTTTTTGAACTTGATCATATGTTTTATGATCATGCCATGGATCTCTAATTTTTTAATTTCATTGTATTTCTCATAAAACTTTCCTATTTGATCCAATCTTCCTTCATCAATAATCCTTGTATTCAGCACTTTAAAGACTAGGTCTGAAACCTACCTCTGGAGGTGCTTGAGTATTCTTTCTACTTCTTGTTTCTCATGAGGATGGGTGACTAGTGTTAGCTTCCTTATTCCTCTTGGATATTGCCTTATATTTAGGAAGAGCTGTAAGATCAATATTTTATGTGGGTGTAGGAGGGGTAATATCAGATTTGTCCTATTTATCCTTAGGATCTTTAGTTTTCTCAATCTTGACCTTCTTCAACTTAGGATCATCAATTTTTTCTTCTACTACAGATGCACTCTCAATTCCAAAAGAAATATTTTCTTGTCTTTCTTTGTCAGAAGTAACCTTAGCTACTTTTCTCTTAGTTATTGCGGTGTTCAAAACTACATCAAATTCTCTTGACTTCTCTTCATAAGTCCCCCATCTAGGTTCATTAGGGTCCTTACGTGCTGATAGTAGTACTTGTGCATAAATTTTGAAGATTGGTTCCTCAAATTCATACCTAATTGGATGGATCCACTTTATTCTTGGCTCAATTAGCTCCATACATGTTGTATCAGTTTCTACCATGAAGCAAATGTTGTCCTTGTATTTATCTACAATAATTTCTGGTATTCTATATCTCATCTACATCTTGATTCTAAATTTTTTCAATTCTAGCTCCAAGTAATACTCCAATGAACTATCATTAGATGCATTAAAGGATATTTGAGGTATTGTAGGCATATCTTTGTCTAGGTATAAATCTGAAACCTTTCCAAGTATATGGAAGTACATGTAAATGATTAAAGACCCAAACCTGAATATTTTGGTCTTATCATGTTTGATGGCCTTAATGTTGTCTATCAATTGTGTGTGCAATATCTTGCACAAATTGAACTCTCCATTTTCTTTGACAATCCTTATTGTTGCAAGAATAGTGGTCGTAGACACACTATTCACACTGTTAGTGTGCTAAAACTAATACCCTAATATCATAGACATCAGTTTGATGTCTTTATCCTTTATAGGCTCAATAGTCATTTCGCACCTATCACTTCTTGAATTGCATGCTTGTTCTACTTGTTTCCTTATATCATCATTTGATGGAAGAATGATGCCTATCCTATAAAGGCCTGTCATCTCATGAATGAGATCTCCTATAATTCTTACTTGAACTTCACCTATCCAAAATAGGTCATCGTGGATTCTGCTTAATAGGATCTTGATCCATTCATATTTGTAAAACTCATGTGCCATAGCAAACTCAACAATAGGATGATTCTCTAATTGCACGAACTCATCAAGGAAGGTTTTATCTGGTTTCATCATGGTCTCAATGTGCACTCTAATTATATCGAGACCTACTACTTCCTTCTTACAGTGAATGTATGCACGGATGTCTTCAACATGTATAACACCCATAGGGGTTTGGGAGAATGCACCTTCTAAATCATATAGGGTAGACTTAAAGGGATGTCTCTTGAAAATGTATCTCTTCTTCTCCGCAACATAAAACACAATAGGAGTAGCCATTACTTAGTTTTAAATCACTTCACAAATGGTTTCTGAGAACTTGTGAATCATCACAATGGATTAGGGCTTCCACAACCGATCAAACACACTTCTTCACTAGTGAATCAAGCTAAAATCCTTCACAATCAACTGGTAGGGATTATGTGCTCTTCAATCTCTCAAACTTGAATACAATGAGTAATCTGTAAGTCTTTGTGTACTTTAAAGTGAAATTTCTATCATTAATGCTTGCCTTGTAAACCAAACTTTCACTGAAAATCTCCAACTTTCATTCTATAATCAATCAGGTAATGCACTTTGCACATGTCATCACATAATCTACAAAAGGTTAAATCCAAAGGTGCATACTCTAAAGGTGAGTATACCGGCCGCACAGGGGTTTAGAGCTAAATTAGCTCTCCCTATGACCCTAAGGGCCATTTATCCAGATGTAGAGGGTGCGTCCACTATTGATGCATCCAATACCTACTCATAAACCTTATCCTTCTTTATCTCTGACCAAATCAAGCTTTCATCTTTTGAAGCTTTCACAAACTTGACTTCTCCTTTGGTATCCAGTATTGATTCTTCTAGTTTTTTAGGGCTTTCTTGACTTTGTGTCCTTGATCTAAAAAACTTTGAGATGTGTCCAACCTTGTTACAAGAGTGACAAATGACTGGAGGCCTTAAATTCCTTGGTGCATTGATATTGGTTACCATTTTACACTATCTTGCTGAGTGACCATTATAATTACATATAATACTTTGAGAACTTCTTGCATTTGTTTGATTTAGATTTCTCTTATTATGTTGAGTCTTGTTCTTCTGACTTGTTCTACAATTCATAGCTCTATGACCAAATTTATTGCATGAATAACAGTAACCATTAAAGGGTCTTACCTCTTTACAATTCCTTGCTATGTGTCCATGCTTGTTACAGGCATAACAAGTTTGGTCTACTGGCTTGCACTCATCCTTGGATGGTTCAAAATTATCTTTAATCTAATTTTGAGTCTCCTTAGCATCTATAGTGTCTTTTGGTGCTTTCATTCTTTCTCACATGTTATCAATCTGATTTTGTGCTTCATTGAATCCAATGCCACTGGTATCTTCTCTGAGCTTTTGAGCATATAACTGAGATTTTATTAGATCCTTTCTTGTGTGTAATTTATCAATGTGATTATTTGCCTCTTTCAATTCAGATTCCAAATTTTCTTTTGTGTTTCTTAGCTCCAAGATTTTGATGTTTTCTTTCCTTAATTATTCATTTAGTTGAAGGTTCTCCTTGATTTTTTTATCATATACTTCTTGATTGTTAGTTATCTTATCATCCAGTTCTTCAATCTAATCTTTCAATGATGTGTTCTCTTTGTTTAGATTTTTTACCATTATTCCTAAATCACTATTAGAACAATCTTTCAAATCTTTTCTTAGTCTTTTGATGACTGCTTGAGAATCACTAACTTTTTCTTTGAGTTCTTCAATTTATTTTTCAGATCTGTCAAGGTCTTCAAGAGCAACTTCAAGATTATTCTTCAAATGTTTCATTTCTTCCTTATCCATGATCTCCTCAAGTGGTTAACATTCTTTGTTGAGGACCAAAGCTCTGATACTAATTGTTAGGAATGGGAACACTGAGGAGGGGGGGGTGAATCAGTGTTCACTATATTTTAACTTTTTACTTTACTCTTGAAACTTAACTGGTTTCTTAAGTAATGAAATAAACTTAAATGTAAACAAGATAAGAAAACATAACACATAACACCAATATGGTTACGGGGAAACCCAAATAGGTAAAAACCCCAGTGGGAATTGACACCCACTAATAATCTGCACTAGTGTCTTGTGATCCTTGTTAGAAGATCTTTAACCCTGTTAGGAGTTATCTTTACATTGCTTTTAGTATAGTGACCTTGTCAAGGGTTAGACCCTATTAGGAGTCTTTTACAATAACCCTATTAGGGGTTGGGACACACTGTCCTAGAGCTCACTGCTTAAGTGGTGAAGGCTACAACCTTCTGATCCTAGATACATGCTATATCTACAAGATGAATTGGCACTATGACACTACTTTTTTGATCAGTTCCTTTGATGCACTGATGCTTCAACTTATTACAAAGCTCTATTACATCTTAACTACTCTTCACATACTTTTTCTTTTCTGATTACAATTCTATATTCACTCTCACACTTGTTACAAAGGGAGAATCTCATATTTATATGCGCTACCAAAACAATTAACTAGGTCGGCCTATAACTGATTACATACAACACTTCCAATTGAATTGGCTCAGGTGTGTTTACATAAAAACATAATTGCATGTCTAAAACCTAAATAAATAGGCACATATACTTTACAAAACAATTTTATCATCGCTAAAAAAATTACCAATAGTCGGCTACATACTGTGTTCTATTCTAGCATTTACTAGTTGTACCTCTTCAACTATTTGTATCTTCATCATATGGTCTCATTTGATCATGCACTCTTAGAATTAGCATGAATAAATACATACAATCTTAACTTCAAGGGTGCATACTATAACTCATTCATATGCACGTGCCCTGATGCTCTGATCTACTGGTGCTCTGTTATCTATCTAGTCTTCTATACTTAACCAAAATCTGATCTTCTAATTATGTGCGCTGACTCCAAAACACTATATGACTTTGTTCCCATAATGAAAACACTAAGTATATTCATATACAATAGTATAGTAAACTTTCCAACACTTCCATCTAATGGTAATGATAGGTCCAGTTGTTAGGTGGGTCCAAGATACTGCAATTTTCAAACCATCATAGATCTATCTTGACCTAATGGTTGTCACATGGTTGCAAAGAAAAGATGCATGGATTTTTAACCATTTCTGTAACATGGCAGCCATTGGATTTCTCTTAAGTAAAGATTGACAGTTTTGATTTAATTTTAATCAAAATTAGTGTGAAAGAAAATTTTCTTATTGAATGCAGACTATTCAAATTTGCAGAGAAGTTATGGCCAAATCGTGCGGAATGAATTTTCAAAAGGTTAATGCTTTCAATACCAATATATCTTTGATTGATTCATTTCTAAAGGGATGAAGTCACATAATTTTTAGAGCCCTTACAAAGAAAATTGCAAAGCAAGTCACCATCTTATGAGGATTTTCTAAGATCATTTAGTATTTTGTGAAAATTTTATCCCTATTGCTGTTTGCCTGGAGTTATCATTAAAGAAGTGTGAATATATTTATGTTACCTCTCTTAATTTCTTCTATTATTGTCAAAACCTATGAATTTTGAAAATGACACCAAGAAGGGAATTAAAAAGAAAGATTGAGTATTGTGATAGGGGTGTGCACGAAGACCTCTTGGAACAATTTGATTGATCAACTACAGACACAGTTAAAGAAAAGGGTTTAACACCAAAGGACCCTAGGGTTAGAATTGCAAATAGCATATATGACAAAGGAAATTATATGAGAGATGCCAATATTGGGATCTATGGTTTGGAATTGTTCAAAGTAGGGTTTGGCCAAAGACATGCCTTTGCTCCCTCTAGTAATGGATGGAAATTTGATGTAGGTAAACTCATTGTGCCAAATGTGTTCATGGATGTAGATATTATGATCCAAATAGCACATAAATATAATCAAGTAACTAGGGTTATTAGGCACATAAGTGGAAACCCTTTGATCATTCTTTCAGCTAAGGAGATTAGAAAGGTTTTTGGGTTAAGTGAACCAACTGGTGACCTAGAAAGAATAGACTTCGATGACATAAAACAAGTCTATGATGCTTAGAGAGATTAACTCAAAAATGGTCCTTTGAAGGAATTCTACAATAAAATTGGGGGTCTGATCATAGTGGGACCAAACACACAAGAACCTTTCAAGGTAGACTATTTTAACCTTAGGGAAAAGGGTGTGTATTGGTCATTATGCAAAATTTTTAGAGATGTTTAAGAAAGGATGCCAGTACACTTTATGTATATGATGGTTCAAATCTTGAACCCTTTCTTGGTTGTTACTTTTGACTTTACCCCTTTCTTAGCTGAATTAATTCATGAGGGATTAATGGGAATCCAAAAGGGTAAAGTAGATAAACCCTTTGGTTGGCATTCCCTGTTAATGTCTATGTTGCTGTTGGAGATTTTCCAGCAAGCCACTACTAACTATATGTTTGTCATTGATGACAACATATGGAAACTAGCATGCATGGAAGTCTTATGCAGTAAGCTTTTAGTATATGATGCATGGACATGATATCATGGGAACAGAGGTTAACTGTTAGTACAGACAGTTATATAGTAGCTTGTATCAGCAGTGTTCTTGACAGAGTAATAGACAATGTTCTATGTATGGTTGTTCGTACAGTTATCATGGAGCCTTGCACACTTGGATATATGTTGAAGACATGTCAGTGACATTAAGTTCATGGACACATGGTCTGATGATGAATGCAAGTAAAGTTATGCAATTGCTATTCACCAGTAGCAATTTCTTATGTTTGTTTAGCAGAGCTGACAGATATTTTATTGGTTATTGAGTTGTGTCTATCTCTAGGGTATGCACCCTTAAAGAATCTTAGAGATGAGGTATTGATGTTTAGTTAAGAGCACATGAGTTAATTCAGTTTTTTCTGAAAGATCTAGTTTTTTTGGTAGAGCTGACAGTGTGTAGCGTGCGTCTACATTTATCTTATTAAGACAGGTCCCAGTATATATTGCGTGCATAGTAGAGCTGATACAATGCTTGTTGGAGTTTTTTATGGCTCCTCTATTATGATTTCAAGGTGGTTCTAATAGGTCAACTTGATTATATCATTTAGAGGAAAGATACTTATAGGTAGTCATTTGTGATGGCTTGAGTGTGGTTCATGGTTGATTAAGTAGAGCAGAACAAAGTGTGCAAAGTGTTGAGCCATCAGAAGAAGGTCTATGTGACCAAGTAAATTATTTGTGCTATTCATTGGAACTAATCCAAATAGTAGGTCAAAGTATAGTTCACCAAGATCCATATATAGTGTGTATCTATTATTCAGAAGGTTGCAGCCTTCGCCCCTTTGAGCAATGAGCTCTCAGATAGTGTGTCCTCTCCCCTAACAAGGACAATTGTAAAAGACTCCTAATAGGGTTAGAACTTCATATATTGTAAAGCTACTCCTAACAAGGTAAAGGATCTTCTAATAAGGATCATTATACACTAGTACAAAATATTAGTGGGTATCAAGTCCCACTAGGGTTTTTACCTATTTGGGTTTCCCCATAACCAAAATATTGGTGTTGTGTTCATGTGTTCTTTCATTGTATTTATGCTCTATGTTTAAGTATACTTAATTGGATAAAGAGTTGAAACCTATAGATAATTGATTCACCCCCCTCTCAGTTATCTCTTGGGACTATTCCTAACAATTGGTATCAGAGCCAAGTGCCTCAGAAAGAAAGTTTAACAGCTTGAGGTTGATCAAATGGCATACTTCAGGAAAGAGAGTCCTAAGTTTGATGGAGAGAATTATCTTGATTGAAAGAACAAGATGGTGAATCATCTTTAGTGCATTGGTTTTGAAGATTTTAATGTAACTATCAAAGTAGCCAAGATCTCTACTCTAGAAGACCTTGGACAAGATGATGCTACTAAAACAAAAAAGGAATTTTTTCATCAAAATGCTATTTCCAAAGAATCCCTTATCAATGCTCTTTCTGATAGTGATATTTTAGAGATAAAGAAGGTAGACACCGCCCACAAGATATGGAAGTACCTAGCAGACATATTTGAAGGAGACAAACAAGAAAAGGATGCACGTAGAAAAACTTCAAAGAAAAGATACAATGCATTAGAGATTTTTCTTGAAGAAAATATTAGAGCTTATAATCAAAGGATCAATGAAGCAGTTGCTGGAATCAGCAACAATGGTGGAGAGATCTTAGAGGAAGATATTATGGACAAGTTGATGACTACTCTCACTCCAAAATATGAAAGAAAGATCAACATCCTTGATAAGACCATGCAACTTATATCTAATTTAAGAGAGAGACCTTGATCAACAAAATCTTAGCTTTTGACATTTCAAGATTGAAGACCGAACCTAAAAGTGAGACTGCCTTCAGAGCAGTAGTCCATCATAAGAAATTTGCAAACACTTCTGGTAATTTTGATGATGATGATGAAGAGAAAAATTTAGATGATTTTATTTCTATGATTGCTAAAAGAGAAAAGAAAGGAAAAGGAGAATATGAAGGTCAATTTCCATTTAAGTTCTTTTCATGTAATAAGATTGGTCACTTTGCATCTAAGTGTCCTACTAGAGCTAGAAAGTTCAAAAAGGATTACAAACCTAAGTACTCTAAGAAATGTTACTTTGTTGGAGATGGAGTTTCAGATGAAGAATCAGGTGAAGAAGAAATTGGATTCATTGCAATTGTAGACAAGATGAATAATAAGACAAAACATAAAGATGTGAAAGAGAAACAAGAGCTTGCACTGATTTCCCAAGCAGATATAAGGATAGACTGGATTATAGATAGTGGTTTCCCACATCACATGATAGGTGATAAAGGAAGATTTGTTCATCTAGACAAATACAATGGAGGTATGGTTAGATTTGGAGACAACACTCCTAAACCAATAGTTGGTAGAGGATTGATCACCTTGGATGGTAAGAACAATACTGATGATGTTCTCTATATTGATGGCTTGAAACATAACCTTCTCAGTGTTGGATAGTTACTTGGAAAAGGATATCAGTTGGAGTCCAAACATGAAAAATGCATCATTAACAACAAGGATGGTGTTATGATTGCATCAGGCTCAAAGACAAAAGGTAATGTTTTCCAACTCAATTTAGAAGCAAGTTGTTTTGTTGCCAAAGTTGATGATAGTTGGTTGTGGCATAAAAGACTATGTCATATCAATTTTGATAACATAGTAAAGATAAGAAATGCTAAGGTAGTAAGAGATCTACCTAGCATATCAAAGCTAGTTGATACTATATGCAGGGAATGTGTGATGGGAAAACATGTGAGAAACTCATTTAGGAGCAAGCACAATTTAGCTGAGAACAAGTTGGATCTGATTCATACAGACCTATGTGGTCCAACTCAAACAAGATCATACTATGGTGAAAGGTATTTAATTTTGTTTGTTGATGATTATACTAGGATGATGTGGGTTGTGTTCTTAAAGGATAAGTTAGAAGCATTTGATAAGTTCAAAATATTCAAAGCTAAGGTTGAGAATGAATCTAGATTAAAGATAAAATGTTTGAGATCAGATAGGGGAGGAGAATTCACCTCTAACAAATTTTATTAGTACTGCAAAGAACATGGCATAAAGAGACAAGTAAGTGTACCTAGAACACCTCAGCAGAATGGGATTGTAGAGAGAAAGAATAGGATCATTCTTGATACAATGCACACCATCATGATAGAAGGAAAAGTTGCACACAACTATTGGAGAGATGCGGTCAATACAATAGTATACACCATAAATAGAATTTAGTTAAGGCCTGGTGCTAACAAAACACCATATGAGCTATGGTTTGGTAATGTTCCCATAATAAAATACTTAAGAATCTTTAGAAGAAAGTGCTACATCAAGAGGGATGAAGCAGTAGGCAAGTTTGATGCAAGAAGTGATGAAGGTATTTTCCTTGGTTACTCTACTAAAAGCAAAGCTTATAGATGTTTCAATTTAAGATTGAAAAAGATCATTGAAAGTGCTTATGTTAAGATTGATGAAAAGTTTATGGTTCAAGAAAGATATCATGATTACTCACCCATGATTGAAGAAGAACCCAGACCCTCTTCTAGTGAGACAATTATTGAAGAAATGTTTGATAATATTGATGTGTTATTCAATGACCCTGAGACTAGTGAAGAAGAAATTCTTAAGGTTGATGAGTCTACATCAACAAAAGTTCCAAAGTTTACATCTAGAAATTATTCTAAGAAAAACATCATTGGAGATCAGAGCGGTAAAGTCTTAACAAGATCACAAGCAAAGAACTCATCTAGCAGAGATGCGGTATGTTTACTATCTTAGATTGAACCTTTAAGTGTTGAAGATGCTTGTAAGGATTCAGATTGGCATGATGCTATGAAAGAATAACTTGATCAGATTATTAAGAATGACACTTGGGAATTGGTCCAGAGACCTAGTGATATGAATGTGATTGGAACAAAGTGGATATTTAGAAACAAGATGAATGAAGTGTTAGAAATAGGGAATACTGAGAGGGGGGGGGGGGGTGAATCAGTATTCTACAAACTTTATCTTTTTCCCAATTATGGATATAATAGATTATCTCTATACATGCATAACATAAGAAGCTAAACAATATGCATAGCAATAGAAATAAAGAACTCATAACACATGATATGTTCTCAAGGAAACCTTGGCCAAGGGAAAAGCTCAGTGGGGATGGTACCCACAAAGATCCACTAATAAAAAGTATCATGTTAAGGATGTTGACCCTGTTAGGAGTCTATTACAAGAATATAGTGTATCGGTCCTGATTAAGGGAATATAGGTCTTGTTAGAAGCCTCAACCCTATTAGGAGTTGTCAATACAAAATCTGATTACCAGATGAGCCCACTGCCCAAACAAGTAATGTACAATGTATACTGATTACAAAAAATGCATTAAGGTATATAACCTTATGCTTCTTGCATCAATATCTTTTCACTGCTCTTACATTCACATCATATCATTACAATATTACCACATATCTCTTTTTCTTCTTACAATTACATATTACATATATACAAGTTATTAAGGATAATAAATTTACATGGTCGGCTTCCATATATCTTTATCCAAGATTTAAAATCTAGGATGTCATCCCTTTATATTATTAAGTCATTATTTTGATAAAAAAAATAATCCCATAACTCTCTACCAATTATGCGTTCAAGTTCTATCCTGTCAGCTTAACATTTTCTTCCGTAAAACTATCATAACTAATTCCATACATGCCGTACTGACTTGCACTCTAAGATAGGTCATCATTAGTCATCATAGAGTCTATTTTCAAGTGTTCAAGCACTGAAATTACTCCAATCAACGTCGCAAACAAAAACTATATCCTGGTGGACTAGTGAAAACAATGTCTTACACTTAGACAAATTTGGAATGCGCTCTACTATAATTGCTCTCTGACCTATGTGATCTTCATGTGGATCATATGTTTCCATAATGAAAACATATATGTACTCACTTTAGACAAATTTCCAACAATCTCCCCCTTTGTCATTGGTGGCAACATATGAGAAAATTAGCTAAGTGTACAAGTCAAAATCTCAAAATTGTATCAAAATTGTGGCCATAGTATAGAATATGTATACTATCCTTATAACTCCTCAAAATGTAAACTCTAATACAATGCTCCCCCTAAGAGTATCAATCCTTATCAAATATATCAATTTTCTGCTCTAATATCTCTCCCCCTTTGACAACAATGACAAAATAAGGTAGGGAGGATTACAAAATTTTATCCCAAAAAGATTATACCTTCATTTTCTTATTGCAAAGCTAGTAGGCTTGCACCACAATCTACAAAATCAGCTTTCATAGCTTCTATCTTCTTTTCCCATGAATTCTTGATCGAATCTTCCACATTGAGTAATGAGCTCAGTCCATAAGCTACTATTTGACAAGCTTGGCGGTTGTCAAATTTAAATTTTTGAAAGGATGTCTTAGTTGTAAGACATTATTCTAACTACTCTTCAATGATACTCAACTTCATAGAGATGTGTTCTCTCAAAAGAGTGAGTCTCCTCATTTTTTTATTCCTCTCATCTTGCAATATTCTTATTTCATCATAAAGCTTCCAAACTTTCTTTTCAGCATCACATACCTTCACATTAGGTCTAAAAAGAAGGTTACATTCATTCTGAATCTCAGCTTCCTTCAAATTGATCTTATGTTCCTCTTCTACTGTCAAAATCTCTAGTTTTGTACATTGTATGTACAATGATTTTCCTATCTCCAAATGTTTCCTCAAGTTCTTGATACAAATATCAAGATTGCTAATATCATTCCTAATATTCTGACTGATGTTCAAAAGCATTTCAGCTTCATAAGCTACTTGAGCTCTCACTTTTGCAATATTAGATAGGTTAGTGAATTCATTGTCAAAAGTGCTCATTACCTTCTTAGCTTTCTCCAAAGGGTCTACCTCTTTGATTTGTGTAGTTACAATTCTTTGCAACTTCTCAGTAAGGTCCTTTAGACTCCCTTCAAGATTCTTCACTTTCTTGTTCTTGCCAATGATTTTATTCAAAGAAGTGATTAGTTCCAACTAATCATCATCATCAACTTCCTTTCCTAAATCTTCAAACAAAGATCCAATTTCTTTCTTCTTTGATAGGAATGGGTGCTTGAATCTTAGTCTCCTTAGGTTCTTCACTGATAGATTGAGTCTGCTCTGCTTCTTCAGTTCTATCTAGTTCATCAAGAGTCGAATTGTCAACAATGTTTGCTAAGTTCTTGAATACATTGTCATCGGTATCCAAGGTGACCTTAGTACCTTCTATATTCATAGTTTCATCTTCAATGTTAATAGTTGAAGGAGAAGGAATATCCTCTTGTTCAGCTTCAACTACTTGCTCTGCTACAACCGATGGCTCTCCAACATTTTCTACCATGACCTTGATTATTGCCTACTCTGTATCTAAATTAACTTCTTCATATCTACCTCCCATAATCAAAATGGTTCTCCTTTTGGTTCTCAAATGGGTGCTTAAGGCCTTTAATATCTGCTTCAAGTGTTCATCATCTCTCACATCACAAAGTTTCTTCACAAGATTCTTTCTGATATTAGTGTCTTCTTCAATTTCTCTCTACTTTCTATTTACAAGTTTGGTATACAACTCATCAAGTCTTTGACCTTGAATAGAATCAAATTTCTTATCTACCAAAATCATATGCTTCACAATAGCATTCTCCAAATTTATTCTTTCTGAATAATCATAAAGTTTATAGCACTTGTTCATTTTAGTGAAATTTCCATCTTGTATGATTTCTTCATTCACTCTCTCAACTCTCAGTTTCCATGCCTTCTTTTTAACTGTAGTGTCATCATCCTTTATTTCTGTAATTTCTCTTGGTACTAGTTGAGATAAAGTCTTTTGTCTCTTTCCTGGTCTAGTAGAAATTTATTTCATTCTCTTGCTAGTTGTGGAGGAAGTGGATCTAGTTGTTACTTGTTCCTTTTCTAGTTCCTCTACTTTCACCTTGACTTGTGTAGGTTCTTGTTGTACTACACTGGATGACAAGGGTGGTACAATCAAGACTTCTTTCTATCCAATACCCTTGATTGTTGCTGCTGTCTATTTTGCTATTAAGAATTCTTGTTCTGACATTCCTGAATCTTTCAGTATTCTCTTGATAGTGTTGTCAACTCTCTTCTTAGATTGATTCTCTTTAGTTATAGATTTTTCTGAGTTAAAGTTCTCTTCAAAAGTTCCAAATCTGCTGCACTGAGTGTCCAATTTACATTTAAGTAATCTGCCAACATATTCTTCTGTTTCAGCCTCAGATATCTCATAGCCAAGAGGGTCTATGAACTCAATTCTAGGTTCCACTACTTCAATATAGGTAAATTCAATGTCAACCATGAAACATATATCACTTTTATACTTCTTCACAAGTGATTGTGGAATTCTTGATCTACTAGTTACCATGTTTTGAAATGTCTTCATTACTAACATAGCACTCTCATTTACTTTGTCAATAACATGTCTCAAATATACTTTATTTATCCTTTCCATAGTAGTTTGTCCATCATTCCAATCATCTATAATGCTGTATGGAAATCTTCTCAATGAGTGGAAAAACATGTATGTGATTAAGGATAAAAATCTAAATTGTGCATACTTAGATTTCTTAATCTTCTCCAAGTTTTCAAACAATTTAATTCTCAGAATTTCACACATATCAACTGGCACCTTGTCAACACACATTAAATAGGAAATATACACCATTCCAGTTGCCATATCATCTTCTCTAGAATTTTCACAAAACTTAGTTTTTAGGTACTTGCATAAATATCTAACATCATCTTGTTTGATATTGCTAATCACAATTCCTCTACCATTGTAGGATGAACCTGTGTTTTCTATGACTATTTTTCTCATGTTTTTCTCATTTAAAGGAATAGCACCAACTTTAGATAAACTTGTGACTTCATGAATCAAGTTAGTTGTAATGTCTATCACTCTATCCTCTAGCCAAAACTTCCCATTGTGAATTCTGCTCAAAATAATCTTAGTGCATTCTTCATTGTCAAATTCGTACTTCAAAGCATACTGAACAATCTCATTATCTTTCAAATGTTCATATCCTTGTTTCAATGACATATCATGGTTGTAAATCTTCTAATATTCATTGGTTAAATCACTATCACTGATGGTTTCTAACTTGCATCCAAGATAACTTCTCACATTTTCTAAATGCAAAACTCCGTCTGGTACGGATGATAATGCTAACCTAGGATCATCTTCTTCCAAGGGTTCTACTGGTTCCCTCTTCATTCTAGGTCTATTCTTATCTCTGACATTGTGAATTAAGGATACATCCATGACTACTTTAAATTCCTTATACCAATTCAAAGATCTTCCAAGATAAATACCTCAAATTCATGATTTTAGGGCTTTCATAGATTCGGAGCTCAAATCTTTCACCAGATCACTTCAAAATGCTTCCAATCTCTATTCTTTTCTCTCCTAAACACTTCAATTCTCTTTGATAATCAAATAACATCGATCATAAGCTTAATTTTACTTAGATCTGACATCACATTCAATTCTTTTGCCGCTTCTTTCCAAAAAGCTATTTTTTCTATCCTGCAAAACCTAAAACTTCTTGCGATCTTGAAAAACATAATATTTTCTTTTGCACTCTTAACCATAGCATTATTACATCATAAACTAGCTCACATTAACTACACAAGATGTAATTCATCGAAAATCTACTTCTACACTAATTCTAAGTTCCTAATCTATTGCAATTTTCATAAATTAAGTTCTTTGAGTTAGGTAATGTAAGTATTCATTCTTACCACTTGATACTTCACCTTTCTGATTACCTTCAATGTTGAATATGTCTCCTTGATCTGTGCCTTTAACAAATTTCACTTCATCTGCATTACTACAACAACCTTTCTATCTGTTACTTGCATCTTCATTTCTTCTTGCATGATTTCTAGGGTTAGGGTTAGGATGAAAAGCTCCATTGTTCATTCTACAAAACCTTGTTGTATGTCCAATCTTGTTACATATCTAACAAAAAATTCCATTGTTCCCATATCTTGGTCCTTGCTGATTGATTTGTGATCTGCAGTTTCTAGCAATGTGTCCAATCTTGTTGCATCTATAACATACTACTTCATTTCTTCTATTCATAACTTCAGTAGGTCTCTTATCTACATTGTTAGTATTCCTAAACATTCTACTACCATAATTATTCTCAATAAATTTAGGTCTTCTACATTCAATAGCTCTATGTCCAAAACCATGACAATTATAACAATAACCATTAAGAGGTTTAAATTGTTTACCTATGCAATCTCTCTTCATGTGACCAACAATATTACAACCAAAACATCTACCTTTGAATTCTCTTTGCATACCTTTGGGTCATTCTTCTTGGTTCGATGGTTCTTCTTCTTTAGGTGGTTCTTCTCCTTTAGGTGTTTCATCAGATTTGTTGATCTCATCTGACTTCTTCTTATCTATGCTTTCAGATTCTTTCAGATCTGGTTCCTTGCTTTCATCATTTGTTTTGAATATATTAAATCCAAGTCCAGTCTTATCATAGGGTGGTTTTCCATAAGATGCTTGTTCATTGATCTTATCACTATTTGAATATATCCTTTCAAGTTGTTTTTTTGATTGAGTCAATTCTCCTTTCACAATCTTATTGTATTTCTCAAGTTCTACATGCTCCAAATTTACTTTCTCAAATTCAGATGTTACTTTGCCAAGTTTAGATTTTAATTCTTTATTCTCAATCTTCAACCTTTCATTCTCAGATCTCAGATTTGTTTCATTTTTGTCATTTCCTTCTTTCAAACTAAGCTTCAGATTTTTAGGAATGAATTAAAATTATTTTGGTAGTCATTCTATAGCAGTTGTTGTTGCATTCATGACTTGGATTGTCATTGATGTCAACATAGTGATATTCTGGATATCAGCAGGAAAGTAGGTACAATTTTGTTTTTCACACATGTTGTATTGTAGATTGGCTTTTGTGTAGTTTATGGTATGTTCTTTAGTGTGTTATTAACCTATGGTTAATAGTGCAAAAAGAAATTCATTCATTCATGAGAGTTATGAACATTTTGGTGAAAGCAGTGTTTAGACAGTGTTTCTATGTAGCGATTTTTAGAAATCGGAGGATATCTCTTAACTGGGATGGAATCTAATTTTGTACAGTTAAAGGGATGTTGGAGACTCATTAATGATAACATGGTTCATAGTGCAAACTTTGAGGATATGTTTGGAGAAAGTTACAGTATCTGGAAGCAGATAGTTTTATGTGAATTTTGTGTGTAGCGTCTAGAAATTATTATTTTGTAATTGAGGACCGACTCATTTGTAATTATTTGAGTTTGGTATATAAGAAGGAATGTTTTCCTTGTTGTAAAGAGAATTGAAAAAAAAAAAATTGAGAAAAAGAGAATTGAGTAGAGAGGATTGAATTGTGAAAGTTGAGATGTGAATATATGCATGAAGTGAAGAAAAGAGTTAATTCAATGATGAAGGAAGACTTGTGAGTACAAAGATCTGGAATTGTGATCTTGTGTAGTAGAGAGTATCATTTTGTCATAGTATGAAGGAGGTAATATATTTCATATTATTCTATTCAATAATTCTAAGATCTTTTGGATAGTGGGTTCAGAGATCTTGCCTTGAAGCTGTTTGGGCAGTGGGTCCTTCTATCTTCCATAAACTCTTATCTAGGTTAGAATATTTTAACAGGGATTGAAAATCTCCTAAAAAGGATTTATATGTACTGAATGTATTTCATAAGACTCCTAACAGGGTCCATCCTCTAACAAGAAACTTTCATTTTAGTGCATCATTTTGTGGGTATCATTCCCACCGAGGTTTACTCTTTTCACGAGGTTCCCTAGTCAACATATCTTGTGTTATTGTGCAATTGTGTATGGTTATCTTTCTATGGTTGATTACTACATTGATTATATTGTTTAAAGTAGTTGAATGGTTAAATTATTAGATAAATGATTCACCCCCCCTCTTAGTTATCTTGGGGATCTTTACTTTCTAACAATTGGTATCAGAGCAGCAGGTCCTTGAAAGAAAAGTTTAACAACTTAAGGAGATCCATGGTGAATTTCAGGAAAGAAAGCCCTAAGTTTGATGGAGTAAATTTTGACAGCTGGAAAGAAAAGATGAAGACACATTTATTGTGTTTAGGACCAAGTTATTAGTTGATTACAAAGAATGAGAAGACTATCATTAAGGAAGACAATCTAGAGGCAGGAACTAAAGACGAGCTAGATCTATTCATGTGTAACATACTTGCAAGAGAAGCACTTTTGTGAGCACTACCAAAGAATGAATACAGTCAGGTAAGATGTTTGAAAACATCTCATGCAATTTGGAAAGCTTTACATTCTACTTTTGAAGGTGATGAACATGCAAAGAAGGCTAGATTACATAATTGGATTTGTGCATTTGAAGATATTAGAATGATGGAAGATGAATCTATTAGAAACTATATTGGTAGGATGTCTGAGATTGTAATAGGAATACAGTCTTGTGGAGGTGATAAGATAGAGAATGAAGTGATATGGAAAATTATGAGAACTTTGACACCGGTATTCAAGCAGACAACACAGATGATTGAACAAGTGATACCTTGTACACTGAACTTTTCAACAGAGACTCTTCTTGGAAGATTAGAAATAACAGAGATAAATTTGAGATTATTAGGAGAGCTACCTAGAATGGAGACATCATTCAGTGCTCTTAACATTAGACCTACATTATCAAGAAGTACTAGTGTGAATGGAGATTATGCTAGCAGTAGCAGATCTAAATCTGAGGAAGATAAGAAGATTGAAGAAGGTATTGCATTACTTGTAAAAAGAGAACCAGAAGGTAAGAAAATCTTTAAATGTTAGACTTGTCAACAATATGGTCATTTTGCATCTAAATGTCCTAAAAGAGTTAAGAAGTATAGAAGCAAATTTAAACCTAAGAGATCTAAAGAATGTTATTATGCAAATGATGAAGATCTTGAAGCAGGAATTGAAAGACATTTAAGTGACAATGATAATGATAACTTTGAGGAAATAGGATTTGTAGCAATTAAAGAAGAAAGTTTTGAATTTGATGAAAGGGAAGAAAAAGCATTAGTTTCTTCAATTGAAAAGAAATCTGATTGGAATATAGATAGTGGTTGTTCACATTATATGACTAGAGATAAAAGAAAGTTTGTTAAGTTAGACAATTATGATGGAGGAATTGTTAGAGTTGGTAATAATGCACCTTATTTGATTAAGGATATAGGATCTATTAATCTTGATGGAAAGACTAACACTGATGATGTTTACTTTTTTGATGGATTGAGACATAATCTACTAAGCGTTGGACAATTGGTTGATAAGGGTTATCAAGTTTGGTTTGTTGAGAAAACTTGGGTGATAAAAGATAAAGATGGAAATCTGATTGGAAAAGGATCCAGAACCAGAGGTAATGTATTTTAGTTGAATCATACTGAGATGACATGTTTGTTAACTAAGATTGATGATAGTTGGTTATGGCATAAAAGGTTTTGTTATATAAACTTTGATAATATTGTCAAAGTGAGTACTACACTTGCGGTAAGAGATTTACCTAGAATTATGAAACCTACTAACATGATTTGCAAAGAATGTATGATGGAAAAGTAGAAAAGGAGTTCATTTCCCAGCAAGAAGTTCACATTGATAGAGAAGCTAGAGATTGTTCATATAGACTTGAGTGGTCCTACTAGGACTAGAGGATTCTATGGAGAAAGGTATTTTATGATTCTTGTTGATGATTTTACAAGAATGATGTGGATTGCATTTTTGAAAGAAAAATTTGAAGCATTTGATAAATTTAAGATCATGAAAAGAAAAATTGAGAATGAATCTAGAATGAAGATTAAGTGTCTAAGATCTGATAGAGGTGGTGAATTTACATCTAGAGAGTTTAATACTTTTGTGAAATGAATGGTATTAAGAGACAACTTTCAATTCCTAGAACACCAGAACAAAATGGTATTGCAGAAAGAAGGAATAGGTCAATAACTAAAGCAACAAGAGCTATGTTGTTTGAGAATGATTTGGCTAAGACTTTTTGGAGAGAAGCAGTGAACACAACAGTATACACTATGAACAAAGTACAAATAAGAGCAGATACAAACAAGACACCTTATGAATTATGGTTTGGACATGCACCCTCGGTTAAGTATTTTAGAATTTTTGGAAGTAAATGTTATATTAAGAGAGATGATGATATAGGAAAGTTTGATCCTAGAAGTGATGAAGGAATATTTCTTGGATATTCTTTGAAAAGCAAAGCATATAGATGTTATAACAAAAGAACTAAGACTATTGTTGAAAGTGCAAATGAAAAAGTTCATGAGAAGTCTAAAATTCAGGCAAGAATGCTTGATTATGAATCTGATGGAGAAGCACAACCTCAGCCTAACATTGAAAATATAGAATTATTTTTTGAAACTAACTGTGATTTGCTAAATGAAAATCATACTGAAGAAAATAGAGAAGAAAATAGAGAAGAAAGCAGAGAAGAATCTACAGTTGGAACAAGATCAGTAACTATGACACCTAATAGGTATATTTCAAGACATCACCCTGTTGAGCAAGTTATTGGAAGTTTAGACAGAGGATTTTTGACTCGAAATAAGGTACATTTATGTTTGATTTCTCAAATTGAACCTAAGACTACTAATGAAGCTTGTGAAGATGAACATTGGATTAATGCTATGAAAGAAGAACTGGAGCAAATTAAAAAAAACAAGACCTGGGAATTGGTCCCTAGACCTAAAGACAGGAATGTGATTGGAACAAAATGGGTATTCAGAAACAAGATGAATGAACAAGGAGAGGTGATAAGAAACAAAGCAAGATTGGTATGTAAAGGATATTCACAACAAGAAGGAATTGATTATGAAGAAACTTTTGCACCTGTGGCCAGACTTGAAGCAGTGAGAATGTTTCTAGCATATGTAGCTTACAAAAAATTCAAAGTGTATCAGATGGATGTGAAGTCAACATTTCTGAATGGTGAATTGGAAGAAGAAGTCTACATTGAGCAGCCTGAAGGTTTTCCTTTGACACAAGAAGGAGATATGGTATGTAAGTTAAAGAAAGATTTATATGGATTAAAACAAGCACCTAGAACCTGGTATGCAAGATTGGATAAGTATTTATTGAAATTGGGATTTATAAAAGGAATAGCAGATAGTAACTTATACACAAAAGAAATTGAGAATGGTTTGTTGGTTATAGTTATATTTGTTGATGATATTATCTTTGGAGGAGAAGATGAAGCCAGTGACAAATTTGCAGATGAAATGAAGACTGAATTTGAAATGAGCATTATTGGAGAAATGAAATATTTTTTGGGATTATAGATAACACAAAGCAAGGAAGGTATATTTGTAAGTTAGACTAAGTATTGAATGACTTATTGAAAATATTTGGAATGGAAGATTCTAAACCTGTTGGAACACCTATGGTAACTGGACATAAGTTATCTAGCAAAGATGAGACACCAACAGTTGAGCAGAAAAAGTACAAATCTATGATTGGAGGATTGTAGTACTTGACACATACAAGACCTGATATAGCACAATTAGTTGCGATTGTAGCAAGATTTCAAGAAAAACCTAGAGAATGACATTACGTAATAGTAAAGAGGATACTGAGATAGCTGAAAGGAACAATGGATTATGGATTATGGTATGAGAATTCTAATGATTTTACTTTATGTGCCTATACTAATGCAGATTGGGGAGGCAGAGTTGATGAAAAGAAAAGCACCAGTGGTTGAGCCTTTTTTCTTGGAGAAAAATTGGTCTCTTGGTTAAGTAAGAAGCAAAATTGTATTTCACAAAGTACAACAGAAGCAAAATATGTTGCAGCAACAAATAATTGTAATCAGATTATTTGGATGAAGTAGATGTTGAAGGATATTGGAATAAAGTTTGATGAGCTTGTTGTTATACAATGTGATAACACCAGTATAGTGAGTATGTCAAAAAATCCTATTTTCCATTCTAAGACTAAACATATTGAGATTAAGTATCATGTTGTAAGAGAGAAAGTTGCAAAAAAAGAAGTAAGATTGGAGTACATAAGCACAAAGGAACAGATATCAGATATATTTACAATACCTTTACCTAAGGATACATTTGTGTATCTGAGAGGTATGCTTGGGGTTATGCCCCAACCTATTTTTGAGAATTGATGCAGATGATTGCATCCATCTAGTGGTATATGAGCCCTATCTTTCTTCTGGATTTAATGTTGGAACTTCCTCTATGGGGGAGTTTATGAGCTGAGTCATGAGGACTCTTGTTATTGTATTTTTCTAAACAGTGTCTTTTGACATTAAGTTGTTGTTGACTTAGTGATGGAATTTCTATCATTGATGTCAATGGGGGAGAGATATACATGAAAAACATTGTGGATTGTATGAGAGAGCTGAATGGGAGAACGAAGCAAGATTTAATTTGATATTTTGTAGTGATGTTGTAGTATTGGATTTTTGGAACATTGGATGTTTTTCATCTATGTTGCCATCAATGCCAATGGGGGAGATTTTTAGGAATGAATGAAAAGTATTTTGGCAGTCATTTTGTAGCAGTTGTTGTTGCATTCATGACTTGGATTGTCATTGATGTCAACACAGTGATATTCTAGATATAAGCAGGAAAGTAGGTACAATTTTGTTTTGCACACATGTTGTATTGTAGATTGCTTTTACATAGTTGATGGTATGTTCTTTGGTGTGTTATCAACCTATGGTTAACAGCACAAAAATAAATTCATTCATTCATGAGAGTTATGAGCATTTTGGTGAAAGCATTGTTTAGACAATGTTTCTATGTAGCGATTTTCAAAAATTGAAGGACATCTCTTAGTTGGGATGGAATCTAATTTTGTGCAGTTAAAGGGATGTTGGAGATTCATTAATGATGATGTGGTTCATAGTGAAAACTTTGAGGATATGTTTGGAGAAAGTTACAGTATCTGGAAGCTGACAGTTTTATGTGAATTTTGTGTGTAGCATGTAGAAATTATTATTTTGTAATTGAGGACTGACTCATTTGTAATTATTTGAGTTTGGTATATAAGAAGGAATGTTTTCCTTATTGTAAAGAGAATTGAAAAAAAGAGAATTGAGAAAAAGAGAATTGAGAAAAAGAGAATTGCAAAAAAGAGAATTGAGTAGAGAGGATTGAATTGTGAAAGTTGAGATGTGAATATATGCATGAAGTGAAGAAAAGAGCTAATTCAGTGATGAAGGAAGACTTGTGAGTACAGAGATCTAGAATTGTGATCTTGTGTAGCAGAGAGTACGGTTTTGGCATAGTATGAAGGAGGTAATATATTTCATATTATTATGTTGAATAATTCTAAGATCTTTTGGATAGTGGGTTCAGAGATCTTGCCTTGAAGTTGTTTGGGCAGTGGGTCCTTCTGTCTTCCATAAACTCTTAACTGGGTTAGAATCTTTTAGCTGGGATTCAAAATCTCCTAATAGGGATTTATATGTACTGAATGTATTTCATAAGACTCCTAACAGGGTCCATCCTCTAACAAGGAACTTTCATTTTAGTGCATCATTTTGTGGGCATCATTCCCACCGAGGTTTACTCTTTTCACGAGGTTCCCTAGTCAACATATCTTGTGTTATTGTGCAATTGTGTATGGTTATCTTTCTATGGTTGATTACTACATTGATTATATTGTTTAAAGTAGTTGAATGGTTAAATTATTAGACAATTGATTCACCCCCCCCCTCTCAGTTATCTCGGGGATCTTTACTTTCTAACATAGATTTTCTATCTTCAGTTAATGCTTAAGGATCACATTTTCTTTTTCTAAATTGTCATCACAATCTTCAATAAGAATTTCAGATTTCAAATCTTCTACCTTGTTTTTCAGTTTCTCAATAAGGTTCTTTGCATCATCATATTTCCTTTTCAAAATATTTCTTTCATTAGTAAGCATATCAATCTGTTCAAGAGCTTCTTCAAGATTTTTCTATAGTTGATCCATATCCATAGAGATCTTACTCAAGCTGCTAGGCTTTCCTTGAATGATTCTTCTTCGAGTAACTAAGCTCTGATACCAATTGTTAGAAATAGGGAATACTAAGAGGGGGGTGAATCAAAATTCTACAAACTTTATCTTTTGCCCAATTATGGATATTACAGATTATCTTTATACATGCATAACATAAGAAGCTAAACAATATGCATAGCAATAGAAATAAAGAGCTCATAACACATGATATGTTCTCAAGGAAACCTTGGCCAAGGGAAAACCCTGATGGGGATGGTATCCACAAAGATCCACTAATCAAAAGTATCTTTTTAAGGATGTTGACCCTGCTAGGAGTCTATTAAAAGCATATAATGTATCAGTCCTGATTAAGGGAATATAGGCCTTGTTAGAAGCCTCAACCCTGTTAGGAGTTGTTAATACAAAATCTGATTACCAGATGAGCCCACTGCCCAAACAAGTAATGTACAATGTATACTGATTACAAAAAATGGATTAAGGTATATAACCTTATGCTGCTTGCATCAATATCTTTTCACTGCTCTTACATTCACATCATATCATTACAATATTACCACATATCTCTTTTTCTTCTTACAATTACATATTACATATATACAAGTTATTAAGGATAATAACTTTACATGGTTGGCTTCCATATATCTTTATCCAAGAGTTAAAATCTAGGATGTCATCCCTTTATATTGTTAAGTCATTATTTTGATAAACAAAATAATCGCTTAACTCTTTACCAATTCTACCTTCAAGTTCTATCTTGTCAACTTAACACTATCTTCGATAAAATTGTCATAACTAATTCCATACATGTCGTACTGACTTGCACTCTAAGATGGGTCATCATTAGTCATCATAGAGTCTATGTTCAATTGCACAAGCACTGAACTTACACTAGTCAACATCATAAACAAAAAGTGTATCCTAGTGCACTGGTGAAAACACTATCTTACACTAAGACAAATTTGCAATGCACTTTGCTATACTTGCTCTCTGACTTGTGTGAGCTTCATGTGGATCATATGTTGCCATAATGAAAACATCTATGTACTCACTTTAGCAAAATTTCCAACATGAAGATGGTACAGTAGTAAGAAACAAAGCAAGATTAGTATGTATGTAAAGGATATGCACAAAGAGAAGGCATTGACTATTCAGACACATTTGCACCTATGAGCAGATTAGAAGCTATTAAGTTATTTTTAGCTTATTCTAAAATAAAAAAGTTCAAAGTTTATGAGATGGATGTCAAGTCAACATTCATGAATGGAGATTTGAAAGAAGAAGTATACATTGAGCAACCAGAAGGATTCACCTTATCAGACAGACCTGATATGGTATGTAGACTGAAGAAGGCCCTCTATGGACTTAAGCAAGCCCCTAGAGCATGGTATGAGAGACTAGATGGATACTTAACAAAGATTGGATTCAAGGCAGGAGTAGAAAATTGTAATCTATTCATTAGAGAGACATCTGAAGGTTTGTCACTTGTAGCCATATTTTTTGATGACATTATATTTGGAGGTAATGAAAAACTTAGTGCTGAATTTGCTAAGGAGATGCAGAATGAATTTGAGATGAGTATGATTGGTCCTATCAAGTACTTTTTGGGATTGAATGTGTAATAGATAGAGAAAGGTATATTCATTAATTAGTCCAAGTATGTGAAGGAAATATTAAAGAAATTCAAGATGGATGATTGCAAGCCATTAAGGACTCCTTTGATTACTAGGTGCAAACTTACAAAGGAAGATGACTCACCAGCAACTGATATAACATTGTACAAGTCTATGATTAGCAAACTGATTTATCTTACTCAGACTAGACCTAATATTTCAAATGTAGTTGGTATAGTTGGAAGATTTGAGGAAGAGCCTAAACAAAGTCACCTCATGGTAGTAAAGAGGATATTCAAATACTTACAAGGAACTATAGACTATGGTCTATGGTATCCTAATTCAGAAAATGTTGAGCTTCATGTGTACATTGATGTAGATTGGGTAGGATGTGTTGATGACAGGAAGAGTACATCAGGTGGAGGAATTTTTCTTGGTGATAGACTTGTCACTTGGACAAGCAAGAAACAAAATTGTATTTCTCAGTCAACAGCAGAAGTAGAGTATGTTGCAGTAGCCTTGAATTGTTCTACAATTGTTTGGATCAAGCAAATGATAAAAGATTTTGGAATTCAGATTGATTATCCTATTGTTATACACTATGATATCATTAGCACTATCAATATGTCAAATAACCCTATGATGCATGCAAAGACAAAGCACATTGAGATCAATTATCACTTCCTAACATCAGTTGGAAGGCATATTCACAAAGCCCTTGCCTAAGGATACTTTTGTGTATCTGAGGGAGAAGTTGGGAGTAATTCCCTTCCCTAATTCTACTTAGAAGAAAGAAGGAAAGGCATCAGTTCTCTAGGACTAATGGAAGGTTGACTACTCTACCTCAGGAGTAGTACTGGTGCCTAAAATGAATGGCACCCTTTTCCATTGATGTCAAAGGGGGATTAATATATAGAGTCATGAAAAATAGGAGTAATATACTTAGGGGGAGTAGTATTCAATTGTGATAGCAGTTTAGTTGAGGAAATGGAGAATGTTGGAAAATATTGCAGTAGATGGAGGACTCATCTTTGGGGGAGTTTTTAAAAGGAAATGGAGAATGTTATAAAAGAAATGTTCATTTGGGTTGGTGGTGGTTTTTCATTCCACATGTTGCCATCAATGCCAAAGGGGGAGATTATTGGAGATTTGCCAGCAGGCCAGTACTAACTGTATGTTTTTCATTGATGACAACATATGGAAAGTAGCATGTGTGGAAGTCTTATGTAGTTAGATTTTAGTATATGATGCATGGACATGATATCATGGGTGCAGAGGTTAACTATTAGTACAAATAGTTATATAATAGCTTGTGTCAGCAGTGTTCCTGACAGAGTAACAGATAGTGTTCTGTGTATGGTTGTCCATATAGTTATCATGGAGCCTTCCACACTTGGATATATGTTGAAGACATGTTAGTGATTTTAAGTTCATGGATGCATGGTATGATGATGAACACAAGTAAAGTTATGCAATTGCTATTCACCAGTAGCAGTTTCCTATGTTTGTTCAATAGAGTCGACATAGATTTTATTGGTTATTGAGTTGCACTGATCTTTAGGGTATGTTCCCTTAGATTTAAGCTTAGAGATGAGGTATTGATGTTCGGTTAAGAGCACATGAGTTAATTCAGTTTTTGGTGAAAGATCTAGTTGTTTTGGTAGAGTCAAAAGTGTGTAGCGTGCATCTACATTTATCTTATTAAGCCAGGTCCTAGTATATGTTGCATGCATAGTAGAGCTGATAGAATTCTTGTTGGAGTTTGTTATGGTTTCTCTATTATGATTTCAAGGTGGTTGTAATAGGCTGACTTGATTATATCATTTAGAGGAAATATACTTATAGGAAGTCATTTATGATTGCTTAAGTGTGGTTCATGGTTGATTAAGTAGAGTAGAGCATAGTGTACGAAGTGTTGAGCCATCAGAAGAAGGTCTATGTGACCAAGAAAATTATTTGTGCTATTCATTGGAACTAATCCAGACAGCAGGTCAAAGCGCAGTTCACCAAGATCTAGATATAGTGTGTATCTATTATTCAGAAGGTTGTAGTCTTTGCCCCTTTGAGCAGTGAGCTCTCGAACAGTGTGTCCTCTCCCCTAACAGGGAAAATTTGTAAAAGACTCCTAATAGGGTCTGACCCTTAACCAGGTTTACTATACTTCATATATTGTAAAGCTACTCCTAACAGGGTAAAGGATCTTCTAACAAGGATCATTATACACTAGTACAGAATATTAGTGGGTATTAAGTCCCACCGGGGTTTTTACCTATTTGGGTTTCCTCATAACCAAAATATTGGTGTTGTGTTCATGTGTTCTTTCATTGTGTTTATGTTTTATGTTTAAGTCTACTTAATTGGATAAAGAATTTAAACTTGTAGATAACTGATTCAACCCCCCTCTCAGTTATCTCTTGGGACTGTTCCTAACATAACTATACAAAGGTGAAAATTACTTTAAAAAAGAGATGGATTTGATGAGGTTGAATAATTGTGAAGAAATACCAGTATAGTTATGGAACCTCAACATAACTTGGGATAGGAATGCAAATAGTTTTGTCAATTTTGATAGATGTTTTGTATCAAGGCTCTGGGCATTGTTATTTGTCAGAACTCATTAGACCTAAACAATTTTGTACTGATATCAAAATTGTATAGAATTAGGGTGATTTTATATTTTACCCATTGTCTACTGTAATAAGAGTGTATGGCTTTGGAGGGACCCCTTTCGTATTTCCATATCAAGTCCCTCTCAACATTGGGGTTACAAAAATTTTGAGACAACTTGGGGACTTTCAATAGAATACTCTCATAGGGAAGGCTAGAGGAACTCTCTTTCCTAATGTCACAATAGCTCACCAATTTCTCATCACTAGAGGTGGATGGACCCACATGGATGATATATTGCAACCATATCACATGGCTACTTCATTTGCTACGGTAGAAGATCCTAAGGGGTTTTTGGAGAACATGTATTAGAAGAGGACTAGATGTGCCTCTATGGATCATATTTTTAACTTTCCTAAAGACATTATCAGAAACATTCCTAACTTGTAGGAATAGGAGATTAGGAAAGAAAAATGGCTGGTGTAGAAGAAGACACTAGATTTTGTGCAACATTTTGTCAGGGATTATGATCCCATAAAAGATTTCACCCCTTTTGAGAAGAAAATAGAAACTCTTATGAGCCATTTTGAGGATATAAGCCAGACCCTAAGTGAAAAGAAAGAACAAGTCATGCAAGGTAAACCAGAAAAGGTTAAGTCTATGTTGAGTAAGCCTAAATTTTCCAAGATGTTACCCCTAAGTAGGTATATGGTGCAAATGAAGACCTGATATAGTGTGGTTGTACCTGGACCAAGCAGATAAGAAAAAACTAGGAGAACAAAGGATATCCCTTCCAACCCAAAGGAATTTGAAATGCATGATAGAATAGAGGAAATGCCAAAATCACTATAGAATCAACCAATTGAAACTGATTCTAATTCTCTACCTCCACCAAAGAAGCAAAGAATTGAAGAAAGGCCTACACATGTTGTGAAGGAATACTCTCCTACCCAATCACCTCTAAATCTTGTAGATCATCAAGAGGTAGCAGAAAAATTACAACAATTTGGTGGTCTAGGTCAAATCTTTATGAACTATGAGGAAATAAATGAAAGAATGCCAGAGCCACCAGATGAACTTAAGTTAGACCTAACAATAGGAGAAATGGGTGGAAAAGAAATGGATCCAATCACTAAGCAAGCTTGTGATGAATTATTACCAGAGCCTTCATGCAATTCTTGTGGAGACTACACATAATCCAATTTGAGGAAACCTATGAGAAATGACATGAAGAAAATCTACAAACTGACCTCAAGGTCATAGAAGATGAGGTCAGGAAAGAAATGATAGAGAGGTTTGAAAAGGTCACTCAAGAAAAGGGGATAGAGCTGGTGAAAAATTCAGGGGTACTCATTCTCCCGAAATGGGACATTGTTGATGTAGTGGTCCTAGATGTTGTTAGGAAGCAAACCACACTAGTTCACAAAACTAAAGAGGAGGCAAAAAAAGAAATCAAGGGAGTCACTTTTAGTGATGACCATCAAGCCTTGGTTTTGTGCTCCCTAAGGAAAAAATGAAAACAACAAAGGTAAACTAATTGATAGAGGTGATCTTACAGGCAACCTTCTAGTGAAAAGGGTCAGTGCAACTTTAGCTGTTGAAGCAACATGCATGGTTTTGGAGATAGCCAAGCTGACTATGAAGGTAGAAGAGAAGGAAGCCAGGTAAAAAGAGGAGATCACATTGAAGATAGAAATAATGTTCAAATATTACGAGGAGATGAAGAAGGGGATTAGTGAAAAGGATAAATTGATAGAAAACCTAAGGAAAAGGTTAGGAGAATAGGGCCCAATCTAGATATAAGAGCAACTGTAGATTTCTTCCTCCCCTATTATTCCTTCTTCATCTAGTCCTATAATTGAATACTCCCCCTCCCCTTTACCTCCTACTATGGAGGCTGAAGACATAACACAAAGAGAGATTTTGGAGAATTAAAGATGGGCTTTCTTGGAGAAAGGAAATAAGTTAAGGGATGAAAGGAAATTATTTGAACTGGGACAATTGGAAGTGTCCATGAAATATAAAGAAAAAATAAGGGACACAATTTTGTAATTTGTTGTAAGTATAGGGCCAAAAGAAATCTATAAGGTTGGTGAACAATTATCTAAAATTTTGATTTCTTTTAAGGAAGAAATGACCATTGTGAGCCCAATTTTGGATAGGTGGGTGGCTAGAGAAATTAAGTTAAAATTATTTTACTCTTTGATTAAAACTCAACAGATTATAGATATACATTTAAAAAATACCTATAAGTTTGTTAAGACTTTACTTGAGTTTACAATAAAGAGGGAAAACTTGGAGAAAGAGGCATCAGTTCTGAGGGCAAGATATTTCCAGGATAGTTTTCTAATATTTCCTGATCTTTTCAAAGCAGATGGAGTCATAAAGGACAAAGAGAGATGGTTAGGACAAATAGATGATAAATTTTCAGCCAGAATGAGAACCATTTTTATTGAAGACAACAATATTCCCTTTGTCCAAACAATTCAAGTATTACAAGATGCTAGGGTATATTTAAAATCCCTAAGGAAAGAGGTACATCAGGTAAAATTTGAATGGAATACTTTTTACCAAAAAGAGATGAGATACTAGCCTTCCATTGGCCACATGAAGAAGTTTATACATCTTGGGAAGCAACATATTCTTCAGAGAGTACCAAGAAAGAAGAGACATCCACTGAGGCTGCAATAGATGGAACTTCTTCAACTTCCTAAAGAAAAGAAAACAACATAAAGGATCTTATATGCAAAAGGAAGCACTTGGCAGAAGTTGAACTAACTTTGGTATTTGTTGCAAATTTTGGTGCCCAAGTCAATAAGCAACTTTGTAATAATATAACAAGAAAGTATTGTGTTTGTCCTTTTTGTCCTATATGGCTGTCATTATTTTGTCTTTTCTAAAGGGATCTGAAGCTTGTATGCAATCCTTAATTTCTATAAAAGGATTCCCAAGATCACTTTGTAATCACCAGAACTTGAACATTTGTGTGTGTGTATGTTTAACACCTTCATGAAATTAGGATCATTAACTAACAATTCAAAGAAAATACAATTCAAATTTAACTAAGAATTGAAACTAAAATCCATGACATCTCATAGTCCTCTAATTAGATGTGGTAAGTAGAGCTCTTAGGTTAATCTCCACTAGTGACACTTCTAATTGAGAAATATATGGTACTAAAATGTTTAATCTAGCTCACAATTCTCCATTATGCAATGATAAATAGAAATGCTAATGCTAAATGCTCTCAATTACTCATAAAATGACTATAATAACAATTCTTTTTGTCTTCAATTCTCTTCTATCTTATTGCTATCAAAATGAATCTTATTTATAGTAAATTCCCAAGGGTAGGGGGTAGAGTGAATTAATCATGATTTACCTTTGGTTTAGTCAAAAAAATTGCAATATTTTTAAATGGGGGGACAATTTAAATGTTTTTCTCAAAGATTTGGACAAAAGGACAAAATTGAGTGGTTGAGATTCAAAGCTTGGAATGTGTGATTGAGATTCAATTCTTTTGAGTGATACATGTGCTTTGTGTTCTCAATTTTCATTGGTTCCTCAAATTGTTGTTGAAAGATATTAAGATTAATTAAATTCCATCAATTAATTAAATTAGCCATGTAAGGGAATAGGTTCACTTTGATTTTTGATTTAACAACTATACAACTAATTGATTAAAATCAATTACATAGTGTTTTTGGTCCCTTTAAGCTTTGATTTAATTATTCAATTTCATTATTTGATTTTTCCTTTGTTTTAATTGATTTTGTCCAATTTGATTTAATAAATGTCCATTTAAAATTGATTTGATCCTTTTTTATGGGAATTAGTGCATTTTGATTAAGATTTTGCAATTTTATGATTTTAAAGCACTTGTCCATTTTTTAGGGTCTACAAATGCCCCTCTTTGAATTTATGTGTGAAGAACATTGATTCAAAGAAATTTTTAGTCCTAATCGCTTTTAGGTCCTGATTTACTAATATGTTGATTTACTGATACCCCTGATATGAAATTGATTATTGCCTGATATGATATGCCTCTGATCTGATTTGATAAAATGATACATGTCCCACTGATAATAAAAAAAATTGATATACCCCAAATTTCAATGACGTTTGATGCCAATTTGATACTCTGATGCCCCCTCAGAAATAAAACATATTGATTGCTTGATTTGAAAATTTTGATTGTTATATGTTTTCATTTTGGAAAAATATAGATGATATGTGATGATTTACATTTTTCCCCAGTTTGATTGATAAGTTGATATAGGTCGAAGTCAAAATTTCACCTCTAAATTAGGTCAAATTAGCTTAAATAGGTTAAAAAACCTAGATTTACTATTCATTTTCACTTTTGACTATTGAGATTTTGCTCTGATTCTATAGTGTTTTTCATGATGGTTGTGCCTATCAGAGAGCATCGATTTGAGAGAGGTCATCACTATCAGAGGCCTTTGGATTAAGGACCTCCTATGAGTAATTTCAAACCTTCCTTTGTGCATTTATTGCTCTTTAATAGCATTTATTGTAATTTTACCTTGCTCTTGTAGTTTTGAATTTGCAAAATGACGCATAGGATTAGATAAATGACATGTAAGCTTGTAAAACACTGCATCCGCACTTTTTACTGATACCTCCACATAATAAAGTGCCACTTAGGAATATTTAGGTCTCCCTTGATGAGAATATGTTTCCACGTAGTACTAGGGTTTTCATGCCAAATTAGGAATGTTTGTCTCCATTTAAAACCCAAACTTTAAAATGCTGCATAGGCCTTGTAAAGTTCCACCTAGCATTCTAAAATAACATGTGAAATGTTAAATGACACATGCTAATGATAAAGTGTTGTGTAATAGTTTTTCTACACCACGTAAGGTAAAATGCCGCATTGTAATAGGCAAATGAAGCCTGAAGGATTTTTGAAAAATTTGAAACTCCAACTTGATTTTCTGATTAAAATTTGATGTCTCTAACTGATCGATTGAATTTCCAAGATAGTTAGGTCTGCTATAGTTAAGAAAAACAATTTATTAGGATAGCAGGATAGTGGTACCAATGAATGTTTGATTACGTCAATCTAATAGGATAGTTTTGATAGTGGGATACTGATAGGTAAGATTGATTGATTAGTGTGAAAACTAATAATTCATTTTCAAGACATAGAGAAATGAACAAATGGTACTAGGTTTGATATGATTGATATTGATACTTTGATTTTGATAGACTGATTAACTTAAGATAACTCATCGATATAGTACACTGATATGATTCCTTTGATTTGCAAAATAGGCACATTTTTGTAAGTTGTGTATATAGACCGTCACTTCTTGGGTCCTGGTTCTAGGTCAGGCTCTTACTTCTGCAGAGTATCATGTTATAGAGATGTGTGGACATAGCTTCCTTCTTGACATCCCATGGTTTTAGTTGAACCTTGGCCTTCTTACCACTATGGCAGAGATATGGCACTCTGACAACAATACTTTCCATCTACCTTTTGGAGAGATGACCATCACTCCAAAGGATGTGTATAGATTATTACGCATTCCTTATCGAGGGGAGATGGTATATTATGACTCTATTTATGATAGTACAATTTGTAGATGGGTGTTTGGAGACAACACCAATGATGATGACATGATTACATGGGCATAGTTTGCTTCATTCCCCACTTTGCCAATAGTATTGGGTTCTTTGATCGGTGGATTACTGCTTCCCGACCAGTGAGGTCATGGTTTCTTAGTTCGATGGGGCCAAATACTCAAGGATTTTCTTGCATAGCCTCGACAGTTTGATTGGGGCTCTTGTGTTCTTGCTCAAATTTACCATGATTTGCATGAGGTTGTATACAGGTCTAGTGCTTCTTTGTCAGCAGGTGTTGTGATCTTACAGTTGTGGGTGTGGGAGAATCTTCCCATCACTAGGCTAGTATCAGACAAGATTCATCATTGAGAATTCCCCTATGCTTTTCTAAATAGCGGTATGGTTGTCCAACATCATCTGGGCAAGCTTGAGTATTGGTGCTATCGGATTGATGAACTTAATCAGGTTTATTGGCAACCATATATAGGTTGTGAGAGATGGAGGGAGGATGATGACAAGCTCCCATATATGTTTTCTCCTCAATGGATGATTGGTAGAGCTACTACTATGATTGAAAAAATTTTCTTCGGCCAGGTTTCCAGATAGTATGACAAGATTGAGGATATTCCATAGGGTAAAGCATTAAATGCTAGAGTCCAGGCAAAGCAATCCATGTGGGGAGCTCAGATTGATTTCCAGTTTTCTATTGATCAGATTGCTCATATGGTGTACTCATATGGGATTTTTTTGTAGATGTTGCAAATGCTGGTATGTCTCATGAGTATCAAGACTAGTGGGCTCAAAATAGATTTCTTCATTTTACAGATCTAGGAGAGCCTATCCCAGGCTGTGATGAGAGATCTGAGGATGATGATGATGATGATGGAGGGGATGATGATGAGGATGGTGGTGGTAGGAGGAGACGTCAGAGATGATGATCTCAGAGAGGACATAGAGCTCCTCATATTATTGCTAGAGGATAGGATGGTCCATGAGTTAGAGGTGTTCATGTCAGGGATAGAGCTAGGGGATAAGTTCAATAGGATCATGGAGTTGGTTTCATGCATCCTATAGTAGTAGCAGTGGATAGACAATAGAGATGGTAGAGACAACAGAGGGCTTAGAGACAAGTTCATATAGATGTTACTCGGTAGATTCTTGGGGGACATGATCCTTTAGTTCAGTTACAGTGGGTTTCTTTAGCATAGAAGGATCAAATTCAGGCATAGTAGGTGCCTCCATAGGCTTCTCAGGCTCAGGATATGGGTCAAAGTTCACAGTCTACTCCCAACATGGATACTATAGCTCAAGATGTGAGATCATTGAAGATAGATTTATCATCTTTGGTTGGTAGATTAGACTTGGTAGCCACCATGATGCAATAGTTTATGGTGATGATGGCATAGAGGTCTAGCATAGAGAGCACTTCTCAGGCTCCTCCTTCATAGGATAGACAAGATGACAAGGGTCCAGATGGGTCAAGTGCTGGGGATGGATCGGGTGTTACTATGGGATCATGATGATTTGATGATAGAGTTGTTCATTGTTGATGTCCATTGTATCATGTTTCATGTTTATTGATCTAAACATTTCATGTACCACTTTGATGAGTTTGTCTTTGATGTATTGATATACTAGATCATTGATGTTTATGAACACTTATATGATGATGATTTACTTCCTTGATTCTCTTGATGATTTTATTATGGGATTATCTTTATATGCAGCTATATGATGTTTATGATGCATTTACTTTTGATTATGTTATGGATGCACTATATCTCATGTATGATATAGATAGATGAATGCAATGATTATGAAATTTGATATGTTTTTCTGATTTTCAATGTATGTATGCAAAGTGTTTTATTAAGATATGGATGTGAATGCCCCTATGTTTTTGAGTTTTGAATGTATGTAGTTCTATCCTTAAGTACATGTATGTAAATGATGTATGAGTAATGAATCTTTTTCTTTTTCTTTTCTGATATATGGATAATGATTAATGATTAAAACTATAAATGCAAAAGATAATCTCACATTATTGATTGGAATCAAGGATTAAGACATTTAATTGAACCCCCTTTCTTTAATGTTTTAACCAACCAAGATTATAAATGTTCCCCCTTGTCCTTGGGAAAATAACTACAAACAAATGCACTTAATCTAACATGAAAATGCACTACAATGCAACTAAGTGTCACTAGATTTTAGCAAAGAAATGCCATAGAGATACATTTTCATCATTGATCATTGTGGGACTAGAAAAGAAAGTACAACCATCACTAACCACATCATGATGATATGATGCCACTTTTTATTGCTTTTGGTAACCTCTTTGGAAACTAGTACAACCCTCGCTAGCTGGATGACCAAACTATGGGAGTATGAATACCGGTTTCAATGGATTCAATGTTGCAAGTGGATTTTGGTATTAAGATATGAAAGATCTAAATAGTCGAGTTATCCAATTGCATAAAAAAACAAAGGTCAATTCTTCATCTTATGTGATAGTCCTTGATGGTTCTTTGATGACCATGTCATTAGATGAATTATCATAAGTTGATGAATCTTCCTTAAAACAATCACTCAAAGGCAAGAAAAATATCATGTCTCCATCATGGCCAATCTAGTCGAAACATCATCAATTAGCTAAAAAGATATGATAAAATTCAATTCAATAAAGATTATCAAAAGAAAGCTTCAAGTGTTTTGCAATGTATCATGATTTTCAAAAAAGAATTCCAAACATTATGATCTTTAAAGTGTTGTCAAATTTTTAATCCTGAATAATAAAGTCAATCAAGGCTCAAGGATCACATTGTAGGATCAAAATACTTAGTTGTGAACAATGATATCCATCAAAGGTTCCCAAAAATCTATTTCTTTTGAAGCTCTAATAAGTCTCTCTCTTATTGTGACCAAATGTAGCACTATTGAATCCATTGGTACCAAAAATTCCAATCCTTTCCTGCCCCCAAGTGATAAATGTGATTGTGTAACAAACTAATGTAGTCAAGGATGGTGGATCCAATTAAGGACAGTCCAAACCTTGCAACCAACAAAATTACATAGCGGAATACTCAACAATGCAACACAATATAATTGTTTAACTCTAATTTTCATTAACATGCCTGACTGTAAGGCCTTCCAAGTTAGGGCAAATTATAATCAGTAAACAAATCTACAAGATCCAAGACTAGATCTAGTACAATCACTAGCTAGTTCATCTCTGAAGAGAATTAGAAGCTGATGGAAACCCTAAGGTAGTTCAAACCTTGAGCTCACAAGCCTCCAAGAAATCTCCTTATGTTGGCATTAAGCAGAATTGCCACTAGTGACAACACTTATTTGCATTCTGAGTGCAAACCGAGCAGAACAGTGCGAACCAAGCAGATTAGTGCAAACTGAGCAGAATAGTGCAAACTGAGCAGAACAGTGCAAACTGAGTAGAACAGTGCAAACCGAGTAGAATAGTGCAAACCAAGAAGAACAGTGCAAACCGAGTAGAATAGTGCAAACTGAGCAGAACAGTGCAAATCGAGCAGGACAGTGCAAACCGAGCAGGACAGTGTAAACCAAGTAACATTATGTCTACTGAGTCACCAGTATTTACCGAGTTCAAAACCTACCAAGTGGTTAGTATGAACCATGCCTTCACTTCTACTGAGTGCATGATGATGCCGAGTAATGTAGTGGACACCGAGTATAAGAAAGTCGCCGAGTTAGTTTGCAGGAACCGTGTAACCATACTTGGGCTGACTTAGTAGCACTTATGTTTATTTGTCAAGCCGACTTTGTAATTGTAATTGTAATTAATTGTTTAGACTTGTATATAAACAATGTTGTAAAAATGCCAAGATGTAATGAGTATGAATGTGAAAAAGAAAGAAAGGCAGAGATAAGAAAATTACAAAGGGCTACAGCAGTACAAGGAACAGCAAAGACAAATTCATCACAGAAGGTGATTAGTACATCAGTGAATCTCATTCAGCAATCCAGTTGCAAAGCAAGAGATCTACTGTTTCATCCTAACAGGTGAATCAGTACTAAAATCCTTTAATCGGGTAGACTTAATAGTCTTTTGTAAAATCTCTTTACCGAGTACATACTTCTTTTGTAAGTTTGTAAAAATCCTCTAACAAGGTGGACCTAGCAGTCCTTATTGCTCCTAGTAGGGCAGATCATCAGAAGTGATCAATGTAAGCCTTAACCGGCCAACTTTATACTGCAGTACTAAAGCTTTGTGGGTTTCATCCCCACCCCAGTTTTACTTTCTTTTTGGAAGGTTTTTGGGTAACCAAATCTATGTGTCATTGTTGTGAATGCTTTTAAGTTTCATGCTTTCTATATGCGAAAGGATAAAGTAAAATATATGTTAATACATCTGTAATTGAAAGAAAATTTAGAGTTACTGATTCACCCCTCCCCTCTCAGTAACTTGGTTAATTCCTGAATATTTCCAACACCTTGTTTCCAAGTGTGCAACCCCTAGCTCTGCTATAACCAAATATCAGATTACAATTTGATCTGCGAGATCATCAGGAACTTTTCCACAACTTTGATTCTCTGAGATCCAGATTTTCTAATTTCTTCTTCCCTTCTCCTGTTCTCTCCCTCAAACATCTACCCAAGCCCTCCTTATATACTAATCATTAGCCACAAGTCAGCCAGATGAAACCCTTAACTCTCCTAAACAATTAATTAAATGCCATACAAGTCAGCTTACAATGTATAAAAACATTTAATTCAACATGTCGGCCCAAATTAATGGCTACCAATAATAAATGCACCAAGTCAGCCCAACAAATCACACATAACTCTAGTCGGTAAGTCAAAACTACTGAGCATTAGTGAACTAACTGAGCAAGCCAGGCATCGCTGAGCACCAATGTCAACCAAGCACCATAGGCATGACCGAGTAACACTATCACAGAGCACTAGAGACTAATGAGTTCCTTCAATGACCGATCTTCCTTCAATGACCAAGACCGTCGGTCAAGGCTACAACCAAGTAAAAAATAGCCAAAACACAAACACTTATGCAGTTCCACCGAGCACACTGAATGCCCCTAAATCAAACACCCTAGGTTCCAAAAGATGTTCATATGTGAGAAGAACATCTTCCAGGATTCAACACATGAACCCTGAACTAGTTCTTCACATACAAGCCCTCCACCTTTTCTACTTGCAAATTCTTCCATTTCTGATTCCTCTATCTCTTCATGTCTTTTATAGAAAATGTATAGGACTGTTCTCTAGACTAATCATTCATTTTCTATGGATCCACCAACTCAACTTGGGAACCAATACTCAGGCTTCTCCTACTGAGTGTTGTATCCATCAAAGGCATCAGTGAAAAATTACTGTCATTCTTCTCAATAGTAAAGACATTCTTCACTTAGTCATATATATCTCTCTACAATCATACTGCCAAGGTCTACCAAGCAATATATCACAACTATTCATCTTCACAATGTCACATAACACAAGATCCTTATATTGGCCAATCTGAACATCAATGAAGCATTGTTCTCTAACTTCTAGAGCACGATCATCTTGTAACCAACCAATCCTAAAAGGATATGGATGTTTCATTCTATTCAAACCAAGTTTCCTAAGCATATCCTCAGCAACAAGGTTATCAGTACTACCACTATCAAAAATAACATCATAGAGTTTACCTTTAGACTTGCATCAGGTTCTAAACAAGTTACTCCTTTGACAAGGTTCATCCTTTGTATTGAGCAATGTTCACCGAAGTAGCAAGTTCTCTGATTCAGGTTCATTTTGAATGTTTTCATTTACTACAGTAGTTCATCAGTCAACCTTCTTCTGTGTACACTCAAAAGAATGGTGTCCTTCCTATCCATAGTTATAGAAAGTACCCTTAAATATAACTCTACCTATCTTCTTCTTAGGTTCCACAAGTTTCTATTCATCTTCTACATCAGTCGGTTTATCATTTTCCAAGTGATCAACTTTCTCCTTCCCTCAAGAGTTATTAGGTTGTTTCCTTTTCAACTTCTCTTCTACAGAATCAATCTTCAACATACCAAGCTCATCCTAAATATTGAATCTCAGACCATTCACATACCGAGCTACCTTTTCATTACCAAGTTCTTTGTGGACCTAGACTGAATAGTAAGTTTGTGGAGCTCCTCGGTATAGTCTTCAACAAAAAAATCCTTCTATTTTAGATTCTGCAACTAAATAAAAAATTAAAGCTCATAGTTAGTAGGTATGAACTTAGATTTCAATTTAGTCATCATCAACCTCTACTGATTAATCTTCATTTTACCTTCATCTTCTCGGTCTCTCTGTAATTCTTTCCACCAAAGAGCAGCATGTCCTTTCAACTTTGTCTGTGATAATCTTATCTGAAGAGGATCTTCAATTTCTTCCAGCTTAAAGAAATCTTCAAGTTCACCAATCCAATCAATCAGATTGTTGGGTTTCAAAGTACCAGAGAAAGTAGAAACTTCCATTCAGTAATTACTAAATCGAGCAGTAGATCTAGGTAACCGAGTAGTTCTATCTTCACTAGATATATCCCTCCAGTCATCACCACTAGATCCAACTTGTTCAAATTCTTCAGTAGCTTCTTCATATCCATCCTTAGTACCAACATTCTAAGGTATACCAGTAAAAAATCTCATGATCTTGGTGACCATTTCATTCTTCATCAATTCCATCTCAGATCTGATATCTAATTTCATCTTCTTTGTGATCCAGGATTCAATAGTATCACAAAGATTAGAAATAACTCTAGGGTCCAATCTTCTCAAAGTCATCCTTAAAGAAAGAGAAACCCTTCGCAACAAACCCTCACCAACCACCTTGTGACAATTTCCAAGTTAGATGCAAGTCAGATTGCAATCTTCAATCCTGCAAACAACTAGGGCAAAATTTCACAAGTTCAGTGCTACAGGTCTGTAATCGAGATTGCACATAATCTCTTCACCAACAAGATCAACCTTCTGCTTCAACAAGATCAAACTCTTAGCTCCAATAGGAACAAATTTCACTCAAACAAGAACCAACTTCGCTTTGATACCACCTAATGCAGTCAAGGATGGTGGATCTAATTAAGGATAGTCCAAACCTTGTAGCCAACATAATTAAATAGTGGAATACTCAACAATGCAACATAATATAATTGTTTAATTTTGATTTTCATTAACATGCCCAGTTGTAAGGCCTTCTAGGCTAGGGCCAATTATAATCAATAAACAATTCTGCAAGATTGAAGACCAGATCCAATACAATCACTAGCTAGTTCAACTCTGAAGAAAATCAGAAGCTGATGGAAACCCTAAGGCAAATCTAAACTTGAGCTCACAAGCCTCCAAGCAATCTCCTTGTTTCCAAGTGTGAAACCCCTAGCTCTTCTACAACCAAATATCAGATTACAATCTGATCTGTGAGATCATCAGGAACTTTTCCACAACTTTGCTTCTCTAAGATCCATACCTGCTAAGTTCTTCTTCCCTTCTCCTATTCTCTCCCTCAAACATCTACCCAAGCCCTCTTTAAATAGTAATCATTAGCCACAAGTCAGTCAGATGAAACCCTTAACTCTCCTAAACAAATAATTAAATGCCATACAAGTCAGCTTACAAATGTATACAAACATTTAATTCAACATGTCGGCCCAAATTAATGGCTGCCAATAATAAATGCACCAAGTTGGCCCAACAAATCAGACAGAACTCCAATCTGTAAGTTGAAACTACCGAGCATCAATAAATTAATTGAGAAATCCATGTATCACCGAGCACCAGTGTCAACCGAGCACCACAGACATGACCGAGTAACACTATCACCAAGCACCAGAGACTACTGAGTTCCTTCAGTGACCGAGCTTCCTTCAATGACCGAGACCATCGGTCAAGGCTACAACTGAGTAAAAACTGGCCAAAACAAAAACACTTATGCAATTCCATTGAGCACACTGAATGCCCCTACCTTAACCTTGGATGCCCCTGCATCACAAATTTAGGGCCATAGGATGTGCAATGATGCAACTGAAAGGCTTTATTATGAGTATGCACAAATGACTGATGCAATGAAGGTTTACAAGTGAGATGATGAAAATACAATATGTACACATGTGAATTTTAGGAAAGACTCAAGGGAACAAAAGGTGCTTGATAACGAAGTTTTCTCCTTTTGGGTTTTTCTTTTTTTTTGCTACCAAGGTGTCTATTTGCTAGGTTTTCACCAAGGCACTTTTTTTCTTTTTCATTTTTTTCATTTTTTTCTTTTTTTCAATGTTTTCTTTCTTGTCTCTTTTTTCATGTTTTTGGTATTTTCAAGATCTCTTTTGACTATGTACAATAAATATGATGCTTCTCATCTGATACTCTTTATACTCTTTTATCTATCTCATGTATAGAACCTCTTTAGATGAATGCTATTGATAGGTTCTTGTAGCTCTTCTCCCTCACAATTTGCTAACTTATAAGTTCCCATTCCAAATAAAGAAACAATGATGAATGAAACTAGCCAATTTGCCTTCCATTTTCCTTTCTTTTCTCTTTCAACTTGATTCTTAGGGTTTTATCTTAGGACTAAGTCTCCTACTTGAAAGACTCTTGGTTTGATATGCTTGTTCTAATTTCTTGACATTCTATTTTGATACACTTTCAAGTGTTCATAGGCTTGCATTTGATGTTCCTCCAACAATTCCAATTGTCGAAGTTGGGAAACTCTATAATCCTCATCTATTATTAGGCCTTGCAATGATACTAGTAAAGATGGGATTTCAACCTCCGAAGGTAGAATGGCTTTGGTTCCATAAACCAATGAAAATGGTGTAGTTCTCGTAGGTGTCCAAATGCTAGTTCTATAGGCCCATAATGTTGGGTTGATTTGCACATGTTAATCTCTTCCTGACTTGTTCACTGATCTCTTCAAGATTTTGAGGATGTTCTTATTTGTAGCTTTGGCTTGTCCATTTCCTTGAGGATAGTAAATGGAAGAAGAGTGATCAGTAATATGAAATGTGTCACAAAGTTCATCTACATCTTTGTTCTTGAATTGTTTTCCATTGTCTATGATTATGGCATTAGGAATACCATATCTACAAATGATGTGGTTCAAGATGAACATGGAAATTTGTTTACCCATGGCCATGATCAAAGGAATGGCTTCTATCCACTTAGTGAAATACTTCCTCGTGGTGATGATGTACTTGTGCCCATTGGAAGAAGGTGGATAGATTATGTTGATTAAGTCAAATCCCCATTGATAGAATGGCCATGGTGTAACAAAGGGATGTAACTCTTGTACCAGTGCATGTATCATGTCACCATGGTATTGACATTTGCTACATATTTTGACAAAGTGGCAAGCATCCTTCTCCAAGGTTTTCCAAAAATACCCCATGTGGGGGATTTTCTTAGCTAGGTTTAAACCACTTGAATGTGATCCCCAAATGCCTTCGTGAACCTCGCGTAAAGATAAATTAGACTCTTATTCCTCTAGACATCTAAGTAATGTCTCGTCAAGACCCTTATGATACAAGGTGTCAGAAATGATTATGTAATGGGCTGATTGTTGGATGAAATTTCATTTCTGGGCTCAGGATTGGTCTGAAGGTAACACTTGGTCTTTGAGATAGGTATAGATAGGGTCATACCAAGGTGAGTCATGTCCATTGAGCAAGGAAATAATTTGGGTGTTGGGAAGGTCAAATACTAGTTTTACTAACTCTTCCACCAAGAATTTGTACCTCTCATTCTGATCAAGTTTTTGAAGTAAGGAAGCCAAGGTTGCCATTGCATCAGCTGCTCTATTCTTCTCTCTTGGAATTTGCTCAAAGGTTATCAAAGAAAAGTACTTTTTCCAAGCATCAATCATAGTCTTATATGGCATTAGTTTTTCATCTTTGGTATTGTATTCATCACTGACTTGATTGATTACCGATTGAGAGTCTCCATACACTTGTAGCTCGATGATGTTCCATTCTAAAGCCATCTTAATGCCAATGCCTAAAGCTTCATATTCTTCTATGTTGTTTGTGCATGGGAACAAGAGCTTGTATGACTTGGGAATAGTGTACCCTTGAGGGGTAATCAATAAAATGCCAGCCCTAAAACCTCCTTGTGGATATGAGCCATCAAAGTACAACTTCCATGTCTTTGCCTCTATGTTTACAATTGTCGAATCAAGAAATTCCACTTGAATAGGATGTGTAGAAATCAAAGGGTTCTCAGCTAAGTTATCTGCTATCACTTGTCCTTTTATAGCTTTCCTAGCCACATACTCAATGTCGAACTCACTCAATATCATGACCTATTTTGCTATTATACCCGTTAAGGCAGTTTTTCTTAGCAAGTATTTTAGAGGATCAATTTTGGCAATAAGCTTCACCTTGTGCATCAACATATAATGTCTCAACTTTTGGGATGCAAAGACAACCACTAGACATGCTCTTTCCATGAATGTGTAGTTTATCTCGTACTTGATTAATGTTCTACTCAAATAATATATTGCTCTTTCTTTTTCTTGCTCATCTTCTTATGCCAAAAGAACTCCTAGAGACCTCTTGGTTACAGATATATATAGAAGCAATTGTTTTCCCTTGATTGGTGGCATTAGGATTGGTGGATTTATTAGATAAGTCTTCAATAAAGTGAAGGCTTTGTCACATTCTTCATCCCATATGAAAATAGTATCTTTGTGTAGCAACCTTGTGAATGAATGACATTTTTCTGCCAATTGAGAAATGAATCTTCGTATTGATTGTAGCTTGCCTTGTAGAGACCTCATTTGTCTTATGTTCTTTGGGATTTCCATATCCATTATTGCTTTTACTTTTTTGAGCCCACTTCAATCCCTTTTGCTAAAACTATGTAGCCTAACAATTTACTGAATTGGACACCAAAGGCACATTTTTTTGGATTAAGCCTCACTTTGAATTGCTCCAATCGGGTAAAGATATTTTGTAGAATTTGTAGGTGATCTTCTCTTTTATGTAACTTTTCCAATATGTCATCCACATAATCTTCTAGAAAGGTGTGCCTGATATCATGGAAAATAGTGGCCATTTCCCTTTGGTATGTAGCTCTGGCATTTTTGAGGTTGAAGGGCATGACGTTCCAACAAAAGGTACCCCAAGGACATGTAAAGGCTATCTTCTCTTAGTATTCGGGTGCAATTTTTATCTGGTTGTATCCAGTAAAACCATCCATCAATGAGTACATGGAGTGACCTGTTGTCAAGTCAACTATTGCATCTATGCTTAGAAGTGGGAAGTCATCCTTAGGACATGAAAGATTCAAGTCTCTAAAATCTATGCATACATGAATGGATTTGTCATGCTTGGTGACTGGTACAATATTAGATATCCATTCAGCATAGGCAATTTCTATTATAAATCCCACCTTCAACAATTTTTCCAATTCCACTTTGACTAGGAGAGCTATATGTGGGTGCATCTTTCTCAACTTCTGCCTGATGGGCTTAACCCCTAGTTTAACATTAAAATGGTGCATGATGAATTCGAGATCCAATCCTGGCATGTCGGCATAGGACCATGCAAAGTTCACTTGTTTTTCTTGGAAAAACTTGATAAAATCCTCTCTTTCTAAAGGTGTAAGTGATGCTACTAGGTGTATGAATTTTGGATCCAATTCTGTCCCAATGTTGACCTTTTATGTCAGCTCTATGAGAATTGGTGACCTTTCTTCCTCATGTTCAGGTAGGGTATCCAACCTCTCTTCCTTTGGTGCCACAATTGGGTTTTCACCATAGGAAACATCCTTTATCTTTACTTTTTTGGGTTCTAGTGCTACCACATAGTGGTTTTCATCACTAGAACTTTTCATTTTTTTATTTTTTTTCATTTTTTTCTTTGGATTAAGAGACTGGAACCCCATTGTTCTCATCATGCTCAGATCAAATTCATTGGTTAAAGAGGGCTCAACCACATTCAAGTATTGGGCCATTTCTTGGTCATTTGGGAAATAGAGTAAGTCACTTGGCTCGGTTAGGTCCCAATCAATAAGTTCAGGATGTATCAAGGGTAAGGATTCATTCAAAAAAGTGTCATTAATTGGATTTATGGACATGACCTCATTGCATGGTTCATACATTGTATCATTTAGGTCTGTAACATGAGCTTCCTCAAGATGGTCCATGGAAGAAGGATCGAAGTCATCTTCACTCCTCTAAGACTTCTACGGGAAATAGCATTGAAAATGCAATAGGTGAATTAAAACTAATGTTTGAATCATTCCCCCATGAAGGTACCCAAGGTTCACCTATCCATGGGTGACTAGTGGGCGCTTATCCTATGTTGAGCTCTTCTATATTAGGCTCTTCATTACCTTGAGTTTGTTGCCTAGGAACATTAGCATAAGCATGTATTGTGACTTTCTCTTTATCATGGCATGATTCTTTGGATAGAGTGTCCCACTCATAATCTTGAGAGTCATTTCTATCAACATTAGATTCCATGATGTTCACTTGAGGATATAAATCATACATGGGGCTGGAACTATCTCCTTTGTGCTAGTAGCCTACCCCTAATTTTTCTTCTTTTGACCTCCAAGAAGGTTCAATAGGCTCTAAAAAACCTCTATTTCTTTTACCTAAGGGTCCTCTTCCCTTGTACCCTATTTTTTGCATTATTTTGAACCCTTTTCCATATTGATCGATTTGAATATTAATGTGTTGAATTCTCTCTATGGGATTATTTGAGGTATCATCTTCATCTTGATAAAGCCATTGAAGAACTTCATCTTCTTCTTTGTCAAATGCTTCTTTATCACATTCTCTTACAAAATAAGAGTCATATTTATGAGGAAGATGTTCTTTGGATAGTTTCCCATGTGTTCTTGGAGATGTGGGTAAATCAAATAAGGAAATAGAATATTCCCCTACTCCCTTGGAATTTATTTTACATTGTTTTTCAAATGTATGCATCATCTCACTCATTTCCTTATAATGATCTTCTTTAACTTTATCTTTCCCTTCCTTGGTGGGTTTTGAAGGCTCTATCTTTGGTGTAGATGCTTGATCTGAATTTTCATTTGAAGTTGGACCCTCAGAAGTCACTTTCTCCTTTCCTTTAGTTGATGTAGTTGAGTTAGCTTGAGGAGGGTTTGAAGTAGCACTTAATGTTAACTTAGGATGATCCACTTTGATGTCTTCAATAGTAGCCCTTTGGATAATCCCTTCTCTGTTATGGGGAATAAATAAAAGAGGCTTTAGTGCATTGCAATATTGGAAAGGATTTGAATCCCCTCCAACCGTGATTTCCTCACCCATGTATGGAAATTTTATGCATTGATGATACATGGATGGAACTGCTTGCATCTCATGTATCTCGTGTGTCCAACTTGAATGGGTAATATAAGCATTCCCATCGAAGCTCTTTCCACTTCATCATAGGCTTTTATGGTCATTATTTTTGTAGGATCAATGCATGACTTGGATAATCCTAGAGATTTGACAAGGCTCAAAGTGCAAATGTTAAGACTAGCTCCCCCATCTATGAGAGCTCTTTTGACCCCATGTCTTTCAATCAATACTTTTATATGTAGTGGTAGATTTTGGGGATGAGTAATAGACATGTCATCATGGTCTGAAAATGAAAGGCAGTGGGGCACAATGAGATGTCCTACCATATTTTGAAACTTATCCTCTTCTAAGTTAGTAGGAACATTAGTTTCCACTAAAGCTTTCTCTAGAATATCCTTGTGATTTGGAGATAGTTTTAATAACTCCAAGATAGAGATTTGTGATGGAGTCTTTTGTAGCTGATCCACCAAACTATACAATTTTTCTATTGTAGATGATTGCCTAATCACAATGTTGGACTACGGAGGACAAATAGGTTTAGGATCAACCCCTTGTAGGGTAATCCTTGAGGTCTTCCCCCTAGTGATAACATTAGATGTTTCCTTTTGGGATTGTTCTTTGATCACTATAGCATTTACAACATTATCATAAGGAGGTGCAAAATTGATATTATTGCTGCTTTGCTTCTTCCCATTGGATGATTCACCTTTCCCATGGTTATAGAAAGGTTGTTTGAAAGCTGTGTGATCTTCATTACTTTGAGGCCCTTCAATGGTGATCATACCATTATCAATCAGGTCTTGCACCATGTTCTTCAGCTATAAGCAATCATTTGTCTTATGCCCTCTAATTCTATGCTATTGACAATGGCTATTCTCACTCCACTAGCTAGGCTTGTGTAGTGGTTCATAGGGTTGAATGCTAGGTAAATTAGTGATATTATTATCAATGAGAGTCTTCAATGCTTTCTCAAGAGGTTCACCAAAAGGTGTGAAGGTCCTCTTGGGAGTTGGTGCTAGGAATTTATTAGACTTGTTACCTCCTTGATTATTCCCAAGATTGCCACTATTAGTATTATTGTTGAAAGGTGCCTTGGAAGCTTGATTTGCATTGTTCACCTGATTAGGTGTTCTTGTGGGAGAAAATGGAGTCACTTTTAAATTACTAGAATCAACAACACCATCATTGACCACTCCTTTATATTTATTTCTCAAGCCAAACTGATTATAGCTATTGGAAAAGTTCTTATTTTGGTTTTTGTTGTTGTTGGAGGTATTGTTATTGTGGTTCTTATTGTCCTTGTAAAGTTTCAACTCTCCACTCTTAACTAATACCTCTTCCATGGTTACTCCATTTTTGATAAGATCTTGGAAGGTCTTAGGACATTGCATTCTCAACCAGTAATTCATCTCACTACTCAAGCTATTGATGAAGATATCCATCTTCTCTTTTTTTGGTACGCTCCTAGGATATCTAGCAAATACCATCATCCATCTTTGTAGGAAAATTAGGAATCCTTCTCCATATTTTTGCTTGGTATTACATAAAGTGATCATTGTGACTTCGTGCTTGATGTTGTATGAATAGTGTGCCACAAATTTTGAAGCTAGTTCTTCAAAGGTTTTAATGCTGGAAGGTAATTTTTAAAACCATTCCATGGCCATACCTCCCAAACTCCTAGGGAATAATCTCATTAAATATGTAGTATCATGCATGAACTCCAAGCTCAATGCACAAAATTCCCATAGATGATCTTGAGGATCAGATGTTCCTTCGTATTTATCATACTTAGGAAATAATGCATTGATAGGGAATGGTACCATGACTATACTCTTATCAAATGGAAATGGATAGAATGCTTCTATAGAAAAGGGTTTGGAAGCCCCACTTTGTTTTATCATATCCAATTGCATTTGAAATAACTTAAATTGTTTATTCATGATATCGATCGAGCTCTCTTCAAATTTAGGTGGTTTAAGTTGATTAACATCATAGTCATGCAGAAGATTAAGACCTACTCAGGCTAGGTCTAGAAAATATTTTTCCTTATCTCTTTCCATTGCCTTCTCCATGAGTTTCAAGAAATATGGACTTTGAATAGCTTCACTCTTTTCATCAGTTGCATCTTTGGCAGTTGGTTTGCTATAACCTCTATTGTTAGTGTTATCAATTCCTGGAGTATTTTGGTCCATTCCTCCATTATTAGTATTACCCTGATTGTTTGGGTCAATACCTCCATTTTTGTTATTACCCAAACCATGGGAATATATCATGTTGGTTTCCTTTTCTTGAACGGGCTCTTGGGGGATTCTTAGAGCGCTAAAAGTATCACTTGGGAAAGGAAGCTCTTTTCTTAGGTAAGTCTCATTTTCTTGTAAGGTCTTCTTGACTTAATATGATTGAGTAAAAGAAGGCATGAACATAAACCACTTGAATATAAGCTTTGATCTCATTCATGGCCAAATCCTTGTGAAATTTTAAAAAATGGCTCAAACCAGGATTTCTGACCAAGTAGGTTACTAGAACAAATAAAATAGCCAAAAGGGTATCTAAATCTGGAATCAAAATTTTTTGAAACCCTCAAGAAATGCTCACTGTTTTCCCTTTTTTGTTTCTGGGCATCACTTGCCTACGTGTAGGCATGACTTAAAAATTGATACGCATCAACCAGAATTCTCTTAGGTGGCACTCTGCAAATGTCCAGGTGACACTTTTCTATTGATAGACATTTTTCCAATTTTACCAGATGTCACTTAATATGTCTCATGCGTGACTTTACTATTGACAAGTGTTTTTTGAACAGTCACAGGCTTGACTTTACTGCTGACAGGTACTGTTTCTCTATTTGCAGGTGGCACTTTACAGACCAAGTTGTAAATTTTAGATTTTAAAAGTTGTAAGATCAGGTCTACCAAATATTCTTGCTTGAAAATGAAGTACAAACACAACACACACATCAAATTTGCATCATGTCCCTAAAACCATACTAAAAGTGTATGTTTTTGGTCATGTTTCACAAGTATTGAACAAGAAATTCTTCCAAGCAATCTACCTATAGTCAAATTTGGTTTTTAAACATGTTGGCTCTATAAGGTAGCTTACTATTTATCAATTTTTAATGAATAATTCCATTCTAAACCTTGCCAAGTTCTTTTTCCCACTTGTGGGCTTCCCACACGCACAAAAGCATGATTTGGCGCAATCCAAAATGAGTACTAGAGGAAGTGAAGAAACTTGCACACAATCTAGCCACTTCCCTTTTAAGGAAAAGTGTATTTTTATTATAGTGGGTTGGATAGTACAATGGCAAAAGTGGTTGTCTCCCACTTGGGTTGTTCCCTCTCACCGGCCTTGTTAAGGAAAATCTTGGGAGGCAGGCCCTCTATTGTTCTATTTTAACTAGCATGTATAGAAAACAAGAAAATTGAACTTAGTCCAACAAGTTTGGGAATTTGGTTCACTTCAAAAGTGAAGAGCATATCCCTATTGTCTTTCTTCATTCCAAACACTCAAGCAACAATGGTTCTTTTTCCATCTCTTGACAATGAGATTCTTATAATTGAGGTGTTTGGTTAATTCCTTATTTTAATTAAGCTAGATTCAATAAATGCCACAATTCAAGCAATTGCAAGCTTGATTTGATGAATACCTCTTTCCTTTGTAGCTAGCAATGGCTAGGCGCTTTTGAGTTTTTTTTATTGTTTTTTTTTGCTTTTACTCACCTAGTGGCGATTGTTCCCGCTCTCTCCTCCAACAAGTTAGTCAACAAAGCCATAAAAAATGAGGGAAACCATGAAGGAACAAAATTTGAAGTACAATTAAGTGTTTTCACAAGATTTTTTTTAATGAAACCTTCAACAACTTAATGTAACAAATTTCAATTTAGAGTAGGGAATTTAAGCTTCTAAGCCTCTAACACCTTGATGTAATGAACATACAATTTCTCTTCTCAGCCTAAACTCTCTAAAATTAAAGCACTATGCAATTCCTTTTCACGTTTAGCTTGTATTCTTACCTCTTTGCTTGGTTGTGTAACTCTGCTCTCTGGCTTTTGAACTTTTCTGTGTTTGCTAATTTGCAGGAAAATCGTAGATAGAGAGTAAGAAAATAGAATCTATAGATTTGACAACAAATTAAAGAGAAAAGTAATAGGCATCATTAGTCAGCTAATACATGTGATTAAAATGCTAGCATGCATGACTTAAAAAATAGCAGGCGTCACTTTCCAGTGACTTAGGCGACATTTAAAGTTTAGCAGGCGTAACACTTTAATTACTAGGTGTGAAAAGTAATGAAAACTATGTAAGATAAGCTATTTAAAGTGGCAATAAACAAATACTAGACATTAGTTAAAAGATACTAGGCATGACAGTTTGTAGTAAATTATGTCGTAAAGGTTATCGCAAGCAGTAAAAGATAGCAAATATGCGGCACTTCTTAGGTCATAGGTGTCACTTTATGATCCTGAGCGTGACACTTTATCTCACAAGTGTCACACTTTATCTCAAAAACATCAGTTAATTGTTGGTAAGCATCATCATAATAGCCAGAGGCACCACTGAATCCTCCATAGGCATCATTTCTCCAGTTTTCTACAAAATACACAGAAAAGTGAAGTAAAAAACACACAAAATTTGATGAAAATGATAAAAATGAGGCTCAAGGCCGCATGGTGGGTGCCATTTGTGTTTGTATGTTTAACACCTTCATGAAATTAGGATCATTAACTAACAATTCAAAGAAAATACAATGCAAATTTAACTAAGAATTGAAACTAAAATCCATGACATCTCATGGTTCTCTAATTAGATGTGGTAAGTAGAGCTCTCAGCTTAATCTCCACTAGTGACACTTCTAAAATGAGAAATTTATGATACTAGAATGCTTAATCTAGCTCACAATTCTCCATTATGCTATAATAAATTGAAATGCTAATGCTAGATGCTCTCAATTACTCATAAAATGACTATAATAACAATGCTTTTGCTCCTCAATTCTCTTATATCTTATTGCTCTCAAAATGACTCTTATTTATAGTAAATTCCCAAGGGTAGGGGGTAGAGTGAATTAATCATGATTTACCTTTGGTTGAGTCAAAAAATTTGCAATGTTTTTAAATGGGGGGACAATTTAAATGTTTGTCTCAAAGCTTTGGACAAAAGGACAAAATTGAGTGGTTGAGATTCAAAGCTTGGAATGTGTGATTGAGATTCAATTCTTTTGTGTGATCCATGTGCTTTGTGTTCTCAATTTTCATTGGTTCCTCAAATTGTTGTTGAAAGATATTAGGATTAATTAAATTCCATCAATTAATTAAATTAGCCATGTAAGGGAATAGGTTCACTTTGATTTTTGATTTAACAACTATACAACTAATTGATTAAAACCAATTATATAGTGCTTTTGGTCCCCTTAAGCTTTGATTTAATTATTCAATTTCATTATTTGATTGTTCCTTTGATTTGATTGATTTTGCCCAAATTGATTTAATAAATGTCCATTTAAAATTGATTTGATCCTTTTTTATGAGAATTAGTGCATTTTGATTAAGATTTTGCAATTTTATGATTTTAAAGCACTTGTCCATTTTTTAGTGTCTACAATTTGATTAACAAGTTTTGAGTCTAGGATACAGTAGACTGTATTAGGCCAACTTGTTATAATAGCAAGTATTATTTGTTTAGCTAATTTTTCAGATGGTTTTCATTTTAAAGCATTATGTATACATACAGATGATATAGAAAATTGAATAAAATCCAAAGTTCATATCTCTCCTTGGTGTTCTCTTTCTTTGAGTTATGAGTTGTCAGATTCATTTCATGGATTATCTATGTGTATATGTTGATATTATTAAGCTTTGATCTAAACATCAAATTAAATAAGATTTAGATACAACACTAATTCTTTGAAGTTTACATAAGGATATCAGTAAGTAGTGTAAATTTAATCAATCCTCTGATTAGAATCATCACAGGGTGATAGTATTTTCTATGGATATAAATCATCAAAGTTCAATATATTGTCTCTATATTTTATTTTGCAGTAAAAATGTCACCCAATGGATAAGGCACTGGCCAGTAGTGGAGCTAGTTTATGGGAATAATTACCTGATGATGTCTTACTATATTCCTAAATATTGATATAAATGTGTCAAAAATATTTGAAGTATTGTGACCTAAAAGTTATATCATGTCCAATGGTAATGGAGAATCAATAAGTGAGTGGTTATCATTTAGTATTTTCTTACCATATATCTGTTGTTCTAAAATCTAGTCTATAATTGTTGAAGTAAGTTTTATTATACTATATTAGGAGTACCCTCCTTGTTCTTGTAGAGCCAGAAGTGCTGAGGGTTGTTTTGTCCCTATAGTTGGTCCAGTCATCTTAGAACTCATATTTGGATCTAACGCTTCCTTAAAAACTATAGATGTATTGGTTGCTACCAAAAGCATAAAGTCCAGTTTGAGGAACCAACAATACGATTATGGAAAGCTTTGGATTTCCCAAGAATGAGAGGAGAAGACATGAGCTCATTAGAGTGGTGACAAGTTTTTCTTTTTTCTTTTTTCTTGTCTTGTGCAAGACTCTTTCTTTGAATCCTTTTTGGTATGAAGGCACTACTGCTAGTCTGAAGGCACTATTGCTAACATGGGTGGGGAGTTGAATCACCATGAACCCAAGAATTGTAAAAGATGGAAGAAATAGAAGAAAGTTTTGGATAAGGTACATAAAGGAAGGCTTATTCCTTACATGGAAAGACTGCATGGCTTTGATGAAGGAGATACCAAAATATTCATTGATAGTTGGAAGGATGGAACTGTTAATATTAGGGGAATGGAGGTCAAGATTACTAAGGAGATCATTGTCGAAGTCTCAGGTTTAAGCATTAAAGGGATGAAGTTTTATAGAGATGAGAAGGTCTCCTACAATGCCATTCACCATTTTCCCAAGGACTAAGAGGAAGAAAACAATTTGATTAAGGATGTTGGGGGGTGCTTTGATGTCAAGAGTTTCAAGGAAATATGGTCTAATGTTATGCTGGCCATTATGGAGTATATTACCCTCAATGAGAGGTATAAACACACACATTCTTATCATTTTGTTCTTCTCTGTCACTTTAGGCATAAGGTTAGGATTTCCTTTCCCTTCTATTTTCTTAGTTCTCTCTATCATAATATTAATGGTCATAAAAGGAAAGAGAGTAAGTCAGTTCTTCATGAAGGGATTATTCTGCTTATTGTTGAGCATGTTAAGAAGAAATTTTCTCTCAACTCGATTCTTCCTCAGATTTTGGGTGGTGGGTCTACTAAGAGCTTGATTAAAAGAGGAAGGGAGGATGAGGGGAATGAGGGGTCGAACTCTAAAAGGTTGAAATTTGAGAAGAAAAGTGGCACAGAGACTGCGTCGAAGTGGGAAAGTTCTCGGATTTGAAAGGGAATTCTTAGAAAAGACCCAAGGATGATAGTAAGGATTCTCTATCTGGTACCCATAGTGACACAGAAGCAGAGGTGGTTAAAAATATTCAGACCACTTTGGAAAGGGATTATCAGAATGACCCTGGTGATGAAAAAGTCATTATCCTAGTTGATTATGATATTTTTGTGGACCATGATGTCCCTATATCCCCACAAAATGAAGCCTCCACTGATGTGTTGTCAAATAAATAGGATAAAGAGGTGAGATGTGATGCAACTATTCTAGACAAGGATATTCCCTCCTCCTCTAGAACTATTCCTTTTCTGAAGACTGTCGACATGTAGGAGAAATGTTTAGCTCCTCAAGGAAGCCCTAGAGGATAAAATTGATCCCCCATTTGGTCTTTTGCAAATGGCCAAAGCTATGTCTATGTACTCCTTCCACTTGGTTAAATGGTTTTTTCATAAAATCAAGACTTTGAGTCTTAATCTTATATCCCTTTCTACCAAAGTGGATAATATCCAAGTGAGGCCGGATTCTAAAAATAGGACTCTGAGTTTTATTGGAAGTACAAAGCTAGGGAGGATAGGGACGAGGAGAAGATGGGCCTACTATAGGAAAAAGTGGATAGAATGAAGTCTACCCTCAAAAAGATTATTCTAGAAAATAATTATTTTATGGGGACTATAGTTGAGTGCATCAATAACATCAAGTAGAAGCTGAACGCAGGGTCCCCTGTGAAAATTGATGATTTCAAAGATGATGATGAGGACTAGAGTGGGCTGGGAAAGTGTACTAGATCTTCCAAGAAGAGGAAGATTCAAGAGAGGGCTCTGGAGCTCTTTGATCTCAATTTGGCCATTAGTAAGATGTTGAATGCCAAAAAAGACATGGAGGCAACTCTGATGGAATTTTCCTAGTTTCTAGTTGCTTTGTTGTTGCTATTTTTTTCTATATTTCTATTGTTGGGTGTCTATTTCTATTTACTGGTTTTTGGTTGGTTTTGTTGTTGGGGTTCAGGTTTGTTGGCAAGCAAGTTTTCAGCCCTGTATCTTTTTGGTGGGTCTAATGTTTAATCTTTCATAGCTTCTTTGTAAGGGGTTTCGGGTCTCCCCAAAACCTATTTTTACCAGTAACCAAAAACTATATATGTTATGCTGTTATTACTAGATGCAACACCAGAAAAAATATCTTCTCATCTATATTTAAAAGAAATCAATTCAATTCTATGCTTCCTATTACTATAATTTAACATATACATTCATGATATTATTAATTGAAGCAGCAGAAATAACGGTCACATTTACTAAAATAACAATACAATGTATTATATTTTATCTTTTCTATCAAACAAAATGAAAATTAAACTAAATGCTTCCTTCTTTTAACATTAAAACATTTCACAATTTCCAACATATAAATTTTGACACAAACATTAATCTCCTAAATTTGAGTTTACAAAAGTTCATTCCATGAAACCTCTCACACTACTTGATGACATCCACTTCACAATATTCAAATGGATTCAAAATAAACTCCAAAATTAACAACCATGTTCATTTTTGCAACCACTCACCACACATATGTTAAATGTTTCTTTTCATTTACTCCTTAGATTTCAAAGTATATCCACCTACAAATGTTCGTGCCAACTTCAAACTATAACCTGTCCACCCAAACATCTTTTTCTACTTAACAATTGTAATGTCCCCACCAAGGAACCCATAAGGAATTAGGTCTATGTCCTAAAATTACAAGTAACAATTTTTATATCTTAACATTCTAACTTATCATCATTACCAGTCACAAGTACATTCCTTAAAGTTCACTTAATGAATTCATTTACCATTATCAAGCAATGCATTTTATTACTTAATCTAATGCAATTCTATTTCCATTTCAACTTCAATTTACATTAAGACATTGATTTCATTCCTCATCAAAACCAATTACATTAATGATCTAATTGCATTCATTTTCTTTACCTAATTTGCATAAATATTTATTTTTAGAAATTAGTCAAAGGCCCATCATTTATCTAATACACTAAATGCATGTATCCTTTCCTCTTTCATTTGTTTTCTTCTTAACCTCATCTATGTATTATCATCACAAAAACTTTCTATTAGAAGTACTTACTTTCCATTTACATTTCGAAGGCCATAATAGAAAGAGTGTAAAGTACTTAACCATATATTGCTAAAACCATTCACTCAATCATTTTTTCCACAATTTTAACTTCCACAATTATCATCTATAACCTTGTATAAATCTACTTAAGAATTGAGATTAAAACCTAGTTAAATAACCTCACATCATACACATTGAACTTATACATTTAAGAGCACTAGAAGAAATTAAATCTCATTACTACTTTCAATAGCATACATATTTATTTTCCCTTATTATTTCATCTCGAGATACCCCTTAATGCTTAGCATATCTTTTCACTATTCCACATATCAAAACGAGTATTCCTTAAGAAGTTTACAACCATTAGTACTTTTCATTACAAGGTTTACATAGAATAATTGCTTTCAATTTCATTTTAAAATGCATAAGAAAGATAGGGTAGGAAATTTACTTAATTGTAATCCATAATTGATTAACCAATATTCAATCCCCTTTTGAGATTCCTAATACTACCCTTTCCACATACATAACTTCTTTCTTACAATTTCCATTTACAAACATAATTATAGTTACAATTACTACACATGGCCCAAAGCCATATAGAGAAATAATTACAAGTTTCCCAAGGCTTACAATACATCTTTACATCTTGATTATAAAACATAGAGATACAAGATACAAGAACAAAAAACTCACCACTGAACAACTCAAAATCCAAGCCATGACATGAATCATGAACAATACCTCGAAAGAGATTTTCCACCCAACCATGTGAAACTGGTAAAGTTCCACCCCTTGTACTAGGAGATAGAACCAAGGTACTCTCAAGACCTTAAGGAAATCTAAGTCTCAAATACTGATAAATCTAAGACTCAAAAGAAAAAGAATAAACCACATAAAATATCATCATACTATAACACTAAGGTTAAGGTTCTAGGAGACCACCTAAGTGAGTTTCATCACACAACCTATGTATTGGGATCCACCCTGGCAACCATGTAACCACGGTCACCCCTTTATGAATAGGGATCCACCCTGGTAGTTATCCCTGGTCCCGATACTCCAACCAGGTCTATGTGGCTATTATTTTATTTTCTTTCATTATCTTTTGAATCCCCCCTTCCAAGGTTAATTTTTAAGGTTATCACTTTTTACAAACCCACCCATAGGATCATATCAAAACCACTTTAGGGTTCCAACACCTATGGTAAGCTACTCACCTAGGATTCCTAGTCCGTTACCCCATCATAAGCCAAAGATACAAAATAACACTTCCATGTCCCAATTCATAGGTTTAGGAAACTCTCCTATGTACTCAGGCCCTTAGAGTGAGTCCTAACCTTAGCCATATACATAACATGAACCATTGGAAGAATTTCTATCACAAGACACCTCAAATAAAAGCATAAAACTTTCCACATGCATAAGTATAACTTTCCATGGCTTATTTATACGTCTAGGGAACACTCCTGTGCACACAGGCTACCGAGATGAGTCCTAACCTCATAAACTAAGCTCAATTATATGCCAAGTGAAAAAACATCATAAGTACACCATATAACCTCAATAAAATAAGTAATGAACATACATAGGTGATACAAATTTCCACATGTATTAACACAACATTCCATCTATGAAAACCTCCTGTGCCTGAAATTTGGCTATCTGAAATTTCTCAGAAATCTCCCAAATCTAGATTGTCCATCTTAACTCCTATGAAGTTGAAGCCTATCTCATACATCCTGGGAGGTATTTATACAAATATAACTTATACTTAAATATTATATTTGTATAAATCCTGCCACCAAGACAGGTTCTAGCTTGATAAAAAATAACTTTAGTACAAGCCAAGTATTTAAACAATATAAGTAACACATAATAAAAATAACAAAACAAGTGAAGGATAAACATAGGTGATACAACTTGGAGCCCAATCATAAGAAATGATTTATAGAGGATCTAAACACAAATTTTGCAAATTTTGAACCCCTGAAACCCTCAAAAAAACCCATACGACAATACATAACTACCCATACAAGATTCCAAGGATTGTTGTATGACACTTGACCAAGTTTTTTATGGGTAAGTGTATAATTTTGTATGACAGTGCGGGATACTTTTTCAAAACTTAATTCAAAATTGCCCGAAAAGGCCAAAAATTGACTTTTTAAGGCATAGAGAGTGCCTGGGAAAGGCTCCCTGAGGTCAACCTAATGCAAGGACCTCAGTACCACATCCAAAACACATCCTCAACACTACTTAATTCTTTGATAAGATTAAATCAAATTAAAAACATCAATTCCCAGAGAAGGCCTGCAAAAGCAAAAATGGGGAAGAAGGACTACAACCTTTCCTAAACCATCCCAAACCTTCCTAAATTTCCCTAAATCATTACATAACTCTTGTAAACACCAAAAGGAAGTGTCACAACAAACCCCAGACTCCCAAGAAAGGTTTTACCATAAAAACTTTACAAACATTTATAGAATTACTTCCCGAAAACACAATAGAAATACACAGAAGACAAGAAATTTATATTTCCTTTTTAATACATAGTAAACAATCATATGCTAATATAATATCATATCATACACAAACAGGAAGAATGGAGATTCTTCCCAGTTTAGACCCTACCTATGGTTCTGTGGAGAATCCTCTTCCCTTGGCTGGAGACTCTCTACATATCTTCAAGCCTTGAGTAGATAGCCTCTTGGAAAGCTTCCTCTGGCAATCAAAATCCAGCAATCCAAAAATATTTGTCTTCACCAAATAGAGACTCTCAAACTCATAGAAACTTCAAATACATTTCCAGAAAAACAATTGTAGGCAACTCCATAAAATCTTCCATAAATTCTCCTCTCCAAACCATGCATAGCCTTCACAAAACAATATTATACACACTAACCATAGCTTAATAACATATCCAAAAGCTTATCTTCAAGGGAACATACCAAAACTCAGTCATACGCATGTGCATTGATGATATGTTCCTTAGGTGCTTCACTGACTCTCCTGTCTTTCATACTTAGCCATTTTTATGATCTTTTAAGTTATGCACTGACTCTAAAACTTCATATGACTTTGTTGCCATAATGAAAACACTAAATCTTAGTCATATACGTTAGTATAGTCAACTTGCCAACACATAGTTGGTTGGAAAATAACCAAATCATTCCCGTATGCACTTAACAAAGCTTTAATAAATTTAATTAATATAGCTTTCAAAGAAAACCATAACAAGAATAATAAACAAATAACTTCCAAGGAACACACATAGCAAACATAGAAACCAACTAGCCTAACTTCTAGGAGGTCTTGAGTTTAACTCCCTCCTAGATAGCTATTTTTACTACAAAGAGAATTTCTTTAATTAATTATTTATTATTTTCATTTTTTATTTAATACACTTCATTCAATAAATTTTATTTAATTATAATAAATAACATATCATTCACATGATCAATAAAAAAACATACAAATATTATTATTTATATATGCATGGGTATATGTGTGTGCACCCACATATAAACATACCTATATAACATACATTCAATTATATATAACAAATATATATACATATACTTACAAGGATAAATCTAACTCACATCATCAATCACTGAACAACATAATAAATTACAAGACCACATCACATACTAAATTCAAATGCCCCAACTAGGGTAATCTCCTAAACATAAATATAAGTCCATGGGTAACCTTGAGAGTAGTCTTGGTAATATCTCCACACAACAATAGTTTGAAGATTTTGAAGGCACACTCAGACCTATATAGCCAGGTGGAGTCGATGCTTGGTACCTGCATCCTACAACACCAACTGACATGCATATATATATATATATATATATATATATATATATATATATATATATACACACACACACACACACACATACACATATACATATATATATTATATATATATATATATACATACATACATATATATATATATATATATATATATATATATATATATATATATATATATATATATATATATATATATATATATATATATATATATATATATATATATATACATATGTCTATGTGTATGTGTATGTATGTATGTATGTATGTATGTATGTATGTATTATATATATATACATACATATACATACATATACATATATACATATATATACATATATGTATATATATAGACAATGAAAAATAAGGAGGGAGAGTGCGACATCATGTGGACCTCCTGTAGGAGTAACTACGACTACCTCCCCTCATCCTACACTCACATCAGATAGTGACATCAACAAAGGATATTGGATTAGTGTGATTAGTACTAGAATAATCTCTATTCCATATTTCATCACAACATAATCATGTAAATGTAAATGATCTATTGACTTTCACAACCAAGTTTAACCATCTAGCATGTACTCATAATGTCTCATTACCAAATCAAGATAAACAAATCATACAATCCTCAATATAGAAATCATGTCTAATCTCAAGTATAACAAGTAACATCATTAGAGTAAGTAACACATCTAACCCCTTTAAGTGATTATAATTAATTAACGTAAGATAATCTTAAACATTAATAATGAGCATCTTGCATAGAAGCATATAAGTCTATCAGGTGATCCTTTTAGTATTAAGGTCCTAAACTATCACCGACACAGAAGATGTATACAAACATACCTAGGCAATATTACTATTTCCACATTAAAATATGAAGTTATGGTGAGTTGTAAGAGGTTTGGTTTAAGAAACCATCTCAAGAAGGATCATTCTCACATATAGCTCTTCCTAATTTCTAGTGAGCATAACCAGGACTTGATAGGGTTGGAGGGGCATTACAACAATATTCAAATGAATTCACAGTAAGCACTAAAATTAATGAGCATGTTCATTCTTGCAACCACTCAACACACACATGTGCTAAATGTTCCTTTTCATATAGTCCTTAGATTGCAAAGTATATCCTCCCACAAATGGTTTTTCCAACTTCAAACTATAACATGCCCACCCAAACGTCCAAAAAGATGTTCCTTAAATTTAGGTTTCCCTTTTCTGCACTGTACAAGCTACCCTACAATTGCCTATCAGTGCAACATTGCACGGTACCAAAGATGTGCAACTACTAGTAGTAATTCTTTCATTATTTTTTGTAAATTTGAGAGGATGTTTGTAATAAAAATTTCTCCATATCAAAATGTCTCCAAAGGTGATTGGTAGTTTTAGTGATCTAGGTCAATTTCAAGGAATGTACTAAGCTTCTAGAGCAACATTTGTCGGTTCATTCAAGTATATCTTTTAGTATTTGTTTGTAAAACATTTTCATAGACCTCATGTGAGATTATTTAATCATGTTTGAACTAATAGGTATGTTCAAGCTTGTGAAGTTCTTGATATCCTTAACTTTTCTATCTTAATAAAAAACTGTTAAGATTGGATATAAATTTTTATTCACACTTTTAGTTCTCAATTATAGATTTATAATTTATCTCTAATGATTAATAGATCTAGCCACTGACTTGTCCTATTCAATTGACTATGTGTTTAATTATTAAGTTATTCGCCATTGTTATGATGATTTATCCTATGATTGTACATCACCATGTACATGAATCTAGTGTGACAATTTTGTAAGATTGTATACACTGTTAACTTTCTAGGTGGTGTGAGTCTCTATCTATAGATAATTGTGTGCAGTATTTTACTTTCTAGGTTTTCTATGTCTCCATCTGTACAGGATTGTGCATAGTTTTAACTTTCTAGGTGTTGTGTGTCTCCATCTCCATAAGATTGTGCACAATATTAACTTTTTGTAGGTGTTGTGACTCTCCAACTATAAAGGATTGTACATAGTATTAACTTTCTAGGGTGATGACAAAGCAACAAACAATGAACAATTTTGTTTGTATTTGGGGAATGCGATGAGGCAAGAATATCTCTAAGATTACATTTGGATGATTATAGAATGGTGGGAGTTGCATGCATTTAGATTGATAGCATATGTTCAGTTTGAATAAGAATAGCAGACACCATCGACTTCTATTCAAAGTAGCTATGATTTTCGCCCTTTCCTGTCATGGGCGTGCAGCATGAATGATAGCAGTGGAAGAAAGAAAAAGGTGTTAACTCCTTCAGGGCATATCCAGACGGGATTATTTGAAGGCTTCTCTTCGTTCTCATGTAGCCGAGTGAAAAGATAAGGTGACGTTAGACACAGTCATGGGACTCTCTCTGCATTGTAGTGGAGGACAAACAAATATCATCTCTGTGTTTACATTCAAATCGAATGCCCAGTTTGCAGATAAAAGAAAAAGATATGATTTCTGCTGATGGGCCAGCATTGAGTGCGCCTATAATTGGGGCATGGCTCCTCTTCCCAACCAGTACGAATGGGGGACCGCTGTAACAAAGACAAATGTCCTCCATTTCCATTTCAATCTTGTACATGACAACGGCTCTTTTTTGTCCTTTGACCAGACATGATTAACAGATGCTTCCTTCCCTGGATCTTCCCTTCTCTGAATGGAATGCAAGATTTAAGTGCTCTACTTTTAACAATCATACTGTAACATTAGGTCTTCCTTGTTTAAACACAAATAAATGCTTCCTTCCCTAGTTAGTTTCTTTCTTAAGTGGAAGATTAAGTGGAAGATTAACTGAGTGTGTACTTTAAATCAACACAAATACTAGAATACTAATATATGCTACCTTTCCTAGTTATTTTCTTTCCCTAGTTCTTTCTTAAGTGGAAGATTAGGTGATATCCAGTATTATAAATTATTATATTTTTTAACAAATGATGTATAATATTAGGTGTACCTTGCTTAAATATTTCTGCATGTTCCCTTCCTTTATTCTTTTCTTTTTTAAATGGAAGATTAAGTGGTGTGTATTTTTAATCATTATATCTTTCACAAAAAAAATATAACATTTGTCTTGTTTATATATTAGCAAATACTTCCTTCCCTGATTCTTTTCTTTTTTAAGTGGGAAATTAAGTGGTGTGTACTTTTAACCATCATATCTTTAACAAGTGATGTATAACATTGGGCCTCTCTTGTTTTGCATTGACACATGCTTCCTTCCCTAGTTCTTTTCTTTCTTAAGTGGAGGATTAAGAGATGTGTACTTTTAACCACCTTACTCTTAACAAATGATGTATAGTTAGTAAGTGTACCTTGTCTCAATATTCTCACATGTTTCCTTCCCTAGTTCTTTTCTTCTCTAAATGAAAGATCAAGTGGTGTGTACTTTTAACCATCGCAATTCTCACAAATAATGTATAACATATATCTTGTTTAAATATTAACAAATACTTTCTTCCCTAGAATAATTTTCTTTTCTAGGTGGAAAATTAAGTGATGTGTACTTTTAACCATCACACCTTTAATAGGTGATTTATAACACTAGGTCTCCCTTGTTTATATATTGGCAAATGTTTCTTTCCCTAGTTCTTTTCTTTCTCAAGTGGAACATTAAGAACTCTGTACTTTAAACCATCATCAATTTAACAATAATGTATAGCACTAAGTGTACCTTATCTAAATATTAAAAAATGTTTCCTTCCCTAGTTCTTTTCTTTTCTTAATGGAATCTTAAGTGGAGTACTTTAACCATCATAATTCTCACAAATAATGTATAACATAGGTCATTCTTGTTAAATATAAAAAAAAACTTATTTTTCTTGGTTCTTGTTTTTTCTAAGTGGAAAATTAAGTGATTTGTACTTTTAACCACTATACGTTTAACAAGTGATGTATAACACTAGTTCTTCCTTTTTTTGTATATTAATGCATGCTTCCTTCCCTAGTTCCTTCCTTCATTAAGTGGATAATTAAGACATGTGTACTTTTAACCATTGTACATTTAACAAATAATGTATAACACTATGTGTACTTTTTTTAGATATTAACAGATGTTTCCTTCCCTAGTTCTTTTCTTTTCAAAATGGAATATTGAGTGATGTGTACTTTTAACCAGCATATCTTTCATAAATGATGTATAACAGTAGGTCTTGTTTAAATATTAATTGATGCTTTCTTCCCTAGTTGGGTTCTTACTTAAATGACAGATTAGGTGATGTGTATTTTTCATCATCATACCATTGACAAATGATGTATAAGACTAGTCTTCCTTGTCAAAATATTAACAAGTATTTCCTTCCCTAGTTCTTTCATTCTTAAATGAAGGTTAAGTGACGTATACTTTTAACCATCACAACTTTAACAAATTATGTCTAAACCTATACTTGTCTAAATATTAACAAATGCGTCCTATATTTATTTTCTTTCCTAAATGAAGATTAAGGGATGTGTTATGTTAACCATCATGTGTTTAATAAATGATGTCTAACACTTAATCCTTTGTGTTTAAATATTAACAAACACATCCTTCCCTGGTTATTTTCTTTCATATATTGAAGATTATTTTGTTTGTGAGAGTGTGATTTCCCTTGTAGTTGTCATTTCAAAAAAAAAATTTGATTGTTACCTAGAGGCCATTATAGAACTCTAATCTTGAGTTGATCTTTTGAGCCTCTTTGATTTAGTTTTTAGGAAACTTATTTTCTTTCTAGCTTCAATTTCTTCATTTTTGTTGAATTTTTATTTTTTAGATTAAGTTAGGGTTTTAGTGTTATGTTTTCCATTCTTAAACCAAAATTATTCTTTAGCCATCTTCTCCTACACCCTAGGGTGTATATGTTAGGTGGAACAAATGAGTAAAGACCAATGTGTACACACTTAATAATTTAAAATGTATTTTATTTTTAAATATTAGTTTTGAAAATTAAGCAAAAATAGGTTTTACAGGGACCCAAAACCAAAAGAGTGAAAGATATAGATATTCAATTAAAGCAACTAGAAAGAATAACTTAAACAGGTAAGGGGGACACAGAGAACCCCAAAAAACCAACACCAAAACAAAACATGAAATAGAACTAATAAAAATAGAAAAAGAAATCAAGGACTACTATCATCTCAGCTTCTGGATGGAATCTTCCATCTTCTTCTTCGGATTTGTGATATGCTTCAAGTTCTCCCTAAGACCTTCAATCTTCTTGTTGGCAGAAGTGTCATGGATCTTCTTTTCTCTAGTTCTGGCCCTGGGCCCTTTCCCTGTGTTTTTTTTCATCTACATGGCTTCCAATTCCATCTTTTCCAGCATGTTAACTAGACCACATAGATTACTAGTTGAGGAATTCAAATCTTTCATAGAGTACTTAAGCAGGTTCTCCTGAGTGTTTTCAATGCATTCAATCCTGGTGTGAAGTTTCACAAAGTAACATACATCTTGAGTCTAGTCCTTACCCCTATTTTTAGCTTTGTCCAACAGACTCTGAAGCCAATTACTATAGACTATTTTCTAGAATACTAAAATATGCTACCTTTCCTAGCTATTTTCTTTTCCTAGTTTTTTTCTTTCTTAAGTGGAAGATTAGGTGATATCGAGTATTATAAATTATTATATTTTTTAACAAATGATGTATAATATTAGGTGTACCTTGCTTAAATATTTCTACATATTCCCTTCCTTTATTCTTTTATTTTTTCAATGGAAGATTAAGTGGTGTGTATTTTTAACCATTATATCTTTCACAAAAAAAATATAACATTTGTCTTCCTTGTTTATATATTAGCAAATACTTCCTTCCCTGATTCTTTTCTTTTCTAAGTGGGAGATTAAGTGGTGTGTACTTTTAATCATCATATCTTTAACAAGTGATGTATAACATTAGGCCTCCCTTGTTTTTCATTGACTCATGCTTCTTTTCCCTAGTTCTTTTCTTTCTTAAGTGGAAGATTAAGTGATGTATACTTTTAACCACCATACCTTTAACAAATGATGTATAGTTCACTAAGTGTACCTTGTCTAAATATTCTCACATGTTTCCTTCCCTAGTTCTTTTCTTCTCTAAATGAAAGATTAAGTGATGTCTACTTTTAACCATCATAATTATCAAAAATAATGTATAACATATGCCTACCTTGTTTAAATATTAACAAATACTTTCTTACCTAGAATAATTTTCTTTTCTAGGTGGAAAATGAAGTGATGTGTACTTTTAACCATCAGACCTTTAATAGGTAATCTATAACAGTAGGTCTCCCTTGTTTATATATTGGAAAATGTTTCTTTCCCTAGTTCTTTTCTTTCTCAAGTGGAACATTAAGCAATGTGTACTTTTAACCATCAAACATTTAACAAATAATGTATAGCACTAAGTGTACCTTATCTATATATTAACAAATGTTTCCTTCTCTAGTTCTGTTCTTTTCTAAATAGAATCTTAAGTGGTGTACTTTGACCATCATAATTCTCACAAATAATGTATAACATAGGTCTTTCTTGTTAAATATCAACAAATACTTATTTTTCTTGGTTCTTGTTTTTTCTAAGTAGAAAATTAAGTGATGTGTACTTTTAACCACTATACATTTAACAAGTGATGTATAACACTAGTTCTCCCTTTTTTTGTATATTAATGAATTCTTCCTTCCCTAGTTCCTTCCTTCGTTAAGTGGATAATTCAAAGATGTGTAATTTTAACTATCGTACATTTAATAAATAATGTATAACACTAAGTGTACATTTTTAGATATTAACATATGTTTCCTTCCCTAGTTATTTTCTTTTCTAAATGGAATATTGAGTGATGTGTACTTTTAACCATCATATCTTTCATAAATGATGTATAACAGTGGATCTTGTTTAAATAATAATTGATGTTTTTTTCCCTTGTTGGGTTCTTACTTAAATGACAAATTAGGTGATGTTTACTTTTCATCATCATACCATTGACAAATGATGTATAAGACTACTTTTTCCTTATCCAAATATTAACAAGCATTTCCTTCCCTAGTTCTTTCATTCTTAAATGAATGTTAAGTGACGTATACTTTTAACCATCACAACATTAACAAATTATGTATAAAACTATACTTGTCTAAATATTAACAAATGTCTCCTATATTTATTTTCTTTCCTAAATGTAGATTAAGGAATGTGTTATGTTAACCATCATGCCTTTAATAAATGATGTCTAACACTTAATCCTTCATGTTTAAATATGTACAAACACATCCTTCCCTTGTTCTTTTCTTTCATATATTGAAGATTATTTTGGTTGTGAGAGTGTGGTTTCCCTTTTAGTTGTCATTTGATAAAAATATTTTGATTGTTACCTAGAGGCCATTATAGAGCTCTAGTCTCGAGTTGATCTTTTGAGCCTTTTTGGTTTAGTTTTTAGGAAACTTATTTTCTTTCTAGCTTTAATTTCTTCATTTTTATTTAATTTTTAGTTTTTAGATTAAGTTAGGGTTTTAGTGTTATGTTTTCCATTCTTGAACCAAAATTATTCTTTAACCATCTTCTCCTACATCTAGGATGAAAATGTTAGCTGGAAAAAATGAGTAAAGACCAATGTGTACACACTTAATAGTTTAAAATGTATTTTATTTTTAAATATTAGTTTTGAAAATTAAGAAAAAATAGGTTTTACAAGGACCCAAAACCCAAAGAGTAAAAGATATAGATATTTAGATAAAGTAGTTGGAAAGAACAACTTAAACAGCTAAGGGGGACATAGAGCACCCCAAAAAATCAACACCAAAACAAAATAGGAAATAGAACTAATGAAAATAGAAAAAGAAATCAAGGACTACCATCCTCTCAGCTTCTAGATGGAATATTCCATCTTGTTCTCTAGCTCTATCATATGCTTCACATTCTCCCTAAGACCTTCAATCTCCTTGCTAGAAAAAGTGTCCTAGCTCTTATTTTCTCTTGTTCTGGCCCTAGGTCCTTTCCTTGTGTTTTTGGTCATCTACATGGCTTCCAATTCCTTCTTTTCTATCATTAAAACCAGACTGCATAGATTACTAGTTGAGGAATGCCTGCCTTTCATAGAGTACTTAAGTAGGTTCTCCTACGTGTTTTCAATGAATTCAATCCTGGTGAGAAGTTTCACCTGGTCACATACATCCTGAGTGTAGTCCTTACCCTTATTTTGAGCTTTGTCCAGCAGACTCTGATAATTGGCTTACAAGTCCTTGTTTCGAGCTTTGAGCTTCAAAATTTCCTGAAAATACCAATTTTCATTCCTAAACGAGAACAAAGCTTTAGCCTTAGGAGTGTGTAAAAAACCCACAAAAGAGTCATCTTTATAATTGAGGTCCTCCATAGCCATGGACACAAAATCCTCCTTTTTAGCATTATCCTAGCTAAGGCACTTATTATTCTAATAGTTGGCAATAATTTCAGTTGTATAAAGGATATCATACCCTTCTCCATCCAGTTTCTCCAAGCTCCATCATTTTTATCCTCATTTTTGTAATTTTCATTCTCTGTGTCCTTCGGAAGGGTATCCTCCTTATCACCCTCAGAAACGGTATTTTTTTGTCAAGGATGTTCACAATAGCCTACATTTTCTCCTCACTCTTTGGATACTTCTCCCTATTAGTGGGGTCAAGATCAATAATGATCTTTCCAATTTCTTGATTTGGGTTCAAATAATTAATAGGGTTTTCTTCATTGTCATTAACAAAATCCTCATTTTTACCTATCGTGTCCTCTCTCACATCCATATCATTTTCATCTTTATCATCCCCTACCATCTCAGTCTCCTCCTTATTTTATTACCCAAAGGCCTCAGATATCTCCATCACATCATGGGACTCTTCGTCAGAGGATGACGAGCTTCTTCCATCAGCATATGAACCCTTAGTTTTATTTTTAGCAATTTCCTTTTTGCTTGTGCTAGGGCAATATTCATCTTCATCCTCAGCAGAACCTTCCCCTAGATCCATGTCTTCACTTTCTGATCTCACAGAATAGTTGACCAACACTTCTTTTTTTCAAAGACAAGGGAGAATTATCAGGCCCCCGAGAGTCCATTTTTATCCTCTTTTTAACCAGAGAAGCTTTCCTTCCCTTTCTAGGGGTGGTGATCTTTCTTTTATCCTTGGGGGTTTTAACAGTTCTCTCATGAATATAGTTCATGAGAAACTCATGGATAAGAAGAATGAGGTCGTCGTGGAGAACTAGTTTATCAACATCCTCTCTATTCACATCAAGGCTCTAAAGAAGAGAGTTAAAGAGATAATAAGGAAAGGAAATAGCATCATTGTGGAGGAATTGGTTTAACAGAACAAAGTGGTGTGATATTTATCTTTTAAAATGACTGTGTAAGGTAATATACTCCATCAAAATAATAATGACCTTGCACCATAAACTCTTAATATTGTTAACAACAAAGAAACCCCTATTTTTAACCATAAAATCCCTTTCTTTAGTAGTCTTAAGAAATTTGATGGCAGCCATTGTTGAACATTTTCTATTTCTATAAAAATTTGAGACCAGATAGGGGAAACCAGTTACCTAAGCTATGAATTCCATATTTTCTATTTCAATGTTGTACATGATAATGACTCTTTTTTTTATTTCATCCAGACATGATTAACAAATGCTTCCTTCCTTGGTTCTTCCCTTCTCTGAAGGAAATGCAAGATTTAAGTGCTCTAATTTTAACAATCATATGTATAAAAAATGATATGTAACATTGAGTTTTCCTTGTTTAAACACTAATATATGATTCCTTCCCTAGTTCATTTCTTTCTTAAGTGGAAGATAATGTGAGTGTGTACTTTAAATCAACACACCGTATATAACTAGAATACTAATATATGCTACCTTTCCTAGTTATTTTCTTTCCCTAGTTCTGTTCTTTCTTAAGTGGAAGATTAAGTGATATCATGTATTGTAAATTACTATACTTTTTAACAAATGATATATAATATTAGGTGTACCTTGCTTAAATATTTCTACATGTTCCCTTCCTTTATTCTTTACTTTTTTAAATGGAAGATTAAGTGGTGTGTATTTTTAACCATTATATATTTCACAAAAAAAAATATAACATTTGTCTTCCTTGTTTATATATTAGCAAATACTTCCTTCCCTAATTCTTTTCTTTTCTAAGTGGGAGATTAAGTGGTGTACTTTTAACCATCATATCTTTAACAAGTGATGTATAACATTGGGCCTCCCTTGTTTTGCATTGACGCATTCTTCCTTCCCTAGTTATTTTCTTTCTTAAGTGGAAGATTAAGTGATGTATACTTTTAACCACCATACCTTTAACAAATGATGTATAGTTCACTAAGTGTACCTTGTCTAAATATTCTCACATGTTTCCATCCCTAGTTCTTTTCTTCTCTAAATGAAAGAATACGTGATGTCTACTTTTAACCATCATAATTATCACAAATAATGTATAACATATGTCTGCCTTGTTTAAATATTAACAAATACTTTCTTCCCTAGAATAATTTTCTTTTCTAGGTGGAAAATTAAGTGATGTGTACTTTTAACCATCACACCTTAAATAGGTAATCTACAACACTAGGTCTCCCTTGTTTATATATTGGAAAATGTTTCTTTCCCTAGTTCTTTTCTTTCTTAAGTGGAACATTAAGCAACTTGTACTTTTAACCACCATACATTTAAAAAATAATGTATAGCACTAAGTGTACCTTATCTAAATATAAACAAATGTTTCTTTCTCTAGTTCTTTTCTTTTCTAAATGGAAGCTTAAGTGGTGTAATTTAACTATCATAACTTTCACAAACAATGTTTAACATAGGTATTTCTTGTTAAATATCAACAAATACTTCTTTTTCTTGGTTCTTTTTTTTCTAAGTGGAAAATTACGCGATGTGTACTTTTAACCACTATATGTTTAACAAGTGATGTATAACACTAGTTCTCCCTTTTTAATATATTGTTGAATGCTTTCTTCCCTAGTTCCTTCCTTTATTAAGTGGATAACGAAAAGATGTGTACTTTTAACCATCTTACATTTAAAAAATAATGTATAACACTAGGTGTACTTTGTTTAGATATTAATAGATGTTTCTGCCCCTAGTTCTTTTCTTTTGTAAATGGAATATTGAGTGATGTGTTCTTTTAGCCATCATGCATTTCATAAATGATGTATACCAACAGGTCTTGTTTAAATATTAATTGATGCTTTCTTCCCTAGTTGGTTTCTTACTTAAATGGTAGATTAGGTGATGTGTACTTTTAGTCACCATACCATTGGTAAATGATGTATAAGACAAGTTTTCCTTGTCCATATATCACCAAGTATTTCCTTCCCTATTTCTTTCATTCTAAAATCAAAGTTAAGTGATGTATACTTTTAACCATCACAACTTTAACAAATTATGTATAAAACTAGATTTATTGTCTAAATATTAGCAAATGCCTCTTATATTTATTTTCTTTCCTAAATGAATATTAAGGGATGTGTAATGTTAACCATCACACCTTTAATAAATTATGTCTAACACTTAATCCTTCTTGTTTAAATATTAACAAATACATCTATCACTAGTTCTTTTCTTTCATATATTGAAGATTATTTTGTTTGTGAGAGTGTGATTACCCTTTTAGTTATCATTTCAAAAAAAAAATTGATTGTAACCTAGAGGCCATTATAGAACTCTAGTCTTGAGTTGATCCTTTGAGCCTCTTTGATTTAGTTTTTAGGAAATTTATTTTCTTTCTATCTTCAATTTCTTCATTTTTATTTAATTTTTAGTTTTTAGATTAAGTTAGGGTTTTAGTGTTATGTTTTCCATTCATGTACCAAAATTATTCCTTAGCTATCCTCTCCTACACCCTAGGATGCAAATATTCGGTGGAACAAATGAGTAAAGACCAATGTGTACACACTTAATAGTTTAAAATGTATTTTATTTTTAAATATTAGTTGTTTGACATGTAAATGGACATCAAAATTGAGTTAAAAGTTAAGAGGTTTTGTTGACATATTGAATTGTTACAATTCACCTCCATCTAAAATGTTGTTGAGTATTTTGTTTACTTTAAAAATATTTTATTTTATGTAAGAATATGTTTATTTAATATATACATGAACACATAAATTTTATTATATCTATATTATTTAAAATTATATTTTTATTCTTTATATGATTATAGTTTGATTGATCATTAAATTGTTTAAAATTTATTGCCTAGTTCAACTTGTTCTTGTTCTTGGGGCAACAAATTCTCAACTATAATTAATAAATAAAAAACATCCCATAGTAACAAATTAAAATACTTTATTTCTTAATTCATTATAATTAAGAAAAAAGATTTAAATTTTCAATTCAAATTTAAAAACATATTTAAACTTATTTTAGAAATATAATGTTATCATCATATATTAATGTTAATTAAATATAAGAATCTTTATTAAAGCACTCATACAATTACACTTTAATGCTTATTGCCCTTCTAGAACATTTTTTAATAAAAGAACAATTTAATTAAGTTCTATATTTTCATTATTAAAATATCATTATATTTTTAAATATATTTTAATCTTTTCAAAAATAATTTTCAAATTTCTAAATATTTATTTCTGAGGGTTTGATTCCTATTACATGGTTGTGGTCTAAAGAACTATTATTGATTTGTAATAGCAACTATAGTTTATGATATGTAGATTACTACTTACTAATAGTTAGCTATTTTCTTTTAATATTATTAGAATTAATATATATTTTATCATTTTTTTGATTGAGGTAACGATAGGTTTAGAAGGGGAACCGAAACCCTTTACATACTAGAAGAATGATAAGTCATTAAGATCAACAAAATTACAACTACCCATAAAGAAGATGCAGAACCAAAAAAGGGCAAGCCCCAAGATATACAATCAGTTCCAAAGATTAACACAAAAAGGCTAAAAACTGCCAACACAACAACCGAACACCATGAAACACACCTAGCAAAGAAAATCAGTCCATATTTATAAGGAACTCCTTGGAGTCCATTAGCAAGCCCTGAATCTTTTGGATTGAATTATGTAGGCTTGAGAGATCCTTAGGTGGGGAGATCATCTTCTTCTCAGTGCTTGATTTGGTTCTTGTACCAAGACCTACAATCTCCTCATCCTGTTTAGTGTCATCAGAAATGACAATAGCCTTGGAATTAGTTTGATTACCTTCTAACAAAGCATAAAGCATGGCCAAATTATTGATAGTAGCTTTGATTCCCTCATTACTAAGGTTCAGTAACTTCCTTAGCATAGTATCATTGTTATTGGTTCTATTAAGGATGGGAGTGATTTTTTCCTCAACAATACTACTAATCTTATCTTCCAGTAAACTAGAAATTTTAGAATCCTCAATAAAAACATTTTTATTAGCAACATTATACATGGATGCATCATTTCTAATTTTATCCAAAGTCTCATCAATCACATCATACCTAGCCTCTAGAGCTCTGTTCTTCACCATGAGATCTTGGATTTCATGGAAAGCCCATTTGTTGAGGTTGAAGGATAAAATGGCTATGCTCCTAGTCGCATTGAGGACGTTCAAGTTAGTGACTCTTCTTGGATTGAAGTCTTGTTCCTCAGGGATAGTATTATCCTCCTTGTTCTGAGTGTCCATCTTCTTACCCTTACCAGAATACTCCTCACTAGTTGGGTTCTTCATAGCAATTTTATGGCGGGCATTAGAGGCCCAATTGATGGTAGAGTTGACAATGTTGGTTAGATTCTCAAAAAGAGAAGAATGCTTCACATTCTCCTGAACATCCTTTTCAATTTCCTCATTGTCATTACCAATGTCTTCCTCATTAGGTTCCCTTTCACTATTCTCCTCTTCCACCTTACATGTCTCTCCATTAGCACCTTTGTAACACCACAATATAAAATCATAGTGCTAAAAGAAAATACACAATGATTTTTTTTTTTTATTAATTAAAAGTCTATAAAAAGTTACAAAACTAAATGTCCTTGGGACACTTTTACAAAAACCTCAAATGCTACATCATCAACATACATTGTGATCTTCATTATAATACAAAGGTTGTTCCGTACAACAAAAATGTACATCATAATGGATAGTTATCTTAAAAGCTCAATACAATCAAGTAAATAGTCCAAACTGCCTGCCATTAACTGATTGATCCTTCACAACCAAGAATCTACAAAACATTAACACAAGCACAAAAATAGACAATAGGGCTCAGCATATATATACATAAGAAACCTCCGTGAGACACCTATAGCAGTGTTAGTACCATAATGATCAATACATCAAGTAACCTTAAGCAAGTGAAACATTTAACAATCACATGGATAAAACATATCGATATGATAAAATGTAAGTAAACTCGCAATAAGAATTCAAAATGATGATGCACATATATACCGAGATGATTTATCACTAAAGAATCATGCTTCTACACCCATGGTTGTGCTCATGATGTATCTTACAGTAGAAGGTAATCTGTTTAACCCATTAATAAACATAACAACACTCATAGCTAACTGTTATAATAGTTTATAAACGTAACAGTACCTCAAGCCCCATACTCCGTTCTAGATCACGCAAATCATAGACATAGGGGAGGCCAATTATCTTATTAAAGTTAAAACCCAACCCAGTTAATTTTAAAGGTTATCACTTGTCCACTGAATTGGTTTCCCAATTTCAGCCATCTCAATATGTGTTCATCATCTGAATTCTCAACAGGCATAGTTCTAACTGAAGTACCCAGACATGTCTAAGTAATAGAACCAATCACATATTTAAACACATCTAGAAATGGAGCAGTTCTGAGATATACACTATATCTTCAATTCCATTTCATAATTATTTTCCATTCAGCTATCACAATAGCAGAGTTAAAGAAAGATTCTAGTTTCAACATTTCTAATGCATCAAAAACTTATGCCACACAACATGTAATTCAGTTGTCACCCATTTGACTAATTCCCAGCTTAAATGTTAGTGTATTGTAATCCAATGTTCTGTGCACATAGCACCATTAGACTACTATTATGAACATTTAACCTGGAACGTAGTCAAATGCCCAACATATCTTCTCATAAGGATTCTAACAGAAAATCATATATTCAGGTTCACTATTCCATTAAACAATCCAATGTAACATTTTGACAAGAATGAATTCTATCTTATCACTAACAATTACAATTCCTACTAACACAGTCATAATTCCAAAGTACACCAATTCAGAAATTTTCTTCCACTAATATAAATCGACATAAATAGCATTACAATCATGTGAATAGATCAAATAATTTATACATAATTATGAATTTAAAACATAGCTAGAAACCAAAAGAATCGAATCAATAAGCCACTAATATTAATTGCTCTGTTTAATGTACCAATCAATTAAAATACATGAACAGTTCCAATGAGTCCAACTATGTTCCACACTGTCTTTTAAATTCAACAATACACTTACAAAATAATCTCCTAAAACATCATAACCAATTCCCCTTTAAAACAATACCGAATATAATGTAATACGACCCATGATAAAACAAAGAGTTTAACATAGACACAGTTCTGCACAATGCTGAGACACTGTTACACCAATTCAGAATATGGTTTGGCCCTATGATAAGCTAACATTATCATTTCATCAAAATGAAATTCACAGAACTAATGTGAAGTTTTCATTTATTACACCAAAGACCAATGGCTGTTTAACAACTGTAATAGCTTCTTGCCGCAAACCCGAAATATCATACCCTTTCACCATAACAACACTTGAGTTTAAATATTCTCCATAGAAAGACTCAGCAAAACCTTTGACAACATAGCTAAACAAACATTACCTCTAAGATAGAAATTTCAAGATATTCTATTGGCTGTGCCACTGCAACAGGCCGAAGACCGAAAATAGTAAGTTTACATAATCTCCCCCTCTACTTCATAACATTTAATCATGCTAACTAGAAATGACAATGAAAGGACTACCCAGAGCAATAATCATTATTCGGGTACTGGTACAATCTGCTAAAACAACACATAGCATAAACTTATTCGAAACCCCCAAATAGTTTATAATGACACCAAAATAACTTCACTGGTTCATGCTTCCAAGTAACAACTATGAAGGATTGCCTAAAATTATTTTTGACTTCAAAGAAAACTGTTATTACTACTGACATATGACTTCATAAAAGAAAAGTTTGATATGAACAGGGTGTACTCCCAACCATTCTAAACTTTTATCACAATCACCTTAATACAAATATAAATTTTCCAATCCTTGATCGAATACAACCCTCAACACAGAAATCATTCATAATAACAATACCCTTATCTCAGTCAACTCGCACATAAAAATAAAACTTAATGTCAAGAAAACAAAACTTAACTCACATTTCTACAAATGAATCTGACTGAAAACATTAGCACATTTCAAGTTCATTCGCATATTTACATAACACTTAAACAAATATCAAATGAATGCTCAACCAGATAAAAATACAAGAGCCCATGTTTAAACTATGCTTGCTCTCAGTTTTAACACTTCATTTACTCTTTCTACTTCAGAAACAGTATACCACATGCAAAGTAATATTCACCGAGAAACATCAACAAACATTGTTCATGCATAGAGAATGCATACAACAGAGAGAAAGAGGGTTAGATGTTGGCCCTGACCTTTTAAAGGTAGAGTGTCGAAGCAAAGCCCAATCACACCAACTGCAAGCCCTTCAACCAGTTTGAGTCTAATGCCTGAACTCACATGGTTGACTAAAACACAATAGATGCCTTCCTGCCTAATGCAATCAGAAAAAACATCTGAGAAATCTCCCGAACTATTCCTGACAAATTAAAAAAAACCAATGGTGTTTTCCCGAGCTGCTTGAACAAATAGGAAACTTAATGCTAAAGGGGCAAGAAAGAATCCTTGGAAGGCACGGTTCAGTCGGCCATGAGCTGAGAAACCTGCCATTACCAACAAATAGAGAAAGAGACGCCCAATTTCCAGATGCTCAATACAACATTGGCGGCAAAGTTCAAGGCTGAATAAATAGAGTTAATGATACCATAGTACTCTTTTAATTTCATGAACAGAAACCTCTGTGCTGGTGCGTTCACAGCCAAAAGAAATATCATCACTAATACCAAAATTAAATGCATGGTACCAAACATTAACAACACATCTCACATATTGCCTCACGATGCCACGTTACCCAGTTAATACCCTACTTCAACTTTAGCCACGGGTAAACTGGTTTCGCTAAATAATAACAATCACTTTCGATGCTCAGAGGAACAATTACCTTAAACAAATAATTTATGAGAATAAATGTGTAGTTAAAACTAAAAAAAAAAACCCACTTATTACATATGGATATATGGGTGAATTATTATTCACACATATATTCATATATTTCCACAACTTAATACACAAATCATAGATCATATATATATATATATATATATATATATATATATATATATATATATATATATATATATATATATATATATATATATATATATATATATATATATATATATATATATATATATATATATATATATATATATATATATATATATATATATATATATATATATATATATATATATATATATAACTAGGTAAGAAATAATTTCCTCACAAATAAAAGACCATTATAAAAGCTTAGTATTTATAAAAACACACACACACACACACACACACACACAGATATATATATATATATATATATATATATATATATATATATATATATATATATATATATATATATATATATATATATATATATATATATATATATATATATATATATATGAGCTTTATAGGCCTCCACACAAGCATCATGCTCAAATTACAAATATTATTACTGAAATAAATAAAAATTGAAATGCTAACACATATATTTATGCCAGATCCATAAGACATTATCCAAATCAAATTTTTCGTAATCATAGCAATAGTTAGAAATCCTATAAAACAATTCCTGCATTAAAATATGTAGTGACACTCATAGTTATCCAGACCTATAGCAGTTCTGAAAACAAATCATGTATATCAGAACCAATACCACAACTACAATTGATCACTGAAATCCCAAAACATTCCTACGGAATATGTAAGCAGTATTCATAACAAAGTATCTCTCAAACACAAAAACTAACTTGACTGCTCACAACAAAACATTATTTACAGTTAACACATCACAACACAAAACTATTGTCCAAGGCAACAAATGAACAACTAAGAAAAATAGAAGAGAATAACGTCAGGCGTGACACCCTCCCCCACTAGTCCTTAACTTCCTCCTGGAAGTTAGCAAAGAGTAATGGATGTGCTACCTTCTTCAGTTCAGTATCTTCCCAAGTGGCAGAAGATTCATCATTTGGGTCCCACTGAACCCTTACCTGCTTTATTTTTCTACCTCTTAAATCCAGAGTTCTGCTCTGAATAATCTGTACTGGTTCCATCATAATCTCACCATCTACCACCTGCAAATCATTCCAATTGAGAACATGTGCAATATCAGGAATATACTTACGTAAAATAGAAACATGAAAAACATTATGAATGCGTGCAAGCTTCGGTAGTAGGGCTAATTTGTAGGCAACTAGTCCAATCTGCTCCAGGATTTCAAATGGACCCACAAACCGAGGTGCAAGTTTGGATCCCTTCCCAAAATGAATAGGACTCTTTCATGGCCTTACCCTAAGAAACACCTTGTCACCAACTACAAATTGGAGATCGATTCTATGCCAGTCAGCGTACTTTTTCTACCTATCCTAAGCAGTGATAAGATGGTCTCTAATTCTTTTCACCTACTGCTCCATCTCCTGAAGTAACTCAAGACCTAAAAGTACCCTGTCATCCAAATTGTCCCAGCTAAGAGGCATTCTACAAGGTCTTCCATACAATGCCTGGAATGGTGCCATCCCTATAGAACTATGATATCCATTATTGTAGGCAAATTCCACAAGATGTAAGTATTCTTCCCACTTGATCTGCCTATCCATGACGTACATTCTAAGCATGTCTTCTAGAATTTGGTTAACACATTTAGTTTGCCCATCAGTTTCAGGATGATAAGCTGAACTAAAATTCAGCTGAGTACCCAAATCCCATTGCAAAGATCTCCAAACTGCTGAAGTAAACACAAGGTCCCTGTCAGATATAATCTTTTTAGGAATTCCATGCAACTTGACCACTTGCTCCATATAAGTCCTGGCCACAGAAGTAGCATTATAAGTAGACCTAATAGGAATGAAATGAGCCACTTTAGTCAAACGGTCCACCACCACCATAATAGCATCATGCCACCTAGCAGTGAGTGGCAAACCAACTATAAAATCTATAGAAATGGTATCCCATTTCCATTCTGGAATGCTATGCGACTGTAATAAACTAGCTAGATGTTGATGTTCTGCCTTAACCCTTTGGCATTCTAGACACCTTGCCACGAAGTCAGCTACATATCTCTTCATCCCAGGCCAATAATAATGCTGCTTGAGATTAGCGTACATTTTCTTGACACCAGGATGTGTCGAATATGGTGATTTATGAGCTTCTGACATGACAAGATTATGTAAATCACCCATATCAAGAACATAAATACTCCCCTGGTAGATCATCAACCCTTCAGGATTAATGGAATATCCCTCAAAATGACCTTCCATCACACTGCCACTATCAATCACTACTTTCACATCAGTGAACCACTGATCCACTGATAGATTCTACAATATCTTTTCCTTTAAATCAATAGTCAAAATTAAAGAAGCTAGCTCATGGCGCCTTCTGCTAAGAGCATCAGCTACCACATTCTCTTTTCCTTGCACATACTTCACTGCAAAGTCATACTCACACAAAAACTCCATCCATCTTTACTGTCTAGCATTGAGGTTGGGTTGTGTAAACAGGTACTAGAGATTGCGATGATCAGTATGTAATTCAAACCGTTGACCAAGGAGAAAATGCCTCCACTTAGTCAAAGCATGCATAACTGCTGCCAATTCTAAGTCATGAGTGGGATAATTAATTTCATGATTCTTAAGTTTCCTGGATTCTAAGTTGGTGATACCCCAACTTAAGGTCAATCTTCAAAAAGATTTGAGCACCCTTGACCTGATCAAACAAGTCATCAATCCTTGGCAGTGGATACCTATTCCTAATAGTGACCTTGTTCTGCCTATAATCGATGCAAAGTCTCAAAGACCCATCTTTCTTCTTCACAAAGATAATAGGTGCACCCCAAGGTGACACACTAGGACATATCAACCCTTTCTCCAAAAGCTCCTCAAGCTAAAATTTAAGTTCAATCAATTCCTGGGCTGTCATTCTATATGGAGCCTTGGAAATTGGCTCAGTTCCTAGTACTAGATCAATTCAAAAGTCAATTTCCCTTTTAGGAGGTATACTAGGAATCTCTTTTACAAAGACATCAGAGAAATCTTGCAACACTGGATGATCAAGAGAAATGTCTCCTGCTACATAATCATCCAAGTCATTAATGGAAATGGCAAATAATTTGCAGCCTTTACGAACACATCTTGCCAATTGATTGGCTGAGATGGTTCTAAATGAGATAGGCCTTTTCATCCCAGAAATAAACTTAACTAAACCCATATCATCCACACACCTGATGATTTTGTTCTTGCAATCAATCACAGCTTGATGTTGTTCCAGCCAGTCCATACCTAAAACTATATCATAAGATCCCAAAGGAATTACCATAAGATCCATGGAAGTAGTAAAGGCTTTTAACTGAACCTTATAGCCTAGAGCTATAACACCAGCCTCCACTCAAGATCCCGAAGATAATTCCACTTGCCAAATAGTATTATCCCTTGCCACTAGAATACCATGTTGTGCAACTAAACTAGATGAAATGAATGAATCTGTGGCATCGGAATCAAACAAAATAGATACCTTCTTACCTTGGGTATTACCACTAGCTTCGATGACCGTGTTCTAATGCTTGGCTTGTTTCTGATCCAAGGTGGCAAATATACAGTGGTTCCTAGTAGAATCACCCACTGCAACCTCTGACCTAGGTGGATTAGCCCCTGATTTTTGCTTGTCCCAATTAGGACACTGAGCCTGATAATGCCCTTGCTGACCACAATGGAAACAAACCATAGATTTCTTGAAGTCTCTACTCTAAGAAGGTGTATTTCTTAGAATACTCTGAGATTGCTAAGGTGGTTGGGATTGTTTTGGACCCTTAGTGTACTTGTTAGATTGAGAGGATTTGTCAAACTTCCTCTTTTTGAACTTCCCACCAGGGAATCCAGATTTGAAAATTCCTTGAGGCTGCTTCTGATTCTTACTGTCACTCTGAGTAGGAGAATTCACACTGGCTTTAATAGATGACCGATGGTACCTTGACTTCATCTCGATAAGCTTGGCTCACTCAGAAGCCTCCTGGATAGTCATAGGTTTGAAGGTCCTCACTTCCTCACCAATCTTGGAATTAAGTCCCCTAATGAAATGCTGAATCAAAGCTTTATTATTCTCCATCCATCCTGAGTATTTCTTGAGTTCATAAAACCTCCACTCATAGGCTTCCACAGTAGAGCCTTTCTACATAATGTTAAAGAACTCTTCAGCTCGAGCCTACTGCCAATACTTAGACATAAATCTTTCCTTGAAGTGTTCCATAAAGAGTTCCCAAGTCACCTGAGAAATATCAATTCCCAGCTTTTGAAACTCTTGTTCCCACCAAATGGATGCAAAATTCCTGAGTTGCATGACAGTCCACCTCACCTTCACATTGCTCTGGTAACGATGCAAAATAAAGCATCGTTTAATGTTTAACAGCCATGCTTCAGCTACAGTGCCTTCCTCAGTTCCAAAGAATAGCGGTCCCTTGATCTTGGATAAATCTTTCATCTGTGCCCTGAAAATAGGATTTTCCTCCACAGGAGGATTTTTATTCTGATCTTGAGGTACCTGATGATTTTCTCCCCCACCAGGAACATGATTATTAACCTCAATGTTATCCAACCATTCCAAAATACATTGGAGAACCATAGCATGAGGATCCCCTTGATTATCCTGATTATTACCATCATTAACACCTTGCCCAATGGGAATATAACCATCTGCAGCCTAGTGTCTAGGAACTCTGCCATGGCCCCTACCTCTACCTCTGCCCACATTGGCATTGATCATAGTGCTAAAAGAAAATACACAATGATTTTTTTTTTTATTAATTAAAAGTCTATAAAAAGTTACAAAACTAAATGTCCTTGGGACACTTTTACAAAAACCTCAAATGCTACATCATCAACATACATTGTGATCTTCATTATAATACAAAGGTTGTTCCGTACAACAAAAATGTACATCATAATGGATAGTTATCTTAAAAGCTTAATACAATCAAGTAAATAGTCCAAACTACCTGCCATTAACAGATTGATCCTTCACAACCAAGAATCTGCAAAACATTAACACAAGCACACAAACAGACAATAGGGCTCAGCATATATATACATAAGAAACCTCCGTGAGACACCTGTAGCAGTGTTAGTACCATAATGATCAATACATCAAGTAACCTTAAGCAAGTGAAACATTTAACAATCACATGGATAAAACATATCGATATGATAAAATGTAAGTAAACTCGCAATAAGAATTCAGAATGATGATGCACATATATACTGAGATGATTTATCACTAAAGAATCATGCTTCTGCACCCATGGTTGTGCTCATGATGTATCTTACAGTAGAAGGTAATCTCTTTAACCCATTAATAAACATAACATCGCTCACAGCTAACTGTTATAACAGTTTAGAAACGTAATAGTACCTCAAGCCCCATACTCCATTCTAGATCATGCAAATCATAGACATAGGGGAGGCCAATTATCTTATTAAAGTTAAAACCCAACCCAGTTAATTTTAAAGGTTATCACTTGTCCACTGAATTGGTTTCCCAATTTTAGCCATCTCAATATGTGTTCATCATCTGAATTCTCAACAGGCACAATTCTAACTGAAGTACCCAGACATGTCTAAGTAATAGAACCAATCACATATTTAAACACATCTGGAAATGGAACAGTTCTGAGATATACACTATATCTTCAATTCCATTTCATAATTATTTTCCATTCAGCTATCACAGTAGCAGAGTTAAAGAAAGATTCCAGTTTCAACATTTCTAATGCATCAAAAACTTATGCCACACAACATGTAATTCAGTTGTCACCCATTTGACTAATTCCCAGCTTAAATGTTAGTGTATTGTAATCCAATGTTCTATGCACATAGCACCATTAGACTACTACTATGAACATTTAACCTGGAACGTAGTCAAATGCCCAACATATCTTCTCATAAGGATTCTAACAGCAAATCATATATTCAGGTTCACTATTCCATTAAACAATCCAATGTAACATTTTGACAAGAATGAATGCTATCTTATCACTAACAATTACAATTCCTACTAACACAGTCATAATTCCAAAGTACACCAATTCAGAAATTTTCTTCCACTAATATAAATCGACATAAATAGCATTACAATCATGTGAATAGATCAAATAATTTATACATAATTATGAATTTAAAACATAGCCAGAAAACAAAAGAATCGAATCAATAAGCCACTAATACTAATTGCTTTGTTTAATGTACCAATCAATTAAAATACATGAACAGTTCCAATGAGTCCAACTATGTTCCACACTGTCTTTTAAATTCAACAATACACTTACAAAATAATCTCCTAAAACATCATAACCAATTCCCCTTTAAAAATATATCGAATATGATGTAATACGACCCATGATAAAATAGAGAGTTTAACATAGACATAGTTCTGCACAATGCTGAGACACTGTTACACCAATTCAGAAAATGGTTCGGCCCTATGATAAGCTAACATTATCATTTCATCAAAATGAAATTCACAGAACTAATGTGAAGTTTTCATTTATTACACCAAAGACCAACGACTGTTTAACAACTGTAATAGCTTCTTGCCACAAACCCAAAATATCATACCCTTTCACCATAACAACAATTGGGTTTAAATATTCTCCATAGAAAGACTCAGAAAAACCTTTGACAACATAGCTAAACAAACATTACCTCTAAGATAGAAATTTCAAGATAGTCTATTGGTTGTGCCACTACAACAGGCCACAGACCGAAAATAGTAAGTTTACATAATCTCCCCCCCCTACTTCATAACATTTAATCATGCAAACCAAAAATGACAATGAAAGGACTACCTAGAGCAATAATCATTATTCAGGTACTGGTACATTCTACTAAAACAAAACATAGCATAAACTTATTCGAAACCCCCAAACAGTTTATAATGACACCAAAATAACTTCACTGGTTCATGCTTCCAAGTAACAACTATGAAGGGTTACCTAAAATTGTTTTTGACTTCGAAGAAAACTGTTATTACTACCGACATATGACTTCATAAAAGAAAATTTTGATATGAACAGGGTGTACTCCCAACCATTCGAAACTTTTATCACAATCACCTTAATACAAATATAAATTTTCCAATCCTTGATCGAATACAACCCTCAACACAAACATCATTCATAATAACAATACACTTATCTCAGCCAACTCGCACATAAAAATAAAACTTAATGTCAAGAAAACAAACTTAACTCACATTTCTACAAATGAATCTGACCGAAAACATTAGCACATTTCAAGTTCATTCACATATTTACATAACACTTAAACAAATATCAAATGAATGCTCAACCAGATAAAAATACAAGAGCCCATGTTTGAACTATGCTTGCTCTCAGTTTTAACACTTCATTTACTCTTTCTATTTCAGAAGCAGTATACCACATGCAAAGTAATATTAACCGAGAAACATCAACAAACATTGTTCATGCACAGAGAATGCATACAACAGAGAGAAAGAGGGTTAGATGTTGGCCCTGACCTTTTAAAGGTAGATTGTCAAAGCAAATCCCAATCACACCAACTGCAAGCCATTCAACCAGTTCGAGTCTAATGCCTGAACTCACACGGTTGACTAAAACACAACAAATGCGTTCCTGCCTAATGCAATCAGAAATAACATCTAAGAAATCTCCCAAACTGTTCCTGACAAAGTAAACAAAACCAATGGTGTTTTCCCGAGCTGCTCGAACAAATAGGAAACTTAATGCTAAAGGGGCAAGAAAGAATCCCTAGAAGGCACGGTTCAGGTGGCCATGAGCTGAGAAACCTGCCATTACCAACAGAAAGAGAAAGAGACATCCAATTTCCAGATGCTCAATACAACATTGGCGGCAAAGTTCAAGGCTGAATAAACAGAGTTAATGATACCATAGTACTCTTTTAATTTCTTGAACAAAAACCTCTATGCTAGCGCGTTCACAGCCAAAAGAAATATCATCACTAATACCAAAATTAAATGCATGGTACCAAACATTAACAACACATCTCACATATTGCCTCACAATGCCACGTTACCCAGTTAATACCCTGCTTCAACTTTAGCCACTGGTAAACTAGTTTTGCTAAATAATAATAATCACTTTCGATGCTCAGAGGAACAATTACCTCAAACAAATAATTTATGAGAATAAATGTGCAGTTAAAACTATAAAAAAAAACCCACTTATTACATATGGATATATGGGTGAATAATTATTCACACATATATTCATATATTTCTACAACTTAATACACAAATCATATATATATATATATATATATATATATATATATATATATATATATATATATATATATATATATATATATATTACTAGGTAAGAAATAATTTCCTCACAGATAAAAGACCATTATAAAAGCTTAGTATTTATACAAACACACACACACACACACACACACAGATATATATATATATATATATATATATATATATATATATATATATATATATATATATATATATATATATATATATATATATATATATATATATATATATATATATATATATATATATATATATATATATATATATATATATATATATATATATATATATATATATATATATATATATATGAGCTTTACAGGCCTCCACACAAGCATCATGCTCAAATTACAAATATTATTACTGAAATAAATAAAAATAAAAAAGCTAACAGATATATTTATGCCAGATCCATAAGACATTATCCAAATCAAATTTTTTGTAATCATAGCAATAGTTAGAAATCCTATAAAACAATTCCTGCATTAAAATATGTAGTGACACTCATAATTATCCAGACCTGTAGCAGTTCTAAAAACAAATCATGTATATCAAAACCAATACCACAACTACAACTGATCACTGAAATCCCAAAACATTCCTACGGAATATGTAAGTAGTATTCATAACAAAGTATCTCTCAAACATAAAAACTAACTTGACTGCTCACAACAAAACATTATTTAGAGTTAACACATCACAACACAAAACTATTGTCCAAGGAAACAAATGAAAAACTAAGAAAAATAGAAGAGAATAAGGTCAGGCATGACAACCTTCCTCCTCCTGATGGGTATCTTTAGAAAACTTGTCCTAGTCTAACGATTTAGTAGTATCCCTAGAAATCTCCTAGTGAGAATCCTTTTCAAAGACATCTTTTGGGTCATCAAGAATAATATCTTCATTACCTTCCATAGGGTTAGAGCTCAACACCATGGTTTCCTCATCTTTCATGTTGACCATAGGAGAGTCATCCTTAACCAACATCTCCTTCTCTATAGGCACTTCATTATCTGGGCCATCCTCATTAGAGTTAATTTCAACACCATCATCTTTAGATTTCATGTTTTCAACCTTGTGTAAAATAGAGAGGGACTATTCTTTCTTAGCAAGTGTTTCCTTCCTTTTCTTAGAGGAGGTCCAACTACCTTTCTTCACAAAACTATCCTCAGAAGGTTTCCTTTTCTACTTTCTTATCTTCTTGGGAAAAGGATCAGGGACCTTATCTCTAGCATACTCCACAATAAGAAGAATCAAACCTTTGTGAAGGACCGACAAGGAAGATTTGATTCTATTGTCCATAATACTCTAGTTCAAGGAACTTAATAGAATGTAAGGGAAGGTGACCCTAGTTTCATGGTTGATGTCACTAACCAGGATGAAATAAAAATTATAAACCCTAGTAAATCTGTCGTCTAAGGTAAAATATTCCATAATCACCCTTAATACATGTGCCCAAATAATCTTGATGTTATTAATACTAACATAGTCAACATTAGCTGTAACAAGCATAGCCTTTTCTTCAATAGTCTTCAAAAAATCTTTGTAGGCCTTATTTCCAATTTTCCTATCTTTGAAGTAATTCATACCTTCATGTGACATGCCAGTGATTTTTGCGATAAGGTCCAGAGTCAATAGGAAGGATTTTCCCCCAATGTGCACCACACCATTGTCCCATTTAACAAAAAACTCTTCTATGATGCTTTTTTTGTTGTCATACAAATGCCTGAGATATTTCTCAATCTTTTCCTTCTTAAGTTTTTGCCACACCGCCTCCTCCTTAACCCATTTACATTATAAAGGTTCTTCTCTCTTCAAGTTCCCTCCCATGTCTTCCGACATACACTTAGGCTTGTTAACAAAATCTTAGAATTAAGCTTCAACCTATTTAGACCATACTTTATGAAACCAGAGACACAAAGTGCAATGGAGAGCTCTTTCGAAACAATAACCTTTTTGGGAACCCATAAAGCATGTATAAAAGGACACTTGGTAATCAAATTGCACTTCACTTTCCTTTTCATTTGATGATTTCTTAAAATATGTGTTACATCACTCAATTTCATAATTACTCCATACGATTCCCTCCTTTTAGGTAATCTTGTCATAATAAATGAGTTGATTAATTTCATCATTGATGTTACAAGTCCCAAGGCACTTGTGGGTGACAACACTTGCAACCCCAATATTAGAAAGCCCATCTGCAACTATGTTGGTTTCACGGTAGTCATGGGTTAAGTGAATCCTTTCAAAATTGTGAGAAATATTTTTTATTTTTTCTATTATATGCTCGATAGTCCATGATAGTTTAGAGATGCCTTTGATGTTATTGATGATGTTAAGTGAATCTCCCTCTAGCCATAAATTCTTACAACCTATCTCATCTACCAACATGATAGTGTTGAGAGATGTTGTAGCCTCAGCTTTGTGATTAGATTAAAATCCCAAAGGGAAAGCAGTAGCACCAACACAATTATCTTCCCACTCTCTTAAAACACCACCACCACTAGCATTGCCCAAATTTCCTTTGTCAACCCCATCGAAATTGGCTTTGAGCCATCCTTGGAGAGGAGATGACCATATCGCATCATCTCAAGGATGATGGGCTTTAGAATCATTTGATAAAATTTGTCAGTTTCTTATTTTCTCTATATTCTCATAAGAGGAAATCAAGAAGGGGTTGTTGATAATCAAATTGAAGTTTTCTCCTAGCCCTCTACAAATGTGATTCCCAACCAACTCAAATTTTGTCGACTTCTCCCTAGACACTTTGTTATTTCTCTCCTTCCAAATGTGCTAGCTAAAATTCAAGAGAATCAAATTCTAGAAAACTTTATCCAAATTGTTGCAAAAAAGACATTTCCATTGAGTAATTAATTCCCACCAAGTTAGAGGAAAAAACCAACAAAATATATATTTTATCATTTATTGTATGGTTTTTATAACATTAATTTTGTTTAAATATTTTACGATGACTTAAAATTTATATTATTTTAATGAGTAAAAATATTGAGGTACTTGGACATCTATTATAATTTCTAATAAAGTAATATATTTAATGATATTTTTAACATTAAATTGACTATAATGTTTTAAGAAGATTGTGTTCAAGAACCTTCTCAAGGATGATTTTTTCTAAATATTATTATAACCAAGGAAACTAAAATATTTGTTGAGTCCTTTGCTAATATCAGTAAACATATGCAGATCAAACAACAAGTGCCTATAAGACCAAATGACAAACCAAGAACACCTCCTATAAACAAGGGCACCAAGAAAGAATTACTAGATATTTCTCAAGTGAAAAAAGGTTACAAGATAAATTACAATGAACATCTTTTTTGCTTTTATAGACAGGCATGTCTCTACCAAAGATTTAAAAAAAGGTAACTAGAGAGTGATATGCAAACTAATGAATGATATGCAAGTTAGAGCATGATATGCAAACTAGAGCCACAAACAAATAAATAGGGTGAGATTTCTTAAAATGCAAAACATACACTTATCTCTCGCCACAAATAAAGATTTAATTCTATTTACCTCCAAATTAATCTTTACAAATTTTGATGGAGCATAAATTTTATTATTTTTGGGAAATACATACCATATTAGGTCATAATATTATTTATATAATTGGTCTTTTATTAAAGTCATAAATTTTGGTGTAGGAGATAATTTTAATGTTTGAAAATTCAAACTTTTCCATATTTGCATGGGTTATTGGGAGCTATATAATATTTATGATAACTCATTAGTTAGTCCTATAAAATAGGGATTCTAACTCAATGCCCATGTGGTGCTTTCAAACTTTTTCTATTTCAAGCCCTTTCTTGAGTGGAAAGACAAGTTGAACTACAATTTTAGAATATTATAAAGTGAAGTGGTAAAATTTTCATTTGAATATTAAATGCATTTCTAAAGTGAGAATATTTATCACTTGGTTTGGGAAGCTTACCCCCATGTCCCCATGTAGGTTCTTAAGTGCTATTTATGCTTAAATTTTACTAGATAGAGTGTTCCCATGTAATTTTTTAATCACAAGATATTGATAAGTTAGAATTTGTCCCTACTTTATTTGAGTAGCCATGACTTCAAAATAAAAAATAAGCATTTCAAAAATGGGGAATGGAAATTAGTGGCTCCTCACTGACAAAATGACACATGGCTCCAAAAATTATTTTCTCTCTTTTTTATTTGTCTCCTATGTTTTCTCAAAAAAACTATCTATAAAAAATAATATTAAAATTTCATTCAAAGATTCTATTTATAAAGACTCCTAAAAAATATCTAGAAAAATTCAATAATAATATGGGGCCACTAGCTCCACAAATTGTTTCTAAAAATGTTGAGCAACAACTACTAGCCAAAATAAACTTACCAACTGCTTGGGAACCTTCCATTACCATATAATATTTTTGGTAACTAGTGTGATTAAAAGGAAAGATGGAAATTTGTTTAAGTAGTCTCATTTTTCAGTGTTTTGAGAGAGATTGAAGGAAGAAGAGTTTGTCAATTGTGCTTTTGAAGAAGAAGAAGATAACTAAGGAGAAGGATGCTTTTATATGAAGCCATGTTATATTTTGTTGCAAGTTAAAGGTTAAGAAGATAGTTTATATTTTGGTGTACATTATTTAAAGCCAATAAGGCTTCCATGTAATTTATTTATATATTTACTATCTAACTTGTTCATTTCATAGATAATTGTCTAAGATCAATGAGAATTGGTTTTCTAATATTTTACATTAAATTGCATATTTAGGCTTCATTTTATATGTTATTTTGGTTTAAGAGAATTACCCATATCAAATTTTAAGTCAAATATTTAGATGATTTGCACGTGTCATTTGAGGAGGGTTTTTTATCCCATACATCCCTGGCATCACAACTAGTGTCCTTGAGTGTGTAAACAGAGAATCAAATGTGAGGTAGTTTGCACCAAGACCTAAGGTTTGGGTTGTGGGAGATTTATTGCATATGTTTATGCTAGTTTTAAGAGAGACAACTTAGATGATTTGAGGAATTTAGGTTCTTGTAGTTGTGAATACATCACCAAAGGGGGAAATTTGCAATCATATTGCTTGATATTGAAAGATAATTTTGTAAATAGATCGCCAAATGTGGATTTGTTCACTAGTACATTTGACCTTATTTTTCTAGGTCAATTATTTCGACCAACAAATTAAAAGGTTTTGGTTGGTCAGATTATAGAAGGAAAACTTTGATTTTTTTAAAGTTATGTTAGTGTTGGTCAAAATTTCAACCAATACTATAGTGGTCGAAATTGTGACAAACACGGGCATAACTTTAAAAAAAGGTTTCATTTGTCACTTCATTATTCCCCACAATGAAGAATGGTAGCACATGAAGGTGGATTATCTACATTTTTATTTGGACCACATTATTTCTCCATTATTCCCCACACTGAAGAAGGGGAACGCAAGAAGGAGGATTATCCATATTTTCATTTGGACCACATTATCTGCATTATAAGGATTTTCATTTAGTTTTTTTCTGCACCCACAACTATGATCTTGTATTCAAAGTGTTAAGAAAATTTATATATCTGGTTTAATCCCTTTATAGTATCTTATTTCTTCTCTTTGGGGATAAAATTTGACAACACCTTGGTCAATATTTGTTCATAAAGATTTAGTTTCAATGCCCTTCTTGAAAGCAACATTCTAGACATGTGACGAGGAACCATTACAAGATATTTAGATACTCAGTTAATCAAAACAAGACAAAAATAATATTTGGGTGCATATGTGAGAAGGTTCTCATTGGGTCATTTGGAGGTCTTAGTGGTCTAGTTGAAGCCAACAATGACATATACTTGCATATTTTAGAGTTTATAGTACATTGGGAATGGTTGTTAAGACTTTGAATATAATCTTTCATTTGTCATAAATTGTCCCATCTCAAAGACTCAGAGAACACACTCTTGGCCAAGTAGAGCCTGAAGTAGAAGGAATTAATAATACTTATTAGATGGTTTATTTTTCTCTTTTCCCAAGCATAAGCCTCAAGCTATCCACCTTAGTTGACATCCAAAGTACTTAAGGTGCAGTTTGTTGTGAGGGGTTTGGGGTTCCACTACTTTGAGAGATAACAAATGGTGTTGTTTCTAAGGATGTATTAATTTTGGTTCTTGTCTTGAGCGTAGTTGGTACTTTGTCAAATTATGCCAATAAATGTCCATTTTCAAGGAGACACTAACCTAGATTTCCTTTAAAAGATTTTGCAACTTTACCTATCAAGAAATTTTTGGAATTGTGTTACTTTTCTTAATTATACAAGGTTTTGTTGATTCATTGACTCGTGTAGAATATATGTGGGTCTTTGGATTGAAATTAGAGATAGGATAGATCCAAAATTTCCATACTTGAGTTCACAATCATAAAAAAGGGACCAATGAGATAGTTGTGGATTTGGAAAATAGGTTTATTAAGAATTTGAGGAAGGTGTGATTTAATTTAGGGCCCAACAAATATTTTTGCCTATTATTTCATTATTGTTCTTTTGATGCCAATTTGGGGTTGTTAGCATGTGCCAAAAATTTCATGGCTCTAGCTCTCCTCCCCTGGTCTCTACAATGTTTTTCATGTCTCCGGCTAAAACCCTTGGCAAAAATTTTTTAAAAATCTAGCCGTTGGGTCCTTAAATTTAAAATTGCCCTGGCCCTATTTTATTTTCACGTTACCTTTTCGCAGGTCACTTAAAACCTTATATTTTGCATGTGTCATTTAAAATGACCAACTTTATCATGTTTGCAGTTAGGTTTCATGTGTCGGCGGGTCCCCTTTAAATATTTCCTAAGTCACCAGTTAATCTTTCCTAAGTTCCCAACACCCAGTGGTTTTAATTTTTCCTAAGTCCTGAGCTTTAATTTTTCCTATGTTTCGGCAGCCTTTATTTTCCCTGGGCCTGACTCTGACACCATCTCCATCTAATGATGGGTGTATGTTTGCAAGAGATGTGTCAGATGCATGAGATCTTAAGACTGTCGTTGATCTCATTGGGTGACGTTGCCTTTCCTTTTAAGTGGGTCCATATGCCAAGTGTGCCATGTTAGCATTTTCTTATTGGTCCACGGGTAAACAACTCAGTATGTGTCAGTGGGACCTAATTTTTTGATGGGTCAGAGGGTCTTGACATCTGTAATCCATCTAATGGTGGGCATATGTTTGCAAGCAATCTGTCAGAGGCTTGAGATCTTACACCAGCCGTTGATCTCATTTGCCTCAAACGTATCTTTGGCGATGGTCCCAATGTCAAGTGGAGCTAATTTAGAGGTTTTTTATTGGTCCACATAATATGAGGTGGAATCTTGTCAATGGGACCTAGTTTCTAGATGTGTTAGTGGACCCTGATCCTGCAAGTGAATCAACAAATGGCATATAATCTTATGGGTTTTGTCAGAGCCTTAAGATCTTGCGATGACCGTTGATTTTGTTTCTTGTCAGATGGTTGTCAAAGATGGGAGGAGATTCTTGATCTAATGGTGGGCATGTAATCTGATAGAATCTTGGAAGTCTTTGTGAACTTCAGATGGCCATCGATCTTCCTGATGCGGGCCCAGTCAAATTTCTCAGTCTTTTGGCGGTTGAGTTAAGATTTAAAGACCGTGAACCATGAAGATCGGATGGTCACAACTTAAAGTTGATGTAGATTTAAATTTTGGCTACTGATTTGTTGTAAGCACCATAAAGTAGCTATTTATTTTCAAATTTGAATTTGCAGAGGGTTTCCAGTGACAAGAAGTACCAAAATTTATGGTTTTAACAGCTGATTTTGATTGGTTTGGTGGCGCTAGCTATTGCAGTGTGGTCCACGGTGTTGAGTGATCATCTATAGGGTTTATACTATGTATTTTTGTGCTCAAGGCATGTTGCAAGGTTGACATTTTGAGTGTTGTTCATGATTCTCAGTACCTTCTCAGAGAATTTTTCATGATTGAGGATCATTCCAGGATTTTCTTTCTCCTGGTTGCCTAGGTTTCCACCCCTGTAATAACTTTATGACCATTTCTAGTTGGTTGGGTGGTTGAAACCCTAACCCTAAGTCATCCATAGGTTGTTGCATTCTCTTTGAGAATTTCAAGATGACTAGGGAGTATAAGTTGCAAAAATTTTGATTTTGTAGGGGTTCCAAACTTTCTTTGGTCCCAGCTAGTTGTTGATAGTGTTATATTGATAGAGGAGTGGGATTTTGGGTATTTCCTATCTTTGTGTTATTTTGATTGTATATTGATCCTGAATATATTAATGAAAATACTATTGAGTTCCAATCTTAAATTTGTGTATATCTTCTTGTTTCGGTTCTAAGCTCATATATGTTAATGTCACAAAGTGTGTTAGCATATGGTAAACAAAGACTATTGTGAAGTCATTCCTAAGTTCCTAACAAAGTTAGGATTAAAGTCTTTTGGGTGGGTTCAGTGAGTTTACAACCAAGTAAGAATCTGATGTCCTTGTGTTTGAGGGAGAGGGGTAATAGGCAAAGAACTTATCCTGAGCCCGAGAGTGTTTGATTCAAGATCTTCAGTTGATGTATGTAATTGGGTGACTCTTAGCCCTAGGTTAAGGCACTGGTCCATCCTCTGGAGGCATTTCATTGTCATCAACCACACAAACAAACATTCAAATGATAAAATCTTAAAGCAGTTAGTAAAGAGTATATAGTTGTATATCATTTAGTGATTCCTTTCAAGAAGTGAATCAAGGGTACACCCACCTGAGCAATAAGGCTCAAAGTGTAGGAGGGTCTCTCTTGATCCTTGTTAATTGGCCCTCTTCCTTGTAGACTTTGGAGTGGTCATAGAGTCAAAGTTATATTAAATTTATCCATCAAAGTATAAATCTACAAGTGAAGATCAAAGGGAACCCCCAACAAAATCGTGACTCTGCTGGGGAGAACAACAATGAAGCAATATATCTGTTAGGACTTTTGGTTGGGACTACATTGTAAAGTCAAAATATTTTGTTGACCAGATAGATATAAAGGTTGTAAGTGCACTCTTGTTTTCCTGTTGTATTTAGTTAAAAATATTTCCCATCTAGGTGGGTGATGACTCAAAAAGTTAGAACTAGTGCTATATGTTGTAAATCATGGACAAGAGGAGGTATACTAGGTCCTTTGTCACAAAGAATCTGGAGGTCACTCTGGAGCAATTGCCTAGATAGGAGAAGTAGATTTGGATTAGAAGGAATGGTGAGTCTACTAGTGCTCCCATGAGAGAACAAAGAAATACTAGAGGTAGAGCACCACATGTTTCCTCAAGTGAGGACGGTTCACAGGATAGAGTTCCTAGATTAGATGGCGATCACTCTAAAGATAGATTTTATGATACCCCAAAAGCTATATTTCAAGACAAAGGTCCATTGCCTACAGGTCAAGATGAACAAGCTAGAGAGATGGGTTTGGAGATTGATTTAGATCTTGATGAGGACAATTTTAGAAGAGGACCCATGAGACCAAGGCAAGTCCACTTCCCATATCAAAATCTTTCTGATATGGATGTGTCATCAGGTTCTGATGACATTATGGTTGATCTTGATGATTTAAATACATTAAGGTTGTAGTTAGTAAAGTAGGATGCCATACATAAGAGGTTACAAGAGGAGAGAGAAGCTAGAAAGGTGAATGCTCTGATAGAAAGATAGTCTCTCCTTAGAAAGATTAATGAAATGAAGGAGAGAAACAAGATTCTTGCTTCTTCTCCTAAAACTTTGCAGCATGATGTCTTTGGTGATCTTGATGCCTTGAGGAGTGAGCAAGAGCGCTTACTGCAAGATCAAGAATTTGATAAGGAGGGCCCTGTGGTTAGACAAGTGCAAAGTTATGTTCCTTTTCCTAAAGATAAAGATGGGTGTGAGATCACTAGGCCTGATGTTGCCATTGGTGAGAAAGGAAAGAAAAAGATGGTGGGCCATCAAACAAGTAAATCATTAATAATACCTAGGGTCCCACCACCCAATTTAAATAAGGACATAGAAATGGAGAGAAGAAGAAAAGAATATGAGGACCTTGCAAGAGAATTAGAGAAGGCTGAAATTGAAGCTTCCATTCCAGAAAAAAGAAGAAAGATCTAGTTCTTGAAGGCTTCATCAGCTAATGCTCTTGGCCCATCTACTACTAAACTAGGTATGCCATCTATGACTACTACTATTCCACTTAGTAATGCTACTAGTTCAATTCCTTCTTCATCTACTAGGATAGGTGCTAATCCTAGGCAACTGTCAAATGCACAAATAAATGTAGATGCTAATGTTGATTCTAGGGTTAACATTAGTTCAAGTTTTCAAAGAAGACCTATGCAATTAGAAAGCTATAGGCAAATTAGTTTTGATGGAATTCCTAGCTACCCAAATGCTTTTCCAAATGATATTAGAGATAAGGTACCTAAATTTGCTGGTAATAATGCTATTAGTTGTGAGGATAATCTTAGGTTATTTATTGATATGCTTAATGATTATGAGGTAGAGCATGAGGATGTCATCATGAAATTATTTGTTCAATCTCTAATGGAGGATGCTAGAGATTGGTTTAAGAGACTTCCTGACAAATGTATTGATAATTCAGATTCTTTTGAGAGATGTTTTAAAGAGTAGTATGGTGATAGGCCTAATGCTAGTTTCCTATTGAATGAATTCAATACCATAAGGAAAAATCAGAATGAGACTGTAACTGAATTCAACATGAGATTTCAGAAGGGTATGCATAAGTTGTTCCAAGTTATGCGGTTAGATGACAATGTCTGTCTGACCACATATTTCAATACATTTGATGGAAAAATGGGATATTTGTTGAGGGAAAAAGAACCAAGAACTCTTAGGGATGCTTTTAGGATTACTGTCAATATTGAGAACAATATGAAAATATCAGGAATATTGGGTGGAAAAAGAGATGACCCAAAGTTGTTTGGGGACAAGAAATACAAAAAGGAAAATGATAAGAATGTTGGAGCTAGGAGGCAAGAGGAAGATAAATTGGATAAGGTTCTTAATGCATTGAAGGATTTGAAGGCACCTACAAATAGGAACAACAGTGCTCCTACCAATGAGAGGCATTAGTTCAACAACAATTTCAATAAGCAGAATAGATTGCAGAACTACCCCTACAACACACAATGGAAGGATGGAAAGCCTATTGTCCCTACTGTAAGAGGTAACAATGATAGAGGTGTCCCTAACCATCTACAAAAGGCTTCAATAAATTTCATGGAGGACATACCTTGGTGTGTTGTATGCTAGTCCCCCCATTCTGCAGAGCATTGTGTGGTTGCACATTCTATGGTTGCAAATCAAGATTGTGGCAATGAGGAGATAGATCAAGAAGAAGATCAAGATGATGTTGGATGAAACATGGCTTCTTCATATCTAGGATATGAAGATGATTTTGATTTTGATGAAGAGGTAGATGTAAATGTAAAGAGACACAATCAGGCCCTTTTTCATCAAGAAGTTTTTTCTAATAGTGAAGACATTGAAAGGAAGACATGTAATATGAACTCTTCTTCTAAGCTAGTAAGTTTGAGAAGACCTTCTAGAGAAGAGATGGATAGGATTACTACAGAAATGATTTCCCAAGTGCAAACCAGAGGCATGGTGGTAAGCAATACAAGTGGGAAAGCTGCAAGAATGTTTATAAAGAGTACCAACTCTAGAGAGACTAATGAGAACAAATCAAAAGGTGATCACATGGTGAAATTCAAGAATGTAAAAGGTAAGAATTGTGAGCCTAAGGGAGTTGGAGTTGAAAAGATTTCTAGTGAAATTGAGAGGCCAGTTAACACAATGGCTAAGATTGAAAAAATGAGGGTGGCCAATACACCTAATGTGTCAGATAAGAAAAAGGATATTAAGGCAGTGTAGATTGAGATTCCTTCTTCTGCTCCTATTGATATGTTATTTGTATTATCCCAAATTACAGTTAAGGTTCCATTATCAGAATTGTTGAGGATCCCTAAACACAAAGACAGAGCTATTGCATGGGTAGGTAATGTTCATAAAAATGATGTTGCATGCAATGGATCTCAGGATAAAGATTTGAAAGGTGTTTCTACTCAGGGAATTGTGTCTCAAATTCCTCCAATATATTTAGATAGTTCTGTCAATGCCAGCCTTGAAAATATTGATCCATTCTTTTTAAGTGTTCTTGTGAATGGAATGAAGTTGAGAAATTGTATGATTGATAGTGGTGCCTCTAATACTATTTTGCCTTTTAAAATCATGGAGAAGTTGGGCCCTAAAGTTGATATAGTGCAAGGTAGATGTTGTGCAATGGATCAGAGGGAGGTACCAGTTATTGGGACTATCAATGTAATGCCATATAGGCTGGCAACATATCCAGATAAAGAGTTAACAATGAGTGTTTTGGTGGTGGATATCCCTCCTCATTATGGGATGCTACTATCTAGAAGGTGGAGTGCTGCCATGGGTGGAAGTTTATAGTGTGATCTGTCCTATGCCACTTTCAAGATTGATGATCAATTTGTCAAGATTGAACGAGAGCCAAGAGTATGCCACATGATTGAGAGAAATATTGATAATGAAACTACATGTTTTAGGGATACTGATATTAATGCTTTTAGGGCAGAGATCCTTGTATTTGAAGAGGAACCTATTTTGTCACCTATCTCTGTTGAGGTAAGTGCTAATTCTGTGAAGGGTGATTTGTGGGTAATGTACTTTGATGGTGTAAATTGCAAAGATGGTGCAGGAGCAAGTATTTTAGTATTTCTCCTGATGGAATTACCTACAAATTTTCTTTCACATTGAATTTCTTTTATACCAACAATATAGCAGAATATGAGGCTTTGTTGTTAGGACTGAGGTTGGCACAAAAGCATGGTATTAAGTGTTTAAGTGTTGTTGGTGATTCTGAGTTAGTGGTATCCCAAGTCAAGACAGTATATGCTTCCAAGAATAAAAGGTTGAAACAGTATAGGAATGCAGTTTGGGATTTGATTGAGCATTTTGATGCTTTCAATATTGAGTGGAAGGATAGGAGTAACAATAAGATGGCTGATTTGTTAGCCAATATTGGAATCAATCCCAATGATATTACATTTTTTGGTATCTCTAAAGTTGAAATTCAGGCTAGGCCTAGCATACCAAACAATATTGAGAATTGAAAAGTTTTTGATGATGATAATGATATCTTGAGGTTTATGGGTTGTGAGGATCAGTATCATGGTCAAGAATTTGATTGTTCAGCCTTGGTTGGGTCAGTAGAAGGAAGGGAGGTTGTCTTTGGCAATGAGGTCATTTAGCTTAGAACTAACAAGGTGCCCAAGGGGCTTGTTGTTTTGGAGACTATCTTTGATAACCAGGATAGAGTTCAAAAGAATATCAAAAGAGAAGATCATGGTGATCTAGAGGAGATAAATCTTGGACCACATGAGGCACCTAAGAAGGTATACATTGGTAGAGATATATCTCAAAAGGTAAAGAAATCTTTGATCAAATTATTGAGAAAATTCAGGCATGTTTTTGCATGGTCATATGATGACCTAAAGGTTTATAGAGAAGATTTGTTTTAGCATATTATTCCATTGAAAGAAGATGCTAAACCTTTCCAGCAAAAACAAAGGCCTATTAATCCCACTTTGGCACCCAAGATGCAAGAAGAGTTAATGAAGATGAGAGATGTTGGTATTATCAAGCCTATAAGGCACTCTTCTTGGGTGTCAAACCTTGTTCCTGTGAGAAAGAAAAATGGTGACATTAGGCTTTGTGTGGACTTCAGGAATCTGAACATCAGCTCATTAAAGGATAATTATTGTCTGCCCAATATGGAAGCTATGTTGTAGAGATTAATCGAATTAGAATTAATGTCTATGATGGATGGTTTCTCTAGCTACAATTAGGTCATTGTCAAGGAATTAGAGCAATTCAAGATAGCTTTCACAACACCTTGGGGGACATATGTTTATGTGAGAATGCCTTTTAGCCTCACAAATGCTGGTGCTACTTTTCAAAGGCCAATGGATGTTGCCTTTTCAGATTTCATAAATGATTTCCTTGTTGTATATCAAGATGATCTAACTGCCTATTCCAAGAAGGAAGAAGACCATTGCATTCATTTAGAAAAAATATTTGTGAGGGCCTTAGAATTTGGCATTTCATTGAACCCAAGGAAATGTTCTTTTGGAGACATTGAAGGTAAGTTGCTTGGCCACTTAGTTGGGAAGCAAGGAGTGAGAATTGACCCTGAGAGGGTAGCAGCCATTGATAAAATTTAGAGACCAAAGAATGTTAAAGGAATTCAGTCCTTCTTTGGTCAGGTCAATTTCTTAAGGAGGTTTGTGACAAATTTTGCAGAGGTTACTAGACCTATTTCTAAGATGTTGAAGAAGGGATCTGTAATCAATTGGGAGGGTGAGCCTAATGAGGCTTTCAAAAATATCAAGTAGGCTATCAAAGATGCACCAGTGCTTAAGGCACCTGATTATAATGTCCCAATGCATATCTTTTCCTTTGCATCTTTTCACACTATTGCTGCAGTTTTGTTACAAAAGAATAAGGATGGTTTTGAGCAGCCTATTGCATTTTTCAGTAAATCTTTGCAAGCTATAGAATTGAAGTATGACATAAATGAAAAATAGGCTTATGCACTTGTGAAGGCAATCAAGGCTTTTAGGTGTTACTTGATGGGAGCAGCTGTGATTGCTTTTGTGCCAAGTGCAGCTATGAAGGATATTTTCTCATAGCAAGAGGTGTCTAGAAGAAGATGCAGATGGATCAATAGGATCCAAGATTTCAATGTTGAGGTCTAGATTACTAAGTTGGTTAGAAGACAAGGATTGGAAAAATTGATGGCCCAATCCAATCTTGATGCAAATCAGGTAAATCATTTTGAAATTGATTACACATGTGATATGGATGATTGTATCTGGTATCAGGATATCATCTGTTACTTGAGAAGTATGATATGTCTAGATAACATGAATGATAATCAGAAAAGGACATTAAAATTATAGGCCATCAAGTATGTAATTGTGAAGTGTAAATTGTATAGGAAGAATTTGGATTGCATATTTTTGAAGTGTGTAGATGAAGATCAGGCTAACAAGTTGTTGAAAGAAATGCATGAGGGAGTTTGTGGTGGGCATTATATGGGTAAAACAACTACTCATAAGATCTTGAGAGTAGGATTCTGGTGGCCCACAATCTTCAAGGATGTAGAACAGTTGGTGAGGAGGTGTGATGCTTGTCAAAGGTTCTCTGGTAAGCTTAAATTTTTAGGAAATGTACCATTAAAACCAGTAGAAGTTCAGGTTCCTTTCCAACAATGGGGAATTGATTTCATAGGGGAGATACCAAACAAGTCAAGTGGAGGACACTCATGGATCTTAGTTGCCACTGATTACTTTACAAAGTGGGTAGAAGCTATACCTACAAGAAATGCAACTAGTAAGGTGGTAATTGATTTTATGATGAATAATATTGTTACAAGGCTTGGGTTCCCTGAGAGAATAGCAAGTGATAATGCCATGTGCTTTAGGTCTGCTGAATATGAGGACTTTTACAAAGGTTTAGGAATTCAAATTTCTAATTCCTCACCTTATCATCCACAAGGAAATGGTCAAGTAGAATCTACTAATAAGAGTTTGATTAAAATATTAAAGATAATTCTTGAAAAGAATAAGAGGACATTGAATTCAAAGCTGCCATTAGCTCTATGGGCTGATAGGGTAACTATGAAGAGGGCAATTGGTTGTGCACCATTTGACCTAGTATATGGAATTCATGCAAGAATGCCTTAGAATAACTTATTGGAAATGTATAAATTTGTTTAGCTATATGATGATGACATAGATGATGAGATGTAATTGAGAATTGAGGACATCATTAGGTTGGATGAGACTAGAAGAGAATCAATTGCAAGGAATGCCAAATTGCAGTTGCAGGTTAAGAATTTATATGATCAGAAGACTATTGATAGAAAGTTTGAACCTGGTGATTTGGTGTTAGTTTGGAATGCCAGACTGGAGGATAAGGGGAAACATGGTAAATTTGATCCCATATAGCTAGGGCCATATCTAATTCATGAGAAATGGGGCCATATCTAATTCATGAGAAATGGGGCCAAGATTCATACATTATCAAAGAATTAAATGGTGATATTCAGGAATTGCTAGTTCATGGACAATTCTTGAAGAAATACTTCAATTGAGGTATTATGTTTTCCATGAATAGTAGTTAGGTTTGTACATTTTGTAAATTCTTTAAATAAGCTACTTGCCCTTGCCCTGTTTTGTCCTGGTCTGTCAGTCTTTGGTCCTGTTGCCTATTCTGCCTTGCTTGTCCCCTATTGTCTATAATTTTTCTAGTGGGATGGTCTGCTTTAAACCAGTGATTCTAAGTCCTTGCTATGCCTATAGGATGCATACATCCCTAGACAGAGCCACTGTTAGCACGTGCCAAAAATTTCATGGCTCTAGCTCTCTTCCCCTAGTCTCTGCAATGTTTTTCATGTCTCCGGCTAAAACCCTTGGCAAATTTTTTTAAAAAATCTAGCCGTTGGGTCCTTAAATTTAAAATTGCCCTGGCCTATGTTATTTTTTCATTACCTTTTCATGGGTCACTTAAAACCTTATATTTTCCATGTGTCATTTAAAATGACCAACTTTACCATGTTTGCGGTTAGGTTTCATGTGTCGGTGGGTCCCCTATAAATATTTCCTAAGTCACCGATTAATCTTTCCTAATTCCCCAATGCCCAGTGGTTTTAATTTTTCCTAAGTCTCGAGCTTTAATTTTTCCTATGTTTCGGCAGCCTTTATTTTCCCTCAGCCCAACTCTGACACCATCTCCATCTAATAGTGGGTGTATGTTCACAAGCAATGCCTTAGAAACATGAGATCTTAAGACCACTATTGATCTCATTGGGTGATGTTGCCTTCCCTTTTAAGTGGGTCCATATGCAAGGTGTACCATGTCAGCATTTTCTTATTGGTCCATGGGTAAACAACTCAACATGTGTCAGTGGGACCTAATTTTTTGATGGGTCAGAGGGTCCTGACATCCGTAATCCATCTAACAGTGGGTGTATGTTCGCAAGCAAACTGTCAGAGGCTTGAGATCTTACGCTAGCCGTTGATCTCATTTTCCTCAAACGTATCTTTGGCAGTGGTCCCGGTGTCAGGTGGAGCTGATTTGGAGGTTTTTTATTGGTCCACATAGTATGAGGTGGAATCCTGTCAGTGGGACCTAGCTTTTGGATGTGTGAATGGGCCTTGATCTTGTTAGTGAATCGACAAATGACGTATAATCTTATGGGTTTTGTCAGAGGCTTAAGATCTTGTGACGACCAGTGATTTTGTTTCTTATTAGATGGTTGTCAGAGATGGGAGGAGATTCTTGATCTAACGGTGGGCATGTAATCTGATATAATCTTGGAAGTCTTTGTGAACTTCAGATAGCCATCGATCTTCCTGATGCGGGCCTGGTCAAATTTCTTAGTCTTTTCGTAGTTGAGTGAAGATTTAAAGATCGCGAAGCATGAAGATCAGATGATCATAACTTAAAGTTGATGGAGATTTAAATTTTGATCGCCGATTTACTGCAAGCACCATAAAGTAGCCATTTATTTTCAAATTTGAATTTGCAGAGGGTTTCCAGTGACAGGAAGTACCAGGATTTATGGTTTTAACAGCTGATTTCGATTGGTTTGGTGGTGCTAGCTGTTGCAGTGTGGTCCAGGGTGTTGAGTGATCATCTGTAGGGTTTGTACTATGTGGTTTTGTGCTCAAGGCATGTTGCAGGGTAGACATTTTGAGCATTGTTCATGATTCTCAGTACCTTCTCAGAGAATTTTTCATGATTGAGGATCATTCCAGGATTTTCTTTCTCCTGGTTGCCTGGGTTTCCACCCATGTAATAAATTTATGACCATTTCTAGTTGGTTGGGTGGTTGAAACCCTAACCCTAAGTCATCTATAGCTTGTTGCATTCTCTTTGAGAATTCCAAGATGACTAGGGAGTATAAGTTGCAGAAATTTTGATTTTGTAGTGGTTCCAAACTTTCTTTGGTCCCATCTGGTTGTTGATAGTGTTATACTGATAGAGGAGTGGGATTTTGGGTATTTCCTATCTTTGTGTTATTTTGATTGTATATTGATCCTGAATATGTTAATGAAAACACTATTGAGTTCCAATCTTGCATTTGTGTATGTCTTCTTGTTTTGGTTCTAAGCTCATATATATTAATGTCACAAAGTGTGTTAGCATATGGTAAACAAAGACTATTGTTAAGTCATCTCTGAGTTCCTAACAAAGTTAGGATTAAAGTCTTTTGGGTGGGTTCAGTGAGTTTACAACCAAGTAAGAATCTGATGTCCTTGTGTTTGAGGGAGAGGGGTAATAGGCAAAGCACTTATCCTGAGCCCAAGAGTGTTTGATTCAAGATCTTTAGTTGATGTATGTAATTGGGTGACTCTTAGCCCTAGGTTAAGGCACTGGTCCATCTTCTGGAGGCATTTCATTGTCATCAACCACACACACAAACATTCAAATGATAAAATCTTAAAGCAGTTAGTAAAGAGTATATAGTTGTATATCATTTAGTGATTCCTTTCAAGAAGTGAATCAAGGGTACACCCACCTGAGCAATAAGGCTCAAAGTGTAGGAGGATCTCTCTTGTAGAATTTGGAGTGGTGATAGAGTCAAATTTATATTAACGTTATCCATCAAAGTATAAATCTACAAGTGAAGATCAAAGGGAACCCCCAACAGGGGTATCACCTTGGACATGAGAATCCTAAAACTCTAAGCAATAACTATACCATAACTATCAACATTGAAAATAATATGGGAGAATCTAGTAAGAAAATAAAAATGATTGATGTTAGGATTTCCTAACAAGATAAAGGTGCATGATGTATAGGGGAGTGATATCTTTCTTGGGCAACCAAATAGGCCTAATAAACCCCCATTTACAAAGTAGGTGATCATAAAACTCACTCCCTTGACTCCCAACCAAGGAATAGTCTTTCAAAAGGGTTATAAATAATATATTTTCAAGTTTTTAGGGCCTTACCACTCACCTCTTCTTATAGACACCAAACCCTCATTCCTAGGTTCATTAGAGTAGGGCTTGTTCAAAAGGACCTTAGAAAATATCTCTAGATCCCAACCAATGGATCTAATACACCAATATGGAATCCAATAACAATTATCCATCACAAAATAGACCCATTCTTAAGGCTATTCACTCACAATAATGATTGGTCCAAAACTAGGCACCCTTCAATCAACATTTCACCACCCTTGTGTGGCCTCTTCAACTCCATGTACCATATCTCTACATTCAGAAATTATATATCTCTGCATTCAAAAATTATCTTACAAGGATATTATACATTAATTGACCCCTCCCACAAATGACCTTAGTCACAGGAGTGGGGAGAGTCAATCCATTTAAGGAGACTTCAATTCCAAATTGCTGATTGCAAAACAAAACCCAGGAACAGTCAATACAAAGTTGAATCCTCTACCTTCAAATGAAAATTAAATGATAAAAAAATGTCATGGAAGTATAATAAAATCACAATACAATTTTTCCACTCTATTTTCCAATCAAAACATATTAATTCAAAGCATTTGAACTCATTTATTTGATGATTGTACCCACCGGTTGAACAATGATTGCAAAGAAATCTTTGATGTTTATTGATTCAAGACAATCTTCAATGGTCCCCAAACACACCAGCCTCTACATACATTATCCACTAACATGGATCTCCTCTAAAAAACCCTCAAACACTCAACAACCAACTCCAATAACTAACTTCTAACTCCTCCAATAGTCAAAACTAACTATTCCTCCAATGCAAACATAGCAAAATATTGATTTGTTATTGTCAAGTTGACAACCAAGTTGTCAAATCAACAACATGACAACCAATGCCCCATTTTGGTACATTTAAAAAGTTTATAAACAACATCTTAACTTACTCTTAGCCCCATATCTCCTTAATGAGCCTTCTAGGCCATATTTGCATACAAATGCAAATCTACATCTTTTTGCACTTTGCTGAAGACATCTAGGGACTATCCATAATGGAGGTCAATGTGGCTTTCCATGATATAATATTTACTCAAGCTTGGTTGCACCCTTCATATTGACTGCAATGTGTTAGCCAAATTTTTCATGCCTTTGAGATTTATTAAAGAATGCCCTAGCTTGAGAAAATAGGTCATTTTGTTCTTTGTAGGGTTTCATAAAATTTGTCTTGCCTAAATTAAAAACCCTACCCAAGGTCTGATTGCGCATTACTTTTCCATATCACTTAAGTTTCTTATTTTTCACATTGTTATTGTTTCCCTTCATTTTACAAGTCTTGGGAAGTCTAAGAGATAAGTATAATGATCCAGAGATTAAGTGACTGAGAAATGGAGAATGTGGTTATCTCTTAATCTCCAAGTCTTGGGTAGTTAGTTGTTTTTATCTAGTGACTTCGAAAAAATGATTTCTCCAAGTCTACCAATCCTTGGTAGTGATGTCTTAACCGTCAATGATCTGGCACAATAGTTTTCTCATAATCTCACAAGGTAGAAGTTAAGTCAAGAATCATTCAGAGATCAAGAAAATAGAGGAAATGAGTTTTAAGAGAGACAGTTATCATTGAATCTTGTGATGTAACAGTGAAGTCTATTTTGATCTAGAGATTTAGTGAAAAGGTGAAAAACTTGACAGTTTGTAGTTATCTGTGGATCTCATAATTATGATGGTTAGTCACTTAACATTCAATGACTCGGTGATAAGGGTTTTCTCTAAGTCTTAGGTTCTAACAGTAAAGTTATCTAACATTTGGTGGCCTAGCGACAAGGTTTAAAAGAACTAACAAAAAAGGCAATCTCCAAATCTCCAGATATTTGAAAAATTAAGTTAATATGTTTAGCAACTTGGTGAATATGGTTATCTCTAATTCTCCAAGTGTCATTGATTAATAACTAAACATTTAGAGATTCAATGATAAGGTTAAAAGGAAAAATGAAATAAGGCTATCTCCAAGTCTCACAATTTCACAGTTAAGGCATGAGACATTCAACAATTAAGAGATTACCATAGATAAAGATCAAGATCAATGAATATCGCTAAGTCTTGAGACAAAGATTGGGTTAAGAAAAGAATCCAATGACTAAGAGATGCTTGTTATCTCTAGATCTCATAACAGGACCAGAGTTAAGGTTAATGTTTGGAGATTATGAGAATGTTGTGGTCACTAAATCTCCCAATCAAACATGAGTTAAATTAAACTCCTAGAGACCAAGAGATGTATTGGTTGCTAAATCTCCTAATAAAACCATGGTTAAAGAAAAGATCTTGAGATCATGAGAAGCCTTTAGTCACTGAATCTCCAAAAGAGATGTGGTTAATTTTCATGAAAAATAAAGAAAAGAAAGTGTCTAATCTATAAAAGTACATGGCTTAGTTGGAAAAGGTAAAAATTAATGACCAATCAACATAAAATAAGGGTTTTTAATAGTTTTTGAGGGTTTATTACAGAGGAAAACAATGATGGCCTTTTTCCTTGCCTCAAAGAATTAAATGAAAAGATCAACTTCACATGTGATGACTAACTAATTTGAAGTTGTTTACACATAGAAGTGAATGTTGAGGTTATTATGTAAGGATTTTTTTGATCTTGATAAATTCTTAGCATTAATTCCATAATGATATAAGGAGAAGACTGTTTCCTTCTCTTACACTTAACAAATTTTGATTCTTTCAGAGAGATACAATTGAGAAGCACTTTGCTAAGACATAGTGTAGTTCATTGGTGAAGGGTGATATTGTAGTGACAATTTGCACATAGAGCATATTTAGTTTTTCAGGATGAGTCAACTAGAGTCAAGCAGGATGTCATCTAGTGAAGGAGCCAAAGAATAAGGAGAGGATCAAAAAGGAAATAGGAATTATTCAGAGGAATTCATTACATTGTTCACATGACCAACTCAAAAAAAAAAGGTAAATGATGAGACCTTTTATGATTAAAAGGCAAATTGTAGAGATCCCATTATTCTTCCATGCTTAGGTTATCACCATTTCATTTTTTTTCTATTAATCAAGTTAAGAAGATCCTTGTGTGTAATGCGTGGAAGTTAAGCATGGAAAAATTCATAGTTCTTGATGTCTTCCTAGATGTGGATTTGTTGATTGAGTTGGCTAGAAACTATGACCCTATTTCTAAGACCATTAGGAAGGGTGACAAGTATGTCCTAGTTACTATTGACTGAGGATCTTTCACAAAGGATTTTCACTCCTATGCCTCTTTCTCTATAGAAACTGACCTAAGGAAAGACAAGGAAAAATATGCCAAGTAGTTGAACTTGGTAAAATCTCAGATAACACAAATTATGCCAAAGATAGGGAAGTATATAGCCCCTCTGTCTTCTAAGATGAATGGACCCTACGAGTTCAAAGACCTCCATTTCTATATGAAATACTTAGCATATGGGTTGTGTAGGGTGATTGGTATGTATAGAGATGTAGAGAAGATGCTTGCAAAACTATTGATGATCATCCTTGACATATAGAACTCACATGTAAATACTGATTATGATTACATCTAGTATGTAATTGATAAAATGCATGAGGGTTTGATGGCCATCAAAGGAGACTCTCAATCACCCAGATTCATGCATTACTCCATGTTAATGCATTTGATCCTATTTTTCAATATTGACCACATGGAAGTAAATATGTTGAGATGAATAACAATGATAAATGGTCAATCAAACCTAATACAACTCTGCTTGAAGGTTTGGAATTATACCTCAAATGAAAATAAGTTTTGTGGATTCTAAAATTGGATAGTTCATCCAATTCTAAATTTGATGGGTACAAGCATTTTGAGGCTTCCTCTCAAGGTGCTTAGGCTTCTAAGACCTTTTCAATATGTTGATAAATGGCCTGGTGATCACAATTGGGGTGATTTCTACCTGGGAAGGAATTTTACTTTGATTAGAGTCTATCTTTTCCCCCAACCTCCTCATTTACTCCCAAAGTTTGTGCCACCAAGGGTGGCCTTGATGGAATTTGTCTCAAAGCTCATTTGGACTGATAAGGAGCATTTGGCTCCACACATAAAGGGTATGTTTACCCCTCAGTTGTTTAAAGTAGAAAATTTCACACTAGGGAAGAGGCCTTTGCTTGGAGTCAACATGTGGTTGAGCCATTTCAAAATGAGAATAGTGGACTTTAGATATGTAGACCTTGAAGACTTTATCAGGAATGCCAAGAAGCTATTGATTCCTAGTATTAGAAACATCCAAGACCATGTGGGGTTAGATGAAGAAGATATTTTAAGAAAATTGTTTGATGAGGATGAGGCTAGATTAAGGGCTACTAAGCTCTACGACATCCTGGAGTTAGAGGCTCAGATAAAGAAGGCTAGAATTTCCTTTGGAGGATTTTTCCCCAACTTTCCCTACATCACTAGAATAAATAGAATGATAGAGATGTATGACACTCTATCTAACCAACTAGAGGCATAGCTTGATGAGAAGCTAGAGTTAAAGAAGTAGAACTCATCTTATGAGTATGAGGAGGATAGTGACAGATCATATGAAGAGGATAGTCCTCCTCAAGAGAATGAACCTCCTAGTCAAGAACTGGAACAAGAGGCCTCAGAGCTAGGAGATGAAAATGAGCCTCCTCAGAAGAAGAAGAGAATTGAAAAGGGAGAATCATCAAAGAAGAAAGGTCTAGAGAAAAAGATTGACAGAGTGGTTACCCTCATTCTCAGTGAAAGGCCCTACCATCACTAGCTAAGGAAGAAAATAAGGGAAGGGAAGAAGAAAGAAACTCAAGAGGAAGTGGAGTTGCCCCTCCAAATGTGCAAAGATGAAAGGGAGCTCTATCAAAAAAGGTTGTTCCAAGATGATGAATTCATCAAAAGTGATGAATTCAAAAACATTCTAATGTGGAAGAAGAAAAAAGAGTTGAGGAGTCAAGTTCAAATCATAGATGGAACTGATCCCAATAATGAACCCTTAAAATCCCTAGCCACCTATGATCCTAGCTCAGAGAGCATAATTGTGAATGAGGCTAGGCATCTTGTCAAGTTAAGTGGGATGTTACTTGTCCCAAGATGGGATTTGGCCTCTATATTCATCATTGATCAGATTAGGAGGAAGCCAGAGGCCCATTTGTCTCATAAAACACAAATTGGAAAAATGAAAAAGGGATGTGGATATAATCCCAAGTCCCAAAAATTGGTAATGTGGTCTCTTGCCTCGAGGAATCAGAATCCTTCTCTTGTCAGTTTTGAAGAGAAGATGGATGGAGACAAGATAATTTGGACTGTACAGAAAACAAGTGACCAAGGTAAGTTAGCCAAGCTAATGGCTAATGATGGCAAGATTCGTTCTCGCCTACTCTCTATTCAAACTATTTTGACACCTCATCTGGAGGCCATACAGAGAAAGCTAGCAAAGGCTAAGGAATTAATGTAGAGTGATCCACATTTTTCCATAGATGAGAGCCTCATTAGTTTAGCTGCCGATCTAGAAGTGCAGACAAAATTTTTAAACATTGCTTCAACAGCTTGGATGAATGCACTCTATATGATCATGGTGCTCCATAAACCTTTTCTGGAGAAACTTTGTGAGCTACCTACTGATGAAGAGATTCATCATGTCAAAAACAAGGGGGAATCATCATGACATGAGACAAATAAGGATAGAACAGGGACAGGTAACAAAAAATTTTTTTTGAATGTATATATATTTTAGGGGGAGTATTAGGCTATTACAAACATATTTTTGTAACTATAAGTACAAATGTCATGACAAACTATTTTTTTCACTAATGTCAAAGGGGGAGATTGTAGATCTCTATAGTTTTGTTGACCATTAGTGCTTCACACTTAGTCATATATCTAGGTAATGTCATATATCTAGGTAATGATGGTTGGTCATCACTGCGACCAAGTCATTTTGTAAAGGCCGAGTTATGTATTATATACTTACCGAGCAGTAGTACTGCCGAGTAAAGTCATGGTCACTATGTGTTTGCAATATGATGAGTATAGTTTTTGTTGAGTTACATATATCAATGATTACCAAGTGACAGAGAAGATTAACCAATGTTGAGTACAGTTAATGTTGAGTGCTAGGAATAACATTTTCTGAGTTAGCCAGGAATGACATACAAGTGTTAATCTCTATTGAGCATTTAAGGTTGTCATTAGTATCAAAGGATAGTAAAAAAGTTGGTCGGTTACTTATATTGAGTTGGTTGGTAACCAAAAGTAAGACAGAGCAGTCGATAAAGCCTTTACACTGAGCATCACACAGTTAACTGAGCACTAGCGACTCCGACACTGATATTAGTAAAGACCGAGCAGATTATACAGTGTTTATCGATGATCATAGAAAATGGCATAGTAATCTGAAATGGCACATTATTCTATGCAAATGGTTACAACAGATCGTAAAATGGTTTACCAAGATCAAGGAGCATTTATTGGAAAAAGATACTCATTAAATGTAATGTTTATCTTACTGTAATAGTTGATCTAGGTTATTTTGCACCATAGATCTTAGGGTTATGATTATTTTTTTAGCCTAATTTTCTCTAAGGCAGAAAAATAGAAAACTATATATTTTGTTTGTTCACACCATTTTATGAGGTTGGCTGAACTAATATATATGAATCACAAAGCACTTGAAGAAATTGCCTATCTTCAAGACAATCAGTTTACCAAGCAGATCAAAGCACAGAGGATATCAGATTGAGCAGAATCAGAAAAGGCTACCGAGTAGAATAGAGTAGAGAACCATCATAGATAAGGTGATATTTTGATGATCACTTATAGATCTATTTTAGACAATTGAGTTGTCGACTAGCAAATATTTTCCTATTACTTTTTGACAATTATGATAGAGTTTTTGATAAATCTCTTAACAAAGTAGACTTAACAGTCTTATGTAAATCTCTTAACTGGGTACACACTTCATTAGTGTTGTTTAAATCCTATAACTAGGTAGATCTAGCTAATCTAATATGTTACTCCTAACAGGGTAAGATCACTAGAAGTGATCAAAACTTGTATCCTTAACAGGCAAACCTTTTCTATCTGCAGTAGTGAAGAATTTGTGGGTGTCATCCCCACCACAGTTTTTACCTTCTAACAAGGGTTTATGTGTTACCAAAATACTTGTGTTATGTGATTGTCATATTGATTTCATGTTGTTTACTTTCTTAAGTTAACTAGATGATTGATTTATACAATTGTATTCAAGTTATTTTGATCGGTTATCATAGTATTCAATTATAGATCAGAAAGGTTTTACAAGTAAAAGATTTGAAGGCACTGATTCACCCCTCCCCTCTTAGTACCTATCTCTCCTAATTCCAACAATTGGTATTAGAGCTCAGTTCTCTTGTTGAATAGTCTAACCACTGAAGGGTAAAGATCTAAGTCATGGAGAGATACAAACTTGACAAGACTATTGAGAATCAGAAGATACAAATACAGATGTTTATGGAATAGTATAAACAAGCCAAGGAAGATCTAAAGAAATTACTGGTTGAAAGGAACAACCTTGCAATTTAGCTGAATGAAATTAGTTATCATGAAGAACCTATTGATGAAATATTTGATCATATTGGATCAAGCTCTGGAAGCATCTCTGACGGATCTGAAAGCATAATCTCTGATTTATCTGAAAATAATCAGCATCTATTTGAGCAAGTGAAAGCACTTCAAATTGTTCATGAATCTCAAATGGTGAGAATGGTGGAAATCATGAACAATGCTAGACAAGCTGAACAAGATCAGAATTTGGCTATTGAAGATTGAAGACTGATGACTTAACAACTTCAAGCAAAAGAAAGTGAAATCTAGAGACTCACTAATCATCAATTCCAAGTATCAAATCAAATGATGACAGTTAATCAAGAAATGAACCGAGTAAATGGAGAATTATCAAGAAGACTTAAAGATGTTTCAATACTCAGAGAAGATAATGAAAAATTGAGAAATGAAATAAAAACATAAAGGAAACACAATGAAATGATGAAGATAGCTGAGGATAGTTCTAAAAATATTCATGATTTCCTAACTAATCAGAGGAGATTCAGAAGTACAACCAGTATAGGCTACACTGGTGAAGGTGAATCATCACAACAAGATGAAAAAGTCAACAATAATCAAACTCAAAAACCTAAAGTGATGACATGTTACCACTATGGAAAACCAGGACATACATCTAATGTGTGTAGAAGCAAAGCACAAGGTAAACCTCCTGTCATTCCAAAATTCAATGGATATTGTTATTATTGTGGTAAGTTTGGACATCTAGCTTATGAATGTAGAGCTAAGAAGAATGACATTGCTAATAATACTACTAAGGGTAAAATATGCTATACTTGTAATAATCATGGACACACTGCAAGGGACTGCAAGGAGAAAATGACACAAGTCTAGACACCTAAAGAGAAACTACAATGAAAGCCATATCAACCAAAGAGACAAGGTAACTCATATGTTTGGGATTATAATACATGGACTAATTGTACTATATGTGGTCGGTATGGACATATTCCAGCAAACTGTTACAGAAAGAATTGGATTGGACAATCAAGAAATTGGACAAATGCAGGAATGGCATGTATGCACTATCACAAGGTTGGTCATGTAAGAAAGAACTGCAGAGACTAAGCACCTGATGAAAATCATATATTTGAGAGTGGATATGACATTGAAGATATTAAGAAGTTAAGGAACACAATGTGGAAGAAGGAATCTAACAAGGATGTTGAGTCAAGTAACACTATCGGTGAAACCTCATCCACTAGATTGGGTGTCATCGGTACCTCCACTTAAGATGACAAAGGTATGTATGGAACTGACATTTTAAATGATCACATTTTACATACAGTTCCTTATATATGATGTACAAATACCAAATTTTCATGAATACAATGAACCATGGTTTATGTGTTATAAGTTTACAAATGTCATATAGTCAGTAAAAGAAGAAATGTGAGTTGGTTACCCATCGATAATCACTATACAAGGTTAACCGACAACAGTGAAAACCAATGAAGAAATTCTATGTTAACCGAGCAAAAGAAATTGTAGACATAACCCAACTAACAGTTGTTTCATATCGGAAGTTAGGTCATGGATTTAATGCATCAAAGTTTAAGTGGGAATATCGAAAAGTCAATATATACATGGAAACAGAGTTCATTTTTATATTGCGATTTTGAAGAATAGAGATTTTATAGAGAAGAGTTCAAGCTAAAGATTTTTAGAAAAGATTGCATGGTACTATAGATCGAATTGACGACAAACCTTCGACAACAATGAGTAAGTTCATCTGCCCACCGAACATTGGTTATCTATTGTTTGCCGAAACCCTAGAAATAATTTATGGCATCAACATCGACTACAACAAAATCATAGAACATTGAGGAGGAAGTGGAATTAATTGTTAGGGCACATTTTGCCAAGGAGAAATTCAAACCTCATCCCAAGGTCATAGCACAAACAGACGATATGGGCACATTTTCTAGTATTCCAGATAGCATTTTGTTAACAAAAGATGTTAGGGCCTACATTCACTACAAGATCGGTGAAGTATGTGATTTTGAGACCATTGCTTCTTATCAGCAAGTCTGTGGACCAGATGGCAAGATTAAAATCGAATACAAGAAGATTGAGGAGTCAGGGTTATGATGTTTCACATACTTCCTGCAATCCTTCCACAATGACTGGATAAGAATTGTGCTAAGAAAATTTGATGATGGAAAATTTTGGTTGGTTAAACCTATTAAGGTCACTAAGAAGATTATCAGTAGGGTTACTGGGTACCCTACAACCGAAAAAGCCAAAGCCTTTCAAAGTTCATCTCATCCCGACATAGAAAAGAACACTGGAGCTCAATGGGACGGTAGGGCACTGGAAATTTCAACTATCAAAGATCTAGTGGTAAAATTAATAGCTCATGTCATCGAGTACAAGATATTCTAATCTAGCAGACCAAATAGTGTACCCTACAGCACCGTGGACACGGCTTACAAAATTGTGAAGAAAGATCACCAGGTTGATCTTGCCGAGCTACTACTACACCAACTGCATGACAATATGAAGATAATAAAAGCAAAGAAGTCTAATATATGTAAGTGTGGATCACTGATTGTCTATACATTTCTCTATCTACAAAAATATGTACCAACTATTGGTAAAGTAAACTGGCAATCAGACAAACCGATAACTGCACAAATCAGTGAAATGATGAAAAGTTTAGGAGACAATCTGAATAAGGAATTCAATGAATATTTCAAGGAATTTCAAACAAAAATGCAACAAAGAAGTAGAATTCCAAGGGATTTAGTGAGAAAATTTGAAGATGATATATGCTTTGTAGTCAGCACAAACCACTCAATGATAAAGGTAGTAGAACCGAGAACAAAATGGCTAGCATTGATGGGATATGAAATGAATCATGATTTCACTTTGAAATATATCAATGCATCGCTACTAGTAGGTTTGGTGTATATGAGGAAGCTAAGTCTAGAATCACAATAGACATACAGATCAGAAAAATGTCTAGAAGGGAAAAGAAAATGAGAAAAGATCTCACAGCAAAATATGGAACTACATCTGACTCACCTAAGGAGTCACCGGTTGATGAGGCAACCAAAGGTCAGTTACAGTTGGCTGACAAGCCTTATGATAGCGAGGAAACCAAGTCAGACAAAGAAAAGGATCACACACCAGTTCCTCCCACAACTGATGAACAAGATATGCAGCTATCAGAACCTAAAGGAATGAAGACATGTTCGTCAACTGCTGCACAATCCATCGAGCAAGTAGAAGTAGGAAAAGTAGAAAAAAGAAGAGTAGCTACACCGACGAGGAAATATGTTAAGAGAAAGAACAAGAAAGTAGCTAAGACACCGACGAAAAAGAGGAAATACATAAGTAAAGAAGATATAGAGGAGAGAGACACTGAAAATGATCCTGATCAATTCAAGTTAGTTTGTAATAGGGAAAGTACTATAGAAGAAATAATTGAAGATATAATTGAGAATGGAAATATTATAGATCCAGGCATAGGAAAATTTGATAAAATGTCAATTGAGGACAAGAAAAAGATAGAACATGCTATCATCCAAATGATGATAAAATTCAAGAGAGTACTGATGGAATTTGCATGTCAATTTCCAAAAGAACTTGATGATAAAATAAGTGAGAGATGGGCTATTGCACTAGATACAGAGAAAAGGAAAAGAGAACGGTCACTAAGCCGTGCAACCTCACACTTTAGCTATGTTGTGGTAAGTGAATACATGACAAAGTATCAAGCTAGATTTCTAGTCAAGAATAGAGAAATGTAGATCATGGATGAGAATGTGGATGATATGGATGTCATATGTGATTCTCTATGGACATCAATTTTGAAAGTAGAACAGAAAGCTGAACAGGAAGCATTCCTGAAACTGTTTAAGAAGAGACACAATTCAAAAGATAAAGGTATTTTCATTGATGATAACAAAGGTAATAAAATAGAGGACACTGGTATATCAGTTACTGAGGTAATTGATATCACCAAACAAAAGGAAGAAATCAAAATTTCACAAGATGCATCGGATCAAGTTAAGATCCACTTGCAAAAGAAAACCGATGATGATGCACTCATTGGGGACATCACTAATGGTGATCCTGACAATGAGGATGATGAAGATGTGACAATCGCACCATACAAAGATGAAGCATTAGACATTGATAATGTGTTCACATCACTATTGAGTGAACTACCTATACTTGCAGAGGTAGTTGAAATAATTTCACAAGTACAACCTTTTGTGTCTCATCATGATCCAAATAAAGATACAACTAAGATTCAAGCACCCAAATAACCTACAAATACAAATGAGCCTAACAAACTAGAGGCATAGTCTATAGAAACAAAGGAACCAAAACAAACAATGTCAACCAAGGTGAACCCACCTGACACTACAACCGAGACTCCCACACCATCTACTGAGGAGTGGAAGAAGGATGATATAGTGTCAACTAGAAAAGAGACTCCAAGAAGTGAAGAAAAAGCTATTGTCATAAGTGAGAAGAAGTCACCTCTTTCCCAGAAGAAGAAGAAGAAGAAAGCCAAAGGGTCAGTCCCCATTGATAAAGTTATCATTATACCAAAATGTGACCCAAGAACCCTAAGCCCCAAGGAACTAAGTAGGTATGGGGAATTATGTTCAAGGAAAGTGGCACAAGATAAGTTAAGGAAAGAACACAAACATAAAGAAGTGTTAAATGATATAAGGGATATTCTGCAATAGATAGTACCGGAAACAAATATTGATGAGAATACTCCCAACTTAGATCAACTTACCACACTCACCGACAAAATCAATGCCCCTAATACAGATGCATACAAAAGAATAGAAGAAAGGGTAGAATCAAAGATTTAGAACAAATTGGCAGAAAGGATTAGCACAGAAGTGGCACTAAACAAGGTAAAATTATCTGAGGTCATTACCAAGGTAAAATCTATCACCCAGATAATCTGTCAACTTCTAATCAAGCTTTGTACTTCAGACACCTTCACTATAGAAGTCAATGAAAAGATAAAAGGTTTAGAAGCAGAGATAGAGTTGAGTACACAAGCAACTATCACCGATCCAACTGCTTTCTTAAAGAATATTAACCGAGTTCAGGAACTCCGAGAGCTGATAGCAGACTTAAGGAAACAAGAAGTGCACATCACTGATCAGGTTACAAAGTTATAGAAAGAACTCACTCCTTACCTGAAAATTTTTGAAGCGCACATTGTCAAAGCTGAACAACTTGTGGCAACACTAGATATTTTGGTGTTGGACAATATCTTTGACATGCATGCACAAGTCGATCTTCAGCATATTGCTCTTACCAACTTGAAAGAGGAATAGGACAACCTCTTGGAGTCTATAAAGAAAACCCATCCACACATTTTTGACAAGATGTAAGTATACATTATATATATATTTTTGCATTTGGCATTATTATCAAAAAGGGGGAAAACCATGTACATGCCAATTAAGTATACTTTCATATGTATATTACATACTATCGGGAGCATGCACCGAGGGGGAGTACTTTGTACTTAGAAATTTTTGTTGCGGATATGTATATGGCGAAGACATAAGGCATATATAGAAACATTTTGCCTATATACATTCAAAGTTTCGATACTAATGCCAAAGGGGGAGACTGTTAATCTCTATTGAGCATTTAAGGTTTTCAATAGTATCAAAGGATAGTAAATAGGTCAGTTGGTAACCGGAAGTAAGACAAAGCAGTCGGTAAAGCCTTTACACCGAGCATCACACAGTTAACGGAGCACCAGCGAGTCTGACACCGACAGTTAGTAAACACCAAGCATCATAGTATACACCGAGTAGATTATACAGTGTTTACCGATGATCATAGAAAATGGCATAGTAATTTGAAATGGCACATTATTATATGCAAATGGTTACAATAGATCATCAAATGGTTTACCAAGATCGAGGAGCATTTATTGTAAAAAGATACTCATTAAATGTAATGGTTATCTTATTGTAATAGTTGATCTAGGTTATTTTGCACCATAGATCTTAGGGTTATGATTATTTTTGTAACCTAATTTTTTCTAAGGTGGTAAAATACAACACTATATATTTTGTTTGTTCGCACCATTTTATGAGGTTGGCTAGACTAATATATATGAATCATGGAGCACTTGAAGAAATTTCCTATCTTCAAGACAATCAGTTTACCAAGTAGATCAGAGCATAGAGGATATCAGATTGAGAAAAATCAAAGAAGGCTACCGAGAAGAACAAAGTAGAGAACCATCATAGATAAAGTGATATTTTGATGATCACTTATAGATCTATTTCAGACAATTGAGTTGTCAACTAGCAGATATTTGCCTATTACTTTTTGACAATTGTGATAGATTTTTTGATAAATCTCTTAACAAAGTAGACTTAACAGTCTTATGTAAATCTCTTAACCAAGTGCACACTTCATTAGTGCTACTTAAATCCTATAACTAGGTAGATCTAGCTGATCTAATATGTTACTCCTAATAGGGTAAGATCACCAGAAGTGTTCAAAACTTGTAGCCTTAATAGGCAAACCTTTTCTATCTGCAGTAGTGAAGAATTTGTGGGTGTCATCCCCACCATAGTTTTTACCTTCTAACAAGGGTTTCTGCATTACCAAAATACTTGTGTTATGTGATTGTCATATTGATTTCATGTTGTTTACTTTCTTAACTTAACTAGATGATTGATTTATACAATTGTATTCAAGTTATTTTGATCGGTTATCACAGTATTCAGTTATAGATTAGAAAGGTTTTACAAGTAAAATATTTGAAGGCACTGATTCACCCCTCCCCTCTCAGTACCTATCTCTCCTAATTCCAACAATAAGTTTGGAATGGAACAATGATTGAGGTAAACCATTTTTGGTGATAGTGGTGTTTTGTATTTTGTTTGTTGAGGTAATTACAATGGTAATTATGCATCCATTTTATAATCATTGATCCCTATGTAATACCTAGAGCCAATTAGAAAATCGTATAGCTTAAGCAAAAATAGAAATAAATCTGAACCGTAGATCTTGAATTGGTAAAACATTTTTGTTATTATATAAGTTCAAGATCTAAACCAAGAGAAGTGTGTGAATCAGAGTGAAAAAGAGATATTGAGATCGAATGAGTATGAGAGAATGATCAAAGAGATATATTCAAAATATTCAAGTATTCAGATAGAGTGTAGTGACTGAGCTAAGCAGTGAAAGGATAGAATCAAGAAAGATCAGATAGAAGAGATCACCAATATAAATTAAAGAGGAGATCTGTAATATGCATGTAAGTGCAAACCAAAAGATTAGGTACTAAGACATTTTGACTAGTGTATCAGGGTAAATCTCTTAACTGAGTAGTCTTAATAGACTTTATGTAATCTCTTTACCGAGTGCTTACTTTGTTGTAAGTTTGCAAATCCTTTAACAAGGTAGATTGTATAAGTCTTTTTGCTTTTAACAAAGAATACCTTTCATAGGGTAGATCATGAATTGATCACATTTTGTAAGCCTTAATAGGCAAAACTTATTACTGTAGTAGTGAAGATTTGTGGGTGTCATCCCCACCCCAGTTTTACCTTTCAAGGGTTTCTGGGTTACCAAAATTATGGTGTCATGAGTGATTTCATATATACTGCTTTATATGTTTAGTTGCTTACAATGATCAAGTTTAGTTTATGTCATGCATAAAGTTTTATCAAATTAAAAGGGTAAAGTAGGTAATATCTGATTCACCCCCCCCTCTCAGTATTACTTTCCCACTTATATTTCCAACAATTGGTATCAGAGCAATAAGGTTTCTCTTAAGGAAGTCTAACCACTTGACGAAAAATATCTTAAAATGGAAGCTTATAAACTAGGGAAAATCATAGAGAATCAAAAGATTGAAGTACAACTGGCATTACAACAACTGGAAGTAGCTAGAAGAGAATTGAAGAAATCCTTGAGCAAGAGAAGAGAGATTACAATTCAAGAAAATGAGCAATAGTACAAAGAAGAAGATAGCTCTAGACTATTTGACAATGGTAACTCTACCAACAGTGATAAAGCTTTAAAAGAACTACTGGAGAAAAATATCATACTAAATGATGACATCAGAACTCTAAGGAGAGAACAAGAAATTCATTCTGTTAGAATTTTTGAATTAGTTGAACAGAAAAAGAAAGCTGAAGATGATAAGACAATGGCTAAAGAAGAAAAAAGACAAATTGCAATCAGGCTAGATGAAAGAACAAGTGACATGCAAAGGTTGACTAATAATCAACTAGATATGGTAAATTAGCTACTAATGGTTAATCAGGAATTGGGCAAGAAAGATATGGAAATCATTCAACTAAGGTCTGAAAATGATCAGTTGAAACATGATTTGAGAAATAAAAAGGAAATCAATGAAAGGATGAACAAACCCAATGAAGCTGCAAAATATTTTGAAGAGCTGTTAAGATCACCTAGAAGATCCAGTGATAGATCTAGACTTGGACTAAATGAAAATTCATCTACTGAAGAAGGAGAATCATCAAAGAATGGAGAACATAAGATTTCTAAACCAAAGTACACCAAGCCCACATGTCATCACTGTGGAAAGCTAGGACATACAACCAACATATGCAGAAGAAAACATGGTAACTCTAACTCTAAACCTAAGTTTAATGGACATTGTTTTAACTGCAAGAAGCATGGACATCAAGCACATGAGTGTAGATCTAAAGCTAGCAATTCATCCACCTCACCCAAGTTTCAAGGAAGTTGTTTCAATTGTCAAAAATATGGGCACAAAGAATTTGAATGTACATCTAGACCTAGGTGGTCATCAAATGAAAAAACCAAGCCAGTCTTAAAGGACAACTATTACAATTGGGATTACAACACTTGGTATAACTACCATTATTATGGTAAATATGGACACATCAGAGAAAATTGCATGAAGAATCATTTTAGAGGAAAATCTAAAAGCTAGATGAATGGAAGCATGGTCTATTACAAATGTAATAAGATTGATCACTTAAAGAAAGATTGTACATCACCCATGCTGAGCAATGATAATAATCAGAATGAAGATATCCATGAGAAACTAAAGAATCAAATGGAAAAGAGATGGAGGAAGAAAGAAGAAGAAAAATCAAGCAAAGCTAGCACATTTGCGATCACCCAATCCGATGGATTAGGTGATCACACCTCTTCTAATTAAGCTTGGAAGGTATGTTTGGAAATGAGTCTTGCAAAGTCTTATTTTTCATCAGTTCCTAACATAGAATTGAGAAAAAGTCCATATCTGCATAGATAAAGATGCATTAGGACATATCTGAGCACAATAGAGAATTTCATTTTTGATGTCGAGCATTAGTATCTTGACCAAGCTATCAATGTATGTCAAGAACCTACTATGGCTAAAATGCTATGTACACCGAGCTATATCGCAACTGTTATATTGACCGAACTTGTGAGTTTGCTGAGATAGCTGTAAAACACCAAAACCTGTACAGAACATTTATGAGGCCCTAATTCTATTTTTCAGATTCTATAAAGCAGAAAGTTTCCATTAATTTCATTTCACTGGGCTATTTGAGATTTTAGAGAGTGATTTAGATTTTGTGAAACCAGTTTAAGAAAGGTGATTCTAAATTTTCTTAGCATGCCATCGACAAAATTTATCTACAGGGTTATTGGTGAAAAAGGTACTTATCTGAGAAAATATTTTCTTTTCAAAAAGTACTGTTTAAAATGGCATCATCTTCATCTACACCAGTCAAGAAACAAGGGATGGAAGTTTTTAATGTGCAATTAGTAAGGAATTAAGTTTGCAAGCTGAAGGTATTCAAGGCAATATTAGAGAGTGCTATTAGAGGAGATTTAAATGGAGCCCTATCTTCCATTCCAGAGAATGTGTTATTAATGAATGATGTTAGGTCTTGCTACATGTGTAAAATTGGAGAAATTGGTGATTATGAGATTAGGGAATCTTATGATAAACTATGTGTCAACGGAGTGCTGAAGCTGAAACATAAGGTTGTTGTCGATCAAGGGTTAGTCCATGCCCTAAATTTCTTGCAAAATTTTAAAGTGGAATGGATAAAAATCATTTTGAGTCGAGTACATGACATGCATTTATGGCTGGAAGATGGACTGGTGAAGATCATAAAGGAAATGATACATCAAGTCACTGGTTCCCCTACAATTGAAGGAAAGAGAATGATGAAATGTGCAGGAAAGGAAGATATTCAAGCTAACACCCAGATAGTTTGGAACAAACACGGAATGACAACTTCCACCATAGTTCATATGGAAATTGACTTTTCTATTAGAGTTATCTCGCACATGTTCTATCAATCTAGTCAGTTGGATAGTGTCCCCTGTATGGCAGTGGACCAAGCATGGAAGATAATCAAGAAAGGACACACATATGACCTTGTTGAGCTCTAGCTGACTCAACTTGTTGAGAACTTGAACTTCATCCAGATGGTGAAGAATTCTATATATAATTTCGGTTCCTTACTGATTTGTTTGTTCTTTTATGTCAAGAAGAGTTTTCCTACACATGGAGATGTTACATGGGACAAGAAGAAACCCATCACTATTCAAATAAATGATTTTATAAATCAAATTGGAGATGATTTTGAAGGAATAATGGATAACTATTTCATTGAGGTTAAGAAGAAGATGAGAAATAGGACTAGAGTCCCTGTGTCTTTGATTGAAAAATACAAGCATATATGTTTCCTGGTAGACACATATTTTACTTATGTACAGGTAGTCCTACCTAGGGTTTCATGGTTAATGCCATTACCCTACGAACTTAAGATAGATGAAGCTACTATTGCAATCACAACCCTTTTAGCTGAAGAAATTGATAGTAAAGCACCTTGCTTTGGAACATTTGATGAAGCCAAATCCAAGATCTCTTTGGGATTATTGGCTGCCACCATAGAGAGGAAAAGAAAGAAGATAGTGAAAAATCTAGAAAATTATGTCAAAGAATCTGAGAAGGATGCACTACTAGAGTTGATCCAAGGATTGGGTGAAGATGAATAGAGTGAAACTAGTGGTAGTGAAAAAGAAGAAGAGAAAGAGAAGAAACTAGTAATTGCTGAGTCCCCGGGTAAAAAGAGAGTGTTGAAACCTAAAGTGTCATCGACACCATCACTTAGGCCTAGAACTAGAAGAACTACTACCGAGACTCCTAAGATGCCTTCTACATTTTCTAAGCAAAAACCCGCACAATGCAAGACAATGCCAGCTAAGGTTATAAAGAGGCCGAGAAGGAAAATTGTTCTGGCACAAGATGATGATGAAGAAATGGAAAGTAATGAAGGAGTAAAGGGGAAGGTTACACAATAGGGTGCACAACAACTCACTATTGATGAATTATGTCATAAGATTACTAGCTCTGTAGCAGTGGATGAGTTAAAAAGATTAAAATTTGGGAACATGAGCATAGGAGATAAAGAGAAAGTTGAGGATGCTATTCTTGAAGTGTTATGCACTTTCAAGATGCTGCCAATCCAAATTGAAAATAGACTTCCTAAGGAATTATGCAGCAGGGTTGCACAGAAATGGGAATATTCTTTGCAAACAAAAAAGGAAATAAGGGAGAGTACATTAGCACAAGTTCAGTCCTCTCTCACCCCTGCCAACATCAAATAGATAATTGAACAATACAGAGGTAAGTTTGATCCCAAACATAGAGCCTATATAATTATTCAACACAAGTTTGAAGATGTTGTACAAGAGAGTATCAAAATTTGGAAGATACTGTTTGGATTGTTTCCCGACAAGGATGAAGGAAAGGATGCTACTACTTTGAAAGTTATTGAACCTGATAACAAAAAAAATAAAATGGAGACTGGTACTCCTAAGGAAGTGAAAACATAAGATACATCTGAGGTTCACATTGTTGACATACCCAAGGAGAGCCCCATCAAGAATTCATTTTTTGACTGAGGATGATTTAAAGAATACAAAAGCAACTAATACACCCTTACCAAGTAGTAACACTATACTGTTATAGGTCATGGATTATCCAACAATTACTAGCATACAATCTATTGATGTGAGTCGTACTCTACCTAAAGTTGCTACTATTGACAAGTTAGTCAATACAAGCCCTACAGAGGAACCCATCAAGTCGGTACCACTAACTCAATCTACATCTATCGAGGAAGAGGACAAAGTAGAAGGCAAAATCCAAAGTCCTCCTATGGAAGAATGCAGCAAAGAAGAACAAGAAATTAAGTTAGATGATCAACCTGTTAGTCCTCATGTCGAGGATAAGGGGAAAGGAGAAGAAAATATCATAGGAAAATTCATTGAGGAGCAATAGCCAAAGGAGCAAGAGGCAATAAAAGCTCTTGTACAGATGCCAAGCGGAAGCACCCCACCGAGAGTTTAGAAGGAGAAAGATGAGGTAACAATTGATGAAGTCATTGTTATTCCTAAATGGGATACCAATAACCTCTCTTATGAGCAACTGTAGATATTGAAGGATTTACTGATGAGGAAAAGTAGGAAAGAAAAACTCCGAAGGGAGCATCAACAGAAATAAGTCCTTCATGAAATAAAAGATATATTTAATGAAGTTTATGACTTATCAAATGTAAATAGTTTCATTCCCATATTGGAACAACTTGTACACATTGTCTAGAAAGTAAATAATGAAGTTAGTTGTGCAAGTGATAAGTTATTTGAATGGTCAGAATGGAGGTTTGAGACCAAAATGCTGGAGAAGATATCTGCCGAGATAGCAGTGAAATAGGTTGAGCTGTCCACTTTGCTAAAGGAGATCGAGGGGTTAGTTGTGAATGGATAGTCTCTTTTGGCCAAAATATGTAATGTTGAACTGTTCACTAATGAGAATCAATGCTTTCTTGATACTCTCAAGAAAGAGATTAAGGCTACAAGTCATTCCTTAAGCTTGGATGCAGACACCAGTGCAACACATTATGTCAAAATCATGCAAACCCAAGGTAAGTTAACCGAGCTGATGGCTAATGATGGCAAGATTCATTCTCACCTACTCTCTATTCAAACTATTTTCACACCTCATCTAGAGGCCATACAAAGAAATCTATCAAAGGCTAAGGAATTAATGCAAAGTGATTCACATTTATCCATAGCTGAGAGCCTCATCAATTTAGCTATCAATCTAGAAGTGCAGAAAAAAATTTTAAACATTGCTTCAACAGCTTCGACGAATGCACTCTACATGATCATGGTGCTCCATAAACCTTTTCTGGAGAAATTTTTTGAGCTACCTACTGATGAAGAGATTCATCATGTCAAAAACAAGGGGGAATCATCATGACATGAGATAGACAAGGACAGAATAGGGATAGGTAACAATTTTATTTTTTTTGAATGTATATATATTTTAGGGGGAGTATTAGGCTAGTACAAACATATTTTTGTAACTGTAAGTACAAATGTCATGCCAAAGTGTTTTTGTCACTAATGTCAAAGGGGGAGATTGTAGATCTCTATCTTTTTTTTGATGATTAGTGCTTCACACTTAGTCATATATCTAGGCAATGATGGTTGGTCATCACTGCAACTGAGTCATTTTGTAAAGGCTGAGTTATGTATTATATACTTACCGAGTAGTAGTACTATCGAGTAAAGTCATGGTCACTATGTGTTTGTAATATGCTGAGTATATTTTTTTTTGAGTTACATATATCAATGATTACCAAGCGAAAGAGAAAATTAACTGATGTCAAGTATAGTTAATGCCGAGTGCCAGGAATAACTTTTTTGAGTTAGCCAGGAATGACATATAAGTTTGGAATGGCACAATGATCAAGGTAAACCATTTTTGGTGATAGTGGTGTTTTGTATTTTGTTTATTGAGGTAATTACGGAGGTAATTACGCATCCATTTTATAATCATTGATCCCTATGTAATACCTAGAGCCAATCATAAAATTGTATAGCTTAAGTGGCAATAGAAATAAATCTGAACCATAGATCTTGAATCTGTAAAACATTTTTTTTATTATATAAGATCAAGATCTAAACCAAAAGAAGTGTATGAATCAAAGTGAAAAAGAGATATTGGGATCTAATGAGTATGAGAGAATGATCAGAGAGATATTTTCAAAATAGTCAATTATTCAGACAGAGTGTAGTGACTGAGCTAAGCAGTGAAAGGACAGAATCAAGAAAGATCAGATAGAAGAGATCACCAATATAAATTAAAGAGGAGACTTGTAATTTGCATGTAAGTGCAAACTGAAAGATCAGGTACTGAGACATTTTGACTAGTGTATCAGGGTAAATCTCTTAACTGAGTAGTCTTAATAGACTTTATGTAATATCTTTACCGAGTGCTTACTTTGTTGTAAGTTTGCAAATCCTTTAACAAGGTAGATTGTATAAGTCTTTTACCTTTTAACAGAGCAGACCTTTCACAGGGTAGATCATGAATTGATCACATTTTGTAAGCCTTAATAGGAAAAACTTATTACTACAGTAGTGAAGATTTGTGGGTGTCATCCCCACCCCAGTTTTACCTTTCAAGGGTTTCTTGGTTACCAAAATTATGGTGTCATGAGTGATCTCATATATACTGCTTTATATGTTTAGTTTTTTACAATGATCAAGTTTAGTTTATGTCATGCATAAAGTTTTATTAGATTAAAAGGGTAAAGTAGGTAATATCTGATTCACCCCCCCCCTCTGAGTATTACTTTCCCACTTATATTTCCAACATTCTCCAATAGATATGGAAAGTTATTTGATGAGGCTATGTTACTGGCAAAGGATAGGGAGAAGAGTCTGAGGAAAATCCAGGTCATGGAGGAAGAAATTAAGGACCTCAAGGTCAACTTGGAAGAAGCCTCTAAGGTTTCTTCCCCTCTAGTCCCTGAGATTGAATATCTTGTGCCTCCGATGGTAGAGGATCATTGTCATGCCCCGCAAGGGAACTGAGAAAGAGAATGAAGATTCTCTTTAGAAAAGAAAACCTAAGTAACAAATTTATGAAAAAATTTAAACTTTAAAAGATTAATATGAACAATGCATAGTTTAACTTAGAATCCTCCCAAGGTTCCCTATGAGTAAATGAACAATTCATTTATGTTCATTAAGTGTACTAAAAATATGATTTAACTCTTAAAACATAACATTTGAAAATTCTTTAGAGAGAAATATAAAAGATTTCATTTGATTTCTAACCAATTGATTTCATTTATATTCCCTAAGCATTATTTCACAATCAATATAACATTTAAAGCATAATCTTAATAAAAGAATTTATCTAGGAGTTTGAAGTATTTCACATATGAAATTAATACATTTGATTACTAACTTTTCTTGAACAACCATAATGAGAAACATGCCACTTTTCTTGAAATACTTATGAAATTCCTTTTTCTTTTCAAATGATTTACATAAATTTCACCATTCCCTTTTCATTTCACTAAATCTACCCATTCCCTAATACATCTTTTTGAGATACATTAATGATTACATTACATTCATCTCCTCCAAGGAGATTACAATAACTTTACATTGATTAAAAATAATGAAAGATTAATACAAAGTCTTCTTTCTTAAAAAATGGAACAATACACAAGAAAGAATCCATAAGCTCTGCAACTATGAAAGGTACCTCAATAAAATATTTACCATCCAACCACATGTATACCAAAAGAACCACTCCCTCATGCTATGAGATAAATACCAAGGTCCACAAGGTAGTGATATCTAGGATGTACCTAGGGTTGGAGTAACCTTTCCCAAATAAAAATTGAAAAGAAAATCAAAGTAAAAACCCTTTCCCAAAAGTTTCTAAGGCTAGGTATAAACTCCTAGTGACAAGCTAGGTGAGTTTCATCACATATCCCTCACCCTTTGGGTTGTCCTAGTACTAGGCACTCTAGGCCCTGACCCCCAAGTAGGCACATGCGGACCCAAATGCCATTCATATAGACAAGCCCCATTCAATCGTACCTACACATAGGTACCTTCTCCCACTCCCATCCATATCCTTTACTAGCACTAATGGCATGGGCAAGGCATACATTAATATTTTTAGTGTATCATCATTTATATAAGTATAAATGTGAACATATACTTCTAACCATCATAATGAAAATGTCCAAATAAAAGTCCAAGTATAATCATTTGAGAGGGTATTACATCCTCCCCCTAGAGTTAGGCTTACTCCTAGAAGCCTACATATAAATAAGGATAAGCACCTCTAAGTCTAATGGAATCCTCCCAAGTAGCTGAGGAATCATCATTGGGGTCCCATTAGACCCTTGCATGTTCTATGGTGTGACCCCTGAGGGTTGTTAAAGTATTCTTCATTCATGTCTAATAAACAACAAGACAATCATGATATGCATATATATATATATATATATATATATATATATATATATATATATATATATATATATATATATATATACTATATAATATAATTGAAAAGTAAGTATATATTAATATGCATATGTGTGCACTTATATATATATATATATATAAAGAATGAATAAACTATTGGTTAAGATATGTTAACTAATAGTTATGTAATGAAGTGACATGACCATAAGTATATACGGTCATGTCTATTCATTACATGACTATTCAATATATATACATATACCCTATTGTTATTGTAGAATCAATCAATAACGAAGGCAATTGTATTCTACAATATCACACTAGTATTATCTCTATTGGACGATTCAGATTTCTTAACATGGTATCAGAGCCAAGTTCCTTCTATGAAGCCTAACAGCTTGAAGGTAGATCCGATAAAATTATATAGGCAGACTATGATGGAGTAGGATACCGGAGAAGATATTGTGATCTCAGTCTATACATATTGCAGATACAATAATGAATGTGAAGGAATTGATGTTATGATCTTGAACCCGATAGCAGCAAGTAGTAGTAAGATAGGAGGATGTTGAGAATCGACAGGGAGAATGAAACAATGTAGCGAAGAATAGAATAATAAAAGGAGTTATTGAATATCTTATTATGAGTTTTGTTCTTCACTTTCTCATTGTGACTCTCTGTCTTCAAATTCCTGAATGATAACATCTATCGTGAATAGATTAAACAATGCTACTGAATTAAGTTGCATTTGAAATCTTCATTATTCACAATTCGGGTTTGAGTGTCTTTATTTTATTGGATATTTTTTGATTCATGTTATCAGCTTTATCAAAGAAATTAATGTTTTATATGAATCAGGTTTTGCTGATAGTGATAATCAAGAACTAATTGTGGCTCATGTGTTGGTCAGATTTCATTGAAGTTTAATAATTTATTGGTATCATTTTGTGACAGTCCTGATTTAGGGATGTTATGACATAATAACATACCTTGGCAGTTATGTTTCATTTTGTTGATAGAGTGTTGATTCAAAACTGTGGATTCATTGTTGAAACAGTTCCAAAGAACCATTATTCAAGCCCATGCTAGTGTCGATTGACTAAAATGTGGTTTGCTCAGTATTTGTGGATAGGAAAAGGAGGTTAACCTATACGTGCAAGTGTTCTACAGCCATTTCCTATGAGACCAGCAAAGAACACAAAATTAACATAAATCGGCTATGTTGAAGTTGGTTCTGCCACATAGAGGAGCCCAATAGACTTGTTGGGACAATCACGATTAAAAAGGTAACTGAGATCATCTGTAGAGTTGTTTGGGGTGATCCGAGAAGTATTTCATATCCTCCCGAGAAGTATTGATTATCCTCATGCTTGTTATTCAATCCTCAAGAAAGATTGGTGGTGAACATCAATGTGCACGTACCTAAGTTGAAGCTCCATGGTGTTAGAATTTAGTCTTAGTCCACAAAGGAACCGTAAGATTGGCAACCACCCTCAAATAGTGATGAGATGAATGATTAATTAAGTGTGAGACATAAGATATAGTTGATGTTATTAAGTGTTAGATATTAAAAGATTCTGAACCTTTGATCAATATTTAATAAGAAGAACAAAAAGATATACAGATTTGAATGTCTAATTGATTATCTCTGCATCAAGTGGTCTCAAAATTGATAGGGTACAGAAGACAATATATTTATTTAACCTGGATGGGAACCAATGGTGGAAGATCATTGGGTATTCAAGGAAGTGATTCATTCGGGAGTTAACCATCTGAGTTTGTATTAAGAGTATTTGATTAATATATTTCTTGTGAATATTCTCTCTACTATGGTAATCAGGTTATCAATACTATGGCACACAAAGCTTAGAGTTATATTAATATTTGGAAGGCAATACAATCCTAGCGAAAGTCAAAGTCCTAGTTTCTACTATGCTTGACGTCACTTGTCGAGTTGTCTCTACACACAACGAAGGTTATTCTCTTTGATATCGTAGTATATTATCAATTGAGCCATCAAAGCCATTTTTGATTAGCCACACATTCTAAGAGGAATATCAGGCCTATTACAGAGCATTTTTTGAAGCTAGTGGTGTGTACTGAGTTTTTTATGAGCAATGAATTCTATAGAATTAAGTCTTTGGAATCTCCAGTAACAACAGTTGCAATCTGAGTGCTGATCATGAACTAAGCTGGAGATGAAATGAGGTTATTCAAATATTTGTTCATAAGTGATGTCCGTCTATCAAAATAGTCAAATTTGAATGTAGCTGGGCATATTTGTAGTTGTCATTCTGAGAATCCATGGGTGCCATTTGGTGGGCACCATGTCATGCTACTTCTTCGTAGACATTTCATTCTACATCACCAGTCTATTTCATAAAATTGTGATGTTTGACTACGTTGACAATGAGGATGATTATGTGGCAAGCTGAGCATGGAGAGTGGGCCTGAATTAAAAGCAAAGTATTTTCTCTTGCCGATGACTTCGTATTTTCTCATGACTCAAGAGTTAGAAAACTTATAAGCACACTATATGCTATAATGTTTAAAGTATACAGAAATGAAGGTTATTGTTTGAAGGGTGTGCATCTATGAAAAGGAGGATTGCTATCAGATTTAGAGGGAGTCTAACACTCTATAGATATAAGAAGCAACCTTTGACAAGAAGGTTAGAAGAATTCTGATGAATGATTAGAGAAAACCTTGAATGAGAAGGTTAAATGTTAAAGTTAGTACTCCAAGATTCAAAGGGAGACAATACAACATCTAGAGGATAAGACACAACTTGCTCATAGAAGGTTGATATTAGATTAAGAGGGAGTCCTGACATCTTCAGAAATTTTAAGAATTTATGAACTTGAGCTTTAGAGGGAGCTGATGATTTAGTCAACTTGTGACAAAATCGATCATATTGATTGAGAGGGAGATCATTACTAAAGGTGAAACAATTTTGAGGCTATAGAAGTGGAAACTCATGGATAGAATCATAGATGAGATGCACATGGATAGGATCTCTGATTGAAGTAATTCATACATCTTGAAACTACACTTCATTGAGATGAACATCATACTAGAGGTATTTATTATCTTCCCTCAAGTCCAAGAGGGAGTGTTAATGTTGTGGCCTTGCAAAAGATCAAAATGCATCCTATGCTAGTCAATGTGAGTTGGAAACCTTATGTCTATTCAGATTATTCATGTATGAGACATTGATTCTCTTAGGAAGAAAGGTATGGAGTCACATTCTGTAGTAACACTAAGATGAGCATATAAATAGGGTATGCCTCCATGATAGAAGAGGAAGTGAAAGGATCTGCATTAGTGGACATTCAAAGATCTTGATTCAGAGGGAGTAGACCATGTTTTGTTAGTTACCTAGTGATCAAGAAACTGTAGTAGAGAATTATGATGAATTACCATGTGAGAAGGCTATGCTTTCATGTCAGTGGGAGAATCTAGAAGATCAAATTAAGATGGAAACCCAAGATTGTGGTCATATTAATTTAGAGGAAGTATTCCTGATGTTGAGGAATAAATTCTTAGCTAAAAAGAGATTTTTAGCCTTAGTGATCTATCATTTTGTATCTTAAATGATTCTTGTCTTTGATAGACAAGTTTAAGGTGGAAGCCTTCCTCACTTGGTAATAGTGAACCAAAGTGTCAAGATAGACTACTTAATTATGTGTCCCGACTGTGCAAAGATCTTGACTCTTGTTATTACTAGTTGTGTAATAACAAAACCATATCATGATAGACTACTTAATTGTGTGTCCCGACTATGTGGAGATCATGATATTCAAGTCTATTTTCATGACGAGACTACATTAAATTGTGTGTCTCGAAGTGTCGGAAGTCATGGTAGAATTTATGGGCCCATTCATTTTGTGTTATATTATGAAAGGTGACGATCTTTCATGCATGTTGGGTTACTATTTCAAGGTGACAATCTTGAAAATAGTTAACCAGGCTTCAAGATTGACTCCCGAAAGGGACTATCCCAAATGTGATGGATCTATTGTTGCTTATGTTATTACTAGATGTGTAATAACTTATCAAGATCAACTCCCAAAAGGGTCTATCCCATATGTGCCGGATATCTTGACGCCTATCATGATCGACTCCCGAAAGGGTCTATCCTGGATGTGCCGGATATCATGATATGAAAAGATTCTACAAATTCTATTAAAGTCTCTCTCAAGAGGGAGTGTTAAAGTATTGTTCATTCATGTTTAATAAATGACAAGACAATCATGATATGCATATATATATATATATATATATATATAATATAATATAATTGAAAAGTAAGTATATATTAATATGCATATGGTTAGTGCCTGCTGTTGCAAAATGCATACCAGCTCTAAAGTTAGTTGCATGTTAGTTACCTATAATGCATTCCAATCCAAAACATGAGTTACATCAGGGATACATTTTCTAAGAACTAAAACATGAAATACATCATGAATATGAGCAAGTTTGGGCAGCAAGGCAAGCCAATAAGCTATGGGTCCTATCCTCTCTAGGACTTCAAAAGGGCCAACAAATTGGTGTGCCAACTTGGAGCCTTTTTCATAATGGATTGGACTCTTTCATGGGTGCACCCTTAGAAAAACTCTATCACCAAGAGTGAAGTGTTCATCAGTCCTATGAGCATCTGTGTATTTCTTCTTCCTATCCTGAGCTATCAAAATATTCTCTCTGATACACTTAACCTACTGCTCCATATCCTATAACATCTCAAGATCTAGAAGTACTCTATCCTCCAAATGATCCCAACTCAAAGGACTGCAGCACAGACAACCATACAGATCCTAAAAAGGAGACATACCTATGAAACTATGATAACCATTATTATATTGAAACTCCACCAAATATAAATATTCTTCCCACTAGGTCTGTCTATCCATAACATACATTCTGATCATATCCTCAAGAACCTGATTGACTCGCTCCATCTTCCCATCTATCTCAGGGTGATAGGATGAACTTAAGTTGAGCTGAGTCCCTAAAGTGTGCTAAAGTGAAGTCTAGAGAGTAGATGTGAATACTGGATCATGATCAGATTGTTAGAAAGTAAAGTCCACCAAGATAACTGAGAGGGAGGGGGGGTGAATCAGTTATTAGATAATTATAACTTTTATCATCTTCAACAACATTAAACCATATAATCAATATAATTACCAACCATAGAAAGATATTCATACACAATAACACAATGACACAAGATATGTTGACTAGGGAGCCTCTTGATCAAAGAGTAAACCCCAGTGGGAATGATGCCCACAAAAGATGCACTAATTTGAATATTCCTTGTGAGAGGATGGACTCTATTAGGATTCTTATGAAATACATTTAGTACATATGAATCCCTGTTAGGAGATTTTGAATCCCTGATAAAAAATTTTAACCCGGTTAAGAGTTATGGAAGATAGAAGGACCCACTGCCCAAATAGCTTCAGGGTAAGATCACTGAACAAACTATCCAAATAATCTTTGCATTACTCAATAGAATAATATGTTACCTCTTCTCTAACTATGCCAAACTACACTCACTATTACATTAGATCTCAATTTTAGATCTCTGTACTTCGCATGTCTTCCTTCACAAATTCACTTTCATACTTAGCTCTTTTCTTCACTTCATGCATACAACATCACAACCACTGCTACCATATCATAATTACACACTTTTGACATTACAACTAGATACAGAAAGGAAATACATTCCTTCCTTTATACCACACTCAAATAATTACAAATGAGTTGGCATACAATTACAAAATAATAGTTTCCACATGCTACACCAAAATTACAAAAAACTGTCAGCTTCCAAATACAATAAATCTTCACTTGTGTGACCTCAAAGTCCACATTTTCATCCATGCCACTATCAATGTGTCTTCAAATTCCCTTTAACTATGCAAAACCAAATTCCATCCCGATTAGGAGATATCATCTGATTTCCACAAACCGCTACTCAGGAACACTGCCTGAATACTGCTTCCACCAAAATGATCATAACTTCCATGAATAAATGAATTACTATATGCACTCTCAACCATATACATATGACATATCAAAGAGTATAACCTCAAAATCACATATCTCCAACTAAAATAACCCATGTGCGCTAATCCAAACTATGTCTGCTTCTCTACAAGTCTTCGGTAAATCACTGTGTTGACATCAATGGCAATCATAGTCATGAATGCAACAAAAACTACAAAAAAATGGCTTCCAAAAACTTAGCATTCATTCCTAACAATCTCCTTGATTGGCATTGATGGAAACATAGATGAAAAACATCCAATGTTCCAAAAATCCAATACTGCAATACTGCTTCTTCAAATCCTCTTCATCAATCAAATCTTGCTTCGTTATCTTATTCAGTTCTCTCCAATAGATGTCTCAAATTGTTCTTCATGTATACTTCTCCCCCATTTACATCAATGATAGAAATTCCATCACTATGTCAACAACTCAATGTCAAAAGACACTTTTTAGAAAATACATTTACAAGAGTCATCATGACTCAGCTTACATACACATACACCCCCATAGAGGAAGTACCAACATCCAGTCCAAAAGAAAAATAAGTCTCATATACCACTAGATGGATGCAACCAACTGCATCACTTCTCAAAAGTAGGCTGGGGCATAACCCTGAGCATACCTCTCAAATACTCAAATGTATCCTTAGGTAAAGGTTTTGTGAATATATCTGCTATCTCCTCCTTTGTACTTATGTACTCAAGTCTGACTTCTTTCTTAGCAACTTTCTCTCTTACAACATGATACTTAATCTCTATATGCTTTGTCTTGTGTGTGTGAAAATTGTACCTGATCTGTAGACACAACACTTCAGTAAAACATTAGAGGTTAGCTATAATCAAAATCGTGCAAAATTGAAATCTAATCTAACCAAGTGATTTACTGCCTTCTAATAGGTGTGAGATTGATGTTCTCAGATTGTAATCGAGATCAATGACCTAGACGACACCTAAATGAAGGATTTGAATGCAATTGATCTAGATATGAGATTGAATGCAATTAATCTATATTTTTTATATTTTCTATGCAATAAAAATAATAAAAACTGATATGAATCTATGCTAATATGAAATTGATATGCTATGAATGCTATTGAAAATTGATATGCAATACTAATCTAACAATGATATGCAATATGAATGCAAAAATAAGATTGATCTCACAAAGATGTTGATTCGCAAGAGCTTTGATTCTTCAATTCCAATTCTCCAGCGTGATTGTGCAAAAATATGAGATGCTTTGAGATGAGCTGAGGCTTGTTTTTATAGAAATCTAGGGCTTTAGAGGTGCATGGATAAAAGCCATAAATCACTCAAATAACTCAGGTTGATTTTTGAGTTATTTTTAAATAAAGGATAATTAACTCACAAAAACATGCAAAAGCTAAGTTTTAACTCAAAATAGAGTTTAGCTTTAATTGATAATTGATAGTTGTCTGCTTTTATGATTGTGCATGTTTTATTTATGAATTAATTTAATAATAAAGTGATTTATGCTCAACTTAACTGCTTTTTGAAATAAAATAATTAATTTATGGGTTAATTAACTATTTTACCAAACTTTTATTAAAAATTATATTATTAAATAATGACGACTTGCTTTAATCAATTAAATAAGAATTTAATCAATTATTCATAGGATATTGGATTTATTGTCAAAATTAAATAATATAATTAATAATAGATAGAATTAAATTTAATTAAACAATTAAGTGGTAAATATTAAATCTAATTAATTAAATATGAAAATATCCAATTAATCAAACTTTAGGATAAATGTGATTTATCGCCAAATAATCATTAAATTAAAGATAATTAAGATAATTTAGGAATATTGTTAGGAATATTTCCTGATGCAGAATTTAAGATAATCAATTATGATTCGATGATGTTTAGATGTGCCTTAGGTTAGGACTTTGATGTCAATTTCATTCAATTTGTAGATGTAGGAGATTAATGAACTTATAGCCCATTTTTGGGGTATTACATGTCTTAGAATGTAATATAGGATTCTTAGACATACTAACTGTACTAGTGTTATCACAATGTATAACAACAGGTTCAACAAATTTTATTCCAATACCCTTCTACATTTGCTTCATCCAAATTATCTAGTTACAATTTTTTGCTGCTACTACATATTCTGCTTTTGTTGTGCTTTGTGAGATACAATTCTACTTCTTGCTTAGCCAAGAAACTAATCTTCCTCCAAGGAAAAATGCTCCACCACTGGTGCTTTTCTTATAATCAACACTACCTCCCCAATCAGCATCTATATATGCACATAGGGTAAAATCATCAGATTTTTCATACCATAGTCCATAGTCCATTATGCCTCTTAAATATCTCAGTATCCTTTTTACTGCTGCATAATGTGATTCTCTAGGTTTAGCTTGAAATCTTACTGCAATTCTAACTGAATGTGCTATATCAGGTCTTGTATGAGTCAAATACTATAATCCTCCAATCATAGATCTGTATTTCTTCTATTCTACTGTAGGAATCTCATCTATGCTAGATAACTTATGTTTGGTCACCATAGGTGTTCCAACTGGTTTACAATCCTCCATTCCAAATCTTTTCAACAAGTCATTCAAGTACTTTGTCTGACTTACAAAGATACCATCATTGTTTTGTGTTATCTGTAATCCCAAAAAGTATTTCATCTCACCAATCGTACTCATTTCAAATTCATTCTTCATTTCATCATAAAATTTATCACTAGCTTCATCTTCTCCTCCAAAGATAATGTCATCAACAAAAATAACTATAACTAACAAATCATTTTCAATTTCTTTTGTGTACAGATTGCTATCAGTTGTTCCTTTTGTAAATTCCAACTTTAACAAATACTTATCCAGTCTTGCATACCAAGTTCTAGGTGCTTTTTTAAGTCCATATAAAGCTTTCTTCAATTTACATACCATATATCCTTCTTGAGTTAAAGGGAAACCTTCAAGCTACTTAATGTAGACTTCTAATTCTCTATTCATAAATGCTAACTTCATGTTAGAAAGTAAAGTCCACCAAGATAACTGAGAGGGGGGGGGGGTGAATTATTTGTCAAATAATTATAAATTTTATCATCTTCAATAGCATTAAACCATATAAGAAATATAATTACCAACCATAGAAAGATATTCATACACAATTACACAATAACACAAGATATGTTGACTAGGGAACCTCTTGATCAAAGAGTAAACCCTGGTGGGAATGATGCCCACAAAGGATGCACTAATATGAATATTCCTTGTGAAAGGATGGACTATGTTAGGAGTCTTATGAAATACATTCAGTACATATAAATCCCTGTTAGGAGATTTTGAATCCCTGTTAAAAGATTCTAACCCTGTTAAGAGTTTTGGAAGACAGAAGGACCCACTACCCAAACAGATTCAGGGTAAGATCACTGAACTCACTATCCAAATAATCTTTGCATTATTCAATAGAATAATATGTTACCTCTTCTCTGACTGTGCCAAACTACACTCACTATTACATCATATCTCTATACTTCGCATGTCTTCCTTCACAATTTTTCTCTCATACTTAGCTCTTTTCTTCACTTCATGCATACCGCATCACATCTCAACTCTACAACAAGGAAAAACATTCCTTCCTTTATACCACACTCAAATAATTACAAATGAGTCGGCACACAATTACAAAATAAAATATTCCACACATTGCACCAAAATTACATAAAACTATCGGCTTCCAAATACAATAAATCTTCACTCATGTGACTTCAAAGTTTGCACTATCATCCACATCACTATCAATGTATCTCTAACTTCCCTTTAACTATGCAAAGCCATATTCCATCCTGATTAGGAGATATCATCTGATTGCCAAAAACCGCTACTCAGGAACACTGCTTGAATACTGCTTCCACCAAAATGATCATAACTTTCATGAACAAAATAATTCTCTATGCACTCTTAACCATAGACATATAACATATCAAAGAGTATATCCTCAATGTCACATAGCTCCAACTACAATATCCCACATGTGCTAATCAAAACATTGTCTACTTCTCTACAAGTCTTCGGTAAAACACTATGTTGACATCAATGACAATCATAGTCATGAATGCAACAACAACTGCCACAGAATGGGTGCCAAAAAATTTAGCATTAATTCCTAAAAATCTCCCCCATTGGCATTGATGGAAACATAGATGAAAAACATCCAATGTTCCAAAAATCCAATACTACAACACTGCTTCTTCAAATTTTGTTTTCTCATATTTTTTTTCATGCATACTTCTCCTGCATTGACATTAATGACAGAAATTTCATCACTATGTCAACAACAACTCAATGTCAAAAGACACTATTTAGAAAAATACATTTACTAGAGTCCTCATGACTCGGCTCAGATACACATACTCCCCCATAGAGGAAGTACCAACATCCATTCTAGAAGAAAGATAGGGCTCATATATTACTAGATAGATATAACCAACTGCATCATTACTCAAAAGTAGGCTAGGGCATAACCCCAAGCATACCTCTCAGATACTCAAATGTATCCTTAGGCAAAGGCTTTGTAAATATGTCTTCTATCTATTACTTTGTGCTTATGTACTCCAGTCTGACTTCTTTCTTACCAAATTTCTCTCTTACAACATGATACTTGATCTCTATATGTTTTTTCTTAGAATGTAGTACAGGATTCTTAGACATACTAACTTTACTAGTGTTGTCACAATGTATAACAATAGATTCAACAAATTTAATTCCAATATCCTTCAGCATATGTTTCATCCAAATTATCTAGTTACAATTGTTTGCTACTGCTACAACACTACCTCCCCAATCAACATCTTTATATGCACATAGGGTAAAATCATCATATTTTTCATACCACAATCCATAGTCCATTATGCCTCTTAAATATCTCAGTATCCTCTTTACTATTGCATAATGTGATTCTCTAGGTTCAGCTTGAAATCTTGCTACAATTCCAACTGAATGTGCTATATCTAATCTTTTGTGTGTCAAATACTGTAATCCTCCAATCATGGATCTATGTTTCTTCTGTTCAACTGTTGGTGTTTCATCTGTGCTAGATAACTTATGTTCGATTACCATAGGTGTTCCAACTGGTTTACAGTCCTCCATTCCAAATCTTTTCAACAAATCATTCAAGTACTTTGTTTGACTTACAAAGATACCATCATTGTTTTATGTTATCTGTAATCCCAAAAAGAATTTCATCTCACCAATCATACTCATTTCAAATTCAGTCTTCATTTCATTAAAAAATTTGTCACTAGCTTCATCTTCTCCTCCAAAAATAATGTCATCAACAAAAATAACTATAATCAACAAACCATTTTCAATTTCTTTTGTGTATAGATTGCTATCAGCTATTCCTTTAGCAAATCCTAACTTTAACAAATACTTATCCAGTCTTGCATACCAAGTTCTAGGTGCTTGCTTTAGTCCATATAATTCTTTCTTCAGTTTACATACCATGTCTCCTTCTTGAGTCAAAGGAAAACCTTTAGGCTGCTCAATGTAGACTTCTTCCAATTTTGCATTCAAAAATGCTGACTTCACATCCATCTGATACACTTTGAATTTCTTAAAAGCTGCATAGGCCAAAAACATTCTTACTACTTTAATTCTTGCTACTAGTGCAAAAGTTTCTTCATAGTCAATTCTTTCTTGCTGTGAGTAAACCTTACATATCAATCTTTCTTTGTTTCTTACAACTTCTCCTTGTTCATTCATCTTGTTTCTAAATACCCATTTAGTTCCAATCACATTCTTGTCTTCAGGTCTAGGGACCAATTCTCATGTCTTGCTCTTTTCTATCTAATCTAGTTCTTCTTACATAGCATTAATCCAATGTTCATCGTCACAAGCTTCACTAGTAGATTTAGGTTCAATTTGAGAAATCAAACATAAATGTACCTTATTCTGAGTCAGAACTCCTCTGTCCAAACTTCCAATAACTTTTTCAACAAGATGATGTCTTGATAGATACCTACTTGATGTCATAGTCTCATATCTTGCTTCAATTGTAGATTCTTCTCTAGATTCCTCTCTAGTTTCTTTAGCATGACTTTCATTTAACAATTCACTGTCAGTTTCATAGAATAATTCAGTAGTTTCAATGTTAGGATTAGGATGAGCTTCTTCATCAAATTCATAATCAAGCATTCTTTCCTAAATTTTGAACTTTTCATCAACTTTAACATTTGCACTCTCAACAATTGTTTTAGTTCTCTTATTGTAACATCTATATGCTTTGCTCTGCAAAGAATATCCAAGAAAAATACCTTCATCACTTCTAGGATCAAACTTTCCAATATCATGATCTCTCTTTATATAACATTTGCTACCAAAAATTCTAAAATACTTAACTGAGGGTGCATGTCCAAACCATAATTCATAAGGTGTCTTGTCTATGCCTGCTCTAATTTGTACTCTATTCATTGTATATACTGTTGTATTCACTGCTTCTCTCCAAAATGTCTTCACTAAATCATTCTCAAATAACATAGCTCTTACTGCTTCAATCAATGATCTATTTCTTCTTTTTGCAATACCATTTTGTTCAGGTGTTTTAGGGGCTAAAAATTATCTCTTAATATCATTCACTTCACAAAAAGTGTTAAACTCTCTAGAAGTAAATTCACCACCTCTATTAGATCTCAAAAATTTAATCTTCATTCTAGATTGATTCTCAACTTTGTTCTTAATGATCTTAAACTTATCAAATGCTTCAAATTTTTCTTTCAGAAATGCAATCCACATCATTCTTGTAAAATCATCAACAAGAATCATAAAATACCTTTCTCCATAGAATCCTCTAGTCCTAGTAGGACCGCTCAAGTTTGTATGAACAATCTCCAACTTCTCTGTCAATGTGAACTTCTTACTAGGAAATGAGCTTCTCTTCTGCTTAGCCATCACACACTCTTTCCAAATCATGTTAGTAGGCTTCATAATTTTAGGCAAATCCATTATAGCAAGTGTAGTACTCACTTTCAAAATATTATCAAAGTTTATATAACAAAACATCCTATGCCATAACCAACTATCATCAATCTTAGTAATCAAACATGTCATCTCAGTAGGATTCAACTAAAATACATTACCTCTAGTTCTAGATCTAGTTCCAATAAGATTTCCATCTTTATCCTTTATCACACAAGTTGTCTCAGTAAACCAAACTTGATATCCCTTATCAACTAACTATCCAACACTCAAAATATTATGTTTCAATCCATCAACAAAGTAAACATCATCAGTATTAGTCTTTCCATCAAGAGTAATAGATCCTATACCTTTAATCAAACAAGGTGCATTGTTACCAACTCTAACAACTCCTCTAGCATAATTGTTAAACTTTATGAACTTTTTCATATCACTAGTCATATGATGTGAACAACCACTATCTATAATCCAATCAAATTTCTTTTCAACTTGGGAGACTAAGGCTTTTTCTTCCTTAATAGTAGTTTTAGAATTTTCTTCTTTAATTGCTACAAATCCTATTTCATCATTATTCTCAATATCACTTTCACTTAAAGTTCTTTCAAAACTAGCTTCAAGGTCTTCATCATTAGCATAATAACATTCTTTAGATCTTCTAGGATTGAAATTATTTCTGTACTTCTTAACTCTCTTAGGACCTTTAGATGCAAAATGACCATATTGTTGACAAGTCCAACATTTAAAAATTTTCTTACCGTCTGGTTCTCTTTTCACAAGCAAGGCAATACCTTCTTCAATCTTATTGTCTTCTTCATTTCTAGATCTGCTGCTACCAGCATAATCTCTACTCACACTGATGCTTCTTGACAAAGTAGGGTGAACACTAAGAGCATTGAATGTTGTCTCCATTCTAGGTAATTCTCCTGATAATCTCAAGTTCATTTATGCTGCTTCCAATCTTCCAAGAAGAGTTTCTCTTGTAAAGTTTTTTGTACAAGGTATCACTTGTTCAATCATCTATGTTGTCTACTTAAATATAGGAGTCAATGTCCTTAGAATTTTCCATATCACTTCATTCTTTGTCTTTTTTCCTCCATAAGATTTTATACCTGTAATGATCTCTGACATTCTACCAATATAACTTCTAATAGATTCATCTTCCAACATTCTTATATCTTCAAATGCACATATCCAATTATGTAATCTAACTCTTTTTGCATGTTCATCACCTTCAAAAGTAGAGTGTAAAGCATTCCAAATTTCATGAGATTTTTTCAAATATTTTACTTGACTGTACTCATCCTCTAAAAGTGATGTCAAAAGTGCTTCTCTTGCAAGTATGTTACACATGAATAGATCTCTCTCTTCCATAGTACATGTTTCAATATTTTCCTCTTCAATGATAGTCTTATTATTCTTTGTAATCGACCAATAACCTAGTCCTAAACATAATAGGTGTCTCTTCATCTTTTCTTTCCAGCTGTCAAAATTTACTCCATCAAACTTAGGGCTTTCTTTCCTAAAATTTTCCATGGATCTCCTTAAGCTGTTAAACTTCTTTTTCAAGGACCTGTTTCTCTGATACCAATTGTTAGAAAGTAAAGTCCACCAAGATAACTGAGAGGGGGGGGGGGGTTGAATCAATTATTAGATAATTATAACTTTTATTATCTTGAGCACTAATATGAATATTCACTGTGAGAGGATGGAATCTATTAGGAGTCTTATGAAATACATTCAGTACATATGAATCCATATTAAAAGATTCTAACCTAGTTAAGAGTTATGGAAGACAGAAGGACCCACTGCCCAAATAGCTTCAGGGTAAGATCACTGAACACACTGTCCAAATAATCTTTGCATTACTCAAAAAAATAGTATGTTACCTCTTCTTTGACTATGCCAAACGGTACTCACTTTTACATCAAATCTCAATTTCAGATCTTTGTACTTTGCATGTCTTCCTTCACAAATTCACTTTGATACTTAGCTCTTTTCTTCATTTCATGCATACAGCATCACAACCACTACTACCATATCATAATTATTAAATTTTCACATTAAAACTAAATACAACAAGAAATACATTCCTTCCTTTATACCACACTCAAATAATTACAAATGATTTGGGATACAATTACAAAATAAAAGTTTCCACACGCTACACCAAAATTACACAAAAATGTCAGCTTCCAAATAGAATAAATCTTCACTCGTGTGACCTTGAAGTCTATGTTTTCATCCACATCACTATCAATGTGTCTTCAACTTCCCTTTAACTTCACCAAACCAAATTCCATCCCGATTAGGAGATATCATCCGATTTCCACAAACTGCTACTCAGGAACACTGCCTGAATACTGCTTCCACCAAAATGATCATAACTTCCATGAATAAATGAATTACTATCTATGCTCTTAACCATAGAAATATGACATATCAAAGAGTATAACCTCAACATCACATAGCTCCAACTATAATAACCCACGTGCACTAATCCAAACTTTGGTTGCTTCTCTACAAGTCTTCGGTAAATCACTGTGTTGACATCAATGACAATCCTAGTCATGAATGCAACAACAACTGCTATAGAATGGCTTCTAAACACTTAGCATTCATTCCTAACATAGATATGATCTTCCTAGGAATTTCATGGAGTCTCACAATGTCCTTCATAAACACTCTAGCTACCAATGTTGTGGAATAGGAAGACTCCATGGAAGAGAAATGAGCTACCTTGGTAAATATATCAACTGTTAGCATGATAGCATCATGTCTCTAAGGGGTAACTGGAAGTCCCACATTAAAATCCATAGAAATAATGTCTCGTTTCCATTCTAGAAAATGGTGAGGTTGCAAAAGACCTTCTAGATGTTGATGCTCTGCTTTAACTCTTTGGCATTCCAAACATCTTGCCACATAGTCTGCTATGTCTCTCTTCATTCCTGACCAATAATACAATTGACGTAGGTCTACATACATCTTCATTACCCCTGGAGGTGTTGAGTAGGGATCCTTGTGGCTTTCTAAAAGAATGAGCACACCAAGATCTCTTGAAAAGGGCTCATAAATTTTGTCCTTCTATCACATCAATCCTAGGGTATCCAAGGAATATCCTTAAAAATGACCCTCCAAGGGTCTTCCTAACTCTATCTCTACTTTTACCTCCTGATACCAAGAATTGAAATTGAGAGCCTCCCTAATACGCTTCTTCAAATCTATGCTCAGAGAAAGTGCCAACAAACTATGTCTGTGCCTACTCAAAGAATCGGCCACCACATTCATCTTCCCTTGGATGTACTTAACCTTGAAATCATACTTAGATAAGAATTCCATCCATCTGCATTATCTTGCATTGAGGTTAGGTAGAGACAAGATATACTAAATGCTTTGATGATTTATTTGGAGTTCAAACTTATGACCCAATAGAAAGTACCTCCATTTTACTAAGGCGTGAACTACTACTCCAAGCTCCAGATCATGGGTGGGGTATTTGAGCTCATGATCATTAAGCTTCCTAGACTCATAAGAAACAAATTTCCCTTCTTGCATAAGAACCACCCTAATTCCTTCTAGTGAGGCATCTGTATAGATTATGAAGCTCCCAGGTGGTTCAAGAACCACCAAGATCAAAGCACTAGTTAGTCTTTCCTTCAAACATTGGAAAGCATCCTCACACTTTTTTTACCATAAAAATTTCTTCCCCTTCCTTTCAAACGAAGTGATGGAATGAGCTATCCAAGAGAAATCACTATGGCTTGGATTTTGGCTAGATCAAAAATGATGTCATTTCCTGAAATGACATGCCCAAGATACTTAACCTCAGTCTGAAAGAATTCACACTTCTATGCATTGGCATAGAGTTAGTTTTCTCTAAGGCACTGCAATACTTGGAAAAGATGTATCTCATGTTCCTCAGGAGTTTTAGAGAACACTAAGATATCATCCAAGAAGACTATCATAAATTTATCTAGGTAGCTTTTGAAAACCCCATTCATTAAGCTCATAAATATAGAGGGAGCATTTTTTAGTCCAAATGGTACCATAGTGAACTCATATTGGGCATATATGGTGTGGAAGGCTATTCGATGAATATCAGCTTCTCAACTTCTAAATTGGTGGTACCCTGACTTGAGGTCAATCTTTGAAAATATTTTTTCTCCTTTTATCTGATTAAATAGATCGTCAATACGGGGTAAAGGATACTGATTTTTTATTGTGACTTTATTGAGTTGAAGATAGTTGATGCACAATATGAGAGAGTCATATTTCTTCTTCACAAATATTACTGGTGCACCCAATGGTGACACATTGGGTCTGATAAACCCTTTTTTCAAAAGTCCTTCCAATTGAAGCTTAAGTTCCCCAAATTCTTGTGTGGTCATGCGATATGGAGCCTTGGAGATGGGTTCCACACCTGGCACTAACTCAATTTGAAAGTCAATATCCCTCTTGGGTGGAATTCCTAGTATTTCCTTAGGAAAAAAATCCAAAAATTCCTACAATAGGGGATGATCTAGCGATACATCTCTACTCTCCTCTTCATCTAAGTCTTCTACTAAAACTGCAAACAATTGGCATCCTTTGTGCATGCATTGCTTGAGTTGCATTGTGGAAATTATGTGGAGAGAGATGGGTCATTACACCCCAACAATCTTCTTAGGTTCTCCCAAATCATTTGAACATTGAATGATCTTGCTTCTACAATCCAAAATGGCTTTGTGAGCATCCAACCAATCCATACCCAAAACTACTCCATACGAACCTAAAGGAATCACTCAGAGATCTACCCAGGTGGAGAAAGGTTCTAGCCCTAACTTGCAATCTTGAGCACAAGAGTTGGAGGCTATTCTTGTCTCAAAGGCTAGCTCAACCTACCACCTATCTTCATGCCTTACTTCCTTCAGCTCACATTTCTCTACTAAAGAAGGAGAAATAAAATAATCTATTGCTCCTAAGTCAAATAGAATAGTGGTAGAGATACCCCTTAACAAACTTGGGGTTTCAATGACTAATCCATGATGATCAGCCTATCTGTGGTCTAGAGTGGTGAATACATGGTGAGTTCTATCTACATCACCTACTATGGGTTCTGAAGCAGCCTTTCTATAGCTAGCTACTAGAGTAAACTTCTGAAGATAGTTAACTACAATATGACCATGTTGACCATAAGAGTAACACCTTGTATTCTTAACAAAATTCCTTCCCATGGAAGGTGTGCTAGACTACTAATAAATACCCCAACTATAATTATGAGGTATACTCTAAGCTAGTTGAGGATTTGGGTATCTCTTTGCACACTGCCAATTTTGAGAATTACTTGGCTGAGAACCCACATTCTTTTTGTTGAAGTTGTTATGAAATTTCCTTTTCTAGAGATTTTGACTTCCTTTTGATGAAGAAGGATAGCTCTTAGGGCTAGGTATTCCTTGAGAGTGGTTCCCTTTGAATCCTATCCCTTATTGAAAGGCATTCCTTACATGGATACCTATCTAACCTCCTAACCCCAAGGCTGCATTTTATTCTACAATACAAGCCTTGATGACTACATCATTAACTATCTGAGGTTCAAACATTCATATGTCACCAGCGAAGCAACCATTGAGGCCTTTAAGGAAGTGTTGAGTCAACATGGGTTCATCATCCTTATAACCTGAGTATGGATTGAGTTCAAATAACTTCCACTCATAGTCATCAACCGACATTGTTAACTGGCTTAAGTTGTGAAACTCTTCAGCTCTTTCTCCCCTCCAGTGATAAGAAAGAAATCTCACTTGAAAGAGTTCTAGGAACAATTCCCATGAAAGAGTGGTGATATCTATGTGAAGTTTCTCTTTCTCTATTTCCACCAGGTGGATGCAAAATCTCTAAGGTGAATGACTACAAATTAGGCCATGGTATTGCTACTATAAGGATGCATGGAAAATGGCCTTTCCAAATCCAATAGCCAAGTCTTGATGGTGGATCTACCTTTAGTTCCCTTGAATGGGTTAGTCTTAGTCCTGAGGAGGTCTCACATGTGAGAAGCACACAAAGTGTCCTCTTTTACTTCTTGATCTCTCATCCTTGGGCTTCTTTCTCTTTCCTCATAGTGAGAAACATTATCCTCCCCATGGTGAGCCATGTCCTTCCCTACATCTAGTCTCTATAATATCTATTGTAACAATTCTATTACTTGAGCCCCCTGAAAACCTCCTGAGTGGTTTTCATATTGGTCCACCCTATCTTCTCTCTCAAAATCTTATTCTTCCTGAGAAATTTCTTGATGAGATCTAGGAGGAGTGTTTCGGGTGAGTACCCTTCTACCATGGGTCATAGGAGGCATCCTCGACAAGTAAGGAGAAGGATAAGTTCAAGGGACCTAGTCCAATTCTAGTGTTAAGTTTTTCCTTAAATGAATAAAAAGTTTAAGAAGCATGGGCCAAATTTACAGGGCCCTAGAGTAGAAACTTAGTTCTCTGATACCAAATATGTCATGCCCCACAAGGGAACTAGGAAAGAGAATGAAGATTCTCTTTAGAAAAGAAAACCTAAGTAAAAAATTTATGAAAAAAATTTAACTTTAAAATATTAATATGAATAATGCATAATTTAACTTAGATTCCTCCCAAGGTTCCCTATGAGTAAAATGAACAATCCATTTAAGTTCATTAAGTGTACTAACAATATGATTTAACTCTTAAAACATAACATTTGAAAATTCTTTAGAGAGAAATATAAATGCTTTCATTTGATTTCTAACCAATTGATTTCATCTATATTCCCTAAGCATTCTTTCATGATCAATATAAAATTTAAATCATAATCACAATAAAAGAATTTATCTAGGAGTTTGAACTATTTCACATATGAAATTAACACATTTGATTACTAACTTGTCTTGAACAACCATAATGAGAAACATGCCACTTTGCTTGAAACACTTATGAAATTCCTTTTTCTTTTCAAATTATTTACATAAAGTTCACCATTCCCTTTTCTTTTCCCTAAATCTACCCATTCCCAAGTACATCATTTTGAGATACATTAATTATCACATTACATTCATCTCCTCTAGGGAGGTTACAATAACTTTACATTGATTGAAAATAATGAAGGATTAATACAAAGTCTTCTTTCTTCAAAACTAGAACAATATGCAAGAAAGAATCCATAAGCTCTACAAATGTGAAAGGTACCTTGATAAAAGACTTACCACCCAACCAAATGGATACCAAAAGGCCCACTCACCCATGCTATGAGATCAACACCAAGGTCCATAAGGAAGTGATATCTAGGCTGTACCTAGGGTTGGAGTAACCTTTCCCAAATAATAACTGAAAAATAAAATCAAAGTAAAAACCCTTCCCCAAAAGGTTCTAAGGCTAGGAAGAAACTCTAAGTGACAAGCTAGGGGAGTGTCATTTCATAGCCCTCACCCCTTGGGTTATCCTGGTACTAGCCACTCTGAGCCTTGGCCCCCAAGTAGGCACATGTGAAACCGAATGCCTTTCATACAGTCAAGCGGCATTCGATCGTACCTACGCATAGGTAACTTCTCCCACTCCCATACATAGAATTTACTAGCACTAATGGCATGGGTGAGGTATAAATGTTAATATTTTTAGTGTTTGAACTGATTCCCATAAGTTTTAATTAAGTTATCACTTGTTAAAACAACTCTTTAGTCAGTTATCCTGGTACTAGCCACTTAGGGCACCTCCCCGCACTGACAGCCACTACCTAGTTTTCTTAGGTTTTCTACCCTTACCAAAACATCATAAACACATAAGACTAAAATTTGGAGAGATTTTTAGAGGGTTTGGTGTGTGGAAGAGAGAGGGGAATAAAGTTTTCTTTGAATACAAATGAAAATCTTTGCAACTTTCTAGTTCATTGCCATGAGTGTATAACCAGCCCCTTTGTATTTGAAAATTATCCATTACAATGTAAATGTGATTGGAAATGGATTGATATAGTATTGGTTTATGTTGTTAACCATTTCCATACAGGTTTCATTTGTTTTTATGAGGTTTTGAACAGAGGAAGTCATCATTTACATTGATTGTCCCTGTTATTGATTTGGTGCAATCAGTCAATTATTTTGAAGTTTAAATGAGCACATAGGATCTCCACTTTCTTTGGCTATTTTGGATTATGGGAGAATCCGATTCTTTTATAAGTATGTTCCATTAAGATTTTGAATGAAGGGATATATAGGAGGTTGAAGATAGAGATCTTTGACTGACAAATAATATGGTATCAGAAAAAATGACTCTGAGTGTGGGGGCCATAACTTTCAAATCAACTGTTGGGTTTTGATGAGCTTGAAATATGTTTTGATAGACCAAATTCCTCCCATCCACACTGGATACATTGAGGATTTTTTTTTAGAATCTAAATTTATACCCATCAAAGTGTGGGTCTATCTAGAGGGCAGAAATATGTCATGTTAGGACAGTCATAGCTAAGATGATTGTTTAAATAAATTTGATCTAGGAAAGAGATAGACAAAGAGTGGTGACATATTTCCCAATATAAATTAGAGTCCTTTATTATCCAATAAGTAAACAAATAATATGGCATCATAGGAATCATAGCAGAACATAGAGAAAAGGATAATTATTTATATAGTAAAAGTTTTCAACACACTCCTTTCTCCTACAAAAAATTGCAGACATGATCTAATATATTCATTTAAAATTTTTAGAGGAAAACACAAAGGAAGATTTAAAGATATCAACAAATCAAATAAGGAGGAGCATCTTTTAGGCTAGCTCCTACCTGGCTTTCGATAGAGAAAACCATTGATGAAGGATAATTGAACTCTCTTCAATCTCCTTCTAGCACTTCTCCAAATTCCTCCCAGATGCAGGCACCAACCTTCTACTGGAAACTCACAATCAACCTATCCTTTCAAGAATAATATAGTTCCTCTCCCAGAATACTATAATCCTCCTAAATACAATATCCTCTCAAAGCAATAATCCAATTTCCTGAGTATAATTTCCAGCCAACCTCCCCATCCTTCAAAGATCTCTCCTGTAAATAGATTAAAGGATTGGTTGCAAGGGAAAATCAACTGATGCAACCATCCCAACCAAAAGGTAGTTTATAGTTTAGGATTTAAGTAATTTCATTAAAGCCATTCGCGGGAAGGGAATAGCTAATTTAATATTATTCATAATAAAATCTAATATGAGAGCCTTATAAATAATAACAAACTAATGTGATTTTCCTTTATTTAAGGAAAAGGAAAAATAATTTATTACTGTGTGTGAATTTTGTACCTAGCTATAGACACAACACTTCAGTAAAACATTAGAGGTTAGCAAAAACCAAAATCTACAAGTAAATGAAACTATGCTAACTAGGTGATTTACTGCCTTCTAGTAGGTGCGAGTATGATGTTCTCAGATTGAAATCAAGATCAGTGACAATGCAACACCTAAACAAAGGATTTAAGATGATGAAAGAAATGAAATATGAATGCAAATTAATCTATATTTTTTTATTTTCTATGCAATAAGAATGAGAAACTATATGAATCTAAGCTATAATGTATGAAATTGAGTTTGAATGCAGATTTAATCTAAGAAATGCTATGAATGCATATAAAAATCTATGATATGAAACTATGAATGCTCAAAACAATAAATGAAAATCTCACAATAGCCTTGATTCGCAAAAGATTGATTCTTCAATCATGAATTTGCCCGAGTGAGGATGCAATTTTGACGTGTTGATGAGATAAATTGTGAAGAGCTGAGCCTTGATTTTATAGAAATCCAAGGCTTGAGGATGCATTGAGAAAAGACATAAATCACTCTTGATAAACTCAGGTTGATTTTTGAGTTAACAAGAAATTAAGAATATTTAATTCATAAAATCATGCAAAAGCAATTTTTTATCTCAAAATAGAGCTTTACTTCTCTTTTTCAACTCATCATCAGATGCTGAGTTTTAGAAAGTTTACAAATTGAAATTAGCAATTGTTTTAAAGTTGACTACTTTTGTGATTGTGCATAATTTAATATGAATTAATTTAATAAATAAAGTGATTTATTTTCCACTTAACTAATTTTGAATTAAAACAATTTATTTATGGGTTAATCAATTATTAAATCAAACTTTAGTCCAATTAAATCATTAAATTTGACAACTTTGATTTTAAATCAATTAAACAAATATCCAATTGATTGTTTGTAGGAATTTTGATTTATTGTCAAAATTAAATAATATTAATTAGGAATAAATATAATTAAATCTAATTAAATAATTAAATGGCATAATTAAAAATAATTAAATAAATATTCAGAATATTCAATTAATCAAATTTAGGATAAATAAGATTTATTGCCAAATAATTATTAAATTAAGAATAATTATGATAAATAGGAATATTGCTAGGAATATTCCCCGATGTAGAATTTAGGATAATCAATTAGGATTCGATGATGTGTAGATGTGCCTTTGGTTAGGACTTTGATGTCAATTTCATTTGAATTGTAAATGTAGGAGGTTAATGCACCTATAGCCCATTTTTGGGGTATTACATTTTGCCCCTCTTTGAATCACTGTGCAAAGCGTAGTGGTTCAAAGAATAGTTTGTGTATGATAAACATCTATGAAACTGATTTGAAAGATTAACTGATTCCAAGATAGAAACCAATTGAAATATTTAAAGATGCAAGATTTAAGATTTAGGTCCTGAGTGACCAAAGATAATGTCAACTATAGAAACAATGAATCGGTGATTACAAAAAAGTGCCAAAATGCCTTATTTTGAACCTTATGATTGCAAAGAAGTGAGTGACTAATTCCAAACCTGAATTTCCTTGTATGAATCATATTGGTATCACATCCTAAACCCATCAGTTATGAAGAACCAAGGAAATGACACTAATGAACCGATAGTTACAAAAGTTGATATCATATTGGTATCACATCCTGAACCCATTAGTTATGAAGAACCAAGGAAATGACGCTAATGAACTGATAGTTACAAAAGCTGATATAGTTTACAAGATAGATTTAGGATACCAGATTGCAATAGATTTGCCCCAAGCAATGAGGACTTTAGATGAATCAACAACTAGATGTGGTTGTTGTCTTGATTATTGAGAGAAAGATTTGATTGACATAATTGAGTTACAGACTTTGAATGCTATGCAATACCATGCCCCCTTTGGGATGAAAATCAAAATTTGACAAGAAAAGTCAGCTTTATATAGTTTAGAAGCATGTTAATTGATTTGAGAAGTGGTTGTACATGTCTGAGAACACGTTCTGCATCATTTTAGAGGTCTAGAAGACCAAGTTTGACTAGGTTAAAGCATGAGTTGACCATAGTTGACCAAGTTGAAATTTCAATAGTTTGATGTAAGATAATCAGTTAAGTTGAATTCTAGATTTATGTGATGATTGAAGGTTGATTATGCAAGTAGTTAATCATATAAATGATCCCAGATTTTGATTTTGATCCCAAAAAAGGATTCTACTTGCTGTTTCATTGGAGGAACTGTCATACAATGCTCAATCCTTGTGTCATGTTTAGCAATTTTGGTTTTGAAGAATCATTTAAGTGTTCAATCAATTTGTGAGACCATGCAAACATGCAAAGTGCAAAATGACATGCAAAATGAAATGCAAACCTAAGACCTAGGACCTAGTCACTGATCATGTGTCAATTTGTTGTCATCATTGAACTTTTTAGGCAACTAGATAAATCAATACAATGCCCACTAGTTAGGAAACTATAGACATATGAATATTGATTTGTATGTGTAGGAATCAATATAGCACCCACTGGTTAGGCCACCATGGACATATGAATATTTATTTTATTTTTGGAATGTCAGATTAGATATAAGCACCAAGGCACAAATGCCAAGATGACCTGAATATCATGTCCATTTTGATATAGCAACTTGTATAAGCATCAAAACATAAATGTCATGATGACTTGAATACACCTTGCATTCATACACATCAAACAGTCAAGAGATCATTCTAAATCCAGTGTGAAGTACCTGTAGTGACCCTTTATCATTCACATCCTTAGGCAAGATCACATTTCATAGTCAGAGAAATAACTCACTCAAAAAGACAATAGTTAGATCAAACCTCTTTGAATTTTCTAGGTATCAATGGTTGAGGTACCCATGGCCATCCAATTCAAGATAGAGGCTCTTACAGACGGACACCATTTCAATCCAGAATCTCCAAAGTTGTTAGATTTTCACATACAAGCAGAAGACAAAGAAAAGATTATGCCCCCAGTCATCACTCTCTAAATCCTGTAAAGGACATCATCAAAGAGCTCAAAGAGACATAATATGCAAAAATATCAATGCGAATCAGTAAGCATACAAAGAGATAAAAGCATGTAACAAGAATAGATTATTTTCAATTTGTGTTTGATTGCATTGTCGTAGATGCAAAATCCTTTCTGGAGAGGAGACTGACTGACTGACTTGGATGAAGCTTCAAAGGACTCTGACTGGATATGACTCATCTAAGATATATGGTAGACCATAGGATATGAGATTGATTGCCTCCAAGTGTTAAGCATTGATAGGATATAGACGCTTGAGCTGATTGGGGTACAGATCGACTTTATCAAAAATAGGAATGCAGGAAAAAATTGGGAGATATGTACAAACTAAAGCAAGACTGAAAGCTGGGAAAGACCAAGATTATGTTGATAGATGAACTATTTTTTAACAAGTGGTGCCCATTTGCCAATTTTTCACCATCTTGGTAGAGATTCTATGTTTGCTACCAAGGTCCCTGTTTCCAGGTTTTCACCAAGACACTTTTTCTTTTTCTCATTTTTTTTTGTATTTTTCATTTTTTCATTTTTTTTGTCCTTTTGATATTTTTTTAATTTTTTTGTGAATCATCAAGGTGCCTATTGCTAGGTTTTCTCTAGGATGTTCATTTTTTTCAAGACTTTTTCAAATTTTTAGGATTTTTTTCAAGACATTTTACCATACACTGAATGCCTTAGGCATAGAATTTCTTCAAATGGAGAACATTGATTTGTTCTCAAAGTTGTTCTCCTTCAATCCTTGAGAGTTGATAGGCACCAGAGCCAAAAGTAGCAGTGATAACAAAGGGACCCAGCTAGTTGGGTTCAAACTTTCCCTTGCATTCTCTATGTGATTGATTTTTAGGATTCTCTTTCAAGACTAGATCACCAACCTAAAATTCTCTGTCTGACTTTCTTGTTGTAGCCTCTAGACATTCTCTTCGGATATACTTTGAGAGGATCATATGCTACTTGTTTGCGCTCATCTAGTAGTTCAAGTTCTTGCAACCTAGACACTCTATAGTCATCATCAGTTACTAGACCATGCATTTTGATTGTTAGTGATGGGATTTTGACCTTAATAGGTAGTACCACTTCAGACCCATAAACTAAAGTGAATGGTGTAGCCCCAGTAGGTATTTTGATACTTGTTCTGTAGGCCCAAAGAGATGGATTGATCATGAGATGCTAGTCTCTTCCTATTTTATTAACCGTTCAGTGCAAGATTTTTAATAGATTCTTATTAGAAGCCTCTGCTTGTCCATTCCCTGGAGGATAGTAGATAGATGACCAATGTTGTGTAATCTTGAATTTGGCAAATAGATCATCTAAGTCTTTGTTCTTGAATTGTCCACCATTATCTATGACTATAGAATGTGGAATACCATAGCAACATATGATGTAGTTCAAGATGAACATAGATATTTGCTTACCAATTGCTTGTGTTAAAGGGACTGCTTCTACCAATTTTGTGAAATAATATGTAGCTGTAATAATGTGGGTATGCCCATTAGAAGAATGAGGATGTATGGATCCTAGAAGATCAAATGCCCATTGATGAAAATGCTATTGTGTAGTGAAGAGGATTATATCTCTCCCTAGAGCATGAATTAAGTTGCCATGCACTTGGCACTTTTGAAAGTTCTTAGCAAACTTGATAGACTCTTTCTCCATTTCTGGCCAACAGTACCCAACCCTAATAATTTTTTAGGCTAGTGTTAAACCATTTGAGTGTGACCCACAAATACCATCATGAAGTTCCTCTAACACACGTTGAGACTCTTCTCATTCTAAACATCTAAGTAGTGTACCATCTAGACCTTGTTTGTACAGATCGTGACCAATAATGATATATCAGGAGGCATTATAGATAAGGTATCTATTTTCATGATGGTTAAAGGTATTGAGAATGATTTGGTCTTTGAGATAGGAAAATAGGTTTTTATATCGAGATGAATCATGACCCAGAATAGTGTAGATCATACGGGTATCAAGGGAGTCATATAAAGGATAAGATAGTGCTTCCACCAGGAACTCATAGCATAGCTCATGTTCAGGCTATTGTAATAAAGTAGATAATGTTGCCATTGCATCATCAGCCTTATTCTCTATTCTAGGTATTTTCTCAAATGTGATAGATATGAAATATTTATTTAGATCATCTACCATTCTCTTGTATGGAACAAGCTTTTCATCCTTCATTTGGTATACATCATTGACTTGATGGATTAAAAGTTGTGAGTCTCCCTGAATGTGTAGTTCTGTTACTCTCCACTCAATTGCTATTTTCATACCATTCAAAAGGGCTTCATATTCAACAATATTGTTTGTACAAGGAAATTTAATTTTGAATGCCTTAGGAATGGAGTATCCTTGAGGAGTGATAAACAAGATACCTACTCCAAATTGATTTTGTGTATAGGAGCCATCAAAGAACAATTGTCATTCTATAGAAGAAAGATTCATGATAGAGGAATCTGGAAATTCCATTTGCATTGGTGTGTCATCAAACAAAGGTGCATCTGCTAATTGGTCAACAATAACTTGGCCTTTAGTATCTTTTCTTTCAACATATTCAATGTCAAATTCACTTAAGAGCATGACCCATTTGGCTAATCTACCCGTGAGGGCATCTTTTCTTAGTAGGTACTTTAGTGGATCAATCTTAGCTACTAAATGTTTTGTATGAGCCAACATATAATGTATCAGTTTCTATGACTCAAAGATCACAGCTAGACAAGCCTTTTCAATCATAGAATAGTTCTTTTTATATGCCACCAATGTTCTACTGATATAGTATATAGCTCTTTCCTTCTTGTTCTCATCATGTTGTGCAAGCAATGCCCCCAATGATGTATCTATAGTAGAGACATATAAGATCAAACACTTCCCTTGAATGGGAGGCATCAAGATAGGAGGATTTGATAGATATTTCTTGATGTGATTGAAATTCTTTTCACATTCCTCACTCCATGCAAAGGTCACACCTTTATGTAATGTCTTTGTAAAAGGTTGTGATATGTCTGCCAGCTAAGTTATGAAGCATCTAATAGATTGAACTCTCCCTTGCAATGTTCTCATTTGATTGATGTTCTTGGGAGGTTGCATCTCCATGATAGCTTTAACTTTAGCTAGATCTACTTCAATTCCTTTCTTTGAAACAATGTAGCCTAAAAGCTTTCCAGAAGTGACACCAAAAGCACACTTCTTAGGATTTAGTCTGAGACTAAATTTTTCCATTTTGTCTAATATCTTGCTCAAGTCATTTAGATGTTTGGATCTTGTCATAGATTTTGCTAAAGTATCATCAACATAATCCTCCATAGTTTGATGTGTCATGTCATAAAAAATAGATGTCATAGCTCTTTGCTATGTAGCACCAGCATTCTTAAACCCAAATGGCATGACATTCCAATAGAAGGTACCCCACACACATGTGAAAGCAATTTTCTCTTGATCTTCTAGAGAAATTTTGATTTGATTATATCTAGAAAAACCATCCATTAAAGAATACATCTCAAAGCCTGTAGTCATGTCCACTATCATATCAATGTTAGGTAATGGAAAATCATCCTTAGGGCATGCCTTGTTTACATCTCTAAAATCTATGCATACTCTTATTGATTTGTCTAGTTTTGAAATAGGTAAAATATTAGAGATCCATTCTACATAATCAATAACTCAAATAAATCTGACTTTTAGTAGCTTCTCTAATTCAGCTTTTACCAAGAGTGAAACATGTGGATGCATCTTTCACAATTTTTTCTTAATAGGTTTAACGTTTGGAGCTATAGATAAATGGTGCATTATAAGATCGGGATCCAATCCTGGCATATCTGAATATTTCCATGCAAATTTGATCTTTTTCTCTTTTAAGAATGTTGTAAATTTTTTCTTTTCTTCTTCTGATAAGGATTGTGCTACATGGATCAATTGGGGTTCTTCTGTTGTTCCCAAGTTGATGGATTGAGTGGGCTCAATTATAACTAGAGATTTGTCCTATAAATGACTCAAAAGGACATCAAATATCTCATCCTTAGGTGCCTTAGAGATATTTTCACCATCGGATATGTCTTTTATTTTTACTTTTGTAGGTTCCACAACTGCTACAAAGTGGTTTTCACCCTCAGAACTCCTTTTCTTTTTATTCTTATTCTTATTTTTCTGACTAAGATACTTGATGTCTGACTCCATCATGCTAACACTCGGTTCACTGATGGAAGTCCTCATAGGCTCAACTACATTTAGGTAGCAAGCAAGGGCATAGTCATTCAAGAAGGTATAAATACCATAGCTCAAATTTGTGGAAGTTTGGTCAAGAAGGTCAAGACGTTGGATAGTCAAAGTGGTAAAAGATTGGGAAAGAGTGTTTACGGATATGGATCCATCATCATTAGTCCTAACTTGATGCTCGAGTTCAAAGGTGATATTACAACTTAAGACATTCAATTTGTGAACAGGCTCAATGTCATTGTGGAAGTCCACTTCAGCCATCAGTGGATCAAACTCGATAAGTTCATCATTTCACTCTAGACTTACATTGGGTTTAGGTGCATATTGGTGAATAACATCAACATGTTTTTCTATAATAAGCTCATCTTCTTCTGGAATGGCTCCCCATTCATAGTCATTAGATTCTTCATCTATGCCTTGAGGAACTCTAAGAACATGAGTAAAGTCTAGATGAATACCCCAAGAAGGGTTACCCTCAGATTCTAATTTGAATTCATACTCATGAGAATCCATCTTAGAATAACTACCACCTTCCTCTTTTTTTGTTTGATTATCTTCGAGATTAGCTAGTTCTTATGGTGCAACTATCTCTTGCTCTATAGTAGGTTCTTGTGTTTCTACTAAATTAATTCTTTTTATTGGATCATCTTCAGCTTCAAGGAGGTCTTTTATTTCTTTAGGAAAATACTCATAGGGAATGAGATCTTCAGTGATGTCTGAATCATCACTATCAAATTGTTCTATTGTTTCTCCCTTTAGTTGATTTTTTGTGGAAGGCTCAACCTATTCTAAGACATGTGGGGAGTTCTTACTAAGACATAAAGGCTTCTTCTTGTATCCTAGACCTATTGTATTCTTGTTTGCTCAGCCATGATGATCAAGAGGTGACAGAAGACTTTTACCCTGTAGTCCTAGAGGTCCTTTTCCTTTATATCCCATTTTTTTGATCAATTTGTCTCCTGGGCCATATGACTTAGAAGGGATATTCGGTATTTTAGCATCACATTTTTTAACAACTTGAGATTTAGGTTCATCTTTGTATAGCCATGCAAGCACAACTTCATCCTCTTCAAAATCCTATTTAGATACTTGTTCTACAACAAAATTTCCTTTATATGCCTCAAGAGTTTCTTTAGACTCTAGTTTGGATTGTTTTAGAATTTGTCCATAGGACTTAGGAAAGATAGGGAGAGACATCAAAGATAAGAATGGCTATATAGTATATTCTCCCATACCATTTTCTTTGATTTTAACCTCTTTAGCAATGTCTTCCATCTTGGATGTTGAAGCAACGTCTAGCTGCTTAGTGGAAGATTCTATGTTATTTGGAACAAGTTTATCAGCACTCTCTTTCAATGTATTGCAAGTTGTATATAGATTAGCTGGGATCATCACCTCTACTCCTTCATAAGGAAATTTCAAACACTAATGGTACGTATAAGGAATAGCTTTCATTTCATGTATCAAGGGTCTCCCCAGAAGGATATTGTAAGCCAAAGGTAAATCAAGAACTTGACATATAGTATCTCTGATCACAAGACCCACTCTGATAGGTAGGAAAATTGTTCCTTTTGAAGATATTTCTAGCTCATTATATGCTTTGATAGTTATCTTCTTTGTAGGATCAATGGCCATTTCTAAAAATCCCAATTGTGTAATCAAGCTGAAAGAACAAATGTTTAGACCAGTGCCCCCATCTATCAACACATGTTTGACACAACGGTTTTGGATCAAGACTTCAATATGCAAGGGCTAGTTATGTGGATGACTCAAGGAGTTATCATCTTCCTCTGAAAAGGAAATGTACTATGGAGACGTAAGATGACCAACTGTTGTCTGGAATTTGTCTAAATCAAGGTTATCAGGAACATTGGATCCGAGCAACTCAAACATGGAGATTTTTGCATTTTTGTGCTGGAGTTGTTGAACAATACTGTATGAAGTAGGCCTCATGTCTTTAGGATTTGAAGATTTAGATGTAGCCTTCTATTTAGAAGTAGATGAAAGATTGAAAGGCACCTTACAGACATTGGATGAATCTGGTATTTATCCTTGCGAATGTGTCTGAGCTTGTGATTGAGTAACTACATTTGTTGATTGATTATCTCTATCTCTTCTTGCAATTGTGATGACATTGCAACACTCAGATAGGCATGGTTCAACCATATTGATAACATCATTATTTCTAGAGTAGGCTTAATTGACTTTAGCACCCATATTAGGGTGAGAAGAAGAATCTTCTTTACCATGTTTAGGAAATGGTTCTGTGAATGTTGTATGATCATTATTTCTCTTATGATTGTTAATCGTGATGTCTCCTTTATTAATTTTTTCTTGTATGATGTGCTTCAAGTGGATGAAGTTATTAGTCTTATGACCCTTATTGTGATGGAATTCATAGAAGTCATTCTCCCTCCACCATTTTGGTTTAGGTTCAGGATCAAAGACTTTCATCTTAGGAAAGTAGATGATTTTGTTTGCCAATAGAGTTTTCATGGTAGATTCCAAGGACTCTCCAAGAGGAGTGAATTTGTGATTAGGATCTATAGCCCAAGGTCTATAATCAGATGACTTTTTGTTAGATTTAGATATTTTAGCTTCAGTAGCTTTGATGGCTTGGGTGCCAATAGTGAGATTGAAAGTGGGTGCCTTAGATGGGGCATGAATATTATCAACAATGTCATCTGTGATGATGCCTTTATTCTTATTCCAGTTTTTGTTCTTGTCTTTAGAAATAGATCCAAATTTGTACTTGTCCTTTTGAAGTGATATGTCTCCTTTTTGCACAAGTACTTTCTCAATTTTGATTGCATTTTCTACCATCTTATCAAAGGATGTATGATTTTTCATTTGCAAGTGGTAATTGAATTCTAGAACAAGATTGTTGATGAAGATTTTCAGCTTCTCAGTTTCTGGAATGGGTCTAGCATATAGAGAAAATTTCTTCCTCCACCTCTTGAGAAATATCAGGAATGGTTCACTTGGATATTGTTTTAGATTGCAAATGTCGATCATGGTGACCGGATGTTGAATATTGTAGGAGTATTGTTGATAGAATAGTTTGATTAACTCCTCAAAAGTTTTGATAGTTGGAGGCATTCTAGAGAACCAATGAATGGCTTCTCCTCCCAGAGATTGAGGGAAGAGACACATTAAGTAGGTTGGTTCGTGCATGAACTCCATGGATTGAGTATAGAATTCTCTGACATGATCTTGAGGATCAGAGTTTCCATCATACTTATCATACTTAGGCATTTCCACTTTTTTAGGGAATGGTGGCATGTACAAGTCTTTATCAAATAGAAAATGGCATAGAGCTTCCATGGAGAACTCCTTAGGTTTTTTTTCTTTTTCAAGTTTGTTAAGTTTGACTTGCATGGTATGCATCTATTTCATCATAGTCAGGATAGGAGTTTCTTCCTCATGTGTAATGATATCTTCAACATTAAATTTTGGAGGAAGTTTAGCTCCTTGATGAGCTAACTCTAGAAATTATGCTTCTCTATCTTCCTTCAAGAAATGTTTCATCATTCTTTTGAAGTTATCATCATTTTGATATTGGGCAATTTCAAAAGGTGTAGGTTTTTTATCCATACCATGTTGAGAATAGTGTCCTTGAGACCTATGATGTGTCCCTCCATGAGACATGTTAGAAGTTTTAGGACTCCTTGGATTAGATTGAGGTGGAGTTTGTTGATTACCTCTGTGAGTTGATGAAGGGGGTATGTAACCATTTTTAAATCAAAAATTGCCAAGACCATTATCTTCGTAAAGACCATAATTATAGAGTTGTTCAAGAGTTGGACCCTTTTGAGTAGTCAAAGGTACAGTGTTAAGTGCTTCTCCATATTTCTTGTGAGCGGAAGCTCAAGTTTCCACCATTAACCTTGGGTGAAGCAAAAGAATAAGATGAAGACAACCGAAGAATGAATTGATTCAAGAAGATCAAATGATGCAACCTTATCAAGGTTGAAGTGATTAAAGATTAGATCAGATGTAAATGAAGGATACTGTGCCATAGTAGTGTGGGTAGATACCCAAAAGATGGTGGGTACAAGCTCACAACACAGCCGTTTAGTAAAAAGATTGAATTTGAAGATAATTTTGACAAGGTTTTGACACAAGATGAAAAAGACTCAAATCAATAAATCAAAAGGCTAAATTAGACTCAAGAGACCACTTTAGGAAAATGAATGGATTTTTTATAGGCTCTACTCTATTTTTGATGCAATGATTTTTTTGATAGATTCCGGGATTTGTTCCTCAAATCTAGACATGCAGTTTCAGATAGTGTGCAATAGGAAAATAGGTATACCGACCCTAGATAAAAATCAGATCTGATGGGAAGTTGACCAACTAGCAGTAATAAGCTCTCTATTTTGAAAATTTTAGGACAGGTTCGCATGAGAGAATTCTGTTTCACGTGAGGAAGTACCAGGTTGTGTGCGAGAATGTGTTGTCTCATGCGAAGGAATGCTTAGAAAGTGAAATTTTGCATGATAAAAGGACACAATTTGACAATTTAGACACAGTTTTTGAGGCATAGATTTCAAGATGTGGTGCTAGTTGTTCTCTAATAGAATACTTAGTTCTCACTCTAGAAAAGGATTTTTGTTCAGATTTTGCAATTTTTCAATGTTTTAGTATCAAATTGTTATGCGAATTTTGAAGATCCGTGTAATAGTTCATTTCAAGTAACTAAGAAGATATCAAGCATGCAAAACACCAAGCAAGAAATCATCTGGAAACAATGAACAAGGGTAAAAGAAACCTTGTGCATGAACAAGAAATAGTGACTTATTGTGCTAATCCCTAGAAATACTACTTGTGTATGTTCCAAAAAGTTTTTCAATAATGCACATATTCCTAGAAAATGAAAAATTTGGCCTCACTAGGGTTTTTAGTAATGGTTTGACTCTGCAACTTTTGTGATCTCAAGAGGGAAAACTCCAATCCAGGTGCACTGGGGTTTTGACATAGTCCAAGAATTTAATCAATCATGAGCTACTAGGGAGATCTGACAGCCCAATAAGAGACCACACTTGTGAAGATTTCCTCCATAAGGACATTTATATAGCAGTTGTTGCTACCATGGAAAAAATGACTATTACCACTTGAGGATCCATCCACATGGTTGACCCAATTAAGGGAATGTTCACTATGGTTAACCCTCTCTAAAGGTGACTCACAAAAGATACCATAGGGGGACAAGATCAGATTCAAGGATCTGGGTTTCTGGTACTATCCAAAAAGGAAGTAGAGCATAATCCCCTAGCCTCTTCACTTCAACAAGACAAAGCAGATAGATTAATCTGACATGCTAAGACCAAAATTATCTTGCAAATATCTATGATGTCAATTGCTTATGTTCTATCAACCTCTCCGGAGAGAGAATGTATCAATCAAAAGTTGAAGATGCACAAATCTAGTAGAATGCAAGACAATCTCAGTAACCTCCCTACCTACAAGGGGATCTATCATCAAGAAGAGCTTCACATTCATGAACAAGCGAAAGAAGCCCACTCTCTCAAGATCATCCACAAATAGTGTTCATAGGGCCTAATTACTATGTGTAACAGATATGTAAAAATCAAATCTATGTTCGTTTTAGAGCCCAAAACTGAAGTGTGAATTATGAAAGCTGTAAAGGCACTCAAGCTTGACACAAGAGAGTTTTTTTTATGTCCCAAAATGAAGTGTTATCAGATGTAATAGAATACCTGAGTTCCTCGCAACTCGCTTAGTAGATTTTACCCATTTTAGCAACTTTTGAGCATTTGTCTTCTATCTTTTGTACCCACAGGATGTACCTGCACCTACACCTACAAACCACTGTTATGAAAAACTTACCTATCTTGTACATGAAACCCACTATTATAAAAATCCATAAAAAAAATAAATGCAACTTGTCAACCCCACATGGTATAAAATCAAGTTAGTCAAAGATAATATGTCATTTGATAATCAAAAAACATGTTGTCCTAAAAAATCAGATTCTGACCAGTCTGTACTAAATCAATAATAACTTTTGCAAATAAAAAAAAATTAATCCTAACCAATGGAAAATGAAATATAACTCAAATAAATTTCCAAAAATATAAATTTTGGATCTGTATCATGTCATATATGCATGTACCAATAAAAACATCACTCGGATTTCATAAAATTAGGTTCAGACTAGTCTTCACTAAAATGATCATAACTTTTGCAAATAAAAAAGAAATTAATCCAAACCAACATAAAATGAAATATAACTCAAATATATTTCCAGAAATATAAATTTTGGATTTTTATCATGTCATATGTGCATGTACCAATAAAAACATCAGTCAGATTTCATAAAATCAGGTTCAGACCAGTCTTCACTAAAATGATCATAACTTTTGTAAATCAAAAAAAATTTAATCCAAACTAATGGATAATGAAAAATAACTCAAATACCTTTCCAAAAATATTAATTTTGGATCTGTATCATGTCATATGTGCATGAACCAATAAAAACATCAGTCAGATTTCTAGAAAAATAACCCAGAAATTTATCAAAAAACTCACAAAAATTAACCTTGTGGTCCTGGGTTCAAGAAAAATGATAGAAATTTGATAGAATAGAATGGAAACCCATTTCAGGGCCCCGTGTAGGGTGCTAAAAATGTGTGTGTGAATTTTTTACGTAGCTGTAGACACAACACTTCAGTAAAACATTAGAGGTTATCAAAAACTGAAATTTGCAAGTAATTGAAACTATGCTAACCAGGTGATTTACTACCTTCTAGTAGGTGTGAGTATGATGTTCTCAGATTGAAATTAAGATCAGTGACAATGCAACACCTAAATGAAAGATTTAAGATGATGAAAGCAATGAAATATGAATGCAAATTAATCTATATTTTTGTATTTTCTATGCAATAAGAATGAGAAACTGTATGAATCTAAGCTATAATGTATGAAATTGAGTTTGAATGAAAATTTAATCTAAGAAATGCTATGAATGCATATAAAAATCTATGATATGAAACTATGAATGCTAAAAACAATAAATGAAAATCTCACAATAGCCTTGATTCCCAAAAGATTGATTCTTCAGTCACGAATTCGCCAGAGTGAGGATGCAATTTCGAGGTGTTGATGAGATAAATTGTGAAGAGCCAAGCCTTGATTTTATAGAAATCTAGGGCTTGAGGATGCATTGAGAAAAGCCATAAAGCACTCTTGATAAACTCAAGTTGATTTTTGAGTTAACAAGAAATTAAGAATATTGAATTCATAAAATCATGCAAAAGCAATTTTTTATCTCAAAATAGAGCTTTAGTTCTCATTTTCAACTCATCATCAAATGTTGAGTTTTAGAAAGTTTACAAATTGAAATTAGCAATTGTTTTAAAGTTGACTGCTTTTGTGATTGTGCATGATTTAATATGAATTAATTTAATAAATAAAGTGATTTATTTTCCACTTAACTAATTTTGAATTAAAACAATTGATTTATGGGTTAAAATCAATTATTAAATCAAACTTTATTCCAATTAAATCATTAAATTTCACAACTTTGATCTTAAATTAATTAAATAAATATTCAATTGATTGTTTGTAGGAATTTTGATTTATTGTCAAAATTAAATAATATTAATTAGGAATAAATAGAATTAAATCTAATTAAATAATTAAGTGGTAGAATTAAATCTAATTAATTAAATATTTAGAATATTCAATTAATCAAATTTAGGATAAATAAGATTTAGCGCCAAATAATTATTAAATTAAGAATAATTATGATAAATAGGAATATTGCTAGGAATATTCCCGATGTAGAATTTAGGATAATCAATTTGGATTCGATGATGTGCAGATGTGCCTTTGGTTAGGACTTTGATGTCAATTTCATTTGAATTGTAAATGTAGGAGGTTACTGAACCTATAGCCCATTTTTGGGGTATTACAATTACGATTATTACTTATCATCTTATTTACTAAAGTTATGGTAAAATATTTACCATATAATAATTAATCCCTCAAGTAAATAATTTATTTATTATTATTATTATTTAAAATAAAATTACTTTCACACAATAATATTTATTAAATATATATATGTAACCATAAGCATACGTGTGCACCCATATGCTTATGTGTACATATATCACATAATTAAGATGCATTATTAAAAATATCATAAACATCTAATTATTATAAATTTTATTAATTAAACCAATTACTAAATCATATTCCACATAATATATATATATAGGGTAACTACTAACATAAGGTAGAAGATACCACAAAACACAATTTAATGTTACTAATCACAACATCATACTCTCACCAATGCAAGAATCAAGCAACAAGAACCACATAATCCAACAACTGCAATACACAACAACAGTGCATTATCAGCACAAGGGACTGAATGAGGAACTCCCCACCTAAGGGTAAAAGGGTCAGAGGTAGAGTTCCTTCATGTGGAACCTTGATGGTATCTCCATAACAACAACAATGATCAAGAATTTTAAGGGATCGCTCAAACTTGTGAGACCTAGTGGAGACGATGCTTGGTACTTGCAATCCTACATCACCAAGAAGAAATACATGTGCAAATATATATACAAACATATGAAAGTAGATGACTAGGATTGGTACATCATGTAGACCTCAACTAAGTGAGTAACTATGACTTCATCCTGAGTCATGAAAACACAAACATATATGCATGAAAACATAAGACATCATAGATAATAATGGTTAGGTTCCAATCCTTGGGTTAGCTTTATAAATCATGTAAAGATAGATGATTTCAAACTTCATAAACATATAAATGATAATCATAAATGAGTGTATCTAAGCATCTGATAAGTGTATCATCATTGCTTAGGATTAAATTAGGAAAAAATTGAAATCTAATTTTTCAAATTTTACTATGTTTTAGTAAACTGCATTTTTGAGGGTCTTCGGTGCATTTCTAGGCAAAACATTGTGCCCAAAAAAGCCAACTAGAAGTTTTCATTTTTGAATTTTGACTCTAGCTCTTTTGAATACCTTTCCAATGCATCAAACGGTTCACAAATCAGAGCTAGGACTAGAAAGTTATGCCTTCTCCAAGTAGACCTAATTTTTATATATAGTTTTTTTTATCATTTTTGATAGTTTGAATAGTTTATTTGTAATAAATATTATGATGGCTCTTCATTTCATTTCCAAGGGATTTTGATGACCCTTGGCATCCATCAAACTTGTATAAACTCAAATATTCGAATAGAATGGATCAGTTTTTGGTTTGCAATCTGGTTCTCAATTTTCATATTGAATTCTACAATACTGCAGGTATCACACCAGGTATTGTAATCTGGTTTCATAAATTTGATCAGTGGTATCAGAGTGGGAATGCTCCTTTATGCCATTTTACACAAGGTCTTCCAACCAAAGATTAGGATTGGATACACAAGATTTGTCAAAATACCCACCTTTGAGACACACACGATTGAAGATGTCAAACGATGATGTTAAGAAGTTGGTTGAGGAAGCTTTAAATAAGAAATGAGAGGAGATGATGAGTCAATTTTCATGCCTCCTCAAGAATCAAAAACCCTCTAAATCAGAAACATCATTTCGTGGAAATACCCCTTTCAAAGTGCAGGTCAATTTTGACATCCCAAATTTCGAAGGAAAGGTCGATTCTAAAGCTGTTGATAACTGGTTATCAAATTTGGATAGATTTTTTTTTTGTAAATAATTTCTCAGATGTAGAAAAGATAACATTTTCTCTCCTCAAAGCTGAAACCCATGTGAAATTAGCATGGGAAACCAAAGTCAAAAATAATGAATGAGAATCATTTGCTGAAGATGGTTTTGAAATTTCTCTTGATAAGAAGCCCACATGGGGAGAATTTGTGGAATACATAAAAGAAGCTTACCTTCCGAAGGATGTATATGAACAAAAATATAGAGTGGTAGCTTCTTCGACAAAACAGGGATCAGTCTATTCAAGATTACACCAATACATTCCATTCACTTTCAGCAAAACTCAGTATTGAGGATTCAGAGAAGCATCAAATTTTGAAATATTGGAGTGGACTTCACAGGTATATTCAAATAGAGATGGAATTTTTGAATATTGAGACATTGGAAACTACCTATAAATATGCTACAAAAATTGAAGATAAATTCAAGCAGAAAGGGAAGAGGGACTACTTTGCAAACAACAAGCCAAGGGTTGAAGGTGGCAAAAAATTTGTAGGAAAATAGGTGAACAAGGAACCTCATTCAAATTCATCCAAGAACACATGGTGATCTACTAAGAAGACACAAATAGACACAAGCATGTGGTGTGAGACACATAAGTCTCCAAACCATAACACAAAGGATTGTCGAAGTATTAAAAATTTGATGACAGAGATACGAGGAGAGGAAGCTGAACCTGAATCATCACCAGTAAATAATTATGAGAAAGAGGAGAATGATTCCATCATAGAAGAAAACCCATATGCCATAGTTGGAACTGCTACAGTATTTCCCCGTGAAGATGAAGAGAGACTTTTTCATTCACAGATGTGGGTTGATGGAAAGCCTCTGCATTTTATTGTTGACAGTGGGAGTCAAAAGAATTTGATCTCTAGGGAGATAGTCAAAAGATTAAATCTGAAAGTGACAAGACACCCATAACCATACTCTATGGGATGGGTAAATGAGGGACAAGATATTCAAGTAAATCAGCAGTGTTGTTTTCCATATTCAATCAAGCCTTTCAAGGATGAAGTGATATGTGATGTAGCACCTGTTAGTGTTTGAACCTGCAGATTAATCAAATACTCAAATAATCCCAATGGCTGTAACCTAGCAAGTTACAAACTACTAAGGTATTAAGGTTAAGACCTTCTTCACTTCGAGTAATATATACTCAGGCGGGTGTACCTCTATCAATTCAACGTTCAACTGAGCTCTGAATTGAGAACTTGCTCCTTCACTGCTTTGTTACTACCTTCAAAGTCTAACTCAATAAGTTGCTAAAACTCTGAGTATAACCCAAATCATCCTGATACACAACATCATGATATAGATAATAAAAACAGCAACACGATACAATGGCTTAAGGATATTCATCCTTCTTCCTTTTAGAGTTAAACTCAGGGAAGGGTTAACCTCGTTTATTGCTTCTTCAAAGCACTGAACTACATATTTATGAACTTGTCATAATATGACTCAAGTCTGGAAATTATGCATCTAAAGTAAAATGTCAATCAATTATATATTGGATGGTAAACCAATGTAAGTGGATCTAAAACCAATCCCTTATCCGCTGGGCATCAGAGTCGAACTCTACCTTCACATATATCTATTAAAGCGAATACAATGAAACTCCAATAACATGCCTAACATATCATTGTTTCCATTCCTACACCTGTCATCAAATCCACATATAGATATTCAATTCCCAGAGACCTCCCCTAAGATTTTACTCTTTCCTTGAAAGATACTTAAGCTCAACCCCTACATTCACCTTGTGAAAGATGTATTTAAACTGTCTTACAATTTAAATGCATAAAGAAACTAAAAAACTCCACACGTAAAGACAATCAAATTGTAGTAACAGAACTCTAGTGTATTTGTATTAATTGATAAAATGCATTCGTACAATTTTCCTTGATTTCACAGAAAATCAAGTTCTATATTTCAGACCTCTCTTTTACAAAATATTTTCCAACCTCGATCATCAATAGGAACAGACTATTTATAGTAATCAACCATCCTGGAATCCTCGTAAGGATGCAACAAGCTTCGGATGGTTGATAGAAAATTGTGCTAGAAAACAAAATAAAATACAAATAGAAAGATATTTAATAAAGACAGCAAGGCGTATTTTCAGTTCTGAACAACTTCCGCAGCTGGCACCTTTGTTTGTAGATATTTTCAGAGCAGTTACCAAGTTTGTCATATGAATGATGACCGCCATTACAGGCTAACTTACATCATTCTCTATTTGAACACGCTCTCCCTCAAATTCTGGATCAGGTGCCAAGTGCGATCTATTCTTCTTCCTCCTCCGTCAGCTGGATGACCGGTTTCTTCTTCTTCTTTGTGATTAGCTTTTCCCAAGCTGCCACATCATCATCGGATGGCCAGTCGTAACTCTGCAGCTCCTGTAACAAGTTGACTTGCCGTTCCCATGTAGAATCAGTCACATTTTTAACTTCTGATATAAACTTGATGCAGTCACTTTCAACTTTGAATAAACTATCAATTATATTGTTAGTTCCTTCCACGTCCAAAGCCTTATTATCTTTTAGGAAGGCATCTTGATTGATGACCAACTGACCCATTGACAGCTTCCAATCTTCCAGCTTAACCACATTTCCATTGTCATCATATACCGGGGGCAAATACTTGCTGTAATCTTTATCAAACATGGCTAACTTAGCCTTTATTTGGTTTGACTTTCCTTTGAAAAACTTTGACGCTGCACTTATTAGGCCAATCCTTTCAAACACATCAGTTACTACTTTTGGGATATCAGGCCTATGTTCTTGTAAACTGTCAAGCTTATCAAACAATAAATTCCTCCCAGACCAAATACTATAGAGTGGCTCCAAGGTGGCTAAATAGTCATTCACCTTTTGATTGGTCTGATGTAATAGGCTGACTGATTTATCAACTGCATCCATTCTATCCTTTATTTTGTCCTGCCTGTACTGCACTATTTTGGCTATAGTGTCCAGGGACGCATCCAATTTCACCTTTTCCAAGTCTTCAGCAGGTCCCTCAGTTGCCTCCAAATTTACCTGAATAGGTACCTCAACTTGCAAAGGAGGAGGAGGAATTATTTTTGAGGCTTCCTCAAGTTTGACATTTATTTCTGCCAGCTAATCTTCCAGCTGTTTGATCCTCATCATTTTCAGATCTCTGTCCTTGGCTACCATGCTTGAACTCTCAAACAATTTGGCATATCTTTCTGACAGCTGAGCTGTCTTGGCTTCATTCAGATTAGCCCAATGAGTTACTGCCTTGGAGACCTCAAGGTCTGTTGTATTTTGTACAGTCCATATAATCTTATTCCCCTCCATTTTATCCTCTATACTCAATAGAGATGGCTTCTGAGTTTTGGGAGCCATGGACCACATTGCAACAGCTTGGGACTTAGGGTCATAGCCACTTCCTCTAATCATGTCACCAATGTGAACCTCATATGATAGGCTACCCTCTGGTTGCTTTCTCAATTGATCAATAAGGAATGCAGAAGTCAGATCCCATCCTGGGGTTAGCAACATTCCACTTGATTTAACCAAATCTCTGGCTTCGTCCACTGTTATAGGATCAAGGCTAGGATCATATGAAGCAAGAGCTCTCAAAGTTTCTTCACTTGGCTCCATACCTTCAGGCAAAGCTTTCTTTACTTCTTGCTGCTTGTTCCAAATGAGAAAACTCTTGAACTCATCAGTTTTAATGAACTGATCATCACTCAAGAATTCCTCTTGATAAACCTCTCTGATGTCCTTTTCTAACCATAAGGACTTTTCTCTGCTTTCCTGCTCAATGGCTATTTTCTTGCCTGCTCTTATTGCTTTCCTCAATTGATGATGATATGGCCTATCACCTGGTACAAGAGCAGATGCTCTATCAATTTCCCTTCTTTGTCTCACATGCCTTGAAGGTTCACCTTCCTCAAGCCTCTGTCTCTTCAATGGTGGCTTTGAGATATCCTGCATTTCTGGTTGATCTTGAGTGAGATCAACAACTGGTGGTCTCTCAACCTGTGGAGGACTATCTTCTTCTTGTGACTCATCAGTAAATTCTTCCTCATCAGAAGATGAATAATCTTTCCTTTTCTTTTTCTCTGGCTCATTCTGATCAATCAAGCCTTCCAATTGATTTGCCAAGGTATCATACTTTTCAATCATCCCATCAATCCTCTTCAAATAAGGAAGATCAGGGAAAAAACCCTCAAAAGGAATCTGAGATGCTTTCAACTGGTTGGACAAATCCACTAAATCAAAGAATCTGTACCATCTCCTTTTAACTTCATCTTCATCTAAGATGTTTCTGATCACATCTTCTTCATCCAAACCTTCATGCTCTTTGATCACACCAATGTTTGGGATGTAAGTCATCCTGACAGTCTTGATGAAATCCTCAGGATCTATGTGCCTACAAGCACCAGTAACCATTTTGAACTGTTGTAGCCATGCACTGATTTGAGGAAAAGCCCTCTTTCCTATCAGGAAATCACCTACCTTGAATTGCCTGGGTGTGAATGTACCCTTTCTGTGAGGGGCCAGGAGCTCTTTATCTGTACACATAAGCTGCCAAACAAATTCCAAACAAGCCAATCTCGGAGGTACATACTTTGGTAATAAATGTGGGGGTTGGGGACAGCCATAAACTCTGATAATTGTGGAATTATCACCTAAGTAGAAATCACCCCAATTATGATTTCCCTCCCACTTATCCACATACTGCAGTGGTCTTAAAAGCCTGAGGACTCTAGGAGATAGCCTAGTGACATTTATACCTAGCATCCTGATAATTGGATAAACAATGAAATTCTGAAAAACACAAAAATCTGCCTCATTAGATGTAGAATTCCATATCCTCACCCACAACTGCACTGGGTTGTGCTGATCCTTGAAATTGAACCTTGGTTTTAACATGTTTGCATCAAAACTGTTGATGTTGAAAAATAGAATCAAATGCATTAATAGAGAATAATGCATGAACTCAATAGGGCTTTTACTTTCTTTAACAGACATCAGCCCCTGATGCATCCTATCGATCACATATTGAATGTAATCATAGTCAGTGTTTACCAAAGGATTTTGAATATCCAGGATGATCATCAGCAAGTCAGCTGGTAAAAATTTTGCATTCCCATCCATTCCCAAAACTCTACATAATGCATAACAAGTATATCTCATATAATGATGGAGGGATTTGAACTGGTATGGGGCATTCATGTTAGCAGGAAGGGGGGCTATATATTTGTCCTGTTTTGGCATATGCTTAACCAACTGGTCTTTTACTGACCCTACATTGCTTCTGTATCTTGCCTTTTCTTTGTTCAAATCAATCTCAGTGGAAAAGGACGTGTATAGACCAAAAGCTTTCATAAAAGATCCCCTATCGAGAGTAACTAAGGGTGATTGGTCTTCTTTTCTGATTGTCCTTGAGATAGGGTCATATCTTCTGGCTAGGGCAACATTTAAATCAATATCTAGGAAAACGTCAGGGACCACCATTTTTCCTAATCCTAGCACCCAACCATTACATACAGGAACATGCTTATTTCTATTACCGTAAAAGAAATTGAAAATGGTGTAACCTGTGAATTCGGGAGTGATTGGGTCTCTACACCGTTCCAAAAGATCTTGAAACACGTCATCAGCAGCCCTCTTGTTCTGACTGGAGCCCGGCAACAGTTTCAGGAATTCATCTGAAAAATTAGGCTTATTCTTGTCCTCACCAGCTTTGGACTTGGCCTCACTACTGGAAGACGCTGCACTCTTCTCAGGTTGACTCATCCTTGCTACAGAAACACCTTCAATTCTCTGTATCTCAAATGCTTTATGCTTGGAAATGCTCTGGACAGACAGAAACTCTTAACAACTGAAACTTGAACAAATAAACAACGAGTTTCAACTTATTTATCGATATGAATCCAAGGTGTGCAACTACCACAGTTAATGCAAATCTCCTTAATGGATCCCATATTCAATTTCATGTACCCTCAGATTTCAAATTTCAAGCTCGCCATGTCCGGATGTTGACAGATAGATTAAACTACTTGAAAACAAGGTGAAGAGGGAATGATCAGGATTCTGTACTTTAAAACTGTTTGCGTCATGCAATCTTTCTTCTTGAAGCTGATTTGATGGCTTACTGGTTTTATGTCCATATCGATAAAGTACTTTATCTATGTGGCAACGGTCCTTTTTCCTTTTCGTTTATGACCTTTTCCATCTGAGCTCATTTAGCGAACCAGCGACTAATGGCTTCTCTTAATCGCTGAATAGAATGCTAACCCTAGCTATCAATCGGAGAACTAGCGACCACTGGCTTCGCTAATTCTCTGAATCCTTGTTTGACCCTGGTTCACATTTGGAGAACTAGCGACTACTAGCTTTGCGGGTTCTCGGAATCCTATCCTTAACCATCCAAGCATTTCGCGAATCAGCGAACAAAGGGTTCCCACTTACACAGTTAACCTGCAATTATCATTTGGCGAACTAGCGAACAAAGCCATCTCCCATTCTCTTAATGTTATGACTGACGGTCAATTTTCCTGGAGATCTAGCGAACAAAGGGTTCGCGCATTCGCTTAAAGATATACTTAACCGCTTGACTGTCTGGAGAACTGGTGAACACTGGCTTCGCTGAGTCGCTAAATCATTTAACTTAATCATCACTTTATACCAGGATTCTAGATTGACCGTTGATCTTCATCAATCGATGGCTATCGCTAGTCCTCTGAATATCAAAACCCTTAACCATTTAATTCCGAGAATCAGCGAACAAAGAGCATTCGCTAGTTCTCCAAATACTCTATATCAGTGACAATTTCATTTCAAGAATAAGCGATTGAAGCCTTAAAACTTATCATCCATTAATTCACTTATTCGCCAGATTGTTTTAACCTTTACCCTTTTATTAAGAGAACTAGCGACCAAAGGCTTCGCTGAATTGCTAAATGGTTTAGCATGTCGCCAACTTATTTCGAGAATCAACAAACAAAGAAAACTTATCTCCGCTGAAATCTTTTAGGCAAACCATCAGAACCGCCAAATATAGAGGATAGCATTATTTTCATTTAGTCGCTCATTCACCAGATCAAATATGCAGGACCCACAGATATCTTGAGATTAAAACAGGGCCGTTGATCTTGAAAGCAATCCATGGTATTCGCTAATTCTCTAGTTGAAACAACCCTTGACTGCTAGATTCTGAGAACAAGCAAACACAGAGCATTCGCTGAATCGCCAGATTGTTTCAAAAGACCGCCAAATATTGTGAGAACTGGAGATAACCGCCATTCGCTAGTTCTCAGAAAGGAAAATGAAACCGCCGAAACACTTGGAGACTTAGCGAACAAAGGGTTAAAAGCTTGGCTTTAATGCATTCGCCAATTCGCTGGATGTTTGGGGTAACCACTGGAGGATCTAGAGAACTGGCGACTGAGACCTTAATAATGAACATGAACATGACTCATTCGCTGAATCGCCAGATTGTTTTGACCTTTGATAATACATTTCCCGATTCAGCGAACACTAGGGGCAAATAAGCATGTGCACAAATAACAACTTAAGTGATTAAAAGGTAACCAAGAAAAGAAACAAGAAGGCCACATGAAGTTTGGAAACGAAAAGGAAACATTTTGGAAGACAAGACCTAGGGTAAGGGTTTTCCTGAACATGTCAAGACCATTTTCACGACACTTTACAAACCCTAGTCCAGGAAAAACACTCGCATGGAGACCTAAACCATGAATTGGACTTCAAACCTTGAAAAATTTTAAGATACCCAACAGTGGCTCCATCTGAGGATGCTTGATTGTAAGATCAAAGCAAGAAACCATGAATCTCTGGGAGGTAGACCACAAAACCTGAACCTAAAATGAGAAGCAAACACACCTATACATATAATACAAGCCTACTGTGCATGGAAAAAAATACTTTCAACTGAAGAAAAATTTCAAGAATTGTCCATGCACTGGCAATTCTTGCTCTTCACCATCCATACCTTGCAAAAAATAGGAATCTTTGCCATGAATTTGACAAACAATGAAAGGACCCATCCATAAGGTCTCAAATTTTTTATGCTTCCCTTTGTCTTCAAATCTAGCATTCCATTGAAGAACCATGTCACCAGGCTGAAATTTTCTTACAGTAGCCCTTTTATCGAAAAGATACTTCATTTTTTGCTGCAGTTTGATGTTATTTTTCTGCCCTTCCCTTCTTATCTCATCCAACTCAATCAGCTGAACCATCCTATCTTGCAGTGGGTTGCTGATTTCAATATCTTCCTCTTGCATAAACCTGTAGATGGGAAGGAAATTATTAATTGGCAATCTTGTCTTTGCACCATATACCATTTCAAAGGGGGATTTCCCTGTGGCCTTTTTCTCAAAAATTCTATCAGCCCATAGTGCTAACTTTAATTTCTCATGCCAACCTCTTTTGTTCTTTTCCAGGGTCTTCTTCAAAATTTGCAAAATGCTCTTATTGCTAGACTCAGCTTGTCCATTGGCCTGTGGGTGATATGGGCTTGAATAAGACAAGATAACTCCCATTTCATCACAAAAATTAGTAATTTCCTGAGACCTAAAACTCATTGCATTGTCTACAACCAATTTGATTGGGACACCAAATCTTGTGATTATGTTGTTCATTAGGAAATCAATCACCACAGCACTTGTTGCTCCTCTAGTGGGAATAGCTTCTATCCACTTGGTGAAGTAATCAGTAGCCACCAAAATGTGACTATGTCTTCCACTGGACTTTTCAGAGAACTCTCCAATAAAATCCATACCCCACATTGCAAAAGGGGCTTCTGCAACAACTGAATTTAATAATAATGCACCTGAAAATTTTAGTTTCTTTGAGAACCTTTGACAAGGTTCACACTTTCTAACATAAGAGTGGGTGTCTTTAAACAATACAGGCCAATAATATCCTGCCCTCAAAATTTTATGAGCTGTTGACAGAGCAGAATAATGCCCTCCACACATTCCAGAATGCATTTCTTTTAGCACCTTCTTTGATTGATGTTCATCCAAACAGAAGAGTAAAATGCCATCATTGTCTTTCCAGTACAAATCACCTTGAATGAGGACATATCTTTGAGCCTGTAATCTCAAGCTTCTTCTCTGATTATCATTCAATTCAGGTGGACATTTAGCATTTTTAATAAAATAAACAAGATCCTTGTACCAGGGTTGCATCTCAATACTAGTAACTATATCAACATTAGTAGCAACATTATTGATCTGGACAAGGTCCATGTTTTCCTCAGTCATCAACTTAGCTAGTCCCAATCCTCTTACCAATTTGGTAATGTGAATCTCAAGGTCAAACTCTTGAATCCTGTTTATCCATTTACATCTTTTCCCTGTAACTTCACTCTGTATCAAGATATCCTTTACTGCAGCATGGGGTACATAAGCATTAACCTTTGCACAAACCAAATACGGTCTGAAAGCCTTGACTGCTTTCACAAGTGCATAAGCTTGCTTTTCCATTATTTCATAATTTAGTTCAGCAGATTGTAAAGACTTGCTGAAAAAAGCTATAGGATGTTCATATCCTTCTTGATCTTTTTGCAGAAGGACAGCTGCAATAGTATGGAAAGATGCAAAAGAAAATAGGGAAAAAGGTTTCAAATAGTCAGGTGATACCAAAACAGGAGCTTCTTGAATTGTTTGTTTGATTTTTTCAAAAGCTTGTTGAGCTTCCAGGTTCCATTCAAATTTCATTCCCTTTTTAAGGAACTTAACTATTGGCTTGACCAACTCAGCAAAGTTGGCAATGAATCTTCTCACAAAATTTATTTGCCCCAAGAATGATTGCACACCCTTTATATTCTTTGGTGGAGGGACCCCTTTTATGGCTTCCACTCTTTCAGGATCAATCCTGACTCCTTCTTTTGATACTATGTGTCCCAGTAGCTTTCCTTCTGTCACTGCAAATTGACATTTCCTGGGATTCAAGGACACACCAAACTCTAAGGCCTTGAGAAAAATCCTTTCCAAATGAGAACAATGATCATCAGCCCTTTTGGAAAAAGCAGTGAGATCATCTTGATACACTACCATTAAGACATTGATCATTTCTTTGAAAGCAACATCCATGGCTCTCTAAAAAGTTGCCCCAGCATTTTTTAGATCAAAAGGCATGCGAACATATACATAAGTTCCCCAAGGAGTTGTAAAGGCCATCTTGAATTGCTCTGATTCTTTGACCAGCACTTGGTTATACCCTGAGAAACCATCCATCATTGACAGGAGTTCACATCCAGTCACCCTATGCAGCATAGCCTCCATATTAGGCAATCCATAATTATCCTTGAGTGATGCCACATTTAGGTTCCTAAAATCAACACAAAGCCGGATGTCACCATTCTTCTTCCTCACTGGTACAAGGTTTGAAACCCAAGTTGAGTGCCTAATTGGTTCAATAATACCAGCATCTCTCAGTTTTGTCAACTCAACTTGCATTTTGGTGGCCAGTAAAGGATTAATGGGTCTCTGCTTTTGTCTAAAGGGTGTGGTTTCCTCCTTTAGAGGAACTTCATGCTGGAATAAATCAGCCCTATAAGCTTTGAGGTCATCATATGACCAGGCAAACACATGTTTGTACTTTTTCAACAGTCTGATCAAGTTGCCTCTGATCTCCCTGCTCAGTTTCTTTCCAATGTATACCATTTGTGGGGAATTTTCTGATCCTAGGTTTATCTCCTCTAAGTCTTCCAATTTTGTATTAGACTTTTGGGACAGACAACCATCGTTTATTTTAAACATTCCCTCCAGTTCTACCAATCCTTTGGGTATATGATTAGAAGGCAATTGAACTATTTCATTTCCCATGATGCATTCTTTTCCTTCAATACATTCCTGTACCCCATTGAAATCTATCTGTTGACCATCATATTGATCCAGGCCTTGAAGGAATCTAAGGATATCAAGATCATCCTCGAAAACTTGCCAATTGTACACATTGTCAGGAACTGCAGGCCTAGTTTTAGTTTCCAACATGGAAACACCAGAGAGAGTGATATCATTGTTTTTCAAAGCAACATTAGCAAGAAAGTCTGCCATGATGTTATTTGACCTCTCTACCCAGAGCAGATTAAAAGCTTCAAAAAATTCTAATCTATCCCAGATAGCATGCTTATACAACTTGAGTTTCTCATCCTTAGAAGCATATTGGGATCTTACTTGGGCTACAATCAATTGGGAGTCACCATGAACTTTTAAACATTTAATACCATGCTTTATGGCTACATCTAATCCCAAGATCAGGGCCTCATATTCAGCAGTATTATTTGTACAACTGAAAGTCAACAAGAAGGAGTACTTGAAAGTATTACCTGATGGGGAAATGAAAACAACACCAGCTCCTGATCCTTCTTTGGAGCATCCACCATCAAAAAACATTTGCCACAAGCTATCTTGTTGCATCATCAATTCTTCCACAATTGGGTCTGTGTTCTTCAACTGAGGTAACACTTCTTCAATGACAAAATTGTTCATGTCAATATCTACAAAACAATTAAGGGCTTCCGGAGCAACCATCTCCACCATAACTAAGGAACGGGGCTCCCTGTACAACTTTACTTCTGTCCCATTCACTGGAATAGTGGTATAAGATAGATCTAGTTCCAACTTTCCACCCACTGCTGCAGCCCATTGTCTTGACAATAACATGCCATAGTGAGGCTCTGTATCTACAACAACTACATCCATTTTGTATGTAGCCTCTGGGAATGCAACAATTTTTACCTCAATTCCAATCAAAGTCCCCACAACAGGCACTGCCCTATTATCCATTGCATAACACCTGCCATTAGAAGTGTCAACTTGAAATCCCAATTCTTTCATTACATGATATGGCATCACAGTTGTGGCAGCACCAGAGTCTATCATACAATTTTTTAACAATAAGTCATTCACAATTAAAGTGACATAAAAGGGATTGATGGAAGAAGGTTCTTGTGTTACAATTGTCCCAACACATACATCTGAGATGGGAATAGGCCTTTTTATAGAACTCCCTTCTTCTTGTTTGGTAGGAGCAAATCTCTGCTCAGTTATAAGAGCCAAGGCTGCTGTCTTCTGCTCCTCTATTTTCAACATTTCAAGCAGAGGGATGGACACTTTCATCTGAGACAATGCATGTCTCATATCAAATGCAGGGGAATCAGTAGGATAATCAGATTGATCCTTTGTCCTACCAGTTTTCTTTTTTATCTTGTCAGCACTAACTTCCTCCCCTTTCTTCTTTTCACCCACAAGTTCTTGATCCTTGCCATCTATAACATTGGGTTTTGGGAAACCCTTATCTTGAGGACTACCTTTGATGAATACTAATCTAGGAATTCCCTGTTCATTATCCACCTTTCTGTTCCTCAAATTGTATGAGGATCTTGCTTGTGTTATGGTAGCCACAGTTAAGTTTTTGATTTTCTCTTCACTGGGCTTCCTCCATTGCTTCTCATCTGATCTAGATCCCACCATATGAGTTTTATAATCATTATTATCAAATTCTTCAGGATCAGATTGAGTAAATATTTTTTGCTCATAATCAGAGAAAATCTTTCTCTTATGATCAACATCTGGGCAGCTTGCTTCATCCTCTGAGGACACAAAATCCTCTATTGGATCTGTAGTAATCATGTTAATGGCAGGCTTTTCAGATTCTTCATAATCTCCTGCACATGAGTTATCAGCCTCTTCTCCTAAGGCTTGGGCCACAGCACACTGGAAAGGTGAATGAGGCATATTACAAGCAACACACCAAGGAGTGTTTTCTACATTGTGTGTTATATTTTTCTTTAAGGGATCTAGGGTATCTCTCCCTTTTTGTACCTCATTACTGTCGAGAACAGGTCTCCCATCCTTCCAATTAGTCTTGTAAGGCATGTCTCTCAAATTAGGGGCCTTGTCCTACCTTTGATAAGGGGTCTTGCATCTTGAAAGTTTCTACCACCTTTATCAAATCTTGTTGGGAACTCCTTGTTAGCACCCGGTCCTTTATCCTCCTCTTTAAAAGGCCTTGCATGTTGTGGTCTGGTCTCTTTCCACAATTTACCCTCATCCCTCTTGTACATTTGGCCAGATGCCTTTCGGTTACTCTCAATATTTATGTCCAATTTAAATGCATCCCTAAGGGTGCGGGAATTTTTATCTCTTAGGAGATAAGACATTTTACCATCCATGGAATTGAAATAAGTGGTCATGCAAACTGCATCATCCAACCTCAAAACCTGGAACAATTTGTACATAGCCTTTTGAAACCGGCTATTGAACTCTGAGATGCTCTCATTATAATTTTTCTTGATATTATTGAATTCATTGAGCATGTAACTAGAATTCACATGTTCAGCATACTGCTCCTTAAAACTCCTGACAAATTCATCCCATGAAGCAATACTGTTCTCAGGTAACCCTCTGTACCAATCCCTAGCATCTTCAATCAATGATTGAACAAAAAGTTTCATAATGACATCTTCATGCTCAATCTCATAGTCATTAACTTTATCTGTGAAAAACATCAAATGCTCTTCACAAGTAATAACATTATTCCCAGTAAATAATGGGATCTTCTTCCTGATTTCATTAGGAATGGCATTAGGTTGGCCAGGAATACCATCAAAAAACAAGGGCCTATATCTATCCAAATGAACTGGTCATCTTTGGATAATTGGCTGATTTGAAGGGGTAATTGCAACATTTTGACAAGGTATAGTTCCCACTGTACCCTGAGAAACCAAGGGAACTTGACTAGGAAATTGGTCAGAATGAAAGGCTTGAATATTTGGAATTGCAATGTTAGGCTGACTGGATGAAGTTGTTCCTATGGTAACAGGGACAGAACTACTAGCAGATGTATTCATGTTAGCATGTAGAAAGGCAATCTTCCTCTTCATTTCATCTGCAGCAGCCTCCAACTCAAGTTTCTCAAGTTGCATAGCCAAATCCTCCTTTGCTTTCCTAGCTCTGTCTAAATCTGTACTAGCTTGAGTAGGCACATTAGGAATGGGCACGACCTTCTTTGGTTCATTTATAGCAACACCCACCACCTTTTGTTTTCCCTTATCAGGGATTTCCTTGGGAGCAATTTTAATCTCCTTGTTTATTTTGATTTCAGAGGGATTCAGTTGTCTTAAAACATGGCCTGTTCCCTCAAATTCACTTTGTTTGGGCCTGGTATCCTGAGCTTTCTTTCTCAAAGCTTGCATATCACCAAACAATTCTTTATCCAAACCTTGTACATCCTGGTTTAGATCACTAACATGGGTCTCATTTCTCCTGGTTCTCTTGAGGAGTTCTTCCCTTTCCAGAAGCAATTCACGAAGCTGTTGTTCCCTTATCTTCATTCTATTAGCAATTTCTGCTAATTGTTCACGTTCCTTTTCTCTCAAGGCAATCACTTCCTCTCTTAACTTCTCAAAATCATATGAAGCTATTTCAGCAGTAGAGGTTTCATTAGGTTGTTCAAGGGTTTCTCTAGCAGGGAAAAAACCTACTTCTGTGACTACTTCTTTCTGCATATAAACCTCTGGTGCGACCCTTTTGACATGCTCATGATCGCTAGAAGACGAAGAAGTTTCATGAGGAAGTGGAACATGAAATCTTTCTCGAGAATGAGCCTGGGAACTAGCATTATTTTGGCCTCTCCTAGACCATTGCTTTCTGCTTGGTGTGTGGAGTTCATCCCCTATATTATCTTCTGGATGATCCCTATAGTACGACCTAGTGTTCCTTGGTCGACTCATGGTAAATGACAACAACTTTTACAAAATTTTGCAAATAACAGCAACTGGTAACACAGATTTCTTTAGAGTCGCCACCCACTACTCAAGCGGGAATGAAAAATTATTTTACTGGTCTAGAAACATACAATAGACAAGATTTGCACTAACCTATTGCAGGCTATCAAGATAAATCCCTAGTAGAGTCACCAATTTTGTTAGTTTTTGAACCTGCAGATTAATCAAATACTCAAATAATCCCAATGGCTGTAACCTAGCAAGTTACAAACTACTAAGGTATTAAGGTTAAGACCTTCTTCACTTCGAGTAATATATACTCAGGCGGGTGTAGCTCTATCAATTCAACATTTAACTGAGCTCTGAATTGAGAACTTGCTCCTTCACTGCTTTGTTACTGCCTTCAAAGTCTAACTCAATAAGTTGCTAAAACTCTGAGTATAACCCAAATCATCCTGATACACAACATCATGATATAGATAATAAAAACAGCAACATGATACAATGGCTTAAGGATATTCATCCTTCTTCCTTTTAGAGTTAAACTCAGGGAAGGGTTAACCTCGTTTATTGCTTCTTCAAAGCACTGAACTACATATTTATGAACTTGTCATAATATGACTCAAGTCTGGAAATTATGCATATAAAGTAAAATGTCAATCAATTATATATTGGATGGTAAACCAATGTAAGTGGATCTAAAACCAGTCCCTTATCCGCTGGGCATCAGAGTCGAACTCTACCTTCACATATATCTATTAAAGCGAATACAATGAAACTCCAATAACATGCCTAACATATCATTGTTTCCGTTCCTACACCTGTCATCAAATCCACATATAGATATTCAATTCCCAGAGACCTCCCCTAAGATTTTACTCTTTCCTTGAAATATACTTAAGCTCAACCCCTACATTCACCTTGTGAAAGATGTATTTAAACTGTCTTACAATTTAAATGCATAAAGAAACTAAAACACTCCACACGTAAAGACAATCAAATTGTAGTAACAGAACTCCAGTGTATTTGTATTAATTGATAAAATGCATTCGTACAATTTTCCTTGATTTCACAGAAAATCAGGTTCTATATTTCAGACCTCTCTTTTACAAAATATTTTCCAACCTCGATCATCAATAGGAACAGACTATTTATAGTAATCAACCATCCTGGAATCCTCGTAAGGATGCAACAAGCTTCGGATGGCTGATAGAAAATTGCGCTAGAAAACAAAAGAAAATACAAACAGAAAGATATTTAATAAAGACAGCAAGGCGTATTTTCAGTTCTGAACAACTTCCGCAGCTGGCACCTTTGTTTGTAGATATTTTCAGAGCAGTTACCAAGTTTTTCATATGAATGATGACCGCCATTACAGGCTAACTTACATCATTCTTTGTTTGAACACGCTCTCCCTCAAATTCTGGATCAGGTGCCAAGTGCGATCTATTCTTCTTCCTCCTCCGTCAGCTGGATGACCGGTTTCTTCTTCTTCTTTGTGATTAGCTTTTCCCAAGCTGCCACATCATCATCGGATGGCCAGTCGTAACTCTGCAGCTCCTGTAACAAGTTGACTTGCCGTTCCCATGTAGAATCAGTCACATTTTTAACTTCTGATATAAACTTGATGCAGTCACTTTCAACTTTGAATAAACTATCAATTATATTTTTAGTTCCTTCCACGTCCAAAGCCTTATTATCTTTTAGGAAGGCATCTTGATTAATGACCAACTGACCCATTGACAGCTTCCAATCTTCCAGCTTAACCACATTTCCATTGTCATCATATACCGGGGGCAAATACTTGCTGTAATCTTTATCAAACATGGCTAACTTAGCCTTTATTTGGTTTGACTTTCCTTTGAAAAACTTTGACGCTACACTTATTAGGCCAATCCTTTCAAACACATCAGTTACTACTTTTGGGATATCAGGCCTATGTTCTTGTAAACTGTCAAGCTTATCAAACAATAAATTCCTCCCAGACCAAATACTATAGAGTGGCTCCAAGGTGGATAAATAGTCATTCACCTTTTGATTGGTCTGATGTAATAGGCTGACTGATTTATCAACTGCATCCATTCTATCCTTTATTTTGTCCTACCTGTACTGCACTATTTTGGCTATAGTGTCCAGGGACGCATCCAATTTCACCTTTTCCAAGTCTTCAGCAGGTCCCTCAGTTGCCTCCAAATTTACCTGAATAGGTACCTCAACTTGCAAAGGAGGAGGAGGAATTATTTTTGAGGCTTCCTCAAGTTTGACATTTATTTCTGCCAGCTAATCTTCCAGCTGTTTGATCCTCATCATTTTCAGATCTCTGTCCTTGGCTACCATGCTTGAACTCTCAAACAATTTGGCATATCTTTCTGACAGCTGAGCTGTCTTGGCTTCATTCAGATTAGCCCAATGAGTTACTGCCTTGGAGACCTCAAGGTCTGTTGTATTTTGTACAGTCCATATAATCTTATTCCCCTCCATTTTATCCTCTATACTCAATAGAGATGGCTTCTGAGTTTTGGGAGCCATGGACCACATTGCAACAGCTTGGGACTTAGGGTCATAGCCACTTCCTCTAATCATGTCACCAATGTGAACCTCATATGATAGGCTACCCTCTGGTTGCTTTCTCAATTGATCAATAAGGAATGCAGAAGTCAGATCCCATCCTGGGGTTAGCAACATTCCACTTGATTTAACCAAATCTCTGGCTTCGTCCACTGTTATAGGATCAAGGCTAGGATCATATGAAGCAAGAGCTCTCAAAGTTTCTTCACTTGGCTCCATACCTTCAGGCAAAGCTTTCTTTACTTCTTGCTGCTTGTTCCAAATGAGAAAACTCTTGAACTCATCAGTTTTAATGAACTGATCATCACTCAAGAATTCCTCTTGATAAACCTCTCTGATGTCCTTTTCTAACCATAAGGACTTTTCTCTGCTTTCCTTCTCAATGGCTATTTTCTTGCCTGCTCTTATTGCTTTCCTCAATTGATGATGATATGGCCTATCACCTGGTACAAGAGCAGATGCTCTGTCAATTTCCCTTCTTTGTCTCACATGCCTTGAAGGTTCACCTTCCTCAAGCCTCTGTCTCTTCAATGGTGGCTCTGAGATATCCTGCATTTCTGGTTGATCTTGAGTGAGATCAACAACTGGTGGTCTCTCAACCTGTGGAGGACTATCTTCTTCTTGTGACTCATCAGTAAATTCTTCCTCATCAGAAGATGAATAATCTTTCCTTTTCTTTTTCTCTGGCTCATTCTGATCAATCAAGCCTTCCAATTGATTTGCCAAGGTATCATACTTTTCAATCATCCCATCAATCCTCTTCAAATAAGGAAGATCAGGGAAAAAACCCTCAAAAGGAATCTGAGATGCTTTCAACTGGTTGGACAAATCCACTAAATCAAAGAATCTGTACCATCTGCTTTTAACTTCATCTTCATCTAAGATGTTTCTGATCACATCTTCTTCATCCAAACCTTCATGCTCTTTGATCACACCAATGTTTGGGATGTAAGTCATCCTGACAGTCTTGATGAAATCCTCAGGATCTATGTGCCTACAAGCACCAGTAACCATTTTGAACTATTGTAGCCATGCACTGATTTGAGGAAAAGCCCTCTTTCCTATCAGGAAATCACCTACCTTGAATTTCCTGGGTGTGAATGTACCCTTTCTGTGAGGGGCCAAGAGCTCTTTATCTGTACACATAAGCTGCCAAACAAATTCCAAACAAGCCAATCTCGGAGGCACATACTTTGGTAATAAATGTGGGGGTTGGGGACAGCCATAAACTCTGATAATTTTGGAATTATCACCTAAGTAGAAATCACCCCAATTATGATTTCCCTCCCACTTATCCACATACTGCAGTGGTCTTAAAAGCCTGAGGACTCTAGGAGATAGCCTAGTGACATTTATACCTAGCATCCTGATAATTGGATAAACAATGAAATTCTGAAAAACACAAAAATCTGCCTCATTAGATGTAGAATTCCATATCCTCACCCACAACTGCACTGGGTTGTGCTGATCCTTGAAATTGAACCTTGGTTTTAACATGTTTGCATCAAAACTGTTGATGTTGAAAAACAGAATCAAATGCATTAATAGAGAATAATGCATGAACTCAATAGGGCTTTTACTTTCTTTAACAGACATCAGCCCCTGATGCATCCTATCGATCACATACTGAATGTAATCATAGTCAGTGTTTACCAAAGGATTTTGAATATCTAGGATGATCATCAGCAAGTCAGCTGGTAAAAATTCTGCATTCCCATCCATTCCCAAAACTCTACATAATGCATAACAAGTATATCTCATATAATGATGGAGGGATTTGAACTGGTATGGGGCATTCATGTTAGCAGGAAGGGGGGCTATATATTTGTCCTGTTTTGGCATATGCTTAACCAACTGGTCTTTTACTGACCCTACATTGCTTCTGTATCTTGCCTTTTCTTTGTTCAAATCAATCTCAGTGGAAAAGGACATGTATAGACCAAAAGCTTTCATAAAAGATCCCCTATCAAGAGTAACTAAGGCTGATTGGTCTTCTTTTTTGATTGTCCTTGAGATAGGGTCATATCTTCTGGCTAGGGCAACAATTAAATTAATATCTAGGAAAATGTCAGGGACCACCATTTTTCCTAATCCTAGCACCCAACCATTACATACAGGAACATGCTTATTTCTATTGCCGTAAAAGAAATTGAAAATGGTGTAACCTGTGAATTCCGGAGTGATTGGGTCTCTACACCGTTCCAAAAGATCTTGAAACACGTCATCAACAACCCTCTTTTTCTGACTGGAGCCCGGCAATAGTTTCAGGAATTCATCTGAAAAATTAGGCTTATTCTTGTCCTCACCAGCTTTGGACTTGGCCTCACTACTGGAAGACGCTGCACTCTTCTCAGGTTGACTCATCCTTGCTACAGAAACACCTTCAATTCTCTGTATCTCAAATACTTTATGCTCGAAAATGCTCTGGACAGACAGAAACTCTTAACAACTGAAACTTGAACAAATAAACAACGAGTTTCAACTTATTTATCGATATGAATCCAAGGTGTGCAACTACCACAGTTAATGCAAATCTCCTTAATGGATCCCATATTCAATTTCATGTACCCCCAGATTTCAAATTTTGAGCTCGCCATGTCCGGATGTTGACAGATAGATTAAACTACTTGAAAACAAGGTGAAGAGGGAATGATCAGGATTCTGTACTTTAAAACTATTTGCGTCATGCAATCTTTCTTCTTGAAGCTGATTTGATGGCTTACTGGTTTTATGTCCATATCGACAAAGTACTTTATCTATGTGGCAACGGTCCTTTTTCCTTTTCATTTATGACCTTTTCCATCTGAGCTCATTTAGCGAACCAGCGACTAATGGCTTCTCTTAATCGCTGAATAGAATGCTAACCCTAGCTATCAACCGGAGAACTGGTGACCACTGGCTTCGCTAATTCTCTGAATCCTTGTTTGACCCTGGTTCACATTTGGAGAACTAGCGACTACTAGCTTCGCGGGTTCTCGGAATCCTATCCTTAACCATCCAAGCATTTCGCGAATTAGCGAACAAAGGGTTCCCACTTACACAGTTAACCTGCAATTATCATTTGGTGAACTAGCGAACAAAGCCATCTCCCATTCTCTTAATGTTATGACTGACGGTCAATTTTCCTGGAGATCTAGCGAACAAAGGGTTCGCGCATTCGCTTAAAGATATACTTAACCGCTTGACTGTCTGGAGAACTGGCGAACACTGGCTTCGCTGAGTCGCTAAATCATTTAACTTAATCATCACTTTATACCAGGATTCCAGATTGACCGTTGATCTTCATCAATCGATGGCTATCGCTAGTCCTCTGAATATCAAAACCCTTAACCATTTAATTCTGAGAATCAGCGAACAAAGAGCATTCGCTAGTTCTCCAAATACTCTATATCAGTGACAATTTCATTTCGAGAATAAGCGACTGAAGCCTTAAAACTTATCATCCATTAATTCACTTATTCGCCAGATTGTTTTAACCTTTACCCTTTTATTAAGAGAACTAGCGACCAAAGGCTTCGCTGAATCGCTAAATGGTTTAGCATGTCGCCAACTTATTTCGAGAATCAGCGAACAAAGAAAACTTATCTCCGCTAAAATCTTTTAGGCAAACCATCAGAACTGCCAAATATAGAGGATAGCATTATTTTCATTTAGTCGCTCATTCGCCAGATCAAATATGCAGGACCCATAGATATCTTGAGATTAAAACAGGGCCGTTGATCTTGAAAGCAATCCACGGTATTCGCTAATTCTCTTGTTGAAACAACCCTTGACCACCAGATTCTGAGAACAAGCGAACACAGAGCATTCGCTGAATCGCCAGATTGTTTCAAAAGACCGTGAAATATTGCGAGAACTGGAGATAACCGCCATTCGCTAGTTCTCGGAAAGGAAAATGAAACCGCCGAAACACTTGGAGACTTAGCGAACAAAGGGTTAAAAGCTTGGCTTTAATGCATTCGCCAATTCGCTGGATGTTTGGGGTAACCGCTGGAGGATCTAGAGAACTGGTGACTGAGACCTTAATAATGAACATGAACATGACTCATTCACTGAATCACCAGATTGTTTTGACCTTTGATAATACATTTCCCGATTCAGCGAACACTAGGGGCAAATAAGCATGTGCACAAATAACAACTTAAGTGATTAAAAGGTAACCAAGAAAAGAAACAAGAAGGCCACATGAAGTTTGGAAATGAAAAGGAAACATTTTGGAAGACAAGACCTAGGGTAAGGGTTTTCCTGAACATGTCAAGACCATTTTCATGACACTTTACAAACCCTAGTCCAGGAAAAACACTCGCATGGAGACCTAAACCATGAATTGGACTTCAAACCTTGAAAAATTTTAAGATACCCAATAGCACCATTGGATGTATGTGATGTCTTGTTTGGGCAGCCATACATGTATTAGAGGCATGAGGTGTATGAGTCTAGGCCACGTAGCATTACAATCAAGCTCGGTGGGAAGAGATATCGAATACCAGAGGTATGTCCAACACAAACTACTTCTTTAATTAGTGCTAAACAATGTAAACGCTTGATTGCTCAAACTAGAGCTTTTGTTCTACTCATGATTCACCCTAAACAAAAAAGGTTAGTTGTTCTTAATACACATGCTAAGGTAAAAGAAAATCAACAAAATCAAATGGATAAAATTTTGAAAGAATATCATAGTGTGTTTAAACCACCAGTGGGAGTACCAACACACTGTCAAGTGAAGCACTCGATTGATTTAATCCTAGGCACACCGCTACCACATGAGCCAATATATAGGAGGTCAATTTTGGAAAATGATGAGATTAAGAGACAAATTCAGGAGTTGATTCAGAAAGGACACATTCGTCCAAGTGCTTCACCTTGTGGAAGTCCAATTGTCCTTGCTAAAAAGAAAGATGGTACTTGGAGGCTTTGTATTGATTATAAAGCATTAAACAAAATCTCTGTTAAAAATAAATATCCAATCCCTCGAATTGATGATTTGCTGGACCAACTTAGGGGGGCTAATTTCTTTACAAAAATTGACTTGAAGTCTAGATACCACCAAGTACCAATTGATCCATTAGATGTGTGGAAGGCTCCATTTAAATCTAAGGAAGGTTTGTTTGAATGGTTGGTCATGCCTTTTGGCCTAACAAATGCCCCAACCACATTTATGAGATTGATGAATTATGTGCTTAGATGATTCATTGATTCTTTTGTGGTTGTTTATTTGGATGACATACTCATATTTAGTAGAACTTGGTCTGAGCATTTGCAACATGTTGAACAAGTTCTTTCAACTCTGCAAAAACACAAACTTTATGCCAACATTGAGATGTGTTCTTTTGGTATGCAGAGTATTCAATACTTAGGGTATATCATTGATACTGAAGGAGTTCATGTTGATTTAGAAAAGATTCAAATAATCTAAGATTGGCCATCCCCTAAAAATTTCATAAAGCTTCGCAGCTTCTTGGACTTAGCCAACTTCTATCATAGATTTGTGTTTGGTTTCTCACACATAGCATGGCCTCTTAATCAATCACTAAGGGATGGAGCACAAGCAAAATTTTAGTGGAAAGAGGCAAAGCAACAAGCATTTGAGGAGTTAAAGAAAAGACTATGTTTAGCACTAGTATTGGTCCTTCCAAATCTACACCAAGCATTTGAGATAGAAATAGATGCATCCGATTATGCTCTTGTTGCGGTACTCATGCAACATGGGCCTCCTGTTTCCTATCATAGTGAAACTTTTTCTGATACAATACATAGGTACCCCACCTATGATAAGGAGTTGTATGCCATTATTCAGGTCTGCAAACAATGGAAACACTATATACTAGGAAAGGAAACTATTATACATACAGACCATAAACCACTTCAATTCTTACAAACATAAGGGAAGCTATAGAATGATAGCCATCAATGGTGATTAGCCTATCTACAACAATTTCACCTCAACATTTATCATAAAAAAGGAAGCAATAACAAGGTGGAAGATTGTTTGAGTAGGCCTACAATTGCAGGTTTGACAATAGTGTTAGATTCATGTGGTCATCAATCATCAACTTGGGAACAACTATATGGTACTGATCCTAATTTTTCTAACATCTATGGTAATTTGGTAAAAGGGAAGTCTGTCCCTGATTTTCACTTGCAGGATGGGTTGCTTTGCCATAATAGTCACATATGTGTACCCACCAAGGAATGGAAGAAAATGATATGGGAAGCTCACTACAGTCATCTTGCAGGACATTTTGGTATTGGTAAGAATACTGCTATCCTTCAAAAGTATTTCTATTGGCCAAAAATGAAGCAGGATATCATTTCACATATACAAGCTTATGCAGCCTGTGCAATTGTAAACCCAAAAAACTATAAGTTGGGTCTATACTTACCATTACCTATTCCTGATAAGCCATGGTAATCTATTTCAATGGATTTTATGTCTGGACTTCCAACTACCAGGCCTGGGCATGATTGTGTATATGTTGTGGTAGATAGGTTTTCTAAAATGGCTATCATGGTGGCATGTAAAAAGATGATTTCTACAAAAGATACCACCAAGCTATTTTTTGAACATGTTTAGGTTCATTTTGGTTTGCCAAAAAACATTATTTCTGATAGGGATAGCAGGTTCATCAACAAATGTTGGTCTACACTAGGGCTAAAATGGACACCAAGTTGACAAAGTCCACAGCATTCCATCCCCAAATAGATGGGCAGATAGAAGTGGTGAATCAAATGATTATTCATATTTTATGGATGTATCATTCCAAACATCCTTACACATGGGATGAAAGCTTACCCTATGTGCAACATAGCTACAACCGTGCACTCCATAGTACTACAGGGCACAGTCCATTTGAGGTTTCTCTTGGGTACCAACCATTGGCACCTATGGATGTAGCAATACCATCTCTACAATCTAATAGTCCATTGAATGGTGACAAGGAGGTAGATAAAGAAAAAAAATTCATTGATAACATTAGACACCTCCAACAACAAGTTCATGAGATCTTGGAGCAGAGTAATCAAAAGTATAAGGAAAGGCATGATAAACATAGAACTCCTCATAAGTTTCAGATTGATTACAAGGTATGGTTACATCTTCAAAAAGAGAACCTCCATGGACCAAATAGGAAGCTTCATCCTCTTCATTATGGTCCATATACTATTGTGAAACAAGTTGGTGAGAATGCTTTTGAACTTAATTTGCCATCATTTTTGGGACTGCATCCAGTTTTCAATGTAGAATTATTGAGACCCTATTTTCCTCCTTTGTTGGATATTTCCCAAGATACCAAATACATTCAAGCTACAGAGTTAAATCCATATACTACTATTCCAGTCCAGTGTGACCATGTTACTGAAGTCAGTTTAAAGACTTTGAGAAATTAGAACATTCCTCTGTATCGAGTGGTTCGAGCTGGCTAGCATTCTCATCAAGGGAAGTGGTTTACTAAGGAACAAATTGAAGAACAATTTCCTCATCTATTGTAGTAGATTAGTGCAATGGGGCCCATTACCTCTCAAGGGGGGAGGAATGCTCAGGATTAAATTGGGAAAAAACTAAAATCTAATTTTTAAATTTTATTATGTTTTAGTAAACTGCATTTTTTAGGGTCTTCGGTGCATTTCTAGGAAAAAATTGTGTGCATAAATGCCAACTAGAAGTTGTCATTTTCAGATTTTGACTCTAGCTCTTTTGAATACCTTTCCAATGCATCAAATGGTTCGCAAATCAGAGCTAGGACTAGAAATTTATGCCTTCTCCAAGTAGACCTAATTTTTATATATAATTTTTTGATAATTTTTTTATAGTTTGAATAGTTTATTTGTAATAAATATTATGATGGCTCTTCATTTCATTTCCAAGGGATTTTGATGACCCTTGGGATCCATCAGACTTGTATAAACTCAAATATTTGAATAGAATGGATCAATTTTTGGTTTGCAATCTGGTTCTCAATTTTCATATTGAATTCTACAATACTATAGGTATCACACCAGGTATTGTAATCTAGTTTCATAAATCAGATCAATCATCTAAATATGCATAATTGTGACCATATAGTTCTAACCATCATAATGAAAATTTTCAAATAAAATTCCAAGTATAATCATCTGAGAGGGTATTACAATCCTATTGTAGCAGTGGAGAAGTTAGATAAGGACAAGCAAGAAGTGGCCCTTAGTGCCCGATCACACATATTGTAACATATGAGGCAAGTAATAAAGAAAAATATGGATATGATCCATAATTTATTTAAGGTGTTCCATAAGACCAATGAGTGTTAAAGATGTAACGGGTACTCTACAACCATTATTTAGCATATGGTCTGACAGGGGGTCACTTTTTGACAAACTAGAGCTGTTGCAACCCCATGGGACAAATATCCTTGAGTCTGTTGGGGAGGTTAGGGAAAAGATAGAATTGGTCAGTGCAACCTTGTCCTTTTTTAAAGGGAAAGAAATCTAGGTCAAGTCTAAAATTGAAATGTTTGGTCATGTTTTTAGTATATATACGCCTCCACTACATAAAGAAGATGGTGACATCAAAAGTGTTGAGGAGTGGGGAAATGACATGAATGAATTAATAATAGGGTCAGAATCATTTCTAAGTGAGGATGGTACTTTGAATATGAATAGGTTTAATCATGTCTTAGATGACATGTTCAACATGGAGACTGATTGCATAAGGTTTGTAGCTAACACCAAAGCCATAACAAACTCCAGGTGGGACAGGAAAATGAAACAGTTACAAAGTTTAAAGGAGTACATCTAGCCAATAGAGGAGGAGATTGCAACATAGGCTAAAAGAACAATGCCCAAGAAAAAGAAACCTGTAATCGTTTATTTGGACACTATGGAGGAGGACTAGGAAACATCTAGCACCTCATCATTGAGCACAGGGAGGGTAGTTATCATGAAAATGATAGTGTATGTTAGTCAGATGGTGGTCATTATCCATATAACAACTATTGAAGCTACCTTGAACACATGCAGATAAAGATGCCACCTTTTGGAGATTTGATATGATTGGAAAAGATACTCCTCAAGTTTACTCTCCTCGCTTTGTAATTATTGTAACTATTTTTTGTCTTCTAGTATTTTTCTTCTCCTAGCCATCTAAATCTTGTTGCATCATGATTCTTCTAGGATTCAAAGGTGGCTAGTGAGTGCTATATAGAGCTAGTTGTTGTATTTTTAAAGGATGGTGAAAATTTTTAGCAACTAAATAGAGTGAATTTTGATCTATAACTTTTGTTCTGGCATTTTTCCATTGTCAATATACTGATACTAAATAATTTTAATGAAAATACACTGGAATTCCATCTCATATTTGTGAATGTCTTCTTGTTATGATCTTGAATTCTTATATGTTAATGTTGCAAAGCACTTTACTGTATGGTTTACAAAGTAGATTTTGAAGTTATTTTTGAGTTCCTTTAAAGGGTGGGGTAATTCTTAGGGGTAATTTCAGACAATTCATATTCCTTGTTAGAATTTTATGTCTAAGTATGAGAATGAGAGGAATAATCTGTAAAGCACTTGTTTTGGGTTTTGGGTGTGTTTGAGTTAAATTTTCTGTTAATATATGTTGTATTTTTCTCTATGCCCTAGAATAAGTCACTGATAGGTTCTTAGAAAGTAGTTCTTCATCATCAATCAACTTATAAATGATAAAATATTTTAGTCAATATTTCAACAATAATAATGCATAGTATTTGTATTGAATAGATGCAAATAAGTTTACTAATTCCTTTTAAGAAGTGAATCCTAAGGTACACCCACCTGAGCATCAAAGTTCAAAGTGTAGGAGAACCAATCTCTCGGTCCTTATCAATTGGTCCTTTTTATCATCAGATTTGAAGTGGGTTTAAAGAGTCAGAGATAATAGTTTTTCATACACATTGTAAATCTTTAGGAAAGGAAAAAGGAACCAACAAAATGGAGACTCTGCCAAGGAATGTAACACTAAAAATTATTTTTATAATGATTTATAATAACTAAGAGGGGGTTGAATCAATTATCCTCAGGTCCAGATGTACCAATTAAAGTTTTTCAATACTTCAACAACTAAGATGTAATCAACAATTCAACTCGATCTGTATAGCATATATCAAAAACATATAACATGCAGTCCACTATCAAAAAGTAATTAACTTGAAGAATATAACAACATTCACATCAAAAAATTCACACATGTATAACACCAGGATTTATAGTGGAAACCCAATTTGGAAAAAACAACTTTGTAACATGCTACTGATTTTCACTCTTTTGAAGTGAGCTCTTTGAAAAGCCAGCCCTATTAAAGGTTTACATACACATTGTTAGGTGTGACCCTATTAAAGGATTTAAAACACTCAGTCAAAAGTGGCCTGGTTAGTGGACTCAAGAACATTCCATTGGAATGTCACCTAGATTAAAGGATTTAGACTAATACAATGGTTAGAAAGTAACAATAGTTTTTGATCTGAAAAACATACACCTCACTTTGTAAATATAGATCCACTTCACACATAATTTGATTTACTGACTGACCTTCATTTTCATCTCCATCTTTGATCTGCTCAGAATTCACTTCAAGCAATCACCACAACTTTGTTTAGCTCCTTCACAAATTCACCTTCAGCCTTCTGCTTAGACTTGTCAGTCAATAACATCAACCTCTTCTTCATACTCCATAATCTCACAATTAGGTTTTCCTTTATACCTCTTTGATCATATAGATTAATCTTTTTCTTCTTAATCACCTCTATAGATCTTAGGTCCAGGTTAGATTCATCGAATCCTTCTATCATTATGTTCTTCATCCTTCCTTCTAGATACATCTCTAAACTTCCCTTTGGATCGATAAGAAAATGATTTACCATGCATTAAATGCTCCATACAATTCATTAATAATGTCAACACATTTTGCATATCCCAAGGATTCAACTATTTCGGCTGGGATTCTCAATTCTTTCTCCAAATGTAATTTACTGACACTCGATCAATATTGTGTTCATCTTCTCGGTTATCACTACAAACTATCTTCCTTAGCAAACACTGTCTTTTCTCGGTAATTTCTTGTCACTTGGTAATTACTGATTTTTGGTCAATACTAGATTTACTCAACATGTACTAGCACTCAGTCAACACTAACATCACTCGGCTTAAACTAGATTTCTTCACTTTTTCTCGGTTAAGCCTACATTTCCAATCTTTCTTCTTAGTACTTAGATAAACAATACATTATCTTATCAATGTGCCAACTAATCAAGTACCCATTGAAGTATTAAATAACTCAACCTTTCCTTAGGTCCTATTGTTATATCCTCTTTTCAAATCCTCTTCGTCAATCAAAAGATATGGTACTACCCTAGATAGAAATTGTCTTACCAGTTAAGGTTTGACATCAATGATAATATAAAAATTGTTTCAACTATAGTTTCCAACAATCTCCCTCTTTGGCATTGATGGAAACACTACATGAATAACACATTATTTACCAAACAATCCAAAATCTCTTTGCATCATATTTTTATAATATCCTTAGCTTCATTCTAATTCAAAACTTTATTTTGCCTAACCACTTGCTCAATTACTCCCTTTGAATCTTTTATGTATCTCTCTCTCAGGTTTCTTTGAACTTCTCCCTCTATGTTTTCATATGAACCTTCGCCCTCTTTGACAACAATGCCAAAGGTTGTATCTATCACTTACATCTTCCACATGTAGATGTCTTCATGTCAGTTATGTATGTTGTATACTCCCTCTATCATCTTATGATGAATGCTTATCATCTCTGCTTCACTTCTCATAACTCTAGGCAACTCCTAAAGTGTAACCTTCTCTACATCAATTTGTCAAATATTTAGTTTAGCACATTTGATGCTGACATAGTACAGGTAAGGAGGATCCAATTAAGGATAGTCCAAACAAGTAGCCAAATAGCTGCAATGGAATAAAACAACACAATGATTTAGCAAAATTTTCATTAACATGTCTGGCTATAAGGCCTTTTGGGTTAGGGCCAAATAAAATCAAAAGTATTTATGCAACCTCTTAGCTAGCCCAGCTCTGAAACAAGTCAACAACTGATGGAAACCCTAAGGCAAATCTAAACTTGAGCTCACAAGCCTCGAAGCAATCTCCTTGTCTCCGAGCATGCAAACCACTAGCTTTGCTATTCCAAACTATCAGATAATAATATGATCTTCAAGATCTCACAGGATCCAAGTCTACTCAGCTATTTTCGCTAACTTTAGTACCCCTAAAAATCTACCCAAACAATCCTCAAATACTAATCTTCAATGAAAAGTCAGCTGGAAGAAACAATTAAATCCTAAGACAAGTTGGCTTATACTAAAAACAAATATTAAATGCAATAACAGTCAGCTCTCAAATAGCCTTACAAACATTTAATTCTCCATGTCAGCCTCTAGATCTACATAGGAGAATACAACAAAAGCTACCAACAATAAATGCACCAAGTCGACCAACCAAATCTCCAAGAACTTGAGTCCATAAACTAGAACTACTGAGCATCAGTGATACAACCGACCATGCCAAGAATCACTGAGAAACACATGCATCACCGAGAAAACATGTCAATTGAGCACCATAGGTATTGTTGAGCACTAGTTCCATCGAGCACAAGAGGTTTCACCAAGTTCCTTCAGTGACTGAGCTTCCTTCAGTAACTGAGTCCATCAGTTAAAGCTACAACTGAGTACCACAAGACCAAAACAACACACCTCCATGTAGATTCACCTTCTCTTAGGGATTTCACCATTATTTATGGTTTTCCCTAATTTTTCCCAAAATGCAAGCAAATGAAATGCAAAAATCAAAGAATAAAATAGAGTTTTGAAAATTTTGAAGTCTAAGTGACAAGAGACATTCAATGCATTAACTCCAACAATGTACAAATAGTAGAGCTCAAATTCCCAACATGACACCTTGCACATTGCCTCAAGATATTTTATATAGGTGACAAATTTCATAGTGGTCATCTCGATCCTTTGCAATTTGCAATAAGTTTGAACTTAGGTTTTTTATCTAGTTTTAAATTTTTGCATAGGCTGGTATTATATATTGAGTTTATCTCAATTAATTTTTGTAATATGTTGGTATTTGTTAAAAGATTTTATCTTTAAAAACCAACATAAGGGCTAGATTAGTGGCATTATTATAGGCTTATTTTTAGGGTTTTTGGCAAGAATTAAGGATCAAATTGGAGTGGTTTTGGGCCAAATTAGAGGCTATGGTTTTTGAATTTGAGGCTTTAGAGGGCTATAATACTGATTTTCTTAAAAGGTCTTAGGGGTTCAAGATTCTTGAGAGGAGGCCTTAATGAGCTATTTTGTTCCTTTGTGCCTTAGCTTATGTTTTGTAACCTACATTTTTAGATTTTTGAGGAAAATAAAGTAAGTGATCCATATTTTCTCATACTGTGAGCACTGAATTCAGTCCTTTTCATCATTCTACATTAAGTGTTTATTTATTTTGTAGCAAGGAGAAGTGAATTAATCCTATTCCTCTTCTTAGTGATCAAAATTCAAACCTTGTGTGAAATATGTATGTTTGTTAACAAATTTTACTGTTTGTGGTCTATACCCTAGTAGTAAAATCAAGATTAACCTATATTTTGATCAGTGAATGATAGTGCTAGTCTCATTAGTATGTTCATTATGGATGTTGTTTTGGATTCCAAGAAAATATGAGTTCAATTTTGGTGTATCACCCCATTTTTATTCAATTTTCAAAAGCATTTCTTTCTTACCTTTACCCAACCAAAGTTTAATTTAGGTGATATTCCAAATCAAATAGGAACTAACCTAGAATCCAAAGACTCCTTAATCAGAGTCCACCCACAACTCAAGAAGGTTTCCATTGTTAGGATGAGATATCTATAAACCCTAATGCCTGAGTTATAGTGATATTTTCAAACCTAAACAAATATAGAAGAATACATTTGTGTGGACCCGTGCTGATGGGGAGAATGTTGTCTTGCTAATTGGAAAATGATGAAGTTCAAAGATAGTCACGGTGATCAAGGATAGTTGATAATTGATGTTGCTGAAGTGCAAGGCTCGGTGGGAAAAGATATATGATCAAATGTTGTTACAGGACTGATAGGGATATATACAACTAGACATGATGATATGTACAGAGGAGTGGGAAAAGATGTGTATAGGAGAGCTCAAAAGATAAGCAAAGATCCAAAGGAATGAATGCAATTAAAACTATCTCAAACACCTTTTTTCATAGGTAGGATGCTTGGGGATGATTGATTTGGATTGATGGTGGGAAGATTTGGTCTAAACATGAGGAAGGATACATTGTCATGAACCTAGTGTGATTGGTGAGAGATTATGAAGTGTTGGGGATGATTTGTTGCTTCCTGATGTAGGATCAAAGGATAGGATTGGATTTTCAACCTAAGATAGATTGATGATCTTCAGAATGATTAGACTCTTATCAATGTAGACCAATCTCTTGCTCAAGATGATGAGGCTAACAAGGACAAGTATAACATTCCCTAGACAATTCTCTATCAAAGGGTAGCATTGGGATGATTTGATTTTAGATAAGGATTGAGAAACTCAAAGGATTGGCATGAAGTGGATGATGGGTAACTAGATAAGGATTCCTATGACAAGAGATAGGTAAGATTCTCAAACCTCAAAAAGGACCAAGGGATGATTGTTGAAGCGCTTAGCTGGATTGGTCATGATGACTCAAGGGATAACTAACATAGAAGGATGGGACCTAAAGAAACATGTGTACAAATAATCTTAGGTGGAGACATGACTGATGCTAGGGTACAAGACTTAGGATAAAATGTACAAGGGATCTAGGGATGAAGCTGAAGCTACAAAGATATGCAAGATGATGCCCTAGTTGGGTTGGAAAGCCAAGATTGACTGATGGTGGATAAGCTTGATGATGGATGATGTGTCCTGATATGACATTGATTTGGGAATGACGCATCCCAACGTGGATGATTGGATTTAGATCCAAGCATTCCTCAAGACTAGGAACAAGTCTAAGGATGTGATTGGATTGATTTGGCTTGATCTTGGATGTTGGATAGCTAGAAGATGTGGATAGGAATGGAAGATGTTGGAAGACTACTAGGAATAGTTAAATATTAATGAATGAAATTGGATTGCATGGGGATAGCCTATAGCTAGATACCAATGAAAAGGGAAGATACCAGGTGGTGGAAAGATGGAGGAAATGCTTAGGATTTGGATAGAGGATTGTTGAGGAATGGGAGATTTGGATAGAGGAAATGCAGGGAGATGTGGGTAGAGGATTTCTTAGGATGTGGATAGAGGAGATATTAGGAATGGGAACACTAAGAGGGGGGTGAATCAATGTTCACTGTATTTTATCTTTTAGCTTTAATCTTTAAACTGAACTTAAAAGCTTAAGTACTGAAATAAACATCCACATAAACATGAAACATGAAAACAACACATGACACCAATATGGTTATGAGGAAACCCAAATAGGTAAAAACCCCAATGGGAATTGACACCCACTAATATTTTGTACTAGTGTTTTGTGATCCTTGTTAGAAGATCCTTAACCCTATTAGGAGTTGCTTTGCAATGCATTAAGTATAGTAGACCTTGTTAACGTTCAGACCCTATTAGGATTCTTTTACAATATTCCATATTAGCGGAGTGGATGCACTATCCTAGAGCTCACTACTCAAGTGGTGAAGGCTACAACCTTCTGATCTTAGATACACACTATATCTACTAAATGAACAGTCACTGTAACACTGCTTGTCAGATTAGTTCCTTTGATGCGTTGATGCTTTGACCTCTTGCAAAGCTCTAATACATCTTATAGTGTCTTTGCACACTTCTCTTCTACTTATCACAACTCTCTATCAACTTCCATACTAATTATAATGGGAGCATCTTATATTTATATGCACATAGAAAATAAACAACTAGGTTGGCCCTTAAAACTATTACATACAACACTTCCAAATGAATTGGATTAAGGGTAGAAGTAAAAAGTTGGGTGCCAATTCTGCGGAAGTCCGCGGCTTGAAAATTTGCGCCGCTTGAAACGGGCACCCATTTTTTAAAAACGGGTGCCCGTTTTAGGCTCAGACATCTGATCCGAAATTCAAAAGTGGGTACCCATTTTTTTTTAAACGGGTACTCGTTTCTAAATTTTTTTTTTTTTTTTTAATAATTTAAAATGTTTTTTTAAACACATATTTTTAAATTTATGAAATGGGTGCCCATTTTTTGAATTTAAATAACGGGTGCCCATTTCTTAAAATATGCACACGAGAGTTTTCACTCTACCTCAGTTTTTGGTTTGGGATAGGTTTGGTGAGACCAAACCTATGTCTTAGCCTCCAAAATTTTGGCTAAGGCATTGGAATAAAAATTTTAAGGCTTACCGTAATTTTTTGAAGCCCTTCTGGATCGATTTTTTTGACAAAACAAAAACCCATTAAAGATCTCACTATGACGATTCTAAAAATATAAATTTCATAATAAAATGGTTATTTTTTACTATTTTTACATTATTTATTAGTTGATAGTGGTACATAAATGTAAAATAATGAGACTCACTAAAACTTTAATAACTTTTAAATTTTTAAGTATTTTTAAAAATAAATTATATGTCATCAATCTAGATTCAATTCTTTTGAATTTTAAAAAAAGAATTTTTGAAAAAAAAAATTATATTAAATTATGGTGGTAGTACACGAGAGGTTTGAAAAATAAGCTTTATTGTTAATTAAAAATTAATAAAAAATAATTTACAAAACAAAAAAATAAGAAAAAATATTCTCATCAATATTCTATGTCTTAGGTATCTTCCCTAAAAAGGATTTAAAAAAATTCATTTATTTGTGTCAAAATATGGTGGCCGTACACGGATGTGGTATGGTCCTGAAACAAGCATTTTGAAAAAGTGGTTTTCAAATATGCCTATCAAAATATAATTTATACCATGTGGGTATTAAAATAAATTATATATTTGAAAAGTAGACTCCAAGTACTACAATTTCTATTAGTGAATTTTTTCGAGATTCAATCTCTAAGTGCCTCAAATTTTGAGATCAATTTAGATAAATTTTGAAAAATAGGAAAAACACTTCCACTTTTTGCAAAAAATTGGCACCCAACTTCTTGCAGCCACCCTTAAGCGTGTTTACAATAAAACATATATACATGTTGAAAACCTAATTACAATAGGTACATAGCCTTTACATCATTAGAATATGGCCGCAACTCAAAATGATAACAGTCGGCTGCTTACTCTGTTCTTCACTAGCACACACTGGTTGTGCAACTTCAACTGCATGTATCTTTCTCGTACTTGCATATCTGATCATGTGCTCATAGAATAAGCATGAATATACTCCAACAAACTTAACTTCTAGGGTGCACACCATAACTCAATCGTATGCACATGCACTGATGCTCTGAGCTACAGGAACTATACACTATCCAGTCTTCAACACTTAACCAATTTCTGATCTTCTCATCAAGTGCACTGACTCCAAACTACTATATGACTTTGTTTCCATAAATAAAACACTATATTAATTCATATACATCATTATAGCCAAATTTCCAACAATCTCCCCCTTTTTCATTGATGGCAACAAAGGAATATGGCCAAGTTGCTAACTATCCTTAATACCAAAAAAAATTTGTCTTCTATACATACACTTATATCTCCCTATACATATTATGATCCATATTACATACACAACTCCCCCTTTGACATTAATGAAAAGGGTGTTTCAAAAACTATATCTACATATACTCACTAAGGGAAAACATCCAGATATGCTTTGTTTAAGTTTTGGATCTCCTTCTTCCAAAATCTGATCAAAGCGGTTACTATCTGGAGATGGGCGCATAGTGCATATTGTAGCTTCTCCATCTTCTTCAAGTTATTTTTGGGACCATGATCATATGTTACCATTGTGGCATCTATGTCCTTGATGTTTTGATTGAGTATATCTAATGAGGATGCAAGAGCATTCCTAAGCTATGTTTGCCTTGCCCTGATCTTTGTGATTTCTTTTTCTGCCTTCTCAATCTTATCTATTTTCCCTTGGTATACATAATTACACATGTTTACATCTATGGATGTGTCTTTCACTAAAATCTTGACTTGCTCAATCATAGCTTCTACCTCTTTTATTTTCTTGAAATGGGAATCAGTAAGCTTATCCTAATCCATGCATTCTGCAATGACTCTTCTTCCTTGATCTGCAAACTCTTTTAAGGATGCTTGACTAGTCCTGAGTGAGCTTAGGTCAAGTGTAAAGTTGCTCATTAATTCACTCAACCTCTTCTTCAGGTACTTTTCTTCTGCAACTAGGGATGCAAATTCTTCAAGGCTTGAGAAATTACTTTTGAAATGTGAGATGACTGTACTCACATCATCAACAGAGTGTATCTTTGACACTTTCTTATCCTCTGGCAAAAAATTTCTTAGAATGTATACTAATTCTACCAGGAGGGGATTCCTCATCACTTGTTTTTCTTTGGCCTTTTCCATGGCTAGGACACTGAATTTTATTAGATGTTCTTCTCCCCAAGAGTCCAAACTGGTTGTGTCAGGTGTCAAACTTGACAATAATGCAGAGGGTGATGGATTGATGGGAGTGTTGTCCATTATTTCATGCTTAACTCTTACTTCATTTTCTTTCTTTTCTATTTCTTTTTCTATCTTTCCTCCTTTTTTAGTGATGTCCTCAATCAAAATTTCTTGTGGATTTGGAGAATTGCTACCACAAAGAATTTCAACTTCTTAAGTGCTGAAAAAGGCTTCCTCAAACTTTTCCAGATCCTTATCATGGCCACCATGGCTATCTCCACATTATCAATGATATTGTGTTGTCTTTTTGTGACTTTGTAGTGGGCAAAAACTTATGTGCCTTTGATTGTGCTTCCACTATAGGTGTTGAATCCTAAGGACATGTTACTAATGCATTAGTGGGCTCTCTCACCTTGACTTCTTTTATGGATACTTGTTCTTTGGGTGTAGTAGGTGGATACATGTGCCTATTCATAAAGACCTTTTCAAAGGCTTCCTCTATTTCTTTGGCAACTAATTCATAGTTTTTATCCATTATATTCAATGTTCTTGTCTTGGTCCTAAGGTGAGGCTTCACTAGATCTAATAGAAACTTCTTCTCTTCTAGCTCACATATAGGAAGGGTTTCATCTAATATCTTCTCCCTTATCTATAGATCTTCTTCAATAGCCTCTCTCTTTTGGAATTCTAGGATGTTCCACATATTGTTAGGGATCATAGTCTTAAGTTCCAAGACTGTCTTCTTGAACTTCAGCATGTGTTTGACTATCATACCATGTATCTCAAATTTTTCTATTTCATTATATTTTTCATAAAACTTCCCTACTTGATCAATTCTTCCCTCATCAATTATTCTTGCACTTAGCACTTTTAAACTAGGTCTAAAATCTACCTCAAGAGGAGCTTGAGTGTTCTTTCTACTTCTTGTTTCTTGTGAGGATGGATGACTGGTTCCAACCTCTTTCTTCCTCTTTGCTATTGTCTTATACTATGGAGGAGTAGTAGGGTCAATGGTTTCCTTGGGCACAGAAGGAGTATCATCAGTTTTATCCTTATGTTCATTAGATTTCTCTATATTTACCTTCTTCAACTTGGGATCATGTGATTCTTCCTTTGCTGCATATGTGCTCTCTAATTCCAAAGAACTCTTTTATTCTTTTGCTTTGTCTAGATCTTCTTGAGACACTCCATGTATTCTTAAGATCTCTGAGGTGACTTTAGCAACCTTTCTTTTTGTTGCGGCACTGTTAAGTTTAGCATCTATCTCTCTTATCTTTTCCTCATAAGTTCCCCACCTTGGCTCATTAGGGTCAGAAGGAGCTGAAAGCAATACTTGAGCATATGCTTCTAAAACTTGTTCATCTACTTCATATCCAAGTGGATGAATCCATTTTTTTCTAGGTACAATTGCCTCCATGCATGTTGTATCTGTTTCAACCATAAAACAAATAGTATCCTTGTATTTCTCAACAATGTTTTCTAGAATTATGTACCTCATTTGCATCTTGGCCCTAAAGGTCTTCAACTCCAATGTTATGTAATCTCTCAATGTACTCTCAGTGGATTCCTTGTAATATATATGTGGCATGGTTGGAATGGACTTGTCCAAATACAAATCTGATACTTTCCCAGCTATATGAAAGTACATGTAAATGATCAAAGACCCAAACCTGAATATCTTGGTCTTATCATACTTTATTGCCTTGATGTTATCAATTAACTATGTGCGCAAGATCTCACACAGATTGAACTCTCCATCTTCCTTCACAAGTCTAATGGCTATTGGAATTGTGGCCGTAGACACACAATTCACCCTGCTAGTATGTTGAAACTTGTATCCAAGTATCATGGACATCAATTTGATGTTAGCTTTCTCTATAGGCTCAATTTTTATCCCGCACCTATCACTCCTTGACTTACATGTTTTCTCAAAAAAAAATTGACATCCTTTCCTGCAGGAAGGATGGTGCTAGTCTTAGATAGGCATGGCATCTCATGTATTAGGTCACTAGTGATTCTTACTGGCACATCACCTATCCAAAATAGGTCATCATGAATTATACTCAAAAGTATTTTAATCCATTCTATATCATATAACTCATATTACGTAGCATACTCCACTATAGGGTGATCATTCCACTTCGCATATTCATCCAAGAAGGTTTTGTCTGGTTTTAGCATGGTTTCCATGTGCTCCCTTAATCTATCCAATCCTACTAGTTCCTTATTAGAGTAAATGTATGCTCTAATGTCTTTGACATGCATAACGCCCATAGGCATGTAGGGAGAATGCTCCCTCTAAGTCATCTAGGGTAGACTTAAATGGATGCTTCTTAAACACATATCTTTTCTTTTCTGCAACATTAAATACTATGGGAGTGGCCATCACTTACTTTTTTTATCACTTTCCAAATGTTCTCTAAGATAATCTAAAGACTTCTGAATCAGCACGATGAATTAGGGTTTCTACAACCAATCAAATGTACTACTAATCACTGATAGATCAATCTGCAAGTCTTCACAATAACTTTTAAAGCTCTTTCTTCTCTCCAATCACTCTAAATTCAAATGCAATGAGTAATCAAAAAGATTTCTATGTACTTAAAGTGAAAATTCCGCCATTAATACTTACCGCATAAACCAAGCTGTTACTTAAAAATTTCCAACTTTTGTTCTGCAAACAATCAGTATGTGCACTCTTGCACGAAGGTTCCTTTATTCTCCAAAAGATTAAGTTCAAAGGAACATACTCTGAGAGTGATTATACCAGCCACATAGGGGTCTAGAGCTAAATTAGCTCCCATTATGATCTTGAGGGCCATTCATCCAAATGTAGAGGGTGCATCCACTATGGATGCATCCAATACATACTCATCAACTTTGTCCTTCTTTCCTTCTGACCAAGTCAAGATCACATCATCTGAGGCTTTTACAAAATTAACTTCTTTGGGATCCAATACTGGTTCTTTGGTCTTTTTAGGGCTTTCCCGACCTTGCATCCTTTATCTATAGAACTTTGAGATATGTCTAGCCTTGTTACAAGAGTGACAAATGACTGGAGGCCTTATATTCCTTGGTGCATTGACATGAGTAACCATTTTACATTGTCTAGCTAAGTGACCATTATAGTTACATATTTGACATGTAACATTATGAGAACTTCTTATATTTGTCTGATTCTAATTTCTCTGATCATGCTAAATCCTATTCTTTTTACTGGTCTTGCAATTCATAGCTCTATGACCAAATTTATTGCATGAATAATAGTAACCATTAAAAGGTCTTACCTCTGTATAGTTCCTTGCTATGTGTCCATGCTTCTTACATGAAAAACAAGTGTGGTCTACTAGCTTGCACTCATTCTTAGGTGGTTCACCATTATCTTTCATTTGATCTTCAGTCTTCTTAGTATCAGTAGAGTCTTCTAGTGCATTCATTCTTGCTCTCATGTTGTCAATTTGATTCTATGCTTCATTTTATCTGATGTAGCTAGTATCTCCTTTAGCTCTTCTTGCATATAACTAAGATTCTACTAGATCAAAACTTCTGTGTAATTTTTTGATGTGATTCTTTGCTTCTTTTAATTTAGACTCCAAGCTTTCTTTGTTGTTCCTTAGCTCCAAGATTTCCATGTTTTCTTGCCTTAATTCCTCATTGAGTTGAAGGTTATCTTTGACTTGTCCATTATAGACTTCCTGATTGTCGATTAGTTTATCATCAAATTCTTCAAGTTTATCTTTTAAGCATGCATTTTCTTCATTTAACTTCTTGACCATTATCCCCAATTCACTAGTGGAATATTCTTTCAGATCCCTTCTTAGCTTTTTGATAACTAATTGAGCATCACTGACTTTTTCTTTTAGTTCTTCAATTTCTCTTTCAGATTTGTCCAGGTCTTCAAGAGTAGCTTCCAGATTTATTTTCAAATGTTTCATTTATGCTTTGTCCATGATCTCCTCAAGTGGTTAAAATTTTTTATTGAGGACTAGAGCTCTGATACCAATTGTTAGGAATGGGAACACTGAGAGGGGGGGTGAATCAGTGTTCACTGTATTTTATCTTTTAGCTTTAATCTTTAAACTAAACTTAAAAGCTTAAGTACTGAAATATACACATAAACATGAAACATGAAATCAACAAATGACACCAATATGGTTATGGGAAAACCCAAATAGGTAAAAACCCCATTGGGAATTGACACCCACTAATATTTTGTACTAGTGTTTTGTGATCCTCATTAGAAGATCCTTAACCCTGTTAGGAGTTGCTTTACAATGCATTAAGTACAGTAGACCTTGTTAAGGGTTGGACCTTGTTAGGATTCTTTTAAAATAGTCCCTTTTAGGGGAGTGGATGCACTATCCTAGAGCTCACTACTCAAGTGGTGAAGGCTACAACCTTCTGATCTCAAATACACACTATATCTGCTAGATGAACTGTCACTGTGACACTACTTGTCAGATTATTTCCTTTGATGCGCTGATGCTTTGACCTCTTGCAAAGCTCTAATACATCTTATAGTGTCTTTGTACACTTTTCTTCTTCTTATCACAACTCTCTATCAACTTCCATACTAATTACAATGGGATCATCTTATATTTATATGCACATACAAAATAAACAACTAGGTCAGACCTTAAATCTATTACATACAATGCTTCAAAATGAATTGGATTAAGCATGTTTACAATCAAACATATATACATGTCAGCAACCTAATTACAATAGGTGCATAGCCTTTACATCATTAAAATATGGCCACAACTCAAAATGATAATAGTCAGCTGCTTACTTTGTTCTTCACTGGCACACATTGGCTATGCAACTTCAACTACCTGTATCTTTCTCATACTTGCATGTTTGATCATGTGCTCATAGACTAAGCATGAATATACTCCAACCATCTTAAATTCTAGGGTACACATCATAACTTGATCATACGCACTTGTGTTGATGCTCTGAGCTATAGGAACTCTATACAATGTCCAATCTTCAACACTTAACCGATTTATAATATTCTCATCAAGTGCGCTGACTCCAAACTACTATATGACTTTGTTGCCATAATGACAACACTATATTACATCATATACATCAGTATAGCCAACTTTCCAATAGGAGATGCTTAGGATTTGGATGGAGGAACTGCTAAAGGATTGGATGGAGGAATGCTAAGGATTTGGATAGATGAACTCTGAGGATTTGGATAGTGGAATGTTGAGGACTAGGAGATTTGGATAGAGGAAATGTTGGGAGATGTGGGTAGAGGATTGCTTAGGATTTGGAAAGAGGAGATGCTTAAGATTTGGATGGAGGAACTACTAAAGGATTAGATTGGAGGAAGATTTAGGATATGGAATATGGGTGTGATAAAGTCTCCATGGAATATGTCACCAAGGAACAAGATGCCCCCTGCTTAGGATAGTTCATGTATTCAGAAGATTTTGGTTGGGGGTACATCTGGATGGAATATACAATGATAAAAGGATGAGGAAGGTAGATGGAAGCTGAGAAGAATGGATTGGATAGAGGATAGGTGGCTAAAAGATGTGATGGATGCCAAAAAGGTGCCCAAAAGCATTTATACCTCGTGGTCTCTGTTTTGTTATCAAGATCCAAAGGAGGATGAAGGAGGTGAGAGACAAATGGAATGGAAGAGATGCTAGATAAGATGTCATAGAAGGGAATGCACCCCAATTGCAAAGAGGAATTGGGGGGAGCCTACACATGATGCCTGTTTGCTAGGTTTTCATTATGGTACTGGTCCAAGGAGCTTGAACTATCAAGTTTTCACGATTGGACGAATGTTTTCTCTTTTATTTTATTTTTTGATATTTTCACTTGATTTTTCCAATTTTTATGGATTTTCTTATTTGCTACTGACTTCTACCGATCTTTCACTAAAATTCTAATTTTTTGTTGACCTATTGCTGACTTTTTGATTCTCTGATTTCTCGCTGACTTTTTGATTTGCTTGGATGGTGGTACAACTTTATTAGGATGGAGGGATTATGAAAAGGCATGGATGGGATGAGAGAGAGATGGGAGATATGGTGGTAGAAAGTGTTTGGATGGAAGGATGGGAATTTGATGTAGGAGCATCTTAGGTCCATAGCAATCTTGTGTCACCAAAAAAAATTTGGATTTTATCTATGTTTCTTGGTTCCTACTTTGATCGAGTTGGTCGATAGTTGGTCAGTTTCCTTTGGTTACTAAGTGTGGTCAGTTATCTCCTGGGTGGTCAGTTGTTTCTCTAGCACTTGGCATTGCTTGTCTATTGCTCGGTTATCTTGCTCACTAACGGGTTTAGTGTTAGTTTTTATTATGGCTGACTTGTGCATTTATGTTGGGTCATGGATTTAATCTTGGAATCCATCATTGGAAAGTCTGTGGTCCTAGATCTAACTGTTCCTTCCTTTGATTGTAGATCTGAAGGCCAACTCAGTTCGGTAGACTCTTGTATAATTATAGTTGTTTGGTTGTAGCTTAGGAGGCATTTTTTTTGGTAGAAGATAGGAAGATTAGAGATTGTTGGTAGATCCTCACATGTTTGAGGACTTCTATAAATCATTATAATATTTGGCCCTAACTGGGAAGGCCTTACATCCCGACATGTATCATTCTATTTGATGAAAATATATGAAAGCTTTTACATTCTCTCTCTCACTATTGTTGTTTGTTTGCTTCTGCATGTGTTGAGAAGGCTTGGATCATTAGGGTGTGCTATTGTTTGTCCCCTCTTGCTCCCTCCTTTGCGTCAAGTGGTATCAGAGTGAGGTGAGATCTTGATCTAGGTCTACGAATCTAGGTTTGTAGGTTTTTCTTGAGGCCCTAGTTGATTGTTGTGGGGTAGCAGATTGTGATCTGACCTACAATTGTAGAGGGTTGTCAAGATGGTTCCTAGGAGGTGAGATGCAGATCCAGGATTGGAAGATATGCTAAGGAAGATTGTTGCTAGGTTAGAAGCTATTGAAATAGCCTAGAGAAGAGGCAGACATCTTGAAGATGTTAGTGATGTCTACCTCTTTTATCAAGATGTAATATTCCTATTTATTCAACATGTAATATTCCTATTTTATCAACATGTAATATTTCTATTTTATCATAATTATCTTTAATTTAATGATTATTTGGTGATAAATCTTATTTATCCTAAAGTTTGATTAATTGAATATTATCAATATTTAATTAATTAGATTTAATTTTGCCACTTAATTATTTAATTAAATTTAATTTATTCCTAATTATTATTATTCAAATTTGACAATAAATCAAGATTCCTATCATTAATTGATTAAATTCTTATTTAATTGATTAAAACAAGTTGTCATATTTAATGATATTATTTTTTAATAAAGTTTGATTTTAATAATTGATTAACCCATAAATCAATTGTTTTATTTTAAAATCAGTTAAGTTGGAAATAAATCATTTTCTTTATTTATTTAATTCATAATTATTATGCACATTCAAAAAGCAGTTAAACTTGAAACCAAAAAATCAATTCAAGTTGTTTTAAAAATAAACTCTACTTTGATTTGAGTTAAAAAGCTATTTTTGCATGCTTTTGCATGATTTTGTGAATTAATTATCTTTTATTCTTTGATAACTCAAAAATCAACTTGTGTTTATCTGAGTGATTTATGGCTTTTTCCATGCATCCCCAAAGCCCTGGATTTCTATAAAACCAAGGCTCAGCTCTTCAATTTCATATCTTAGAATTTGCAAACTTATGCTGGCGAATTGGTATCTGAAGAATTAAAGCCTCTTTGCAAATCAACAACTTCGTGAGATCATTCATATTTTAGCATATCATTGTTAGATTAATTGTATTACATATCAATTTTTCATATATAATAGATTCATATCAGATTTTTCATTCTTATTGCATAGAAAACCCAAAAATATAGATTAATTTGCATCTAATTCATATCTAGATTTTGCATTTAAATCCTTCATTTAGGTGTCGTCAAGGTCACTGATCTCGGTCCAATCTGAGAATACATACTCGCATCTACTAGAAGGCAATAAATCACCTGGTTAGTTTAGTTTTCAATTACTTGTACGATTTCAATTTTTGCTAACCTTGAATGTTTTACTGAAGTGTTGTGTCCACAGCTAGGTACAAAATTCACACACACATTTTTGGCACCCACCATGGGGCCCTGAAATGGGTTTCCATTCAATTTCTATCATTTTCTTGTCATTTTATGTTCCAAGCTATGATTTTTAATTTTTGTCCATACAATTCTTGTACAAATTTTGTCAAAAACTCATATCAGGAGATACCCACTGTCGTATGATAGTTGATTTGATCGAGAATCTACCATCAAGATCATAGGATCATTTGGAATCTCTATTGTCGTATGATCTAGTACCCAGTGTCGTACGAGTTTTTGGACTATCATCTGGTGAGTGACCCACTATCGTATGAGTTTTAGTGCCAAGTTTTGATTATCATTTCACTTTTTCAGGCAGTTTTCCAAATTTTTTTTTCTGATTTGGACTAACAGCTAACATTAATGATTGAAATTTGTTGTTTCTAATTGATTTATGCTAGTTTTGATTGGGAAAAGTGCAAAATTTGCTAAAAATAGGTAATAATCTAGTAAGTGCGTTGTGAGGAATTCATCTAATCTTCTCAGCTGATAATGTTTTGATTTGGATTAAAAAGAACTCTTGCATGTCAAGCTTGTGTGACCTTTATTGCTTTCATATCACATATTTCATTTTGGGCTATAAAAATGAACATAGATTTGCTTTTCAGCATCTTTGTTACACATAGTAAATAGGCCCTATGAACACTATTCATGGCTCTTGAGAGAGTGGGTTTCCAGTCAAACTCTTCTCAACAAAGGAACCCTTGTAGGTAGGGATGATACTGAGGGAGTCTCACATTCTACTAGATTTGTGCATCTTTAGCTTTCAATTGATACATTCTCTCTCCAGGGAGGTTGATAGATCATGAGTGGTTGACATCATAGATCTTTGTGAGATAATCTTAGTCTTAGCATGTCAGATTAATCTGTCTACTTTGTTTGGGTTAAAAGTGAAAAGGCTAGAGGATTATGCTCTACTCCCTTTTTGGGTAGTACTAGAAACTCAGATCCTTGAATCTGGAACCAGTCTCCATGTGGTATATTTTGTGAGTCACCTTTTAGAGAGGGTTAACCATAGTGGACATTCTCTTAATTGGGTCAACCACGTTGATGGAGCCTCAAGCGGTAATAGCCATTTTCACCGTGATAGTGACAACAGCTATATAAATGTCCTTGTGGAAGAAATCTCCATAGGTGTGGTCTCTTGTTGGGCTGTCAGATCTCCCTAGCAGCTCTTGATTGATTAAATTATCAGACTATGTCAAAACCTTGGTGCACCTGAATTGGAGTTCACCCTCTTGAGATCACAAAAGTTGTAGAGTCAGACCATTACTAAAAACCCTAGTGAGGCCAAATTTTCCTTTTTCTAGGAATATGTGTGTTATTGCAAAACTTTTTGGAACATACACTGTTAGCACTCCTAGGGATTAGTACAATTCAGTCACTTGATTGTTCATGCATAGGTTTGCTCTGTCCCCTCTTCATTATTTTTAGATGTGCTTGAAATCACTTGCTTGTTGTTTTGTGTGCTTGTTTATCTATCTGGTTACTAAGAACAAATCAATCCGCTACAATCTTCAAATCTAGACAAATAATTTTGTGAATAATCTAAAACTGAAAACCTGAAAAATTGCAAAATCTAATGTCAAACACCTTTCTGGAGTCAAAAGTCATTTTGTAAAGTCATAAAGTCATACAAATTTTGGCTATTGTTATTTCAGAACCCCTAGATTGTCGTATGGTATCAGGTAAATTGTCGTACGAGTTTTGTTGCCAGTCAATTCCAAAAAGTCAAAATTCTTGCTATCAACTGTCGTGCAAGTTTGACCACTATCGTATGAGTTTTTCAATTATTGTTTCATGCTATACCCATTGTCGTATGAGCCTATAGAAAATCATTTGGGAAATTTTGAAAAGTTGTCAGAAAGTTGTAAGAACTATCAGAGACCCAATTTTTCTAGCCTATTTCTAGAATCTGTCAAACAAATCACTATGTCAGGGATAGAGAAAAAACTAATAAAAATCCAATCATTTTCCTAAAGTGGCCTTTTGAATCTGATTTAGCCTTCTATTTAATCGATTTGATTCTTTATCATCTTATGTCAAAACCTTGTCATAACAATCAATCTTCAATCAATCATCAAAATGACTAAGTGTTGTGAACTTGTGTCCTCTATCTTTTGGGAGTCTACCCATACATCTAGGGCATAGTCTCATTCATCTACATCTAATCTAAGCTTCAATCAATAAAAACTTTGACAAGGTTGCATCATTTGATCTTCTTGAATGAGATGTTTCTTCAGTTGTCTTCATCACATTCTTTTGTTTCACCTAAGGTTAATGGTAGAAACTAGAGCCTCCTATCACAAGAAATTTGGAGAAGCATCTCATACCTTGCCTATAACCACTACCATGGGTCCAAATCTTGAGCAACTCTACAATTCTAGTCTTTACAAAGATGACGGTCTTGGAAACTTTTGATTAAAAACTGGTTACATTCCTCCTTCATCAACTCATGGAGGTAATCAAAAAACTCCTCATCAATCTATCCTAGGTAGAACTCCCACCAAGTCTCAAGTAGGGAAAAACTTTGGCTCTCAAAGAGCTCAATCTCAACATGGTGTAGATCAGGAACCCACACCTGAAGAAATTGCTCAATATCAAAATGATGATAACTTCAAATGAATGATGAAGCATTTCTTGAAAGAGGATAGAGAAGCATACTTTCCACAATTGGCTCATCAAGGAGCTAAACTTCCTCCCAAGTTTAATGTTGAACATATCATTACACATGAGGAAGAAACTCCACTCATAGCTATGATGAAATAGATGCATGCCATGCAAGTCAACCTTAATAACCTTGAGAAAGAAAAGGAACCTAACGAGTTCTCCATGGAGGCCCTATGTCATTTTCCATTTGACAAAGACTTGTACATGCCACCATTCCCAAAAAGAGTGGAGATGCCTAAGTATGATAAGTATGATGGACACTCTGATCCCCAAGATCATGTTAGAGAATTTTGTACACAATCTATGGAGTTTATGCATGAACCAACCTATCTGATGTGTCTCTTTCCTCGATCTTTGGGAGGAGCAGCCATTCATTAGTTCTCTAGATTACCTTCTACTATCAAAAATTTTGAGGAGTTGATCAAAAAAAAATTTCAACAATAGTCCTACAACATTCAACATCCAGTTACCATGATCAATATTTGCAATCTCAAACAATATCCAGGTGAACCATTCATGACATTTCTTAAGAGATGGAGGAAGAAATTCTCTCTATATGCTAGGCCTATTCCAAAAACTGTGAAACTGGAAATCTTCATCAATAATCTTGTTCCAGAGATCAACTACCCTTTACAAATGCAAGATCATACATCTTTTGATAAAATGGTTGATAATGTGATCAAAATTGAAAAAATACTTGTGAAAAAAGGAGAAATCACACTTCAAAAGGACAAGTATGAATTAGGATCCAGTTCTAAAGACAAGAACAAAAATTGGAACAAGAATAAAGGCATTGTCATAGATGGTGTTGTTGATACTATCTATGCCCCATCAAAGGCACTAAATTTCAATCTAACTATTGTCACCCAAGCCATCAAAGCCTCAGAACAAAAGGTGTCTGAACCATCTCAAAAGAAGCCAGAATACAAATCTTGGTCCACTAATAATAAATGAAAGTTCACTCCTCTTGGAGAATCTTTAGAATCAGCTATGAGAACTCTACTGGCTAATAACATCATCTCTTTTCCTGAGATCTAACAATCTGATTCTGATCCTAAACCAAAATGGTGGTGAGAGAATGAATTCTATGATTTCTATCAGGGTAAATGTCACAAAACTAATAACTGCTTATGCTTGAAACATACTATTCAAGATCTAATTGATAAGGGAGACATCATGATGGACAATCATAAGAGCAATAATGATCATACAACATTCACAGAACAATTTCTGAAACATGGTCAAGAAGTTTCATCTTCTCAGCCTAATATGGGGGCAAAAGTCAATTATGCTTACCCTAGAAATAATGATGTTATCAATATGGTTGAACCTTGTCTCTCTGAGCATTGCAATGTCATCACAATTATGTGAAGAGATAGAGATCATACTTTAGCTAATGCAGTTACTTGATCATAAGCTCAGGCACATCTGAACGGACAAATCCCAGATTCATCAAGTGTCCCTAAGATGCCCTTCAATCTTTCTTCTACTTCCAAATAGAAGGTTGTTTCTAAATCTTCCAATCCTAAAGATACAAGTCCAACATCTTATAGCATTTTTCAATAACTCCAACACACTAATGTGAAAATCTCCATGTTTGAGTTTCTTCGGATATCTCCAACTCATAGAGCTATTTTAGACAAAGCTTTGCTCAAATCCAATGTTCTTGATGACCTTGATTTAGACAGGTTTCAGACTATGGCTAGACATCTTACACCTCCACAATATATATCCTTTTTAGAGGAAGATGACAACTCCTTGAGTCACCCACATAACCAGCCCTTGCATATAGAAGTCTTGATCCAGAACTATAGAGTCAAAAGTGTGTTGATAGATGGAGGTGCTGGCCTAAATATTTGTTCTTACAACTAGGTCACACAATTGGGATTTTCTGAATTGGCTATTGATCCTAGAAAGAAAATAACTATAAAAGCCTATGATGAACAAGAAATCTCTTCTAAAGGCACCATTGTCTTACCTATCAGAGTAGGTCTAGTTATCAGAGATACTATATGTCCAGTTCTTGATCTACCTTTTGCTTACAACATTCTTCTAGGGAGACCATGGATACATGAGATGAAGGCTATTCCTTCTCTATTCCACCAATGCTTAAAATTTCCTTATGAAGGAGTACAGGTCACTATTGTTGCAGACATATCCACCACTTGCAGTACATTGAAGGAAAGTGAAAATAAACTTGTGCCTAATAACAAAGAATCTTCCATTGAGCCAACTAAAGAAGCATCCACATCTAAAATGGAAAATCTTGCAAAAAAGGTCAATATCAAAGAAAATGGTATGGGAGAATATACTATAGAACTAGTCTTAGCTTTGACATCTCTCCCTATCTCACCTAAGTCTTATGGACAACCTTTGAAACAATCCAAACTAGATTCTAAAGAACATCTTGAGGCATATAAAAAGAATTTTGTACCAGAACAGGTCTCCAAGTAGGAGTTTGAGGAGGATGAAGTTGGGCTTGCATGGCTATACAAAGAGGAACCTAAATCTCAAGCTATTCCAACTAGTAACTCTACAGTATCCCAAATCCCTTCTAAGGCATATGGTCCAGGAGAAAAACTGATAGCTAAGATGGGATATTTAGGTAAAGGACCTCTAGGAGTCAGAGGAAAAGGTCTTATAACACCTATTTCACATACTAGTAGGGAAAAAAAAGATACTATTGGCTTAGGCTTTAAAAAGAAACCCTTCCACCTCAAGGGTAATTTTTCCCATGTCATAGAGTAGATCATACTAGGAGAACCCCTTCTTAAGAAGGAAGAAATTGAACCATCAGATAGTGATTCAGATAGCTCAGAACTTATTCCCTATGAATGTTTTCCTAAGGAAATCAAAGATCTCCTTGAAGCTGAAGATGATCTAATAAAAAGAATCAATGTAATAGAAACATAAGAACCTACTATAGAGCAAGAGATTGTTGCAACACAAGAACCAGCTAGTCTTGAAGACAATCAAACAGACAAAGAGGAAGGTGGTAGTTATTTTGAGATAGATTCTCATGAGTATGAATTCAAATCAGAATCTGAGGGTAACCCTTCTTGGGGTATTCATCCTAACTTTACTCATGTTCTTAGATTTCCTAGAGGCATAAATGAATAATATAATGAATATGAATGGGGAGCCATTCCAGAAGAAGATGAGCTTATTACAGAGAAATATGTTGATGTTATCCACCAATATGCACCTAAACCCAATGTAAGTCTAGAGTGAAGTAATGAACCTATTGAGTCTAATCCACCTATGGCTGAATTGGACTCCCACAATGACATTGAGCCTACTCATGAATTGAATGTCTTAAGTTGTAATATCACCCTTGAACTCAAACATTGGGTTAGGACCAATGGTGACAGATCCATATCCATAAACACTATCTCCCAATCTTTCCCCATTTTGACTATCCAACATCCTAAACTTATTGATCAAACCTCCACAAATCTGAGCCATGGTATTTATACCTTCCTAAATGATTATGCCCTTTCTTTCTACCTCAATGTAGTTGAGCCTATGAGGACTTCCATCAGTGAACTGAGTGTTAGCATGGTGAAGTCAGACATCAAGTATCTTAGTCAGAAAAATAAGAATAAGAATAAAAAGAAAAGGAGTTCTAAGGGTGAAAACCACTTTGTGGTAGTCTCAAAACCTACAAAAGTAAAAATAAAAGACATATCTAAAGGTGAAAACCTCTCTAAGGCACCTAAGGATGAGATATTTGATTTCCTTCCAAGTCATTTATAGGATAGATCTTGAGTTCTAATTGAGCCCACTCAACCCATCAATTTGGGATAAACAGAAGAACCATAGTTGATTCATATAGCAAAATCTTTATCAGAAGAAGAGAAGAAAAAATTTACAACGTTCCTAACTAAGAAGAAGATCAACTTTGCATGGAAATATTTATATATGCCAGGGTTGTATCCTAATCTTATAATGCATCATTTATCTATAGCTTCAAATGTCAAACCTGTCAAGCAAAAATTGAGAAAGATGCATCCTCATGTCGCACTCTTGGTAAAAGCTGAATTAGAGAAGCTCCTGAAAGCTGGATTCATTTGAGTTATTGATTATGAAAAGTGTATCTCTAATATTGTACCTATTTCTAAACTAGATAAATCAATCAGAGTGTGTACAGATTTTAGAGATGTAAACAGAGCATGCCCTAAGGATGATTTTCCATTACCTAACATTGATATGATAGTGGATATGACTACGGGCTTTGAGATGTATTCTTTAATGGATGGTTTTTCTGGATACAATCAAATAAAAATTACTCCAAAGGATCAAGAGAAAACTACTTTGACATGTGCATGGGGAACCTTTTGTTGGAATGTCATGCCATTTGGGCTTAAGAATGCGGGTGCTACATATCAAAGAGCCATGACATCTATTTTTCATGACATGATGCATATGACTATGGAGGATTATGTTGATGATACTTTAGCAAAATATATGATTAGATCTAAACATCTAGATGACTTGAGCAAGATACTAGACAGAATGGAAAAATTTAGTCTCAGACTAAATCCTAAGAAATGTGCTTTTGGTGTCACTTCTGGAAAGCTGTTAGGATACATAGTCTCCAAGAAGGGTATTGAAGTTGATCCAGCTAAATTAAAGCCTATCATTGAAATGCAACCTCCAAAGAATATTAGTCAAATGAGGACATTGCAAGGAAGAGTTCAATCTATCAGAAGATTCATATCATAGCTAGCAGACATATCATAGCCTTTTACAAAAACATTACATAAAGGTGTGGCCTCTGCATGGAATGAAGAATGTGAGAAGAAATTTGACCATATCAAACAATATCTATCAAGTCCTCCTATTTTGATGCCTCCTATTCATGGGAAACCATTGATCTTATATGTCTTTGCAATAGATACATCACTGGGGGCATTGCTTGCACAACGTGATGAGAACAAAAAGGAAAGAGCTATATACTATATCAGTAGAACATTGGTTGCATATGAAAATAATTATTCAATGATTGAGAAATCTTGTCTAGCTGTGATCTTTACATCATAGAAACTGAGACATTACATGTTAGCTCATACCACACATTTGGTAGCTAAGATTGATCCACTTAAGTACCTACTAAGCAAAGCTGCCCTCACAGGTAGATTAGCTAAATGGGTCATGATCTTAAGTGAATTTGACATTGAATATGTGGAAAGAAAAGCTATCAAATGATAGGTTATTGTTGATCAATTAGAAGATGCACCTATGATTGATGATACACCAATGCAAATGGAATTTCTAGATTCTTCTATCATGACTCTTTCTTCTAGAGAATGGCAGTTATTTTTTGATGGCTCCTATACATAGAATGGATCTGGAGTAGGCATATTGTTCATAACTCCTCAAGGATACTCAATCCCAAAAGCATTCAGATTAAAGTTCCCTTGCACAAATAATATTGCAGAATATGAAGCCCTTTTGAATGGCATGAAAATAGCAATTGAGTAGCAAGTAATAGAATTACACATTCATGGAGACTCTCAACTTGTTATCCATCAAGTCAATGATGTGTACCAAACTAAAGATGAAAAGTTCATTCCTTACAAGAGAATGGTAGATGATCTAAAGAAGTATTTCCTATCTATCACATTTGAGAAAATTCCTAGAACAGAGAACAAGGCTACCAATGCCATGGCAATGCTATCTACTTTATTATAGCAACCTGAACATGAGCTACGCTATGAGTTCCTGGTGGAAGCACTATCTTATCGTACATATGATTCCATTGAAGCCCGCATGATCTGCACTGTTGTTGGTCATGACTCATCTAGATACAAAAACCTATTCTCCTATCTCCAAGACCAAATCATTCCCAATACCTTCAACCGCCATGAAAAGAGATACCTTATCTGTAATGCCTCCCGATATGTCATCATTGGTCACGATCTATACAAATGAGGTCTACATGGTATGCTACATAGATGTTTAGAATGGGAAGAGTCTCAACATGCATTAGAGGAAGTCCATGATGGTATTTGTGGGTCACACTCGAATGATTTAACACTAGCTCAAAAACTTATTAGGGCTGGGTACTATTGGCCTAAAATGAAGAAAGAGCCTATCAAGTTTGCTAAGAATTGTCAAATCTACCAAGTGCATGGCAACTTAATTCATGCTCCAAGGAGAGATCTAATTCCCTTTACTACACAATGGCCTTTTCACCAATGGGCATTTGATCTTATAGGAGCTATACATCCTCATTCTTCTAATGGGCATACCCATATAATCACAGCTATAGATTATTTTAAAAAATGGGTAGAAGCAGTCCCTTTTACACAAGCAACTGGAAAGCAAATATCTATGTTCATATTGAACTATATCATATGTAGATATGGGATACCTCATTCCATAATCATAGATAATGGTGGACAATTCAAGAACAAAGATCTAGATGATTTATGTGCCAAATTCAAGATTGCACAGCATTAGTCATCTATCTACTATCCTCAAGGGAATGGACAAGTTGAGGCTTCTAACAAGAATCTATTGAAAATCTTGCATCATACAGTTAACAAAATAGGAAGAGACTAGCATCTCATGATCAATCCAGCTCTCTGGGCTTATAGAACAAGTATCAGAATGTCCACTGGGGCTACACCTTTTTCTTTAGTTTATGGGTCTGAAGCGGTACTACCTATTGAGGTTGAAATCCCATCACTACAAATCAGAATGCATGGTCTAGTAATTGATGATGACTACAGAGTGTCTATGTTGCAAGAACTTGAACTACTAGATGAGCACAAACAAGTAGCATATGATCATCTCAAAGTATATCAGAAGAGAATGTCTAGAGGCTACAACAAGAAAGTCAAACACAGAGAATTTCGGGTTGGTGATCTAGTCTTGAGAGAAAATCCTAAAAATTAATCACATCGAGAACGCAAGGGGAAGTTTGAACCCAACTAGCTGGGTCCCTTTGTCATCACTGCTACTTTTGGCTTTGGTGCCTATCAACTCTCAATGACTGAAGGAGAACAGCTCTAAGAACCAATCAACATTCTCCATCTAAAGAAATTCTACGCCTAAGGCATTTAGTCTATGGTAAAATGTCCTAAAAAAATCTTTAAAATGAGAAAAAGTCCTGAAAAAATGAACATATTGGTGAAAACCTAGCAATGGGCACCTTGATGATTCACAAATAAATTAAAAAAATTAAAAATACAAAAAATTGAGAAAAAGAAAAAGTGCCTTGGTGAAAACCTGGAAACAGGCACCCTGGTAGCAAAAAAAGAATCTCTGCCAAGATGGTGAAAACCCGGCAAAGGGGCCCCACTTGTTTCAAAACACTCCATCTATCAGTGCAATCTTGGTCTTTCCCAGCTTTTAGTCTTGCTTTAGTTTGTACATATTTCCCGCTTTGTTTCTACATTCCTATTTTCAATAAGTCAGTCTGTACACCAATCAGCTCATGTGTCTGTATCCTATCAATGTTCAAACTTGGGGGCAATCAAAGTCATATCCTATGGCCTCCAATGTATCTTAGATGTATCATATCTAGTCAGACTCCTTTGAAGCTTCATCCTAGTCAGTTAGTCAGTCTCCTCTCCAGAAAGGATTTTGCATCTACAACAACGCAATCAAATAGCAAACTGAAAACAATCTATGCTTTAGACATGCTTTTATCTCCTTGTATGCTTACTGATTCACATTGAGATTTTTGCATATTATGTCCCTTTGAGCTCTTCGATGATGTCCTTTATAGGATTTAGAGAGTGATGATTGGGGGAATAATATTTTCTTTGTTTTCTACTTTTATGTGAAAATCTAAAAACTTTGGAAATTCTGGATTGAAATGGTGTCCGACTGTAAGGGCTTCTATCTCGAATTGGATGGCCTTGCATACCTCGACCGTTGATACCCAAAAAATTCAAGGAAGTTTGATCTAAGTATTGTCTTTTTGAGTAAGTTCTTTCTCCTATTGTGAAATGCGATCTTACCTAAGGATGTGAACGATAACGGGTCACTACAGGTAATTCACATTGGATTTAGAATGATCTCTTGACCATTTGATGTGTTTGTACTACAAGGCATATTCTGGTCATCATGACATCTATGTTTTGATGCTTATACAAATGGCTATATCAAAATGGACATGATATTCAGGTCATCCTGGCATTTATGCCTTGGTGCTTATATCTAATCTAACATTTTGAAAACAAAATCAATATTCATATATCCATGGTTTCCTAATCACTGGGTGTTGTAATGATTCTTGCATATACAAATTGATATTCATATGTCTATGGTTTCATAACTAGTGGGCATTGTATTGATTTATCCGGTTACCTAAAAAATTCAATGATGAGAATGACCAACACATGATCAGTGACTAGGTCCTAGGTCTTAGGTTGCATTTCATATTGCATGGTTCTTTGCATTTTGCATGTTGCATTATCTTGCAATGGTTGGATAAACTTCAATGCTTAAATGATTCTTCAATCACATCAAATCTAACAAGAGCTAAATCTCACATGAAGGTTCCTCCAATGAAACAGCAAGTAGAATCCTTTTTCGGGATTAAAATCAAAATCTAGGATCATTTATATTGTAAACTACTTGTATAATCAATCTTCAATCATCAAAGAAATCCAGAATTCAACTTAACTGATTATCTTACATCAAACTATTGCAATTTCAACTTGGTCAACCATGGTCAACTCATGGTCACACCTAGTCAAACTTGGTCTCCAAGACCTCTAAACGATGTAGAATGCATTCTCAAATGTGTTTAACCACTTCTTACATCAATTAACATGCTTCTGAACCCTATAACGCTGACTTTTCTTGTCAGATTTTAATTTTAATCCTGAAGGGGACATGGTATTGCACATCATTCAAAGTCTGTAATCTAATTTGAAATCATATCTTTATGGAAATCATATCCTTCCTCAGTAATTGAGACAAACAAACACATCTAGTTGCTAATTCATCCAAAGACCTCATCGCTTGGGGCAAATCAATCATCACTCGGGGCATATCAGATTCATCAAGATCCATATCAATCTGGTATTCTCCTAATCTTGTAAATTGTATCAATTTTTGCAACTATCAGTTCAATTGTGTTATTTCTTTGGTTCTTCAGAAACTGAATGGTTCAGATTTGATACCAATGTGATTCTTATTGACAATCAGGTCTAGAATTGGTCACTCACTTCTTCCCAATCATAAGGTTCAGAATCAGGCTTTTTGACACTTTTTTACAATCATCAGTTCATTACTGTTATAGTTAACATTATCTTTGGTCATTCAAGACCTATTATCTTCATATCAATTTTAATTAGTTTCTCCTTCATATCAATATCAATTTCAAACATCAGTTTCAACATCATACACAGACTGTCTTTGAACCACTGCGCTTCGCACAACAATTCAAAGAGGGGCAAAATGTAATACCCCAAAAATGGGCTATAGGTTCATTAACCTCCTACATCATCAAATTGAATGAAATTGACATCGAAGTAATAACCAAAGGCACATCGGCACATTATCGAATCCTAATTGATTATCTCAAATTCTGCATCAGGGAATATTCCTAGTAATATTCCTATTTTATCATAATTATCTTTAATTTAATGATTATTTCGTGATAAATCTTATTTATCCTAAAGTTTGATTAATTGAATATTCTCAATATTTAATTAATTAGATTTAATTCTGCCACTTAATTATTTAATTAAATTTAATTTATTCCTAATTATTATTATTCAAATTTGAAAATAAATCAAGATTCCTATCATTAATTGATTAAATTCTTATTTAATTGGTTAAAACAAGTTGTCATATTTAATGATATTATTTTTGAATAAAGTTTGATTTTAATAATTGATTAACCCATAAATCAATTGTTTTATTTTAAAATCAGTTAAGTTGGAAATAAATCATTTTGTTTATTTATTTAATTCATAATTATTATGCACATTCAAAAAGCAGTTAAACTTGAAATTAGAAAATCAATTCAAGTTGTTTTAAAAATAAACTCTACTTTGATTTGAGTTAAAAAGTTGTTTTTGCATGCTTTTGCATGATTTTGTGAATTAATTATCTTTTATTCTTTGATAACTCAAAAATCAATTTGTGTTTATCTGAGTGATTTATGGCTTTTTCCATGCATCCCCAAAGCCATGGATTTCTATAAAACCAAGGCTCAGCCCTTCAATTTCATATCTCAAAATTTGCAAACTTATGCTGGTGAATTGGTATCTGAAGAATTGAAGCCTCTTTACGAATCAACAACTTCATGAGATCATTCATATTTTAGCATATCATTGTTAGATTAATTGTATTGCATATCAATTTTTCATATAGAATAGATTCATATCAGATTTCTCATTTTTATTGCATAGAAAACCCAAAAATATAGATTAATTTGCATCTAATTCATATCTAGAGTTTGCATTCAAATGATTCATTTAGGTGTCATCAAGGTCACTGATCTCGGTCCAATCTGAGAATACTGTTGGAAACAATTATCTGAAGGACATTGTTGGATTAGCTATGTGTTGTCTTTGATGTCACAAAAATGTCATATCAATTATCATTCTCAGTGTCTACCGAGCTCAGTCGGTTAACTAGGTGGTTCTCAGTGTCTACCGAGCTCAGTCGGTCAGCTAGGTGGTTTTTAGTGTCTACCAAGATCTCTGGGGTGTCAAAAGGAAACTTGATAGAAAACAATGTTAACCGAGCCTCCTCGGTTATCGAAGGAAAATTAGTGGTTACCGAGCTCACTCGGTCTCTGAAGGATGTTGCAGAATTCACTGTGGTTACCGAGTTCACTCGGTCACCGAAGGAAATCTTTTTAGGATTAATGTTTACCGAGCAAGGTCGGCACTTCAAAGGATTTTGTTACTACAGTTTGTTTATCCCAGCTGACTGTTGTAATAATTATTAGTGCCTACTTGACAATCTAAATGTTAATTAGAATGGTATATATATATATAGAAGGTCAAGTGGTGAATAAGACATATAGCATGCAGAAATCATTTTGAAGAAAGGCGTGTGTGCATTTTGAAGGATGGTTAGATATCCTTGAGGAGCAGCAAAAGATTTATTTGATCAGTAAGGATCTAGTGAAGCAGAACAGAGATCTATAATCAGCAATTCAGTTGCAGGTCATTTCATTCTTACTCTCTTACAATTGTAGCAGTGATATCAAAATCTCTTAACCAAGTTGGTTTAACAACCATTTTGTAAATCCTCTAACAAGGTGACAGTTCTATTGAATTGTTTCAAGACCTCTTATAAGGCCACTCCTAGCAGGGTGATTAAATCCTCTAACAAGGTCACACCTAACAATATGTTTTGTAACCTTTTACCGGGTTGGCTTCTAACCGAGCATCACTTCAGAAGAGTGAAAAATAGTAACTAGTTACATTGGTGGTTTTTCCAATATTGGGTTTCCACTGTAAATCTAGTGTCTCTTGTGTTCATGTTATTTTCTTTATTAATGTATGTTAATCAGTGATGAATTCTTAAGAATAGTTTAATTATTTCACACTTCAAAGATCGAGTTTCAACATTTCTCTGTATGTTTACCGAGTGGCAAACAGTAAATAATTTGTTAAGATATCTAAGAGATTAGTGGTAATATTTTTGTGGCTAACTGATTCACCCCCCCTCTCAGTTACTGCATCTATATTTCCAACAATTGGTATCAGAGCTTTTGGTGCTTGCAGGAAGGGTTTCAAGGACCTAAGCTAAAGATCAGGATGTCTTACAAAAGAGAAATTCCAAGGCTTAATAGAAATAAATTTTCAACATGGCAAGGTCTCATGAGGCTTCATCTGGCTTCCATTGGTGATTCAGGATGCAAATATATTGATCAAGAATATACAATTCCTACTAGCACATTAACTGTTGAAGACATTACAGAGAAGAAGAACCATAACACTATGATGATAGACATTGCATCAACTCGTAGCTATGAAGAATTTGATGAAATCAAAGACTGCACAACTACTCATGAAATGTGGAACAAGCTGAAGAAAATCTATGGTGGTGATGACAATGTAAAGAGAGTCAAAGCAAAAAGCCTAAGAGGACAGTTTGATCAGATGAAAATGAGAGAAGAAGAAAACATTTCAAAATATGTTGAAAGGATCAAGACAAGTGTTAGTGCAATTAGAGCTTCTAGAGGAAAAATGGATGATGAAACTATTATAAGTAAGGTTCTTAGAACATTACTTTCTATTTATGCAATAAGAGTTTCTGCTATTCAAGAAAGAAGATGTGAAGAAAATCACAATATAACTTTGGATGCCTTAGTTGGAAGATTGACAGCCTTTGAACTGGATAACTATGACAACTATGTTCCAACTTCTAAAAATATTGAATCAGCTTTTGAGGCCAAACTTTCACTCAAGAAAGGGAAGAAAATCCAATCAGAAAGTGAAGAAGAATCAGAGGAAAGTTCTGATAGTGATCTTGAAGTTATTGAAGCATTACTTGCAAAGAAATATTCAAGAGGCAGAGGAAAATACAAAGGTAAAACTCCTTTAATCTATTTTTCATGTGAAGAAATTGGTCATATTGCAGCTAGGTGCCCAAACAAGCAAAGAAAAGATGAGAAGAAAGGTTACAAGTACAATGGCAAGAAGAATTTCAAATCATTCAAGGATAAAGGTAAGAAAACATGTTTTTTAGCTAAAGATTCGAATGATAGTGAAGAAGAAATTGTTTTCATTGTTGTAAAAGATGAATCTGATAATGATGAAGATGAGATGGCACTTATCTCTCATATAAGCAAGAATGATACATGGATTATAGACAGTGGATGTTCACATCATATGATTGGTGACAGGACTAAGTTTGAACACTTTGAAAACTTTGATGGTGGTAATGTAAGGTTTGGAAACAATGAACCTTGTTGTATAAAAGGAAAGGGATGAATCTCATTAACCAAAGAACTTATATGTGATAATCATATTGGGTTGAAGGACTAAAGCATAATCTTCTAAGTGTAGCATAGCTAATTAACATTGGATTCAAAGTTGAATTCATGAAGGGAAAAGCAAGACTGCTGGATGACAAAGGAAAACTGATAGGATCAGGCAAACAGACCAAAGGTAACCTATTTTATCTTGATCTTGGTGAATACTCATGTTTTATTGCTCAAATTGAAGAAAGTTGGTTATGGCACAAAAGGTTATGTCATGTAAATTTTGATAACATGATGAAAATAAGCAAATTCAAGAAAGTAAGAGGTATTCCTACTTTGAAGAAACCTGATGTTGGTCTATGTAAGAATTGTCAAATTGGTAAAATGGGAAATTCTAGTTTTAAAAGTAAAAACTATCAGTCTGAAGATATTTTGGAAATTGTGCATACTTATTTATGTGGACCTATTGGAATTGAGAGCTATACTGGAGAAAAATTCTTTATTCTCTTTGTTGATGATTACTCTAGAATGATGACTGTTAGGTATTTATGAGAAAAGTCAGAAGCATTTGAGAAGTTCAAATGGTATTTAGCAAGAGTAGTAAAGGATACAGGAAAAAGAATAAAATGCTTGAGATCAGACAGAGGTGGTGAATTCATCTCCCATGAATTCAATAATTTCTACATTGAAAGAGGAATCAAAAGAATCTTGAGGTATTTAAGGGGAACTGAAGATTATGGCTTGTGGTATAAATTTGGAGGCAATCTAGATTTAAAAGTGTTTACTGATGTTGATTGGGCAGGAAACATTGATGACAGAAAGAGTACAAGTGGTGGAGCATTCTTTCTTGGCAAGAGGTTAGTATCTTGGACTAGTAAAAAGCAAAAATGCACATCCCAATCCATAGTAGAAGCAGAATATGTTGCTACAGCAGTAAACTACTCTAATATTGTATGGTTTAAATAGTTTTTGGAAGGCATGAAGATTGAGATCAAAGAACCAGTTGTTATGTTTTATGACAATACAAGTGCAATAAATATTTCAAAGAATCCAGTAATGCATTCCAAAACCAAGCACATTGCTATAAAATATCACTTTGTCAGAGAATTGGTGTAGGACAAGGAAATCAGATTGGAATATATTCATACAAAAGAACAAATTGCAGATATCTTCACCAAGCCACTACCTAAGGATGCATTCTTGTATCTAAGAGGCAAGTTAGGGGTCACTCCCCTGTCTGAGGTTCACTAAATAAAGTTTTAGTGATGCATCAACTAGAACATGTTGAAGATCAATTAGTTGATGCAGCATAGTCAGGGAATCATTGCATATGAATCAGTACATAAGGTACATTGATATTTACCGAAACTATGTAAGTTGTCTTTGGCATGTGTTGTCAAAGAGGGAGAGTTTTCTATCATTTCAAGAAATTTCTAAGGAGAATAATTTGAGAAGTTAAGAGGGAGAGTTCTCAATCAGAAAGAAGTTTAAAGATGATGGGAATCAGAATGAAGCTAAGGATATGTTTCTTACTCTAGGTTTCTCTGTGAAATTTCATTGTGCTAGGACATGTTGTGTTGCCATCAATGCCAAACAGGGAGATTGTTGGATACAATTGTCTGAAGGACATTGTTGGATTAGCTATGTGTTGTCTTTGATGTCACACAAATGTCATATCAATTATCATTCTCAGTGTCTACCGAGCTTAGTCGGTCAGCTAGGCGGTTCTCAGTGTCTACCAAGCTCAGTCGGTCAGCTAGGTAGTTTTTAGTGTCTACCGAGATCTCTCGGGTGTCAAAAGGAAACATGATAGAAAATAGTGTTAACCGAGCCTCCTCAGTTATCAAAGGAAAATTAGTGGTTACCAAGCTCACTCGGTCTCCGAAGGATGTTGCAGAATTCACTGTGGTTACTGAGTTCTCACTCGGTCACCGAAGGAAATATTTTCAGGATTAATGTTTACCAAGCAAGGTCGGCCCTTCAAAGGATTTTGTTACTACAATTTTTTTATCCTAGCTGACTATTGTAATAATTATTATTGCCGACTTGACAATATAAATGTTAATTAGAATGGTATATATATAAAGAAGGTCAAGTGGTGAATAAGACATATAGCATGCAAAAATCATTTTGAAGAAAGGTGTGTGCAAATTTTGAAGGATGGTTAGATATCCTTGAGGAGTAGCAAAAGATTTATTTGATCAGTAAGGATCTAGTGAAGTAGAACAGAGATCTATAATCAGAAATTCAGTTGTAGGTCATTTCATTGTTACTCTCTTACAATTGTAGCAGTGACATCAAAATCTCTTAACCGAGTTGGTTTAACAACCATTTTGTAAATCCTCTAACAAGGTGATAGTTCTATTGAATTGTTTCAAGACCTCTTACAAGGCCACCCCTAGCAGGGTGATTAAATCCTCTAACAAGGTCACACCTAACAGTGTGTTTTGTAACCTTTTACCGGGTTGGCTTCTAACCGGGCATCACTTCAAAAGAGTGAAAAATAGTAACTAGTTACATTGGTGGTTTTTCCCATATTGGGTTTCCATGGTAAATCTGGTGTCTCTTGTGTTCATGTTATTTTCTTTATTCATGTATGTTAATCAGTGATGAATGCTTAAGAACAATTTAATTATTTCACACTTCAAAGATCAAGTTTCAGCATTTCTCTGTATGTTTACCGAGTGGAAAATAGTAAATAATTTGTTAAGATATCTAAGGGATCAGTGGTAATATTTTTGTGGCTAACTGATTCACCCCCCCTCTCAGTTACTACATCTATATTTCCAACAAATACATACTCACATCTACTAGAAGGCAATAAATCACCTGGTTAGTTTAGTTTTCAATTACTTGCACGATTTTGATTTTTGCTAACCTCTAATGTTTTACTGAAGTGTTCTGTCCACAGCTAGGTACAAAATTCACACACACAATATCATGCCTATGGATTGTTGTCATATTTTGTTGGGTAGACCTTGGCAATATGATAGACATGGTATATATATGATGGGAGATTGCATAAGTATACTATTGTGGCTGATGGAAAGAAACAAATCTTGTTACCATTGATGGAAGAACCTATTAGTAATTTTTGCACATCTGTGAAAGTTTGTTTGATTGAGGGAAGAAAGTTTGTTAACTATTTGAAGATAATGATGTATGTTTTGTTGTGATCCCTAACAAATTGAGTAAGAAGACAGAGGATAATGTTCCTGAGGAGATTGACAAATTACTCACTGAGTATAGTGATATCATTTCTGATAATGTACCTAGTGGTTTGCCACTGAAAAAAGAATTGATCATTGTATGTATCTAATCCCTAGAGCTAGTTTACCAAATAAGGCACCTCATTGGTTGACACCTACTGAAAATCAAGAATTTAACCAATAGATTCAAGAGTTGTTGGAGAAAGGTTTGATCAGAGAAAGTTTGATTCCTTGTGTAGTACCTACTGTATTGGCACCTAAAAATAATGGAGAATGGAGAATGTGTACTGATTCTAGAGAAATCAATCAGATAATAGTGAAGTATAGGTTTCCTATACTGAGAATGGATGACATAATGGACAGTTTGACTGGAGCAAAGTATTTCACAAAAATTGATTTGAAAAGTGGGTATCATCAAATCAAAATTAGAGAAGGTGATGAATGGAGGACTACTTTCAAGACAAAAATAGATTTGTATGAGTGGTTGGTTATGCCCTTTGGTTTAACTAATGCACCGAGTACCTTTATGAGGCTGATGAATGAAGTTTTGAAGAAATTCTTGGGTGAGTTTATGATTGTATATCTTGATGATATTCTGATATTTAGTAAGACTAGAGAAGAACATTTTTTGCATGTTAGACAAGTTTTGCAAAGATTGAAAGAGGAGAAGTTGGTGATAAATCTGAAAAGTGTTCATTCATGAAAGAGGAGATTGTGTATTTGGGATTTGTGATCTCAGCTGATGGTTTGAAGATGGATCCTAAAAAGGTTGATGCTATTTTGAATTGGCCTACACCTATGAATGCTAGTGAGGTAAGATCATTTCATAGTTTCACAAGTTTTTACCAAAAGTTCATAAGGAATTTGAGTTAAATTTGTAATGCTATGACTGAAACTCTGAGAGGAGACAAAAGAGAATTCAAGTGGACACATGGAGCTGATAGAAGTTTTGAGACAATAAAGCAGAAGGTTACTGAATTACCTATTTTAGCATTACTTGATTTCAGTAAAGTATTGAGTCAAGAAGATAAACCTATTGCTTTCTTTAGTGAGAATTTGAATGATGCTAGAAGGAAATATTATGTGTATGATCAAGAATTTTATGCTATTGTTCAAGCACTGAAGAAATGGAGACATTATTTGATACTGAGTGAATTTGTGTTTTATACTGATCATAAGGCTTTACAATATTTGGGTAGTCAAAATAAGTTGAATCAAAGACATATGAAATGGGTTGATTATTTGTAGAGTTACACATTTGTGATAAAGCATAAGAGTGGAGTCACTAACCGAGTTGTTGATGCATTGACTAGAAGAATATCTTTGATGACCGAAATGAAAATTGAAGTTTTTGGTTTTGATGAGATGAGAGATTCTTATGAGTTTGACCCTAATTTTTTTGAGGCATGGATAAAGTGCAGAGCACCTATTCAAGACCAACAAGATACTAAATGGGATGAATATTTTATTGAGGAAGGTATGTTGTTTAAAGGCATTCAGGTTTGTATACCGAGAGGAATAATGAGAACTAATTTGATAAAGGAGAAACATAGTAGTGGTTTGGCTAGACATTTTGGTATTGATAAAATATGGAATTTTCTTAAGGAGAAGTACTATTGGCCACAATTGTATAAAGATGTTCAAAAATTTGTGAAAATTTGTGGAGTTTGTCAAGTTGCAAAAGGAGTAAGTAAAAATACTAGATTGTATACACTGATTGTTATTCCTAAGAAACCTTGGATTGGCTTTAGTATGGACTTTATTCTTGGCTTACCAAAGATAGTAAGAGGTAATGATTCCATATTTGTGGTTGTGGATAGATTTTTAAAAATGGCACATTTTATACCATGTAGAAAGACATCAGATGTAGCACATGTAGCAGATCTTTTCTTTAAGGAAATTGTCAGATTGCATGGATTACTGAGGAGTATTATCTCTGACCAAGATAGTAAATTTGTTGGATACTTTTGGAAAACCCTTTGGAAGAAATTTGGCACTGAGTTGAAATATAGTCTACATTTCACCCACAAACCAATTGACAAACTGAAGTTGTGAACATAAGTTTGGGAAATCTTTTTAGATTCTTAGTTGGAGACACACTGAGTAATTAGGATTCTGTGTTGGAACAAGTAGAGTTTTCATACAATAATTCAATGAATAGGAGTACTGTAAAGACACCATTTGATATTGGGAATGACATAGAACTGAGAAGTATATCTAATTTGAGAGACATTGTTGATGAGAATAAGAAAAGTGTTGAAGGAGTAAAGTTTGTTGAGTACATGAAGACATTGCATGAAGATGTGAAACTGAAGCTGGAAGACAGTAATCAGAAATACAAAAATATAGTTGATAGATCAAGGAGACATAAGACTTTTGATGATGGTAATGAAGTGATGGTTCATTTGAAGAAAGGTTGGTTTCCTATTGGAACATATGGGAAGCTGAAGATGAAGAAGTTTGGACCTTGCAAGATTTTGAGGAAATTTGACAGTGGAAATGCATATGAGATTGAGTTACCTGATGACATGGAAATATCACTGATTTTCAACATTTCTGATTTATATGAGAATCACAAACCTGATGAAGAAGTGACAATACCGACAGAATATCCTAAGAAGCAGAATGAAGAAATTGAACAAATTTTGAAGGAAAGAGTTGGCAAGAGTACAAGAGGAAAATAGTATATGGAATATCTGGTAAAGTGGAAGAATAGACCGATGGAAGATAGTTCTTGGATTTCATAGTCTGAGTTGGATGCATCTCAGACCAGACCTACCAAATGATTTGAAGAATCATTTCAAAATAACCCCAGGTGTCTGATGCAGGATCATCTCGAGTCCTTAGCAATTCTATGTCACCAAAAACAATTTGGAGTTTGTCTATGTTGCTCAGTTCCTTCTTTGACCGAGTTGGTTGATAGTTGGTTAGTTTCTTTTGGTTACTAATTGTGGTTAGTTATCTCTTGGGTGGTTAGTTGTTTCTTTGGTGCTCAGCATTTCTTGTCTGTTGCTCAGTTATCTTGCTCACCGACGGGTTTAGTTTTAGTTTCTATTGTGGCTAACTTGTGCATTTATCTTGGGTCATAGATTTAATGTTAGAATCCATTATTGGGAAGTGTGTGGTCCCAGATCTTACTGTTCCTTCCATTGATTGTAGATTTGAAGGCTGACTCAATTCAGTAGACTCTTGTATAAATGTACTTGTTTGGTTGTAGTTTAGGAGGCAATTTTTTTTGGTAGAAGAGAGAATATAGGGAATATTAGAGATTGTTGGCAGATCCTTGCATGTTTGAGGACTTATGTAAATCATTGTAATATCTAGCCCTAACCAGGAAGGCCTTATAGTTTGACATGTATCATTCTTTTTGATGAAAATATATGAAAGCTTCTGCATTCTCTCTCTTATTGTTGTTGTTTGTTTGCTTCTGCATTTGTTAAGCAGGCTTGGATCATTAGGGTATGCCATTGTTTGGTCCCTCTTGCTCCCTACTTTGCGTCAGAATTGATCATGATAGGGGGATGATGTCAGGACCAAAATTTTCACATGTTGTGAAGAAGGTGGATGAAGTGTATGGGATGTGGAAGATAGAGGTGGATGTGATGGAGCTTTTGTGCTAGGAGATCTTGGGACATAAGGACCCAAAATAGATTTAAGAGATGGAGGATAAGATTGAGTAGCTGGTGGATTAGCAACTTTGGATGCCATTGTGGATATTTCTTTTAGATGCATCACATCTTTTTTCTTTGGGATCCACATCATTTTTATTTTTCTTTGGTGGTCTTTTCCGGCCATGTAGTACATTTTTATTTTTCTTTGATGGGCCCTTGTGGCTATTGGGATACATTAGATTGCTTGATTGGATTTTTCTTTTCTTGATCATGTCATTTATACTGGACATGGCAATCTATGGATTTTTGTGGATATTTCCCTTTATGCATATTTGATATGGTATCCAAATTATGAGAAGCATTGGAAGGAATATGATGAGCTTTAGAGGATGGAGGAAATTTGGATGGAGAGATGAAAGGAGATTGGCAGGTAGGAGATATGGGAATGTGCCTTTGTCGATCCTGACTAGGAATGTTTGGATTTTAGATGAAGGATTGAGTAGGATAAGATGGGGGATGATATTTTGGGATGTAAGGCCCCAAAATGGATTTGGTATGTGAAGGATATGCAATGGTATATTTTGGGACAAAGGGACCCAAAATGGATTTGGAGGATGAAGGAGAAATGTGATAGGTTGTCCTAGGCTATAATGATGGAGGAGGAGGAATAGTGTTGTATGCTTTGGAGGGATTATGAGAGGATGTAGTGGTGTTTTTGGAAGGATGATTGAATTTAGCTTTAGTTGTACCAACATTTTTGGAGGAAGTTCCTTCTTTAGATGTGTGACTGATGCCACATGTTTTTGGATGTTTCTTGTCTTGAATGAGCTCCAAAGTTCCTTGTTCATGAGTGCCTAGGCCTTTGCCTTGATAATTCCATTTCTGGAGCATTTTATCCAAGAAAGGATATTTCCAACTTGGGGAATAAGATAAACATCCAATTTTTGGTTCCCTAATGGAAGATATGGAACTTATTGCTTCTACTTCAAGTGGGCTACCTTTGGCAAATGTAAGTGGACCAAAAGGATAGAGTGATGGTAGCTGGATAGTTTTGATTGGAGGATCCTCAAGTGTAGAGGATGGAATGATGGGATCTTCACTAGGATTGGGGGATGGTGATGGATCATGAGATGGATGAATTAGGATTGTAGGATCCTAGATTGGAGGAATTTGGATTATAAGCTCTTGGATTGGAATAATTAGGATGACATAATCTTGGATTGGGGGTGATGGAAGCAATAGAACATGCAATAGAGGAAGTGAAGGGATTGGATCTTGATTTTCAACTATGGTTACTTCAACATGATTTTTGACAAGATCTTCACTGGATTGAATTGGTGTGGATAGAGTGCTGGAGGATGTATGGATGGACTCTTTAGATGGAGTGGATGGAAGGATGAGAGATTCTATAATTGTGATGTCAAGAAGAAGGGTGAACTCTTCAGATGATATGGATGAAAGCATGGGAGATTCTATGACTATGATGGAAGGAAAAAGGGTGAACTTATGAGGCTCATTGGATGTGGCTTGGATAATGATGGGAGGAGGATAAGTGGATGGGGATTGGTTGGAGTCCACAAATGGAAGAGACTCAATGATACTAGGAGATGGAAGAGGATAAATTAGTGGTCTATATCGAAGATATATAATAGATGGGAGTGATGGAGGATTGATGGATGTAGGAGAAGGATGGGTCTCATCATTGATGGCTTCACATGAAGGATTGAGATGACATGGCTTATCAACTTTAGGAAAGAGATTTGTTGTTGGCTTCCTTGTGAAACTCCTTGGAGGCTTTCAAGTTGGAGGAGGTGATGGACTGGAATGTGTAGAAGATGGATGGCTAGGATGGTCCTCAAGTGAAGATGGGGTGGAATATTTTACGCTTTCTTGAGGGGATGATGGTGCAGATGAGGATTTGGTTTTAAGAATGGGAACACTAAGAGGGGGGTGAATCAATGTTCTACAATTAATATTTTTTTGCTTCTTGAAATTAAGTACTAAAATGAATAATAAAGAAAATGAAAATTCAACAATAACACATAACACAAGATATGTTTACGGGGAAACCTTGGCTAGAGGAAAACCCTGGTGGGAATTAGCACCCACAAATAATTGTACTAGTCTTATGAACCTGTTAATGTTCCTTTTCCCTATTAGGAGTAGTCTTTACAAAGCTGATTACAATGACTTGGTTAGGAGTCTGATAGAACAAAACCTATTAGGGGTTGATGGATTACTGCCAGAGCTCACTACTTAATGAAGAAGGCTACAACCTCCTGGTTAACAGATACACACTATATCTACAAGGGTGAACTATTTCTTTGACACTATTGTTTGATTAGTTCCTTTTGTGCATTGTTGCTTTAACTTCTTTTAGAGCTTTATCTCATACTAACTAAACTCACATACTTACCCTCTTCTATATATCTACCATACTCTCTCTGTCTTAAATACAAAAGTGCATGTCATATATATACATGTTGAATGGGTGAAACCAAAACTAAATACTGTGTCAGCCTAAAACCTAACACATACAACACTTCCAAATTAATTGGCTCAAGTGTGTTTACATACAATGATATTAAATTGTTTACATCACTATTACAATAGGTGCATAGCCTTTACAAAAAAAAATGATAAACGCTAAACAAAAATCTTCCTATTGGCTAAATGCTCTATTCTGCTATGTCACTTAACTGCTAGTGTCACTTAGACTAGCGATAACTTCATGATACTATCAAATCTGACCATTCGTTCTTAGAATTAACATAATAACATACTCAAAATCTTATATCCAAGGGCCCATACCAAAACTCAATCATACACATGTGCACTGATGCTCTGATCATTAGGTGCTTCACTGTCTTCTCTGTCTTCGATACTTAGCCAAATTATGATCTTCCAAGTTAGTGCACTGACATAAAAACTTCATACAACTTTGTTTCCATAATGACAACATAAAACTAGTCATATATTCTAGTGAAGTCAACTTGCCAACAATCTCTCCCTTTGTTATTAATGGCAACAAAGGAATCTAGCAAAGTTGCTAGACTATATCTTTACCCAAAAAATTTCTATCATATAATCTTACTATACATCATATCTTTTCTATCTCCCTTATACATATATACTAATCTCGCTTTGACATTAATGATAAAGGTGCTCAAAAGTAGGAAATCTTAAGTACTTACAAAGAAAATACATCAGGGTATGTAATCTGAAGGTTTTTGATTTCTTGCTACCAAAAAACCTTGAGTGCATCAACTATCTAAAGATGGGTGCATAATACATATGTGAGCTTCTCCATCTTTTCTAAATCTATACATGGACCTTGATCATATGTTACAATTATGGCATCTATTTGCATGATGTTCTGATTGAGTACATCTAGTGAGGGCACTAGTGCATTTCTTAGTTGTGCTTGTCTAGCCCTTATCTTTGCAATCTCTTTTTCTACCTTCTCTATCTTGTCTATTTATCCTTGATAAACATTATTGCACATGTTTATGTCTTGGGAGGGATCTTCAACTAATGTTCTTACTTCTGCCATTAGAGATTATGCTTCCTAAATCTTCTTTAAGTGGTCTGAAGTGAGTTTATCTTTGTTCATGCAGTCATCTATCACCTTTATTCCCTTAGCTACTAAGTCTTTCAACATTGTTTGACCAATATTTAGACAATTAAGGTCAAGTGAGAAATTTCTTATCAATTTATTTAGCCTTTTCTTATTGTAATTATCTTCTACAATTTTTTATGTTGAGGCTTCTAGAGTTGAAAATTTTACTTTAAAGCTTGAAAAGATGCTGCTAACATCATCTACTAAATGAAAACACCAATTTCTTATCCTCAGGCAATCAGTTATTTAGTATGCTAACTGATTCCACAAATAGAGGATTTCTCATTACTTTTTTTTCTTTGGCTTTCTCTGTAGCCAATACACTTATCTTCATCAGATCTTCTTCTCCCCATGAGTCTAATCTTGTTGTATCAAGGGTCAAACTTGACAAAAATGATATTGAGGACTTGCGAGTCAAAAGTGTTCTTTCACTTACATCCATAATCTCAATCTTTACCTTCATTAGGATCTCAATAGAAGGCTCTTCTTTAGGTTCATCTTCCTTCTCTTCTTCTTGTTCTGTTAAGTCTTCAATTTGGACTTCTTGCTGCATAGATGTGTCTTCTCCACATAGGATCTTAACTTATTCTATACTAACAAAAGTTTCTTCAAACTTATCCAGTTCATTATCTATTTTTGCCATGGTGATTTCAACATCATCAATCATAATGGTTTCATCCTTTGTTTTAGCCTTGGGTGCAGAATCCTATGGACCTTTCATAGGTGCATTAGGGATCTCGGATTCGTTTACTTGCTAAGAGGGAATTTGGGTTGCAGGCATAGTAGGAGGGTACATGTGTCTATCCAAAAACACTTTTTCACATTCTTTCTCTATTTCCTTTGCAATAAACTGATAATCTTTGTTCATTATCTACAGAGTTTTAATTTTAGTTCTTAAATGAGGCTTTACCAAATCTAATAGTAATATATTCTCTTCTAGTGAAAAAATAGGGGGGTTGTCATCCAATGTCTTTTCTCTTATTCTCATATCCTCCTCTATAGCTTGTCTTTTCAGAGAGTCAAGTATATTCCATACTTGATCAGGAATGACTATCCTAAGTTCCAAAACTAACTTTTTGAACTTGATCATATGTTTGATAATCATAGAGTGAATTTGTGACTTATTAATCTCATGATAATTATCATAGAATTTTTCTATTTGATCTATCCTTCATCAATAAATCTAGTTCTCAAGACTTCTAAACTTGGTCTGAATCCTACTTCAAGAGATGCTTGAGTGTTCTTTCTTTTCTTCTGGTTGTCCTTTAGGATGGTTGGCTTGCACCAGATTGCTTCTTCCTTCTAGACACCTTTCTTGGCTTAGGAGGTCGACTGGAATCCAGATCAACTATGATTATGGTCTTTCAGCTATTGACATTGGTCTTTTTCTTCTTTTCCTTTGGGTCATCAAATTTTTCTATTTTGACTTTAGATGAGGGTGCACTCTCAAGTTGCATAGTAATCTTGGATTCCCTTGCTTTCTCTAAGTCTTCTTGGGTGAAACCATGAATTTTTAGAATATCTGAGGTAATTCTAGATGCTTTTCTCTTTGTCGCAACACTATATAAGATAGAATCAACTTTTCTTCTCTTCTCTTCATAAGTTCCCCATCTAGGTTCATTGGTATCCTTAGGAACTGATAGGAGGACTTGTGTTTAACCTTCCAAAATGTGCTCATCAAATTCATAGTGAAGTGGATGAATCTACTTTGTCCTAGGCTCAACTACTTCCATGCATGTAGTATCTGTTTCCACCATGAAACATATATTGTCCTTGTATTTCTCCACTATCTTCTCAGGAATCATGTACCTTCTTTGCATTTTGATTCTGAATGTTTTAATCTCCAATTCCATGTAATCCTTTAAGGTTCTCTCTAATTTTTCCTTGAATGAAATTTGAGGCAATGTAGGTATGTTTTTGTCTAGATAGAGATCAACGACCTTACCAACTATATGAAAGTACATATAAATAATCAGTGAACCAGATCTGAATATTTTTCTTTTATCATTTTTTATGGCTCTTATGTTGTCTAACAACTATGTTTTCAAGATCTCACCGAGGTTAAACTCTCCATTCACTTTCACTATCCTTATAGCTGCTAGAATAGTAGTTGTAGATACACTATTCACTCTATTTGCATGCTAGAACTTATAACCAAGTATCATAGCCATGAGTTTAATATCTTTCTCCTCTATGGGCTCAATATTCATGCTAGGCTTATCACTCCTAGACTTACATGCTTTCTCAACCTCTTTTTTGACATCTTTACTTGTTGGAAGAATGGTGCCGGTCTTAGAAAGTTCAGTCATCTCATGAATGAGATCAATTGTTATGCATACATGGACTTCTCCAATCCAAAAAAAATCATCATGAATTCTAATAAGTAGGATCTTAATCCATTTCAACTCATATAATTCATATGCAGTCACATATTCAATGATAGAGTTATTTGTGAAGTGCGTGAATTCATCCTTGAATGTGAAGTCTAGATTAACCATTGATTTAATGTGCGACCTTATCTTGTCTAATCCTATAGGCTCCTTCTTACAATAGATAAAATAATGAATATCTTCAACATGCATAACTCCCATCGCAGCTCTAGAAAATGCTCCTTCTAAATCATCTAACACTAACTTAAATAGATTCTTTTTGAATACATATCTCTTCCTTTCTATGACATCAAAGACTACTGGAGTTTCCATTACTTACTTGCTTCAATGCTTAAATAGAGTTTCAAAAGATTTCTAAAATGATGCATCTAAGCTAGGGTTTCACCAATAATTTAAACTTCTTTTTGCTGATGAAATGACTATAATCCTTCAATAATTGCTAATATGATCTCCTGTGCTCTCCAAGGGCTTGATCTCGAGTGTAAAAGTAAAGATAATAGATCTCTAATGACTAATAAATCAAATCTTTTGTAATTAATGCTAGCCAATGTAACACAGGTTGCAACAGTGTATTCAATCTCCATTCTTTCTATCAATCAGACTATATGATCTTGCATAATGAATCAACTAGAAACCAAATAACTAAAACTAAAGGCACATACTTTAAGGGTGAGTATACCAGCCGCGTAGGAGTCTATAGCTTATCTATCTCCCTTTGTGATGATGAGGGTCATTTATCTAGAAGTAGAAGGTGTGTCCATTATGGATGCATCCACTACTTTGTCACTGATATTATCTTTCTTTACATCCATTCAAATCTTTCTCGCATCTTGATGCAAAGTGGGCAACAAGAAGCTTGCACCAATGAATGATCGTTAAGGGATTGTCCCTTCTACACCCAATTTATGGAGTAAAGTTCCCTAAACCTATCACAAGTGTAGAAATGACAAGGAATAAGGTTTTCACAAACTTGAAACTCCAAGGGAAACCTAATCAATAGGTTCTTCCAAGTCCTAAACACCAATAACCAAGATTGGCTTGGTGCACTATTAACCCAATTTAGGAATAATCCCCATGAAATGACTAGTAGGACTAGGGGTGGCCTATTCTCATGGATCTGGCCTATTTAGGTCCTATTCAATTATTTCTAATGCTTCTTTCATTTAAAAACAATCCATACAACATATTTGCTTCACAAATCCAAACCTAGGCTTGTAGCCCTTCCTAGGAGAGATTTTGATACTAGACCAAAATAGTTCCATACAATGTATTGAAAAAATTTTAGATTTAGATACCATTTTGGACTTTAGGGATCATATCCAAGCACCAAGGTGTGAAACTAAAAAGAAAATAAGAAAACAACTAATCTAGGAAAGGCTATTAGGCCTAATTAGGACTGCAATTACACTACAAGTGCTATTTCCTCCAAACCAATGCACAAAATAGCTATGGGAACATGTGAGGGCATATATAAGGACCTTAAATCCTAAATTTGAGGTCTTGGTGAACCACCAACAAAGAGTTTTGCTGACTATACTTAGTCACTTGCAGGTACACATATAGGGATGTACACCTAGGGCATCATGGTGAATTCATCTCCCTACAAGTTACCACCTCTAACCTACATAATTTGAATATAAATAGATAAAACTTGAATTCCACCAAGGCGTATCAGATTTTGATGGTGGAATTGATTAGAATACACAAACCAATTGAAACCTTGGTTTTAGGCCTACAATCTAGACAATCAGACAAAAACTTTGATAACTTCCAAACTAGAATTGATCAAAGCATGAAATTAATTAAAAATAAAAGTAGATTCATAGAGAAAATTTTTGTCTTCAGAGATTCATTCCCTCCTATCCATACCAGTCCATACACTCCAACTGTTCTCGGGATTTGCAGAGAAATGATTATGTTTTTATTAATTCAAAATGCCAAATTACATATCCTTTCCTTCCACCCACCTGGTAGGGCTTATGAATGCCTCCCCCATTAGTTACAAACTCAATTTCAAACCATATGACCATTGGGGGGTTGTTTACAACTTTTGGAAAAAGTTGTTGCAACTTTTATAACTTTTTAGCAACTTTCCTATCCTATGTGACCAAGATTGGTCCACACCAAATTCTACTGATCTAACATGGATCCAAAACAATTCAAACATGACAATAGAAAAATCCTAAGATTTTAGGCCCTTTGACCATTTTTTTTACCATAGTTGACCAAGGGATTATAATTGTGCAATCTTGGAACTAAGTCTTGCAGTTTGGTCTAGATTCCTAGATGATAGATCTAACCTAATCTAGATGTTCCTAGGACTTTGATGAATCATCATTTATTCTGGGTGCTCCTACACCATACTCCCCTTGAAGTTTAGAACTCAAGTTCCTACTTGAGGTTAAATTTTCCACTGAAGTTCCATGTTGCTTGATCTAGTTTTCAGTCATCCAAGATGCATCTATGTTGGGGAGTCCTTTCCACTTGACTAGGTACTACATGTACTTCTTGGTTCTGGTCTACTTCAGCAACTTGGTGGCCAATATTTCCTCCACCTCAACTAGTTTTCTTTGAGGGAGGTTAGTGACATAGTCTTCATCATTCATATGTTCCTTCTCACCTTGTTCATTTGATGAACCTGTTATACCTTTGTAGGGGGTGAGGCCTGCAACATTGAAAATTGGAGAAATCTACAAGGTAGGGGGAAGAGAGATCTCATATGCATTTTCACCCATTTTGTTGAGTATACTACATGGTCCTACTTTCTTCATGTGAAGTTTGGAATATCTACCCTTAGGTAGTCTCTCTTTCCTCAAGAATGCTCATACCTTGTCTCCAACTTTGAAGTGGATTTCCCTTCTTTTGTTTTCGGCATGTTCCTTGTATTTCAAAGTGGATCTTTGTAGTGCTTCCTTTACCTCATGATGCACCTTTGTAATAAGCTCTGACAGTTCTTGTCCTTGAGAATTGATTTTAAAATTAGATGGTAGTTCTACCAAGTCCAATGGTGCTTTGGGATGAAGCCCATATACTACTTGGAAGGGGGTGTTGCATGTTGACCTATTCATGGAGTCATTGAATGCAAACTCTTCTTGGGGCAAGAGTAGATCCCAACTTTGAGCATATTATTTAGTTAGGAATCTTAGGAGATTTCCTAAGGATCTATTTACCACCTCAGTCTACCCATTAGTTTGTGAGTGATAGGTAGAGCTGTAGGTTAGATTAGTTCCAAGTTTCTTGAAAAGTGTCCTCCAAAAGTGGCCTTGAAACTTCACATCGCTGTCAGATACAATTGTTTGTGGTAAACCATGGATCCTAACTACCTCTTTAAAGAAAATATGTGCAATATGAGAAGCATCATTTGTGCTTTTACATGGTACAAAATGGACCATTTTACTAAATCTATCCACTATCAAAAAAACACTATCAAAACCTTGTTTTGTTCTAGGCAACCCCATTAAAAAATCCATTGAGATTGACTCCCATGGTCTAGAGGGAATTGGTAAGGGTTGATATAACCCTTGATTTGTTGACACAACTTTAGCTTGCTAACAGATGGTGCAAGTCTCTATGAAATTTTTAACATCATTATTCATCTTTGGCCAAAAATAACTCCTTTTCACCATGTATGTTGTCTTGTTGATGTCAAAGTGTCCTCCTAGGCCACCACAATGCTTCTCCCTTATGATATTTGTTCTCAATTAAAATTTGGGAATGCATAGTTGAGCTCCTTTGAATAGGATTCCATTCTAAATTAGGTATTTAGAAAAATCAAAATAGTATCTTCCAACCATCTTTGTGAAAACTTGAAATTTTTTTGCAAAATCAGGATCATCGGGGTATAGATGTTTAAGGGAATAAATTCCCACACTTTAAAGTTGTATCTCTTCAACTAGACCAACCCTCCTGCTAAGGGCATTTTCAACCTTGTTGGCCACATCCTCCTTGTGTTTAATGTTGAATGTGTAGGCCAGCAACTATTCCATCCATTTAAGATGTCTGACAGAGAGCTTTTCCTATGAATTGAGAAAACTTAATGCATGGTTGTCAGTATATACCACAAATTCTTTGGGGATTAGATAGTGGCTCCATTTCTTGAGGGCTTGGACCATGGCATAGAGTTCCAAGTCATAGGTTGAGTACTTCCTTTTGGCCTCATTTAATGTCTTAGAGAAGAAGGCAACTAGCTTACCTTCTTGGCTTAGGACTACACCTATGGCTAAATTACTTGCATCTATCTCCACAGTGAAGACCTTGTTGAAATCGGGTAGAACCAAGATAGGGTATTGGGAAACTCTCTTTTTCAAGTATTGAAATGCATCATTTTCTTCATTTTTCCAAGAAAACTTATTCTTTCTACCTCCTTTAATCATGTCAAGCATTGGTGCACACACATGACTAAAGTTTTTGAAAAAATTTCTATAGAAGATGGCAAGTCCATGGAATCTTTTTACATCACCTTGGTTCTTTGGTGGAGGCAAATTGATGATTTCTTCAACCTTCTTAGGGTCCATCTTGAGGGTACCTTGTGAGATCACAAATCCTAGGAACGCAAGTTCCTTCTTCATAAACATGCACTTTTCCAAGTTGATCACCAACTTGCACTGATGAAGTCTCCTTAGTACCTATTCCACATGATCAAGATGCTCCTCCTTGCTATGATTGAATATTATTATGTCATCAAGGTAAATAACAACAAATTTTCCAATAAAATCAATGAATATCTCATTGATAAGCCTCATAAAAGTACTAGGTGAATTGCTTAACCCAAAGGGCATTACTAACCATTCAAACAAACCTTCAGTAGCTTTAAATGTTGTCTTCAATCCATCTCCTAGTTTGATCCTGATCTGATAGTAACTAGACTTCAAGTCTATCTTGGTGAAGAAACAAGCACCTCCTAGTTGATACAAGAAATCCTCAATTCTGGGCATGGGGAATCTATATCTTATAGTGATCTTATTTAGGGCTCTACTATCAGTACACAACCTCCATTTGCCATCCTTTTTAGGGGCTAAGACTAATGACACGACACATGGACTGAGACTTTTCTAAATGAGTCCTCTTTCCAATAGTTCACTAACTTGTTTTGAAATCTCTGCATGTTGCAGTGGTGTCATCTTGTATGGGGCCTTGTTAGGAAGGGATGAACCAGGTATTAGGTTAATTTGGTGACTAATATCTCTTAAGGGAGGGAGGCTTGTGGGAAGGTCACTAGCAGTGACATCTCTATATTTTTCAAGAAATTCCTTAGCTTCATTTGGTATAGGATCACTTTGAATAGACCTTATATTATCCCCGGGCTTAGAAATTAGGACAAAAGATTCAATTTTAGGTTCCTTTAATGTTTTCAACATCTCTTTCTCACCCATGATGATGACAGTACGTTCTTTCTCAAATTTTTTATAAGGTAGGGGCTTCATAGTAAAGTTTTTTCCATCTTTGGTGATGGATTAGGTGTTCTTCCTACAATGGTGTATGGCATCTACATCAAATTTCCAAGGCCTTCCTAGAAGGATGTGTGAAGCATCCATTTCAACAACATCACAAAGAACTTTATCTTTAAAGTTTGCAATTGAAAATTCTATCCATGCTTGTTCTATTACTAAAGTTTGTTGTCCCTTTGTTAACAAAGAAACATAATAGGGAAAAGGATGTGGCTTCTTAGGAAGATTTAGTTTTTGAACCATTTCACTAGATACCAAGTTTTCATTTGAACTAGAATCTATGAGTAAATTACATACCTTTCCATGGCATTTGATCTTTGTCCTGAAGAGGTTTTTCCTTTGTGGAGGTTCTTGGTTTTGAGGCACTTGAAGAAAGACTTGTCTCATCATCAAACACACTCCTTGTTTTGGTTCTAAGTCCCTTGCATCTACATTGTCTTCTTGTTTGTCCTCTTGAAAGAGTTGTACTCTTCTCTCACCTTGATTGTTATTATTCCTCTTCTTAGGGAACCTTCCTACATGATGTCCTAACTAATTGCAATAGTAACATTTTAGGGGTCCATTTCCTCTCCCTGTATTTGTTCTCCCTCTATTGAAGGGTCTCCTTCCTCTATAGTTCTCTCTTGAGTTTGAATCACTATTCTCCTTGCTTCTTGGTCAAAGATTCTACTACTCCTATCACCATTTTGTCCTTTGTTCCAAGAGGTTCCTCTCCCTCTAAAGTTTTTTCCACTATCATTTATCTTCCCCTTGCCAAACTCCTACTTTTTCTTCCATTTCTCCTCTACCTTCAATGCCATTTGATAGAAATTTTTGATTGTGGTAGGGCAGTGTAGGTTAAGTTCCTCTTGAATGGATACCTTGAGGCCATTCATATATCTTGCTAGTTTTTCTTCTTCATCTTCTACCACATTTGTCTTCATACATAGCTTTAGGAACTCCTTGGTGTATGAGCCTACATCCATGTCCTTTTGTTTTAAACATTTCTTCCTCCTATGGATTTGTACCACATAATCTTCAAGTACATATGTCTCTTTGATCAGGGCTATCATCTTGTTCCATGAATTTATCATGATCTTCCCATTCTTCACCCTCTTTGTTTGGATGAAGTTCAACCAAGTTAGGGCTGCTCCATTCAACTTGGATCTTTCCATTTTCACACTCTACTTCTCAGGGATGTCTTCACATTCAAAGAATGTTGTCAAGGCCTCTATCCAATCCATGGCCAAATCTGCATTCATCTTACCATTGAAAATCATTAAGCCTATATTCTCCTCCATGGTCCTTCTTCCCATGGACTTTAAGGCATTTATGAGAGGTCTTTGGTCTACATGGATGTCCTGATCAAAGGTTTCTTCCTCCTCTTCACTCCCTTCTTCACCACCAGACTCATCCTCTTATCCTTATCCAACTTCTTCTCAAGTTCATAGAGCCTTTTGGTTAAGGATAGATTTTCTACCCTTTTTTCTCTCACAATCTTTGCTAATTTACTTTTTTTGACCCTTGTAGGGATCTCTTCATCCTCAGGAGAAGACATAGCTCTAATACCACTTGATGCAAAGTGGGAAAAAAGAAGCTTGCAAGAGTGAATGATGGGTAAGGGATTGTCCCTTCTACACCTAGTTTATGGAGTAAAATGCCCTACACCTATCACAAATGTAGAAAGGAAAAGGAATAAGGTTATCACAACCTTGAAACCCCAAGGGAAACCTAATCACTAGGTTCTTCCAAGTCCTAAAGACCAATTACCAAGATTGGCTTGGTGCACTATTAACCCAATTTAGGAATAATCCCCATGAAATGAATAGTAGGACTAGGGGTGGCATATTCTCATGGATCTATCATATTTAGGTCCTATTAAATTAGTTCCAATGGTTCTTTCATTTAAAATCAGTCCATACAACATAGTTGCTTCACAAATCCAAAACTAGGCTTGTAGCCCTTCCTAGGAGAGATTTTGATCCTAGACCAAAATACTTCCATACAATGTATTGAAAAATTTGGAGATTCAAATACCCTTTTTGACTTTAGGGATCATATCAAAGCACCAAGGTGTGAAACTGAAAGGAAAATAAGAAAACACCTAATCTAGGCAAGGCTATTAGGCCTAAATAGGTCTACAATTGCACTACAAGTGCTATTTCCTCCAAACCAATGCCCAAACCAGTTATGGGTGTTGGCAATTTGGATGAGTTGAGTACATAGATTTTTTCAGTATGGAAACATATGATCCACATGAAGAGTGCAAAGGTTGGAAAGAAAGTATAGCAGAGCGCATTGCAAATTTGTCCAAGTGTGAGACAACATTTTCACCAGTGTACCCGGACACAATTTTTGTTTTTGACATTGACTAGAGTAAGTTCAGTCCTTGAGAAGTAAAACATAGACTTTATGATGTCTAATTATGCCCCATCTCAGAGTGCAAGTTAGTACGGCATGTATGGAATTAGTTATGACAGTTTTACTGAAGACAGTGTTAAGCCGACAAGATAGTTTTGAAGACAAAATTGGTAAAGAGTTAAGGGATTATTTTGTTTATCAAAATAATGTCTTAACAATATAAAGGGATGACATCTTAGATGTTAACCCTTATAAAAAGATATATGGAAGCCGACCATGTAAATTTATTAGCCTTAATAACTTGTATATATGTAATTGTAAATTGTAAGAAGAGTAGAGGATGCGGTAATATTGTAATGATATGATAAAGTGATATGATGCGAATGTAAGAGCAGTGAAAAGATATTGATGCAAGCAGCATAAGGTTATGTACCTTAATCCATTTTTTTAATCATTATACATTGTACATTACTTGTTTGGGCAGTGGGCTCATCTAGTAATCATATTTTGCATTGACAACTCCTAACAGGGTTGAGGCTTCTAACAAGGCCTATAGTCCCTTAATTAGGACTGATACACTATATGCTTGTAATAGACTCTTATCAAGGTCAATATCCTTAATAGGATACTTTTGATTAGTGGATCTTTGTGGGTACCATCCCCACCGGGGTTTTCCCTTGGCCAAGGTTTCCTCAAGAACATATCATGTGTTATGAGTTCTTTATTTTTATGGCTATGCATGTTGTTTATCTTCTTATGTTATGCATGTGTAAAGATAATCTATCATATCCATATTTGGGAAAAAGATAAAATTTGTAGAATACTGATTCAACCCCCCCCCCCCCTTCTTAGTATTCCCTATTTCTAACAATTGGTATCAAAGCTTAGTTACTCGGAAAAGAATCATTCAAGGAAAGCCTAGCAGCTTGAGTAAGATCTCTATGGATATGGATCAACTACAAAAGAATCTTGAAGAAGCTCTTGAATAGATTGATATGCTTACTAATGAAAGACACACTCTGAAAGGGAAATATGATGATGCAAAGAACCTCATTGAGAAATTGAAAAAGAAGTTGGAAGATCTAAAATCTGAAAAGGAATCCAAAAATTTTATTGAAGATTGTGATGACAATTTAGAAAAAGAAAATGTGATCCTTAAGCATGAACTGAAGGTAGCAAAACTAAAATTAAGTTTGAAAGATGGAAATAGCAAGAATGAAGAAAATATAAGATCTGAAAATGAAAAGTTGAAGATTGAAAATGAAGAACTGAAATCTAAACTTGGCAATGTAACATCTGAACTTGAGAAAGTCAATTTGCAGTACGCTGAACTTGAGAAATACAAAAAGATTGTGAAAGGTGAACTAACTCAATCCAAACAACAACTCGAAAGGCTATATTCAAATAGTGAGAAGATCGATAAACAAGTATCTTTTGGGAAACCATCCTATGATAAGACTCGACTTGGATTTAACATATTCAGAACAAATGTTAAGAATAAGGAACCATATCTGAAAATATCTAAAAGTCTAGATGAGAAGAAGTCTGATGAGATCAACAAATCAGAAGAACCACCTAAAGGAGAAGAACCATCTAAGCAAGAAGAATCACCCAAAGGTATGCAAAGAGAATTCAAAGGTAGATGTTTTGGTTGTAATACTATTGGTCATATGAAGAGAGATTGCACAAGTAAGAAATTTAAACCTCTTAATGGTTATTGTTATAATTGTCATGGTTTTGGACATAGAGCTATTGAATGTAGAAAACCTAAAGTTATTGAAAAAAATTATGGTAGTAGAATGTTTAGGAATACTAACAATGCAGATAAGAGACCTATTGAAGATATGAACAGAAGAAATGGAGTAGTATGTTATAGATGCAACAAGGTTGGACACATTGCTAGAAACTGCAGATCACAAATCAATCAACAAGGACCAAGATATGGAAACAATGGAACTATTTGTCAGATATGCAACAAGATTGGACATACAACAAGATTTTGCAGAATGAACAATGGATTTTTTCATCCTAACCCTAACCCTACAAATCATGAAAGAAGAAAAGAAGATGGAAGAAACAGACAGAAAGGTTGTTGTAGCAATGCAAATGAAATTAAGTCTGTTAAAGGCACAAATCAAGGAGACATATTCAACATTGAAGGTAATCAAAAAGGTGAAGTATCAAGTCGTAAGAATGAATCCTTACCTGACCTATCTGGAAGCACTTGATTTATGAAAATTACAGTAGATTAGGAACTTAGAATTAGTGTAGAAGTAGATTTATGATGAATTAAGTCTTGCACAGTTAATGTAAGGTAGTTTATGATGTAATGATGCTATGGTTAAGAGCACAAAATAAAATATTATGTTTTGTGAGATCACAAGAAATTTTAAGTTTTTGCAGGTTAACAAAAATAACTTTTTGGAAAGAAGCAAAAAAAGAATTGAATGTGAGGTCAAACCTAAGTGAGATTGAAGTAATAAAAGGTTATGATCGATGCTATTTGATCATCAAAGTGAGTTGAAGTGTTTAGGAGAGAAAAGAGTAGTGATTGGAAGCATTTTGCAACAATTTGGTGAAAGATTTGAGCGTCGAATCTACGCAAGCCCTAGAATTGTGAATTTGAGGTATTTTACTTGGCAGATCTTTGAATCGGTATAAATAACTAGAAGCAATCATGGATGTATCTTTAATTCATAATGTCAGAGACAAAAATAGACCTAGAATGAAGAGGGAACTAGTAGAACCCTTGGAAGAAGATAACCCTAGTTTAGCATTATCATCTGTACCAGACGGAGTTTTGCATTTGGAGAATGTGAGAAGTTATCTTGGATGAAAGTTAGAAACCATCAATGATAGTGATTTTACCAATGAATATCAGAAGATTTACAATCAGGATATGCCATTGAAACAAGGGTATAAACATTTGAAAGACAATGAGATTGTTAAGTATGCATTGCAGTATGAATTTGACAATGAAGAATGCACTAAGATTATTTTGAGTAGAATTCACAATGGAAAGTTTTGGCTAGAGGATAGAGTGATAGACATTATAGCTGACTTGATTCATGAAGTCACTAGACTATCTAAAAATGGTGCTATTCCTTTAAATGAAAAGAATATGAGGAAAATAGTCATGGACAACACAAAATCAACCTATAATGGCAGAGGAATTATGATTAGCAAGATCAAACAACATGATGTTAGATATTTATGCAAGTACCTAGCAACTAAGTTTTGTGCAAATTCTAGAGAAGATGACATGGTAGCTGGAATGGTACACATAGCCTATTTAATGTGTATTGACAAGGTACCAGTTGATATGTGTGAAATTCTGACAATACAATTGTTTGAAAACTTGGAGAAGATTAAGAAAACTAAGTACGCACAATTTAGATTTTCATCCTTAATCACATACATGTTTTTCCACCTATTGAGAAGATTTGCATACACCATTGAAAATGATTGGAATGATAGTCAATCTACTATGGAAAGGATAAATAAAGTATATATGAAACATGTTATTGACAAAGTGAATGAGAGTGCTATATTAGTGATGAAGACATTTCAGAAATTTGTAATCAGTAGATCAAGGATTCCACAGTCTATTGTGGAGAAATATAAAGATGATATATGTTTTATGGTTGACACTGACTTTACCTATATTGAAGTAGTGGAGCCTAGAATTGAGTTCATAGACCCTCTTGGCTATGAAATATCTGAGACAGAAATAGAAGAATATGTTGGCAGGTTACTTAAGTGTAAGTTGGACACTCAGTGCAAAAGATTTGGAACTTTTGAAGAGAATTTCAGCTCTGCAAAATCTATAATTGAGGAGAAGCAATCTAAGAAGAGAGTTGACAGCACTATAAAGAAAATATTGAAAGATTTAGGATTGACACAACATGAGTTTGAGATAGAAAAGAACACAACAGCAGCAATCAGAACGAGTGAACAAAAAGAAGTTTTGTCTACCCCACCAATTGCAGTATAGCAAAAAGAACCTCAAGTCAAGGTGAAAGTAGATGAACTAGAGATGGAACAAGAAACAAGCTAACCTACTAGGTCTACCTCCTCCACTCCTAGCAAGAGAATGAAAGAAATTGCTATTAGACCTGGTAAGAGGCAAAAAGTTTTGATGCCACCAGTTCCTAGGAAAGTTGCAATAATTAAAGATGATGACACTACTTTGGTTAAGAAGAAAGCTTGGAAACTTAAAGTTGAAAAGCTTAATGAGTAGATTATTGAAAATGGAGACTTTACTAGAATGAATAAGTACTATAGTCTTTATGATTATTTAGACAAACTTAACTTGGAGAATGCAATTGTAAAGCACATGGTTTTTGAAAATAAGAAGTTTGACACTATTCAGGGTCAGATACCTGATGACTTGTATAACAAACTTGTAAATAGAAAGAAGAGAGAACAAGAAGTAGACACTTCTATCAGAGAGAATCTAGTAAGAAAGCTTTGTGATGTGAGAGATGATGCACACCTGAAGCAGATATTGAAGGCCTTAAGAAACCATCTGAGAACCAAAAGGAGAACCATTCTAATTATGGGAAGTAGATATGAAGAAGTTAATTCTAATACAGAGCAGGAAATAATCAAGGTTGTGGCAAAAATTGTTGGAGAACCATCAATTGCAACAGATCAAGCAGGTGAAGCAGAACAAGAGGATATTTCCTTTCCTCTAGCTATTAGCATTGAAGATGAATCAATGAATTTAGAAGGTACAAAGGTCACCTTGGATACTAATGACAATGTATTCAAGAATTTAGGAAACATTATTGACAATTCAAATCTTGATGAACCAAATATAGAAGTAGAGCAAACACAAACCACTGTTGAAGAACCTAAAGAAACAGAGATTCAAGCACCTATTCCTACCAAAGAAGACATTAGTCTTACTCCTAAGATTGAAAAGAAGAAGGAAATTGGATCTTTATTTGAGGATTTAGGAAAAGAAGTTGATGATGATGATCAGTTGGAACTGATCACTTCTTTGAATAAGATTATTGGCAAGAACAAGAAAGTGAAGAATCTTGAAGGGAGTCTGAAGGAACTAATTGAGAATTTACAAAGCATTGTAACTACACAAATTACAGAGGCAGGACCTTTGGAGAAAGCTAAGAAGGTAATGAGCACTTTTGATAATGAATTCACTAATCTATCTGATATTGCAAAAGTGAGAGCTCAAGTAGCTTATGAAGCTGAAATGCTTTTCAATATTAGCCAGAATATTAGGAATGATATTAATAGTCTTGATATTTGTATCAAGGACTTTAGGAAGCATTTGGGAATAGGAAAATCTTTGTACATATAGTGTACAAAATCAAAGACCTTAACAGTAGAAGAAGATCAGAAGATGAAGTTGAAAGAAGTAGAAATTTAGAATGAGTGTAACCTTCTTTCTAGCCCCAATATGAAGGTATTAGATATTGAGAAGAAAGTTAGGAAGCTTTATGATGAAATTAGAGTTTTGCAAGATGAAAGGAATAGAAAAATGAGAAGATTTACTCTTTTGAGAGAGCACACTTCTATGAGGTTATGTGTAATTGAAGAATAGTTGCAAGGATGTCTTTCGGCAAAGGCATCTTTTTAGAAGTTTAACTTTGAAAACCTTCAAGCATGTCAAATAGAAGCTTATGAAATGAGCACTTTACTCAATGTGGCGAATTCCATTAAGAAATAATGGGAGAAGGAGATAGAAGCAATGAAAGTTGATTTTGTAGATTTTGTTGCAAGCCTACCAACTTTGCAATAAGGAACTAAGGTATAATCTTTTTGTGACACAATTTTGTAGCCCTCCCTACTTTATTTTGTCATTGTTGTCAAAGGGGGAGAGATATAGAGTAGAAAATTGTTGTATATGATGTGGATTGATACTCTTAGGGGGATTATTGTATTAGAAATTATATTTTGAGGAGTTATAAGGATAGTATATGTATATGTTATACTATGGCCACAATTTTGAGACAATTTTGAGATTTTGAGTTGTATACTTAGCCAATTTTCTCATATGTTGCCACCAATGACAAAGGGGGAGATTGTTGGCAATTTGGCTCAGCTAAGTTGATAGATGTTGTCATTATGGAAACATATGATCCACATGAAGAGTGCAAAGGTCAGAAGCAAGTATAGCAAAGTGCATTGCAAATTTGTCTAAGTGTGAGATAGCATTTTCACCAGTGTACCCGGACACAATTTATTTTTGCAATGTTGACTGGAGTAAGTTTAGTGTTTGCACACTTGAACATAGACTCTATGATTTCTAATGATGACCCATCTCAGAGCACAAGTCAGTACGGCATGAATGGAATTAGTTATGATAGTTTTACTAAAGACAGTGTTAAGCCGACAAGATAGTTTTGAAGATAGAATTGGTAAAGAGTTAAGGGATTATTTTGTTTATCAAAATAATGTCTTAACAATATAAAGGGATGACATCCTAGATTTTAACCCTTAGAAAAAGATATATGGAATCCAACCATGTAAAGTTATTAGCCTTAATAACTTGTATATATGTAATTGTAAATTGTAAGAAGAGTAGAGGATGTGGTAATATTGTAATGATATGATAAAGTGATATGATGTGAATGTAAGAGTAGAGAAAAGATATTGATGCAAATAGCATAAGGTTATTTACCTAATCCATTTTTGTAATCAGTATACATTGTACACTACTTTTTTGTGTAGTGGGCTCATCTGGTAATCAGATTTTGTAGTGACAACTCCTAATAGGTTTGAGGCTTCTAACAAGGCCTATAGTCCCTTAATCAAGACTGATACAATATATGATTATAATAGACTCCTATCAGGGTCAATATCCTTAACAAGATACTTTTGATTAGTGGGTCTTTGTGGGTACCATCCCCACCAGGGTTTTCCCTTGGCTAGGGTTTCCTCGAGAACATATCATGTGTTATGAGTTCTTTAGTTTTATTGCTATGCATGTTGTTTAGCTTCTTATGTTATGCATGTGTAAAGATAATTTGTTATATCCATATTTGGGAAAAAGATAAAATTTGTAGAATATTGATTCACCCCCCCTCTTAGTATTCCCTATTTCTAACAATGGGAACTGTTGAGGGAATATATAAGGACCTTAAATCCTAAATTTGAGGTCTTGGTGCATCCCCAAATAAGAGTTATGTTGACTCTACTTAGTGGTTTGTAGGTGCACACATAGGGATGTACACCTAGGGCATCATGGCGAATTCATCTCCTTGCAAGTTACCACCTCGAACCTAAATAATTTTATAGTACTAGAAAAAAATTGAATTCCACCAAGGGGCATCAGATTCCCATGGTGGAATCGATTAGAATACACAAAACCAATTGAAACCCTGGTTTTAGGCATACAATCCAGGCAATCAGACAAAAAATTTCATAACTTCCAAACTAGAATTGATCAAAGCATGAAATCAATTGAAAATGAAAGTAGATTCATAGAGAAAACTTTTGGCTTTAGATATTTATGCCCTCCTATCTGTACCAGTCCATACACTCCAACTATTCTCTGGATTTGTAGAGAAATGGTTATGTTTTTATTAATTCAAAATGCCAAATTACATATCCTTTCCTTCCACCCACCTAGTATGGCTAATGAAGGCCTCCCTCATCAGTTACAAACTCAATTTTGAACCATATGACCATTGGGGGGTTGTTTACAACTTTTGGCAAAAGTTGTCAAAGTTGCAAAGTAACTTTTGCAACTTTTAAGCAACTTTCCTATCCTAGGTGACCAAGATTGGTCCACACCTAATTTTAATGATCCAACATGGATCCAAAATAATTCAAACATGAAAATAGAAAAATCTTGTGATTTTAGGCCCTTTGTGTTAGAAAGTAAAGTCCACCAAGATAAGTGAGAGGGGGGGGGGGGTGAATCAGTTATCAGATAATTATAAATTTTATCATCTTCAACAACATTAAACCATATAATAAATATAATTACCAACCATAGAAAGATATTCATACACAATAACACAATGACACAAGATATGCTGACTAGGGAACCTCTTCATCAAAGAGTAAACCCCGATGGGAATGATGCCCACAAAAGATGCACTAATATGAATATTCCTTGTGAAAGGATGGACTTTGTTAGGAATCTTATGAAATACATTTAGTACATATGAATCCCTATTAAAATATTCTAACCCTGTTAAGAGTTATGGAAGACAAAAGGACCCACTACCCAAATAGCTTCAGGGTAAGATCACTAAACAGACTATCCAAATAATCTTTTTATTACTCAATAGAATAATATGTTACCTCTTCTCTGACTATTCCAAACTGCACTCACTCTTACACCAAATCTCAATTTTAGATCTTTGTACCTTGCATGTCTTCCTTCACAAATTCACTTTCATACTTAGCTCTTTTCTTCACTTCATAAATACAAGATCACACAATCACCACTACAAAAAGGAAATACATTCCTTCCTTTATACCAAACTCAAATAATTTCAAATGAGTCTACATACAATTACAATATAAAAGTTTCCACATGCTACATCAAAATTACACAAAACTGTCAGCTTCCAAATACAATAAATCTTCACTTATGTGACCTCGAAGTTTTTGTTGTCATCCACGTCACTATCAATGTGTCTTGAACATCCCTTTAACTGCACAAAACTAGATTCCATCTCGATTAGGAGATATCATCCGATTTCCACAAACCACTACTCAGGAACACTACCTAAATATTGCTTCCACAAAAGTGCTCATAACTTCCATGAATCAATGAATTAATGTTTGCACTCTTAACCATAGACATATAACATATCAAAGACTATATCCTCAACATCGCATAGCTCCAACTGCAATAACCCATGTGTGCTAGTCCAAACTCTGTCTGCTTCTCTGCAAGTCTCCGGTAAATCACTATGTTGACATCAATGACAATCATAGTCATGAATGCAACAATAGCTACTACAGAATGGCTTCCAAACATTTAGCATTCATTCCTAAAAATCTCCACCATTGGCATTGATGGCAACATAGATGAAAAAACATCTAATGTTCCAAAAATCCAATACTGCATCACTGTTGCTCCAAATCCTCTTCATCAATCAAATCTTGCTTCATTTTCCTATACAGTTCTCTCCAATAGATGTTTCAGATGGTTTTTCATGTATACTTCTCCCCCATTGACATCAATGACAAAAATTTCATCATTATGTCAGCAACAACTCCAATGTCAAAAGACACTATTCAGAAAATACATTCATTAGAGTCCTCATGACTTAGCTCAGATACACATACTCCCCCATAGAGGAAGTGCCAACATCTAGTCCAGAAGAAAGATAAGGCTCATATACTACTGGATGGATGCAACCAACTACATCACTTTTCAAAAGTAGGCTGGGGCATAACCCCAAGCATACCTCTCAGATACTCAAATGTATCCTTAGGCAAAGGCTTTGTGAATATATTTGCTATCTTCTCCTTTTTACTTATGTACTCAAGTTTGACTTCTTTCTTAGCAACTTTATCTCTTACAACATCATACTTAATCTCTATGTGCTTTTTCTTAGAATGTAATATAGGATTCTTAGACATACTAACTGTGCTGGTGTTGTCACAATGTATGACAACATGTTCAACAAACTTTATTCCAATATCCTTTAGCATTTTCTTCATCCAAATTATCGGGTTACAATTGTCTGTTGCTACTACATATTTTGCTTTTGTTGTGCTTTGTGAGATACAATTTTTCTTCTTACTTAGCGAAGAGGCCAATCTTTCTCCAAGGAAAAATGCTCCACCACTGGTGCTTTTCTTATCATCAACACTGCCTCCCCAATCAGCATTTGTATATGCACATAGGGTAAAATCATTAGATTTTTCATACCATAATCCATAGTCTATTGTGCCTCTTAAATATTTCAGTATCCTCTTTACTGCTACATAATGTGATTCTCTAGGTTTAGCTTGAAATCTTTCTACAATTCCAACTGAATGTGCTATATCAAGTCTTATATGAGTCAAATACTGCAATCCTCCAATCATAGATCTGTATTTCTTTTGTTCCACTGCATGAGTCTCATCTGTGCTAGATAACTTATGTCCAATCACCATGGGTGTTCCAACTGGTTCACAATTCTCCATTCCAAATATTTTCAAAAATTCATTCAGGTACTTTGTCTGACTTACAAAGATACCATCTTTGTTTAAAGATACCATCTTTGTTTTGTGTTATTTGTAATCCCAAAAAGTATTTCATTTAACCAATCATACTCATTTCAAATTCAGTCTTCATTTCATTAGCAAATTTGTCACTAGCTTCATCTTCTCTTGCAAAGATAATGTCATCAACAAAAATAACTATAATTGACAAACTATTTTAAATTTCTTTTGTGTGCAGATTTCTATTAGTTGTTCCTTTTGTAAATCCCAATTTTAACAAATACTTATCCAATCTTGCATACCAAGTTCTAGGTGCTTGTTTAAGTCCATATAAAGCTTTCTTTAGTTTACATACCATGTCTCCTTCTTGAGTCAAAGGAAAACCTTCAGGCTGCTCAATGTAGAATTCTTCCAATTCTCCATTCAAAAATGTTGACTTCACATCCATCTGATATACTTTGAATTTCTTGTAAGCTGCATAAGCCAAAAACATTCTTATTGCTTCATTTCTTGCAATAGGTGAAAAGGTTTCTTCATAGTCAATTCCTTCTTCCTGTGAGTAACCCTTACATACCAATCTTTCTTTGTTTCTTACTACTTCTCCTTGTTCATTCATCTTGTTTCTGAATACCCATTTAGTTCCAATAACATTCTTGTCTTTAGGTCTAGGGACCAATTCCCATGTCTTGTTCTTTTCAATCTGATCTAGTTCTTCTTTCATAGCATTAGTCCAACTTTCATCTTCACAAGCTTCATTAGTAGTCTTAGGTTCAATTTGAGAAATCAAACATAACTATTATTGTACCTTATTTTGAGTTAGCAAATAGGATGATTTCTTAACAAACTTTTGCTAGATGTCACTGTCTAAGATCTCACTTCAGATGTAGGTTCTTCAATGACTTCACTATGGCTTTCATTCAACAAATCACTGTCAGTTTCATAAAATAATTTAGTAGATCCAATGTTAGGTTTAGGAAGAGCTTCTTCATCTGATTCATAATCAAGCATTCTTTCCTGAATTTTGAACTTTTCATCAACCTTAACATGTAAGCTTTCAACAATAGTCTTAGTTCTTTTATTGTAACATCTATAGGATTTTCTTTTCAAAGAATATCCAAGAAATATACCTTCATCACTTCTAGGATAAAACTTTCCAATATCATCATCTCTCTTTATATAACATTTGCTTCCAAAAATTCTAAAATACCTAACTGAGGGTGCATGTCCAAACCATAATTCATAAGGTGTCTTGTCTGTGTCTTCTCTGATTTGTACTCTATTCATTGTATACACTGATGTGTTCACAACTTCTCTCCAGAATATCTTCTCCAAATCATTCTCAAATAACATAGCTCTTGCTGCTTTAGTCACTGATATGTTTCTTCTTTCTGCAATGCCATTTTGTTCAGGTGTTCTAGGGGCTGAATACTGTCTCTTAATTCCATTTTCTTCACAAAAGGTGTTAATCTATCTAGAAGTAAATTCTCCACCTCTATCAGATCTCAAACATTTAATCTTCATTCCAGATTCATTCTCAACTTTATTCTTAACAATCTTAAACTTATCAAATGCTTCAAATTGTACTTTAAGAAATTCAATCTACATCATTCTTGTAAAATCATCAACAAGAATCATAAAATACCTTTCTCCATATAATCCTCTAGTCTTGGTAGGACCGCTCAAATCTACATGAACAATCTCCAGCTTTTCTATGGATGTAAACTTCTTACTGGGAAAAGAACTTCTCTTCTATTTAGCCATTACACATTCTTTGCAAATCATGTTAGTAGGCTTCATAATTTTAGGCAAATCTCTTACTACAAGTGTAGTACTTACTTTCACAATTTTGTCAAAGTTTATATGACAAAACATTCTATACCATAACCAACTTTCATCAATATTAGTAATCAAACATGTCATCTCAGTAGGATTCAACTAAAATACATTACCTCTGGTTCTAGATCTAGTTCTAATCAGATTTCCATCTTTATCCTTTATCACACAAGTTTTCTCAGTAAACCAAACTTGATATCCCTTATCAACTAACTGTCCAATAGTCAAAACATTATGTTTCAATCCATCCACAAAATAAACATCATTAGTATTAGTCTTTCCATCAAGAGTAATAGATCCTATACCTTTAATCAAACAAGGTGCATTGTTTCCAACTCTAACAACTCCTCTATCATATTCATTAAACTTTATGAGCTTTTTCATGTCTCCAGTCATATGATGTGAACAACCACTATCTATAATCCAATCAGCTTTCTTTTCAACTTGAGAAACTAAGGCTTTTTCTTCCTTAACATCAGTTTTAGGATTCTCTTCTTTAATTGCTACAAATCTTATGTCATCATTATTCTCAGTATCATTTTCACTTAAAGTTCTTTCTATACTAGCTTCAAGATCTTCATCATTAGCATAATAACATTCCTTAGATCTTCTAGGTTTGAAATTGTTTCTGTACTTTTTAACTCTCTTAGGACATTTAGATGCAAAATGACCATATTCTTAACAAGTCCAACATTTAAATATTTTCTTACCATCTAGTTCTCTTTTCACAAGCAAGGCAATACCTTCTTCAATCTTCTTATCTTCTTCATTTCTAGATCTGCTACTGCCAACATAATCTCCGCTCACACTGATGCTTCTTAACAAAGTAGGGTGAACACTACGAGCACTAAATGTTGTCTCCATTCTAGGTAAGTCTCTTGATAATCTCAGGTTCATTTCTATTGCTTCCAATCTTCCAAGAAGAGTCTCTCTTGTAAAGTTTGTAGTACAAGGTATAACTTGTTCAATCATCTATGTTGTCTACTTAAATACAGGGGTCAATGTCCTTAGAATTTTCCATATCACTTCATTCTCTATCTTTGTTCCTCCACAAGATTTAATACCTGTAATAATTTTTGACATTCTACCAATATAGCTTCTAATAGATTCATCTTCCAATATTATTATATCTTCAAATGCACATATCCAATTATGTAATCTAACTCTTTTTTCATGTTCATCACCTTCAAAAGTAGAGTGTAAAGCATTCCAAATTTCTTGATATTTTTTCAAATATTTTACCTGACTGTACTCATTCTCCAGAAGGGCTATCAAAAGTGCTTCTCTTGCAAGTATGTTACACATGAATAGATCTCTCTCATCAGTAGTACATGTTTGAAGATTGTCCTCTTCAATGATAGTCTTATCATTCTTTGTAATCAACCAATAACCTGGTCCTAAACACAGTAGGTGTGTCTTCATCTTTTCTTTCCAGCTATCGAAACTTACTCCCTCAAACTTAGGGCTTTCTTTCCTAAAATTTTCCATGGATCTCCTTAAGCTGTTAAACGTCTTTTTCAAGGACCTGCCGCTTTGATACCAATTGTTAGAAAGTAAAGTCCATCAAGATAACTTAGAGGGAGGAGGTGAATTAGTTATCAAATAATTATAAATTTTATCATCTTCAACAACATTAAACCATATAAGCAATATAATTACCAACCATAGAAAGATATTCATACACAATAACACAATGACACAAGATATGTTGACTAGGGAACCTCTTGATCAAAGAGTAATCCCCGGTGGGAATGATGCCCATAAAAGATGCACTAATATGAATATTCCTTGTGAAAGGACAGACTCTGTTAGGAGTCTTATGAAATACATTTAGTACATATGAATCCCTATTAGGAGATTTTGAATCCCTATTAAAAGATTCTAACCCTGTTAAGAGTTATGGAAGATAGAAGGATCCACTGCACAAACAACTTTAGGGTGAGATCACTGAACATACTATCCAAATAATTTTTGTATTACTCAATAGAATAATATGTTATCTCTTCTTTGACTATGCCAAACCACACTCACTGTTACACTAGATCTCAATTTCAGATCTTTGTACCTCACATGTCTTCCTTCACAAATTCACTTTCATACTTCACTCTTTTCTTCACTTCATGCATAAAAAATCACACACAATCACCACTAAAACAAGGAAATACATTCCTTCCTTTCTACCACACTCAAATAATTACAAATGAGTCGACATACAATTACAATATAAAAGTTTCCACATGCTACATCAAAATTACACAAAACTGTCAGCTTCCAAATACAATAAATCTTCACTCGTGTGACATAGAAGTTTACACTATCATCCTTGTCACTATCAATGTGTCTTCAACTTCCCTTTAACTACACAAAACTAGATTCCATCCTAATTAGGAGATATCATCCGATTTCCACAAACCGCTACTCAGGAACATTGCTTGAATACTGCTTCCACAAAAGTACTCATAACTTCCATGAATAAATGAATTAATGTCTACGCTCTTAACCATAGACATATAACATATCAAATAGTATATCCTCAACATATCATAGCTCCAACTATAATAACCCACATGCGCTAAAACAAACTCTATCTGCTTCTCTGCAAGTCTCTGGTAAATCACTGTGTTGACATTAATGACAATCATAGTCATGAATGCAACACCAACTGCTACAGAATGGATACCAAACCTTTAGCATTCATTCCTAACACTTTGACCATTTTTTACCATAGTTAACCAAGAGCTTATAATTGTGCCAATCTTGGAACTAGGTCTTACAGTTTGGTCTAAATGCCTAGATGATAGATCTAACCTAATCTAGATGTTCCTAGGACTTTGGTGAATCATCATTTATTATTGGTGCTCCTACACCCCATCTTCTGTAGCTTTCACAAATTTGACTTCTCCAAATTTATCTAATAATCATCCTTGAGACTTATTAGGTCTTTCTTGTCTTTGCGCTTGTGATTTGCAAAACTTTGAGATGTGTCCAACCTTGTTACAAGAGTGAAAAATGACTAGAGGCCTTGTATTCCTAGGCGCATTGATGTGAGTTACCATACTACATTGTATGGCTATGTGACCATTGTAATTACACATCTGACATGTGATGTTTTGAGGAATTCTAGAACTTTATTGTGATTGATTTCTTTGATTGTGTTGTGTCTGACTTCTTTGATTTGATCTACACTAAATAGCTTTATGACCAAAATTATTGCATGAATAACAATAACCATTGAATGGTCTTACCTCTTTACAATCTCTTGCTATATGTACATTCTTCTTACAAGCATAAAAAGTTCTATTTATTGGCTTCTGTTAATCTTTAGGTAGTTCTGCTTTAGCTTCAGTATGATTTTCAGTCTTCTTAGCTTCTGCAGATTCTTCTGGTGCTTTCATTCTTTCTTGCATTACATTGATTTGAACTTGGTCTTCATTAAATCCAATGCCACTGGAATCTCCTTTTATTCTTTGTGCATATATATGAGAATCTAATAGATCAGTACTTGTGTGAAATTTGTCAATATGATTCTTTGCTTCTATTAACTTAGATTCCATCTTTTTCTTGATGTTTTCTAACTCCAAGATTTTCATATTTTCTTGCATAAGTTCTTCATCCAACTAGTTTTTCTCTTTGATCTGTTCTTCATAGGCTTCCTGATTATTAGTTAAATTTTCATCCAAATCTTCAACTGATCCTTTAGAGACATGTTTTCTTCATTCATCTTTTTGACCATTTTTCCCAAATCATTTGTTGAACAATCTTTTAAATATTTTCTCAGTTTCTTGATGAATACTTGTGAGCCACTGACCTTCAATTTCAATTCTTCAATTTCTTATTTGGCTCTATCAAGATCTTCAAGAGCTACTTCAATATTTTTCTCTAGATGTTTCACTTCTACTGTATCCATGATCTCCTCAAGTGGTTAAACTTATCTTAGAGGACCAAAGCTCTGATACCAATTGTTAAGAATGGGAACACTGAGAGCGGGGAGGGGGGGGGGGGTGAATCAATGTTCTACAATTAATGTTTTTCTTCTTCTTGAAAATTAGCTCAATTACTTAAGTACTAAAATGAATAATAAAGAAAATTAAACATTCAACCATAACACATAACACAAGATATGTTTACAAGGAAACCTTGGCCAGAGGAAAACCCTGGTGGGAATTAGCACCCATGAATAATTGTACTAGTCTTAGGAATCTATTAATGTTCCTTTTCCCTATTAGGAGCAGTCTTTACAAAGCTGAGTATAATGACTCAGTTAGGAGTCTAATAGAAAAAACCCTATTAGGGGTGGATGGCTCACTACCAGAGCTCACTTCTCAATGAAGAAGGCTACAATCTCCTAGTTATCAGATACACACTCTATCTGCAAGGGTGAACTATTACTTGGACATTGCTATCTGATCAATTCCTTTTATGCGTTGTTTCTCTAACTTCTTTTAGAGATTTATCTCATACTGACTAAACTCACATACTTCCACTCTTCTATATATCTTACATACTCTCTCTCTCTCTCTCTCTCTCTCTCTTAAATACAAAAGTGCATGTCATATATACACATGTTGAATGTGCACAACCAAAACTAAATACTGTGTCGGCCTAAAACCTATCACATACAATGCTTCCAAATTAATTGGCTCAAGTGTGTTTACATACAATGATATTAACATATTTACATCACTACTATAGTAGGCGCATATCCTTTACAAAACAAAATGATACAAGCTAAACAAAAAACTTCCTACTAGCTACATGTTTTGTTCTGCTCTATCATTTAACTACCAGTGTCACTTAGACTTGTTGTAACTTCTCGATACTCTGTGTGTGAGTTTGTGTCCTACAACACAACACTTCAATAGGATAATAAAATCACTTGTTATGGAAAATAAGCATACAATTGAAGAAACTAACAAGCAAAAGCATCCTATTGCTATCTAGTTAGTGTGAGTGTGAAATAAAGGTTGTTAGCTCTCAGATTAAACCCTTAAATAGTGACAATCTACACTAAAAAGAGAGATTCAAGAGAAAATGCATGAGATTAAGCTAGATCTAGAAAATACTTCCAAATTAGGCATAAACCATAAATCCTTTCCATTTTAAGCCAAATTGAAGTGTTCTCTAATTAGCTAAAACATGAATCTAAGCATGAAAACATGAAAACAACTATCAAATTAAGGCATTAGTAAGTGCAAATTCCCCAAATATGAGAGTTCAATAATCAAGGATTATGAAGCCTCAAAATTCAAGCATGTGGAAGCAAATTAGAAGCATGTAGAAGTCCTAAGTATTGAGAAGAAGAAATAATCTTTTGAAAATTCTCTTTTATAGAAGATTGAATGAATTGAATGGTTGAGATGCATCTATGAGGAGTGGTTGAGATGCATCTTGGCTTGATCCTTGATCCATGTGAGAGCCTCTTAATCATTCGAGTGTGTTTGTTGTGTTTCTTTGATTTAAGAGGTATTTATGAATTTCCTTTAATTAATAACTCTAGCCATGCATTTGGTGGGATTGAATTAATTAAATAGGCCTAGAGTTAATTGTCTTGATTTAGCTTGAAACCTTAGTGATAAATGCTTGATTTAGGATTTTATTGATTTTATTGAATTTTTGGGACTTATGTTAATGATTGGGAATCAAATTAACATAATCAAGGTTATATGTTGAATTAAAGGTAAATAAGGCCTTAGGTTCTAGTAGCCCATTTTTAGGTGATTACATTTGCCCCTCTTTGAATTGCTTTGCGAACAGCATAGGGATTCAAAGAAAATCTGATTCAAAGCATGATCTAGGAGATTTATAGAGTAGCGAGGACTGCTCTAAACTTAATTTATTTATAGAGTAGTGAGGACCACTCTGAAAGATTTATAGAGCAGCGATAACTACTTTGAACTCAAGTGATTTATAGAGCAACGAGGACCACTCTGAAAGATTTATAGAGTAGTGAGAACTACTCTGAATTTGAGAATTTCGAGCCTGATCAAATGAAATCCTTCTTGATTTAAAAGCTACCAATTCTGAACTTGATTGGATGAGAATTGACACTATTGATTCTGAGCTTGATTGAATGAAGACCGATAAGAGAATTCTAAGCTTGATCGAATGAAATCCTCCTTGATTTGAAACTATCAATTCTGAACTTGATTAGACAAGAATTGATAATACCGACTCCGAGCTTGATTGAACGAAGACCGATAAGAGATTTTGAAAAGAATTTTCAGTTAAAATTAATCATGCTGACAAGTAACCAATTTGATTTGAAGTGATGAAATTGATCATTGTAAAGATTAACAGTCTCAACATGATTGAAGAAAACTATCGTGCCCCTAGTTTTAAAGAATTTGATTTAAAGCATTAGATTTTGGTATGATTATGCCCCCTCAGGACCGAAATCAAAACAAATTTGAATAAAATCATTAGTTTCAAGCATTTAGAAAGATTTGCGGTGATTGAAATGATCTTGGATAAACCGTAGATCAACTAGAAAGAGTTTTCAAGCCATTTAGATCAATTTTAGTGGTCTAGAAGCACTATTTGAACAAGTTTAACCAAGAATTTGAGACATTCGACCAAGTTTGATTGATGTTTGAGCAATATCCTGCTATAAAAATTTGATGTTGTATGGATAAAATCACTTTTTGTAGCTTCTAACAAGCTTTCTATGAATTACTTGTGCTTTGTTCAGCTCTCTTTAAGTGCGTATAACTAAAATTTGACTACTGTTGACCATTGATTTGATTGAAAACTATTTTTGTATTGATTTGCCTTGCTTGCAGTATCTTTTTTGCTCAAATTTCCATTGTTTGACTATAATTTGACCATGTTTGACTTCTGCATTCTGAAGGTTGACTTTACTTTGTAACTTTATTTTGACTACATCTAAGTGATATAAATCACCTATTTCAATTTCAGTCCTGATATTAAGTGTCTATGATGTCTTATGACTGAAGTCCCCTTAGGGTTCCGGGGGCCTCGGGAGGCTTAAACAGGTCAAAAAGTCAATTTTTACTATTTTTTTTCACTTTTACCCCTTCAAATTTTACTGAGCTCTGAGCAACCATGGTGTTTCTAGTGGAGAAGCATCGATTTGAGATGGCCAAGTGACACGATAGACGGAGACATTACGCCCCACCAGTGAGTACTTGTTAATGAATCCTGTCAATTTGAAAACTTTAAATTTGATGCATTTTTAGACTTTTTATAGCCAATTTGCTTTTGGATCGCATCCTAGATGCAGGATCATGTATGGTCGAACCCGTGTTGCACCCTGCATCCCTCATCACATATGAGATTTCTAAGATCGCATGCAGAGGGTTACATCTGGTAACATTTATAGGAATTCAAACCTTTTTCAAAAAAATTTAATGACAGAGTCGCATCCCGGATGTGGGATCAGATCCCAGATTTCCTATGTCACATACAAGATTTCATGACTCGCATCTAGTTTTAGGATTGCATCCTGTATTTCTTAAAGCATATCTAGGATTCCTGAATCACTTATAGTTTTATCAATTTTTGAGTCAAGTGTACTTGTTTTCCTAAACTTTGAGCAATTTTTTAGCCAATTTTTGTTTTCTAATGCTGACATAGTGCCCTTATTTTCTAGTGTGCAAAATTATTTTGATGTAGTATCTTTTAGATCTTGGAGACCTACCTAGGTCCTTGCCCTTCATGATCAGCTGAGTCGAGAGGATCAGCGTATAGTCCTGCATTGTGGCCTATGGAGTTTTGTGCATTTACATGACATTTGAGTAAATCACGGCCTTCTTATAGTGTTGGTGGAGCGATGGCATTCAGAGCATAACACTTTTCATTTACCCACAAGTGAGATGACCATCACACCAAAGGATATGTGGCAGATTCTACATATGTATGTCATGGGTACCCGTATAGAGTACAAGGTGTCTGGGCTTGTGGTGATTGTTGATGCTAGGAGGGTGTTTCAGGATGACACCATTACAAGTTGATACTTGAGTTTGGATCACATGGTTTCCAACTATGCCCCTCCTCCTATATACTTAGTTGGCTTGATAGGTGGCCTGTTGATGCCTGATCGGGGTCAGCACGACTTTATGTGTGGTTGGTCAAGAGTGATTGGTCAAATGATTTAGTCCCCTAGGAGATATGCATGGGTGTGTTTCATTCTTTCTCACATGTACTGTGAGCTTCATGAGATCATGTACCAACATTCATGATCCATGGCTATTGGTATTTTGGTTCTGCATATCTGGGCATAGGAGCACATCCCTGTCACATGGCCCATAGTGGATAGGCACCGCAACGCTGGGTTGCCTTATGTATATATGTATTCTAGTCTCATTCAATAGCCCCATTTGGGAAAGATGGAGTATTGGTGTCATCTCCTTGATGATGTCACTGATGTAGTATGGAGGCCATACCTAGCTTGTGAGGCCTAGCCATCAAATGCAAGATAACCCATGTTTTTTCAGAGCTGGTACCTAGTGGACATGACCCATTACATTGTAGAGAAGTTCTTGATCACTCATGTGTGTAGGTAGTATGGATAGGTACAAGACCTATCTCAGGAGACATGTATTTATGCACAAATCGATAATAAGGAGATCTGATGGGGAGCTCAATTGGTATTTCATACTGCAGTGCATGAGATTTCCTGGATGGCACATGTTGATTAGGATATCCAGGTAGATGTTCATGATTCCAAAGTTATAGATTCTTATCATTCTCACTACCTTAGGCATCCATATCTAAGATTCACTACTCTAAAGGATGTCATCCCACAAATTAAGGATGCACTTGATTATGACCTTGAGGATGATGGCATTGGTGGCCGGGGTCGAGCTGCATGAGGTGGTGATAGGGGGAGAGGGTGAGATGGAGATGGAGGAGATGGAGGTGGAGCCCACAGGGGTAGAGGTGATGGAGATGGAGGAGATGGGGGAGATGATAGGGGTGGTGGTGGTGGTGCAGTGGTTGTAGGGAGCAACAAATTGTGGGCCTCTAGGGGGGAGTCAAGTCAGCATAGATGGTGGAAAGAATGTGTTACTCCTTAGAGGGATACAGGTCCATTGTTGCATAGGGATAAGCATGCCCAAACACCTATAGGTGGAGGACAGGATCAAAAGTAGTAGTAGGCACCTCAGGATCCCTCTATGATTGGTGACAGAGATAGGTTGTCACTATGTGAGCAGGAGCATGCTGCATTGAGATTATAGGTAGCTACCCTCACAATGCAGTTATTAGAGCATGCTGCATAGTTAGTTCTTTTGAGAGTAGAGAGGGACGTGCAGATGGCACAACTAAGGGTGGATAGAGATGCCCAGTTAGCACAACTGAGGATAGTGATTGAGGCACAAATAGAATAGCTGAGGGCACATAGGGATACATAGCTAGCCCAGCTGAGAGCTGAGAGAGATAGAAATGTGCATACAGCCACCCACTAGGGATAGAGGGCCACTTATTATTTCACCTTGTACTATGTTGCGATTCATGTCACTAAGAGGGCTCCTCTTTATTCATTTGTTGCACAATAGTTTGAGGGAGCCATGTCTCCTCCACCACAACCTGGTAGAGTAGATGCACCCCCTCCCAATCTTCCAGCAAAGGATGAGGGGTCCAGTGAGGTGTAGACCTATATGTTTATTCATTCATATTGTGTATCACTAGACATATTGTATCTAATTGGATATCTTGTACTTGTACTATTTTTTTAGATTGATGTACTTTCTCATGTCTGATGGACTATGTACTGATACATTATCTCATTGTTGTATCCATCCTTTGATATACTGGTACTCAAATTTACTGGCGCTTTATGATGGACATTCTTGATACTCTTTCTTATGGACATTTCTGATGATATATTGATGCTTGTGTTGATTCTATCATGGATTCTTTTATCTGATTCATCTTGTTTGCTATATCTGATCTCTGATGGTTTTAATTTATGCACATGTTGGATATCTGATGTCATGGTCATACTTGGTCAAGATTAGATTAGGTGATGATAAAATGATGTCATAATATATTTCACCGATATATGCTCATGTTTTTGTTATTTGCAAAGTTTTTATGAATGTATGGATGTATGAGATGTATGGACATCTCAATTTTATTTATGTATGAATGAATATGGATGCCTTATGCAAGTGGTTTTATGATATGAAATGGATTATGAATGCAAATGGATATCAGTGATTTATACTCAATCATTTTAGTTTCAGTTATTTATGATTCCATGATATAATTGGTCACACATGTCACATGGTTAATGCTTAATGCTTTAGAATTCTCAACTTATATCAAAATGCTTCAGATAGATTTTCAGTTTATATCAATGCCTCAGATAGTTGAATCCACACTTTCATGCTTATGCAAGATTTAAAATGAATGCAACTAAATTAAAATGAATGCAAATTAAAATGAATTTCAATGCAACTAAAGAAAATGAAATGCATCTAAATGAACCTTAATGCAAATTAATATGATATGCAACTAAAATGAACCTAAATGCAATTAACCAATGAAATGCACCTAGACTAAGACACCTAGGACAGTCACTGTTTATTCAAATCAAGTTTTTTTTCATCATAGAGCCTTTGTTAGCGGGACCTCATTAGGATAGTACAATTTTCACCAATAGTTTTAGCAATCCTAAAAATATGAATACATCCTTTTTATTTTCCATGTTGGAAGACAACCTAAACATTAAAGCATTTAGCTAGAATGTCTTGTCAGTTACTTCCTGTTTGATATAAACCATTTCTTTTCTAGTGCACAATGTGTAAATGTATACCCACAATGACCTTTCATTTTGTATTCATATCCTAGGGTATAATCTAATTTACTATGCACCTTACTAAGGGATAGTTTATCTTTGTTAGTTTTTAAATAGGCAAGGAAATAAATTCAACCTCACTAAGGCTTTCATAGGAAATAGGTCGAGGTATACAAGGCATTCCAATCATGCTGGAGGCTCTTATAGTAGAAACCCATTCCCCATGATCACCTTGGATCATTGGATTTATCACAACAAATAGAAGACAAAGAAAACATCATGCCCCTAGTCATTGTTCCTATAGTCCATAGACATCATCAAATCGCTCAAGGAAGCATAACAATTGGAAATTGATAATAAGAAAAGGTCATTGTCCTTTAGCATGATCATTGTATTTGTATAATAAAAATAGACAGTTGTGATTATAGTGTTTAGAAACACTTTTGATTAATCTCGCAAACACACCCATAAAAAAACTATTATCAATCAAATATTCATTCTTCATCCATAAGTGTCTCACCTATTTTTAGTGTTTGAAAACACTCTTTTCATCATGACATTGTGTTGAGAAACACATTTTAGTCTCATTGGTTGGTGTTTAAAAACACTATTTTTCATAGTTTATTGTCAATTAAAGATGAGGGTGGTATTGAAAAATACTATTGTTTGTAGTTTATTGTCAATTGCGGACTCATCATCCTATCAACCAATGTGATCTTAATCAAATGCCCCCTAGGGATAAATAGTTTACCTAGGACCCTAATGTGGACAGATTCTAGTCTTAGGAAGGCATAGTTCTCTAAAAGTTCTCTTAGGATTTTGGCATGTCATGAAAGTGATCAAAGGATATATGTCATGCCCCGTAAGGGAACTAGGGAAGAGAACAAAGATTCTCTTTGTAAAAGAAAACCTAAGTAATGATTTATGAAAATTTTTTAAACTTTAAAAACAATTACATAAACAAAACATAGATTAACTTAGATTCCTCTGTTGGTTGTCCTTTTGGTTTCAACTTGTAGGTTTACACTATGATTGACAACTTAATGTCACTGACTCTATCACCACTCCAAAGTCTGCAAGTAAAAGGGCCAATTAACAAGGATCAAAGAGATTCTCCTACACTTTGAGCCAAGATGCTTAGGTAGGTTTACCCTTGATTCACTTCTTGAAAGGAATCACTAACTAATAGACATTTATACCCCTTACTAATTGATTAAAGATTTCATCATTTATATATGTGTGTGATTGATGATGATGGACTGCTTCCAAAGAATAGATCAATGCCTTATCCTAGGGCAAAGAGTCACTTAATAACATATATCAACTAAAACCTTAACATAAATACACATGAACTCAGAGTAAGTGCTTTGCCTATTACTCCCCTCACTCCCAAACTTGATCATCAAATTCCAATCCAATAATGAACCCACTGAAATCACCCTAAAGGCTTTAATCCCAACTTTGTTAGGAACTCCAAGCTGATCTCACAATACTCTTTGTTTACCATATGCTAATCCACTTTTTGACCTTAACATATATGAATCCACAATCAGAACAAGAAGACAATCAAAAGTTTGAGATAGGAATTCAAGTGTATTCTCATTAACTTTCAGAATCAATACCAAGACAACAAAATGCAAAGAGAAACAAAACCCTAAATCCAAGCTCTCCTTGTTTAGTATAATACCATCAAATACTAGGAGCCAAAAAAGAAAGTTTTGGAACCCCTCCAAAATAAAAAAATCCTGCAATAAATACCCCCCTCATCATCTTGAAATCCCAAAACAAGATGCAACAAGCTATAGATGACTAGGGTTAGGGTTTCACCCACCAGACCAACTAGAAACAGTCAAAAATTTAATACAGGTGTGGAAACCCCAACAACCTGGAGAAAGGAGATCTTGAAAAGATCCTAAATCGTGACAAATTCCCTGAGAAAGTACTGAGAACCATGAAAATATCAAATTTGTCAACCTGTTTGGCCACCTGCAACACACCTCAAGCACAAAATCATGGTATAGACACCCTGCAAATGATCATCTAACACCCTGGACCACACTGCAACAGTCGACAAAACCAATTCTACCAGATTCAATCACTTAAACAATAAATTTTAGTCCTTCCTATCACTGGAAACCCTCAAAAATTTGAATTCAAACTGCAACGGTCATTTCCAAGGTGCCAGTAGTATATCAGTGGTCCACATTTAAAACTGGGTCAACTTTATATCGTGACCGTCAAATCTTCATATTTCGCGGGCTTTATGATTTATCTTTTTTAAAAGACCCCAGTCACATTTGGTGAATTGACAACTAAAGACTTTCTCCAATTCATGGAATACCTTATGTCTTCGCCATTTAGTTTAGCGGTTATGCGAATGCTTGTTCGCTAAATCGCCAACTCTTTTAGAACATCACCACCTTTCTTCACAAATGAGTGAACCTTTTGAAATTTGTCAGAGCCGCTAACCTCTTTGTTGGAACTGCTAAGCCTTAGACCCCCGCCTGGGCCTGCTTTATGCCACTTATTGCTATACCATCCACTGCAATTGCTCAGTCACCACTGACATAGGACCCACTCTTTGTAAGCCTTCAAATCAGATAGTGGGTGCAAGATCTCATGGTTTTGACACAACCCATGAGATCATGCACTAGCTGTTGATCCTCTCTAGATGTTAGAACCCACTGACAAGTCAGAAACCTAGGTCCCACTGACACATGCCCAATCATAACCAATAAGAAATCTCCATTTGTAACACCTATCAGTGGACCCACAACCGTCATCCTACACACCTGGAGAATCGAATGGCTGGTGCATAATCTCAAGGGCTCAAAAGATTCTTTGAGATCATGCGCCTATCGTAGATTTTGAATCTTTGTCATCATCATGAAAGCCTGACCCCACCCTACCACATAAGATCCTTCAATGAATGAGAGACTACCACATCGCAAAATCTGGCAAGCAAACATGTAACTTTTCCTTCGCTCATAGGTCCCTCTGACAACCCCACCATATCATCATTTCTCTCGGCCAATGAGTTACTAGCATTTGTGCATACGTGTCCATGGATCCACCCATTTGAAAAGCTTTGTCATAAAGGGGAATCAACAGCTGGCATAAGATCTCATGCCTCTGACAAATCTTATGAGAACTTATGCCCACCGTTGGATTGAGATGCTATCAGAGAACTGGGCCCAAGAAACAAAAGGCTGAAACTATAGGAAAAATTAAGCACTGGGACTTAGGAAATATTAAAGCACTAGGTGGTAGAACTTTAGGAAAAATTAAAGGGGGGCCCGACATGGTGATAAAAATATAAGCACATGAGTTTTAGGAACTTAAGTGACCCAAAAAAGTAACAACAAATTAGAATAGGGCCAGGGTAAAATGAAGGGTTTTTCATGCAACGGCTAGATTTTTAAATTTTTGAACTAGGGCTTGAGGCCAGAGACATGAAAAATGTTGCAGAGACCAAAGGGAAAGACCAGAAGCCATGAAATTGTTTTTGAGTGATAACAGTGGCTCTATCTAGGGATGTATGCCTCCTACAGGCATAGCAAGGATCTAGAATCACTGGTTAAAGCAAACCATCCCACTGGAAAAAATTGACAACAGAGAGCAACGAGACCAAAACCCTACAGACCAGGACAAAATAGGACAAGGGTATTGCCTTACTTGTGAAAAGAGAACCAGACAGTAAGAACATTTTTAAATGTTGGACTTGTCAAGAATATGGTCATTTTGCATCTAAATGTCCTAAGAGAGTTAAGAAGTACAGAAATAATTTCAAGCCTAGAAGATCTAAGGAATGTTATTATGCTAATGATGAAGATCTTGAAGCTAGTATAGAAATAACTTTGAGTGAAAGTGATATTGAGATTAATGATGATATAGGATTTTTAGCAATTAAAGAAGATAATTCTGAATCTGATGTTAAGGGAGAAAAAACATTAGTTTCCCAAGTTGAAAAGAAAGCTTATTGGATTATAGACAATGGTTGTTCACATCATATGATTGGTGACATGAAGAAGTTCATAAAGTTTAACAATTATGATGTAGGAATTGTTAGAGTTGGTAACAATGCACCTTGTTTGATTAAAGGTATAGGATCTATTACTCTTGATGGAAAGACTAATACTGATGATGTTTACTTTGTTTATGGATTGAAACATAATCTTTTGAGTGTTGGACAGTTAGTGGATAAGGGATATCAAGTTTGGTTTACTGAGAAAACTTGTGTGATAAAGGATAAAGATGGAAATCTGATTGGAAATGGATCTAGAACCAGAAGTAATGTATTTCAGTTGAATCCTATTGAGATGACATGTTTGATTACTAAAATTGATGACAGTTGGTTGTGGCATAGAATGTTTTGTCATATAAACTTTGATAACATTGTGAAAGTGAGTACTACACTTGTAGTAAGGGATTTGCCTAAAATTATGAAGCCTACTAACATGATTTGCAAAGAATGTGTGATGGCTAAGCAAAAGAGAAGTTCATTTCCTAGTAAGAAGTTCACATCGGTAGAGAAGTTGGAGATTGTTCATATAGACTTGAGAGGTCCTACCAGGACTAGAGGATTCTATGGAGAAAGGTATTTTATGATTCTTGTTGATGATTTTACAAGAATGATGTGGATTGCATTTCTAAAAGAAAAATCTGAAGCATTTGATAAGTTTAAGATCATTAAGAATAAAGTTGAGAATGAATTTGGAATGAAGATTAAATGTTTGAGATCTGATATAGGTGGAGAATTTACTTGTAGAGATTTTAACACTTTTTGTGAAGTGAATGGTATTAAGAGATAATTTTTAGCCCCTAGAACACCTAAACAAAATGGTATTGCAGAAAGAAGAAACAGGTCAGTGACTGAAGTAGCAAGAGCTATGTTATTTGAGAATGATTTGGCAAAGACATTTTGGAGAGAAGTAGTGAATACAACAGTATATATAATGAACAAAGTACAAATCAGAGCATATATAGACAAGACACCTTATGAATTATGTCCTGCAAAAGGAACCAGAGAGGAATCTAGAGAAGAATCTACAGTTGAAACAAGATTTGTAACTATGACACCAAACAGGTATATATCAAGACATCATCCCGTTGAACAAGTTATTGGAAGTTTGGACAAAGGAATTCTCACTGGGAATAAGGTACATTTATGTTTGATTTCTCAAATTGAACCTAAATCTACTAGTGAAGCTTGTGAAGATGAACATTGGATTAATGCTATGAAAGAAGAACTAGATCAAATTGAAAAGAACAAGACATGGGAATTGGTCCCTAGACCTAAAGACAAGAATGTGATTGGAACTAAATGAGCATTCAGAAACAAGATGAATTAACAAGGAGAAGTAGTAAGAAACAAAGCAAGATTAGTTTGTAAAGGATACTCGCAGCAAGAAGGAATTGACTATGAAGAAACTTTTGCACCTGTGGCAAGAATTGAAGCAGTAAGAATGTTCTTGGCCTATGCATCTTTTAAGAAATTCAAAGTGTATTAGATGGATGTGAAGTCATCATTTCTGAATGGAAAATTGAAAGAAGAAGTCTACATTGATTAGCCTGAAGGTTTTCCTTTGACTCAAGAAGGAGATATGGTATGTAAACTAAAAAAAACATTATATGGACTAAAGAAAGCACCTAGAACTTGGTATGCTAGATTGGATAAGTATTTGTTGAAATTGGGATTTACTAAAGGAATAGTTGATGGCAATCTTTACACAAAATAAATTGAAAATGGTTTGTTGATTATAGTTATTTTTGTTGATGACATTATCTTTGGAGGAGAAGATGAAGCTAGTGACAAATTTGCTGATGAAATGAAGATTGAATTTGAAATGAGTATGACTGGCGAGATGAAATACTTTTTGGGATTACAGATAACATAGAACAGTGATGGTATCTTTGTATGTTAGATAAAGTACTTGAATGATTTGCTGAAAAGATTTGGAATGGAGAACTGTAAACCAGTTGGAACACCTATGGTTACAGGACATAAACTATCTAGCAAAGATGAAACACCGACAGTTGAGTAGAAGAAATATAGATCCATGATTGGAGGATTGTAGTACTTAACACATACTAGACCAGATATACAACATTTAGTTGGAATGGTAGCAAGATTTCAAGATGAACCTAGAGAGTCACATTATGCAGTAGTAAAGAGGATACTAAGATATTTAAGAGGTACAATGGACTATGGATTATGGTATGAAAAATCTAATGATTTTACCCTATGTGCATATACAGATGCTGATTGGGGAGGTAATGTTGATGACAAGAAAAGCACCAGTGGTGGAGCCTTATTTCTTGGAGGAAGATTAGTTTCTTGGCTAAGCAAGAAGTAGAATTGTATTTCACAGAGCATAGCAAAAGCAGAGTATGTAGCAGCAGCAAACAATTGTAACCAGATAATTTGGATGGATCAGATGCTGAAGGATATTGGAATTAGGTTTTTTGAGCCTATTGTCATACATTGCAACAACACTAGTATAGTTAGTATGTCTAAGAATCCTATTTTACATTCTAAGACTAAGCATATAGAGATCAAGTATCATGTTGTAAGAGAGAAAGTTGTTGAAAAAGAAGTCAGACTGAAGTACATAAGCACAAAGGAATAGATAGCAGACATATTTACAAAGCCTTTTCCTAAGGATACATTTGAGTATCTGAGAGGTATGCTTGGGGTTATGCCCCAGCCTACTTTTGAGTAATGATGTAGTTGGTTGCATCCATCCAGTGGTATATGAGCCCTATCTTTCTTCTAGATTGGATGTTGGTACTTCCTCTATGGGGAAGTATGTGAGTTGAGTCATGAGGACTCTTGTGAATGTATTTTCTGAATAGTGTCTATTGACATTGAGTTGTTGTTGACATAGTGATGAAATTTCTATCATTGATGTCAATGGGGGAGAAGTGTACATAAAAAACTACTTGTACCATCTGTTGGAGAGAACTGAATAGGATAACGAAGCAAGATTTGAAATATTTGTCAGAGCAGCAGTATTGGATTTTTGCAACATTGGATGTTTTTCATCTATGTTGCCATCAATGCTAATGGGGGAGATTGTTAAGAATGAATTTTGGATGTTGGTAGTCATTCTGTAGCAATTTTTGTTGCATTCATGACTACGATTGTCATTGATGTCAACACAGTGATCTTCTGGAGACTAGTAGAGAAGCAGACAGTGTTTTGATTAGCGTACATGGGATATTGTAGTTGGAGATATGTGATGTTGAGGTTATATTCTTTGATATGCTATTTGTCTATGGTTAAGAGTGAAAACAAAAATTCATTTATTCATAGAAGTTATGAGCATTTTGGTGGAAGTAGTATTCAGGCAGTGTTCCTGAGTAGCGGTTTGTGGAAATCGGATGATATCTCCTAATCGGGATGGAATCTAGTTTTACATAGTTAAAGGGAAGATTGAGACACATTGATAGTGATGTGGTTCATAGTGCAAACTTTGAGGTCACATGAGTGAATAGTTATTACATCTAGAAGCTAACAGTTTTGTGTAATTTTGATGTAGCATGTGGAAACTTTTATTTTGTATTTGTGTGCCGACTCATTTGTAATTATTTGAGTGTGTATAAAGAAATGAATATTTCTCTTTATTGGATATAGATAGTAGTGTAGTAGTAATGTGAAAGAAGTGTGAGCATGGTATGGTTGAATGCAAATGTAAGCATGAAGTGAAGAAAAGAGCTAATGAAGTTGTGAAAGCGAAATTGTGAAGTACAGAGATCTGGAATTGAGATCTGGTGTAGAAGTGAGTGCGGTTTGGCACAATAAGGAGGTAGCATATTTCATATTATTCCACTAAATAATATTAAGGTCATTTGGATAGTGTGTTTAGTGATCTTACCCTGAAGCTGTTTGGGTAGTGGGTCCTTCTGTCTTCCATAACTCCTAACAGGGTTAGAATATTTTAACAGGGATTCAAAATCTCCTAACAGGGATTCATATGTACTGAATTTATTTCATAAGACTCCTAACAGAGTCCATCCTTTCACAATGAATATTTATATTAGTGCATCTTTTGTGGGCATCATTCCCATCGGGGTTTACTCTTTGATCAAGTGGTTCCCTAGTCAACATAGCTTGTGTTATTGTGTCATTGTGTATGAATATCTTTCTATGGTTGGTAATTACATTGCTTACATGGTTAAATATTGTTGAAGTTGATAAAGGTTATAATTATCTGATAATTGATTCACCTCCCCCCCCCCTCTTAGTTATCTTGGTGGACTTTACTTTCTAACACAAATGAGTGAGATGATGCACAATTTTGAAAAAAAATGTAGAATTAATTCTAAAGGAGTAGGGGAATATTCTATTTCCCTATTTGATTTACCTACTTCCCCAAATACACATGGAAAACCTTCCAAGGCACATCTTCCTCACAAATACAACTCTCATTTTGTAACAGAGAGTAACAAGTCAGCACTTTAGAAAGAAGACGATGAGGTTCTACAATGGCTTCACAAGGATGAAAGTGATACTTCAAATAATCTCATGGAAAGCATTCAACACATCAATATCCAAATTGACCAATATGGAAAGGGGTTTGAAATTATGAAAAAAATGGGGTATAAGGGAAGAGGACCCTTAGGTATGAGAAATAGAGGTTTTATTGAACCTATTGAACCTTCTTGGAGATCAAAGGAAGAAAAATCAGGAGTAGGTTATCAATACAAAGGAGAAAATTCTAGCCCCATGCATGATTTTTATGAACAGGTGAACATGGTAGAGTCTAATATTGATAGTGACGATTCTAGAGAATATGAGTGGGATTATTTATCAAAAGATTCTTTCCATGACAAAGAGATTTTCATAATACATTCTTATACTAATGTTCCTAAAGAACAAACTCAAGATCGTGAAGATCTGGAGATAATTCCTACATACATGCAACTCGATCTACCAGAATCTAACATAGGTAAAGCACACAATTATCTATGGATAGGTGAACCTTGGGTACCTTCGTGGGAGGGTGATTTGAATATTAGTTTTAACCCGCATGTATTCTTTCCCGTAGAAGTCTTAGAGGACTCAAGTGAAGAGGACTTTGATCCTTCTTCCATGGATCATCTTGAGGAAGCTCGTGTTATTGAACTTAATGATACAATGTATGAACCATCTAATGAGGTCATGTCCTTAAACCTAGCCAATGATAATTTTCCAATTGAATCTTTATCCTTAATGCATCCCGAGCTTATTGATTGGGACTTAACCGAACCAAGTGACTTACTATACTTTCCCAATGACCAAGCAATGACACAATACCTAAATGTAGTTGAGCCCTCTTTCACTAAAGATTTTAATCCAAACATGATGAGAAAAGAAGGGGTCCAACCTCTTAATCCAAAATAAAAATGAAAAAAAGTAAAAAAATGAAGAGTTCTAGTGGTGAAAACCACCATGTGGCATTACTAGAACCAAGAAAAATAAAAATAAAGGATGTTTCTGATGGTGAAAACCCAACTGTGGCACCTACGGAAGAGATGTTGGATACCTTACCAGCACATGAAGAAGAAAGATCACCAATTCTTATAGAGCCAATGGAGAAAGTCAATATTGGAACGGAATTGGAGCCCAAATTCATACATTTAGCAACTTCACTTACACCTTTAGAGAGAAAGGATTTCATCAAATTTTTCCAAGAAAAACAAGTGAATTTTGCATGGTCCTATGCTAACATGCCAGGATTAGATCTAGACTTCATCATGCATCACTTGAATGTCAAACCAAGGGTTAAACTAGTCAAGCAGAAATTGAGGAAGATGCATCCACACATAGCTCTTCTAGTTAAAGAAGAATTGGAGAAATTGTTAAAGGTGGGGTTTATAAGAGAAATTGCTTATGCAGAATGGATATCAAATATTATACTAGTTACCAAGCATGACAAATCCATTCATGTATGTATGAACTTTAGATATTTGAATCTTGCATGTCCCAAAGATGACTTCCCACTTCCAAGTATTGATGCAATAGTGGACTTGATAGCTGGTCACTCCATGTTTTCATTGATGGATGGTTTTAGTGGATACAACCAAATTAATATTGCACCCAAAGATCAAGAAAAGACAGCCTTCACATGCCCTTGGGGAACCTTTTGTTGGAATGTAATGCCTTTTAGCCTCAAAAATGTCAGAGCTACTTACCAAAGGGCAATGACCACCATTTTTCATGATATGATGCACACCTTCAAGTAGAAGATTACGTAGATGATATGTTGGCTAAGTCACATCAAAGAGAAGATCATTTACAAATTTTGGAGAAGATATTTAAACGCTTGGAAAAATTCAAAGTCAGGTTCAATCCAAAAAAATGTGCCTTTGGTGTTTAATCTGGGAAATTATTAGGCTACATAGTTTCGCCAAAAGATATTGAAGTGGATCATGAAAAGGTTCAAGCAATCATGGATATGGAAATTCCTAGAAACATTAGCCAAATGAGGTCTCTTCAAGGAAAACTTCAATCAATAAGGAGATTCATTTCTCAACTAGATGAAAAGTGTCACTCATTCACTAGATTGCTACACAAGGACACCATTTTTATATGGGATGAAGAATGTGACAAGGCCTTTACCTTGTTGAAGACTTACTTAATCAATCCACCAATTCTAATGCAAACTATCAAAGAAAAACCATTTCTTTTGTACATATTAACAACCGAGAGGTCTTTAGTAGTTCTTTTGGTGCAACAAGATGATCAAGGAAAAGAGAGAGCTATCTATTATTTGAGCTAAACATTGATTAAGTATGAATTAAAATACACTCTCATGGAAAGAGCATGCCTAGCTATTATCTTTTCTTCCCAAAAGTTGAGACACTACATGTTGATGCACAAAGTGAAGCTCATTGCAAAGATTGACCCTTTAAAATACTTGCTTAACAAAACTACCCTAACGGGAAGAATAGAAAAATGGGTCATGGTGTTAAGTGAGTTAGATATTGAATATGTGGATAGAAAGGCCATAAAATGATAAGTGGCAACAGATCACTTAGCAAAAAATTAATTGGTTTCTACACATCCAGTTCAAGTGGAGTTTCCTAATGCAGCAATTGTAAATATAAAAGCTAAGACATGGAAATTGTACTTTGACAGATCATACACACAAGGAGGTTTGGGAGCCAGAATATTATTGATTACCCCTCAAGGGTATACTATTCCTAAATCATACAAGCTCTTATTCTATAATGTCCAGAAATACACTGGGCATTACACAACTTACTTTCTTCTAAGATAATTTCTAATGTTCAGATTTTTTTTTTCTAAACCATATGGTAGGGAAATATAAAACAAAGAAATTTTATATAACAAGTGAACATTTTTAAAAAATAACTATAATATCATTTGAGAATTTTACATAAAATTTGAAGGCAAATAAATCAATAATACTTCTCATAATTTATCTTCTTTGGCAATTGCAAGATTACAAGTCATTTATTAAAATGAACATTTTCAACGAGAACAATTTCTAATAACATAAATGTAGGAATACTAATTTAAAGTTCCATTATAGATTATAGTAAATTAACTATTAAAGAGGCATTAATTTTACTAGGAAATAACTTTGAAAATACCACTAGTAATAAAAAAAAACCTTCTTTAAGAGGATAACTTATAAGCCTTATTTTGAGCCTTTCACTTTTACAATTACAATTTCTTGAAGAACATTATGAGTAGAGTAAAATTACTTAAAATCAATACACTAGTAATCATTTCTCTAAAATTCTTTCTTTCAACTTAATCTTGAAACTTCAACTTGAACTTCATCTTTCACCAAGCAACAAAACCTGCAACATAAAACTTTTCCACATGGCCATGGAGGCTCACCTCCTAGTCTAGGCCATTTCATGGCCACCCCCGAGCTAGGGAAAATAAAAAATGGATGGGTTACAAAAAAGAAACACATACATAAACATTCAACCATAAATTAGAAATAAATCATGCACAATTGACTCCCTTCCCAAGCTTGTACAAATGATTCTAAAATTGAATCCACAGATGAGTGGAGGTGGAAACTTCTCTTATGGAGACACCTATCTTATACCAAAATAATAATTTTAATAAAATCTCACATTCCTTCACAAGGCCCTTCCAAACTTACAACTCAATTCCATGAGCATCAACACATCCCTTATGACCCCCATACAAACATAAGAAGGCCCTCAAAGATGCCCATGCATCCAAGTTTTCATACATAAAGAATTCCCAACCAAGCCCTTCACCCCAAGTCCTCCTCAAATCCCCCCAAGGATGAGGAGTAAACTTGCACACCAATAAACATGAACCAAATCAAGATTAAAGTCATAAACTCAAATGAAACTACTCAATACAAGATTTACACACAAGATACTACAATTTACAAAATTCACACAAGTTCATACATCTCAATGCAACTTCACAACAATTACATGATAGAGCCACCAACCTATCTCCTAAGCAATGGCAAATTTGAAGGTTGTAGAAGAGCTTCCCTTGACTCCTAGATTGCTTTTCTTATCCAATCTACTAGCAAATCTCTCTAGTCCTCCTCTCACTCCATAAATCTAGCATAGACAAGATGATCAAGTCCCTAATTTCTAAGCCTCTATCTCCTAAAGACACTCAAAACATTCCCCTCTCATTCCCTCTTCCCAAAACAAATTAGGTTTCTAGATACTAGATAAAGTGACACTTGCCCTTGGTATAGAAATGGGATGAAATTCAACACATGGGAAAAAGAGGCAACCTAGAGAACATTACCATTTTCGTCATTACCAAAGATGGCCCATTTAGAGAAACAAAATAGAGGCCTAAGAAAGTGGATATGGTAGAAATAGGCCCCCTAACCCATGTACTAGACTTGGGGTACTAAAACCCAACCTTAACTACACGCTGGGACTCTATAGAATCCTAGTTAAACTTGCATCCGAAAATAGAATATTGATAACATAAATCTTGGTTCCCTAAACCACCAACCTAGCCTAGGGATACATAAGACCAATCTAAGAAAGGGGTGGGGTCCATATTCCACTCAAGCATGCCATCTCATCACAATGGTGTCAAGTGACACCTCACATAAGTACACATCACATAACACACTTGGCATGCTTAGTGGACAATTTACATTTATATTTTCACAAAATAAAATTTACTTCTAATAATACATTTACAAACATTAACAACCACACACACACATGCATCACATTTATGAATAGAAATCACGTTACAACAAGGTTGTTCTCTTCTTAGATCCGACCTTGGTTTCAAACTGATTGCACTTAGATCCATTCTTGTTTCCTCGAATTTACAATCATGGCCATATTCCTGCACACTTGATTCCAATGTCACTACCTTATAAAATCTTTGCATTAATAATCATTTCAAAAATGAAATAATAACATCTAAACTTGACAAATATAAGTAACTGCATTTCATGAATCATTACATAATCCACATTATACCCTAATTCTTCAAGAATCAAATTATCAATTCAATTTTCACATAAGCATGTAATCCTAAGTTAATCATTGAACCATGATACCATCAACATTTACTATTCTATAAGATAACGTAACAAATGAAAAATTTAGAATGCATATATCATAAGGTAAGCATGAAACCATTACAAGCATATAAAGAGTATGACTAATATCATCAGCATATAAATCTATTATAACCATCTCATAAGGTCTAATGATAGAAAAATCAAAATCCAAAATAGGTCTAGTGTCTATAAACAATGTATCAACAAGGTAAGCCAAAAGTCAAAACAACTGTCGAGTTAGGATGAGTCGGGGTAGGACCTCACATCCTCCCCCCCTAGGCATGAACTTCCTCCTAGAGTTCATCGAATAGATGGGGGTACTAATCTCTCATCTGTGTTATGTCCTCTCAAGAAGCTATGAGGTTGTCAACATCTAACTACTAACTGGATGATCCAAAGGATAATTTCTCGCAATGTGCCCCATGGCACCACATGTATAACATGGTCCTCTAGCCTGGGACTGACTCCCCTAAATTCTAGACTGTTGCTGCCCACTTCTCATACTGGATATACTGAAGTCATCTCTAGATGACTAATTCTAAGCTCCCTGGTCACATCGGGGACTCTGCTAAGACTGTTGCTACTATTGTGGTGTGTTGGAGTTCTCTTGATTTCCCTTATTGTGGGATTTCTAGAAACCAGAGTACTGTGGTACGAAACTATGGTTCTATGACCTGTCGTGTGCATAATGAAACCTATTATGGATCTCCTCAGCTATCATGGCCCTCTCTACTATATCATGAAAGTCACCTAATGGTACCATCTACACTCTATTAGCTATGGCATAGTTCAACCCCTTAATAAAGTGATTGACTTGGAGTTTCTCATCCTTCATGTAATCAACATAAGGAAGGAGCTCGAGAAACCTACACTCATACTATGCTACTGATAGTCCTCCCTACTGTAGGTCATGAAACTCATCGATGCAACGTAGTCTAAAATGCTCTAACATATATCGGGCTCAGAATCTCTCTGCAAAGGTCTCCCATGTGAGGGTATCTATGACAAGATGACTCTTATATTCCTCCTGCCTCCACCATGTAGAGGCAGTCCCCCTCAACATGTGAATTGAAAGTCATGCCTTAAGGTTTCTCTCATAAGGGCTCAACCCAAAACATCTCTCAAGGCTAAAAAGCCAAGCCTCAACATATTCTCCATCTGTTGATCCTAAAAAGGGTGGTGGCCCAAGTCATAAGAGGTTTCTGATTTGGTCCCCTGTATCATGGGGCACCCTCAACACTATCATTGGTGGTGGATTTTGCATGTGTACAGACTCATTCGCATGATCTACCTGCTCCTCTACTCATCTAGGTGGGGGACTCCTACTCCGCTCCAAGACCTCGGCCTACTAGCCTCCCATAGCCAATCTATCCATAATTATATCAACTAGATTCTATAATGCATTAAGGATGTCCTAGTTGGGATTAGGTGGTGGTACAGGAGTGGGACACTGTACGTCACCTACTCCCTTGGTTGTATGTTCATCTCCCTCTATTTCCACATGATTGCCTCTGGATCTCTGCCCACGTCGGCGAGCACTACGCATGACTAGAGACATCGTACTACTGGCTTCACTTAACTAAGGTTTTTCCTAAAAGGATGAACATCTTAGAAAGGACAATATGAGCTCTACTAGCATGACATAATAAACATTCATAAAGTTGAAGAGAAAAGCCTATACTTCTTTATATATATATATAAGATTTTTTAAATTTTAATTAAATAGAACTCTAATGTTTATATGAGTAATTCGTTACTTTTCCAAGAGTACTAAAATTTCAATATAATACTAGGTTAAGCTGCAATGCTATTTTTATGATGACCACTATACTGGCCACATATATTGGCCTCATAGAAATATAAAATAGAGAAATTTTATATAACAAGTGAACATTTAAAAAAAAATAACTATAATATCATTTGAGAATGTAATGCCTAGAAATCCAATCAGCATTACAGAGCTTACTTTCTTTTAAAATAATTTCTAATGTTTAGATTTTCTTTTTTTCTAAACCATATGGTAGGGAAATATAAAACAAAGAACTTTTATATAACAAGTGAACATTTTTAAAAAAAATAACTATAATATCATTTGAGAATTTTACATAAAATTTGAAGGCAAATAAATCAATAATCCTTCACATAATTTATCTTCTTTGGCAATTGCAAGATTACAAGTCATTTATTAAAATGAACATTTTCAACCAGAACAATTTCTGATAACATAAATGTAGGAATACTGATTTAAAATTCCATTATAGATTACAGTACATTAACTATTAAAGAGGCATTAACTTTACTAGGAAATAACTTTGAAAATACCACTAGTAATAAAAAAAAAAAACTTTCTTCAAGAGGATAACTTATAAGCCTTATTTTCAGCCTTTCACTTTTACAAATACAATTTCTTGAAGAACATTATGAGTAGAGTAAAATTACTTCAACTCAATACACTAGTAATCATTTTTTTTTAATTCTTTCTTTCAACTTAATCTTGAAACTTCAACTTGAACTTCATCTTTCACCAAGCAAAAAAACCCGCAACATAACACTTTTCCACATAGCCATGGAGGCTCACTTCCTAGCGTAGGCCACTTCATGGCCACCCCCAAGCTAGGGGAAACAAGAGATGGATGGGTTACAAACAAGCAACACATACATAAACATTCAACCATAAATTGGAAACAAATCATGCACAATTGACTCCATTCCCAAGCTTGCACAAAAGATTCTAAAATTGAATCCATAGATGGGTGAATGTGAAAACTTATCTTATGGAGACACCTATCTTATACCAAAACAAGAATTTCAATAAAATCTCACATGCCTTCACAAGGCCCTTCCAAACTTGCAACTCAATTCCATGAGCATCAACACATCCCTTATGACACGTATACAAACATAAGAAGGCCTTCAAAGATGCCCATACATCCAAGTTCTCATACATAAAGAATTCCTATCTAGGCCCTTCACCCCAAGGATAAGGAGTAAACTTGCACACCCATAAACATGAACCAAAATAAGATTAAAGTCATAAACTCAAACGAAACTACTCAATACAAGATTTACACACAAGATACTACAATTTACAAAATTCACACAAGTTCATATATTTCAATGCAACTTCACAAAAATTACATGATAGAGCCACCAACCTATCTCCTAATCAATGGAAAATTGGAAGGTTGTAGAAGAGCTTCCCTTGACTCCTAGCTTTCTTTCCTTCTCCAATCTACTAGAAAATCTCTCTAGTCCTCCTCTCACTCCATAATTCTAGCATAGACAAGATGATTAAGTCCCTAATTCCTAAGCCTCTATCTCCTAAAGACACTCAAAACATTCATCTCTCATTCCCTCTTCAAAAAACAAATTAGGTTTCTAGATACTAGATAAAATGACACTTGCCCTTGGTATAGAAATGGGATGAAATTCAACACATGAGAAAGTGAGGCAACCTAGAGAACATTACCATTTTCGTCATTGCCAAAGATGGCCCATTTACAAAGACAAAATGGAGGCCTATGGAAGTAGATATGGTAGAAATAGGTCCCCTAACCCATGTACTAGACATGGGACACTAAAACCCAACCTTAACTACACCCTAGGACTCCACTGAACCCATCAAAAACCCTAGTTAAACTTGCATCCCAAAATGAAATATTGATAACATAAATCCTGGTTCCCTAAACCACCAACCTAGCCTAGGGATACATAAGACCAATCTAAGGAAGGGGTGGGGTCCATATTCCACTCAAGCATGCCATCTCATTGCAATGGTGTCAAGTGAGACCTCACAGAAGTACACATCACATAACACACTTAGCATGCTTAGTGGACAATTCATATTTATATTTTCACAAAATAAAATTTACTTTTAATAATGCATTTACAAACATTAACAACCACACACACACATGCATCACATTTACGAATAAAAATCACGTTACAATGAGGTTGTTCTCTTCTTAGAGCTGACCTTGTATTGAAACTGATTGCACTTAGATCCATTCTTGTTTCTCCGAATTTACAACCATGGCCATATTCCTGCAAACTTGATTCCAATGTCAGTACCTTATAAAATATTTGCATTAATAATCATTTCAAAAATGAAATAATAACATCTAAACTTGACAAATATAAGTAACTGCATTTCATGAATCATTACATAATCCACATTATACCCTAATTCTTCAAGTATCGAATTATCAATTCAATTTTCACATAAGCATGTAATCCTAAGTTAATTATTGAACCATGATACCATCAACATTTACTATTATATAAGATAACATAACAAATGCAAAATTCAGAATGCATATATCATAAGGTAAGCATGAAACCATTACAAGCATATAAAAAGTACAACTAATATCATCGGTATATAAATCTATTATAACCATCTCATAAGGTCTAATGATAGAAAAATCAAAATCCAAAATAGGTCTAGTGTCTATAAACAATGTATCAACATGGTAAGCCAAAAGTCAAAAAACTGTCAAGTTAGGATGGGTTAGGGTAGGACCTCACATCCTCCCCCCCTAGGCATGAACTTTCTCTTGGAGTTCATCAAATAGATGGGGGTACTGATCTCTCATCTGTGCTATGTCATCCCAAGAAGCTCTAAGGCTATCGACATCTGACTGCTAACTAGATGATCTGAAAGAAAATCTCTCACAATGTACCCCATGGCATGACATGTATAACATGGTCCTCTAGCCTGGAACTGACTCACCTGAATTCTAGACTGTTGCTGCCCACTTGTCATATAGGATCTATTGAAGTCATCTCTAGATGACTGAGTCTAAGCTCCCTGGTCACGTTGAGGACTCTGCTGAGACTGTTGCTGCAGTTGTGGTGTGTCAGAGTTCTCCTAATTTCCCTTCCAGTGGGATTTCTAGACACCAGAGTATGGTGGTATGAAACTATGGTTCTGTGACCTATCTCATGCATAATGAGACATATTATGGATCTCCTCAGCTATCATGGCCCTCTCTACTATATCATGAAAGTCACATGATGGTACCATTTGCACTCTGTCAGCTATGGCATAGTTCAACCCCTTAATAAAGCGGTTGACTTGGAGTTTCTCATCCTTCATGTAATCAACATAAGGAAGGAGCTCGAGAAACCTACACTCATACTGTGCTACTAATAGTCCTCCTTGTTGTAGGTCATGAAACTCGTCGATGCGACACTGTCTAAAATGCTCTGACATATATCAAGCTTAGAATCTCTCAACAAAGGTTTCCCATGTGAGGGTATCTATGACAAGATGACTCTTATATTCCTCCTACCTCCACCATGTACAAGCAATCCCCCTCAGCATGTGAACTGCAAGTTATGCCTTAAGGTTGCTCTCATAAGGGCTCAACCCAAAACATCTCTCAAGGCTAAAAAGCCAAGCCTCAGCATCTTCTCCATCCGTGGATCCTTAAAAGGTTGGTGGCTCAAGTTGTAAGAGGTTTTTGATCTGGTTGTCATGTCCCCATTTTAAGGTAAAATGTTAATAATAATTAGATAATAAAATATTATTAAATAAATAATGATAATAAAATTATATACTAATATTAATATTAAAATATTAAATAAGAAATAATAATAAAATATTATTATTATAATATAAATAATAACATATATAATCTATTATCAAAAAATAAGATTTAAAATATTTAAATAATAATAACATTATAATGAATGAATAAATAAATAAAATTTACTATAAAGGAGAATATTGTAGAAAGTATGTTGCCTTTCTAAATAATATTTAATAATAAATGATAATAAATATAAGATAAATAAGTAAATAAATAGTATAATATAGATTAATATAAATTAACTAAATCTAATGAAAAAGTCAAGAGATATGTAATAAAGAGATGTGACTCTTTCAAAATAAGATATAAAAGGGAGGAGTATTCATTTGAAAGAAAAAAGGGGGGGGGGAGAGAAGTTAAAGAGGGATTAAAGGGAAGAGGAAGGGAATGAGAATAAAATAAGGAAGGGACTTTTTCTAAAAGTTGTAAATATATAGCACTCTGCCAAAAGAGAAGAAGAGATTTGTATATAAAGGATAATCACAGAGAAGAGGTATGTAGAAGAAATTAAATAATTTTTTTATAAATTAATAGTCATGAGTATTATTTTCATAAGTGGTAATTATTTTAGAGCTATTACCATTTTGGGACTTATGTGTATTATAGAGACCAAGTTAACCTTGGTAGAGGGAATTCATTAAGAATGTTGAGTTTCTCTAAAAGAGGGCTCATAGAGACTAGAGGGCATTCTTTATGAATGTCAAGATTGCAAATTGGAATCTAGAGAGAGATTTATAGAGAATCTCTTAGAGGCAATATATATTGTAGTGCTTAATCATATGCATATGTTAGAGACAAGAGGCTTGGTTAGAGGTGGGATCTCTACCAAGTATTTATTATTAATGAGTTCTCTCATTAATAGAGATCCTAGAGGCCTTAGAAGGGCACTCTCAATGTGATGGTTACCTAATTGAGAGTTATTCTCACTAGAGAATTAGGCAAATCTGAGCAGAGTATCTTTCTAAGGATTAGGTGGGTGTAGTATGGGAGTAGTATTTAGATGATTTAATATTTATTTATCTTGTTAATCACTAATGATTGTTTTAATATTCATATATCTTGATATTATATCTTCATCTACTAAGAATTGTTTCAAGTTTTAAGCATCAAATACTCAAGCCAAAAGTAGGGACATTACAGTGGTATCAGAGCATGATCTTGCCATCCTGCAGGGTAAAAGAGGATATAGGAAAATAATTCATATGAAAGACTAATGTGAAAACACAATGGAAATTGGAAGAGGTTCAATCATAGCCACAACAACAACAAGAATTTGGAATAAAAGATGTACATCTTTCAAATCAATAGAATACATTATCTAATTGCTTGAGGACAAGCAAATTGAGGAAGGGCGGACTGTCATGTCCCCATTTTAAGGTAAAATGTTAATAATAATTAGATAATAAAATATTATTAAATAAATAATGATAATAAAATCATATACTAATATTAATATTAAAATATTAAATAAGAAATAATAATAAAATATTATTATTATAATATAAATAATAACATATATAATCTATTATCAAAATATACGATTTAAAATATTTAAATAATAATAAAATTATAATGAATGAATAAATAAATAAAATTTACTATAAAGGAGAATATTGTAGAAAGTATGTTGCCTTTCTAAATAATATTTAATAATAAATGATAATAAACATAAGATAAATAAGTAAATAAATAGTATAATATAGATTAATATAAATTAACTAAATCTAATGAAAAAGTCAAGAGATATGTAATAAAGAGATGTGACTCTTTCAAAATAAGATATAAAAGGGAGGAGTATTCATTTGAAAGAAAAAGGGGGGGGAGAGAAGTTAAAGAGGGATTAAAGGGAAGAGGAAGGGAATGAGAATAAAATAAGGAAGGGACTTTTTCTAAAGGTTGTAAATATATAGCACTCTGCCAAAAGAGAAGAAGAGATTTGTATATAAAGGATAATCACAGAGAAGAGGTATGTAGAAGAAATTAAATAATTTTTTTATAAATTAATAGTCATGAGTATTATTTTCATAAGTGGTAATTATTTTAGAGCTATTACCATTTTGGGACTTATGATTATTATAGAGACCAAGTTAACCTTGGTAGAGGGAATTCATTAAGAATGTTGAGTTTCTCTAAAAGAGGGCTCATAGAGACTAGAGGGCATTCTTTATGAATGTCAAGATTCCAAATTGGAATCTAGAGAGAGATTTATAGAGAATCTCTTAGAGGCAATATATATTGTAGTGGTTAATCATATGCATATGTTAGAGACAAGAGGCTTGGTTAGAGGTGGAGATCTCTACCAAGTATTTATTGTTAATGAGTTCTCTCATTAATAGAGATCCTAGAGGCCTTAGAAGGGCACTCTCAATGTGATGGTTACCTAATTGAGAGTTATTCTCACTAGAGAATTAGGCAAATCTGAGCAGAGTATCTTTCTAAGGATTAGGTGGGTGTAGTATGGGAATAGTATTTAGATGATTTAATATTTATTTATCTTGGTAATCACTAATGATTGTTTTAATATTCATATATCTTGATATTATATCTTCATCTACTAACAATTGTTTTAAGTTTTAAGCATCAAATACTCAAGCCAGAAGCAGGGACATTACACTGGTCCCCTGTATCATGGGGCACCCTCGACACTATCACTAGTGGTGGCTCTGGCATGTGTACAGACTCATCCCCATGATCTACCTACTCCTCTACTCATCTAGGTGTGGGACTCCTATTCCGCTCCCGGACCTCGGCCTACTGGCCTCCTAGAGGCAGTCTATCCATAATTATATCAACCAGATTCTGGAATGCATTAAGGATGTCCTAGTTGGGATTAGGTGGCAGTACAAAAGGGGGCCCCAGCACATCACCTACTCCCTTGGCTGTACGTTCATCTCCCTTTATTGCCACATGGCTGCCTGTGGGTCTCCGCCCACATCGACGAGTGCTATGCATGACTGGAGGCATCCTACTACTAACTTCTCTTAACTAAGGTTTTCCCTGAAAGGATGGATGTCTTAGAAAGGACAATATGTGCTCTACTAGCATGACATAATATATATTCATAAACTTGAAGAAGAGAAAAGCCTATACTTCTATATATATATATATATATATATATATATATATATATATATATATATAAGTAAGATTTATTAAAATTTACTTAAAAAGAACTCTAATGTTTATATGAGTAATTCATTACTTTTCAAAGAGTACTAAAGATTTTGACATAATACTAGGTTAAGCTACAATGCTATTTTTACGATCACCAGTATATTGGCCACATATATTGGCCTCATAGAAATATAAAATAGAGAACTTTTATATAACAAGTGAACATTTTTAAAAAAATAACTATAATATCATTTGAGAATGTAATGCCCAGAAATCCACTAGGCATTACACAGCTTACTTTCTTCTAAAATAATTTCTAATGTTCAGATTTTTTCTTTCTAAACCATATGGTAGGAAAATATAAAATAGAGAACTTTTATATAACAAGTGAACATTTAAAAAAAATAACTATAATATCATTTGAGAATTTTACATAAAATTTGAAGGCAAATAAATCAATAATGCTTCTCATAATTTATCATCTTTGGCAATTGCAAGATTACAAGTCATTTATTAACCTGAACATTTTCAACCAAAACAATTTTTGATGACATAAATGTAGGAATACTGATTTAAAGTTCCATTATAGATTACAGTAAATTAACTATTAAAGAGGCATTAATTTTACTAGGAAATAACTTTGAAAATACCACTAGTAATAAAAAAAACCTTCTTCAAGAGGATAACTTATAAGCCTTATTTTCAGCCTTTCACTTTTACAAATATAATTTCTTGAAGAACATTATGAGTAGAGTAAAATTACTTAAACTCAATACACTAGTAATCATTTCTTTAAAAAAAATTCTTTCAACTTAATCTTGAAACTTCAACTTGAACTTCATCTTTCACCAAGCAACAAAACCCGCAACATAAAACTTTTCCACATAGCCATGGAGGCTCACCTCCCAGCCTAGGCCATTTCATGGCCACCCCCGAGCTAGGGGAAACAAGAAATGGATGGGTTACAAACAAACAACACATACATAAACATTCAACTATAAATTGGAAACAAATCATGCACAATTGACTCCCTTCCCAAGCTTGCACAAATGATTCTAAAATTGAATCCACAGATGAGTGAAGGTGGAAACTTCTCTTATGGAGACACCTATCTTATACCAAAACAAAAAATTTAATAAAATCTCACATGCCTTCACAAGGCCCTTCCAAACTTACAACTCAACTCCATGAGCATCAACACATCCCTTATGACCCTCATACAAACATAAGAAGGCCCTCAAGGATGCCCATACATCCAAGTTCTCATACATAAAGAATTCCCAACTAGGCCCTTCACCCCAAGTCCTCCTCAAATCCCCCCAAGGATGAGGAGTAAACTTGCACACCCATAAAAATGAAGCATAACAAGATGACAAAACAAGATTAAAGTCATAAACTCAAATGAAACTACTCAATACAAGATTTACACACAAGATACTACAATTTACAAAATTCACACAAGTTCATATATATCAATGCAACTTCACAACAATTACATGATAGAGCCACCAACCTATCTCCTAAGGAATAGCAAATTTGAAGGTTGTAGAAGAGCTTCCCTTGACTCCTAGCTTGCTTTCCTTCTCCAATCTACTAGCAAATCTCTCGAATCCTCCTCTCACTCCATAATTCTAGCATAGACAAGATGATCAAGTCCCTAATTCCTAAGCCTCTATCTCCTAAAGACACTCAAAACATTCCTCTTATTCCCTCTTCCCAAAACAAATTATGTTTCTAGATATTAGATAAAATGACATTTTCCCTTGCTATAGAAATGAGATGAAATTCAACACATGGGAAAGTGAGGCAACCTAGAGAATATTACCATTTTTGTTATTACCAAAGATGGCCCATTTAGAGAGACAAAATGGAGGCCTAGGAAAGTGGATATGGTAGAAATAGGCCCCCTAACCCATGTACTAGATTTGGGGCACTAAAACCCAACCTTAACCACACTCTGGGACTCCAAAGAACCCCTCAAAAACCCTAGTTAAACTTGCATCCGAAAATGGAATATTGATAACATAAATCTTGGTTCCCTAAACCACCAATCTAGCCTAGGAATACACAAGACCAATCTAAGGAAGGGGTGGGGTCCATATTCCACTCAAGCATGCCATCTCATCACAATGGTGTCAAGTGACACGTCACAGAAGTACACATCACATAACACACTTGACATGCTTAGTGGACAATTTACATTTATATTTTCACAAAATAAAATTTACTTCTAATAATGCATTTACAAACATTAACAACCACACACACACATGCATCACATTTATGAATAAAAATCACGTTACAACGTGGTCGTTCTCTTCTTAGAGCTGACCTTGATTTCAAACTGATTGCACTTAGATTCATTCTTGTTTCTCCAAATTTACAACCATGGCCATATTCCTGCACACTTGATTCCGATGTCAGTACCTCATAAAATCTTTGCATTAATAATTATTTTGAAAATGAAATAATAACATCTAAACTTGACAAATATAAGTAACTGCATTTCATGAATCATTACATAATCCACATTATACCCTAATTCTTCAAGCATTGAATTATTAATTCAATTTTCACATAAGCATGTAATCTTAAGTTAATCATTGAACCATGATACCATCAGCATTTACTATTCTATAAGATAATGTAACAAATGCATAATTCAAAATACATATATCATAAGGTAAGCATGAAACCATTACAAGCATATAAAGAGTACGACTAATATCATCGGCATATAAATCTATTATAACCATCTCATAAGGTCTAATGATATAAAAATCAAAATCCAAAATAGGACTAGTGTCTATAAACAATGTATCAACAAGGTAAGCCAAAATTCAAAACAACTGTCAAGCTAGGATGGGTCGGGGTAGGACCTCACATATTCCCATGTACCAACAACATAGCCGAGTATGAAGCTTTATTCATTGGTATTAAGATGGCTTTAGAATAGAATATTACCAAGCTACAAGTGTATGGTGATTCTCAATTAGTGATCAATCAAGTCAATAATGAGTACAACACAAAAGATGAAATGTTAATGCCTTACAAGACAATGATCGATGCTTGGGAAAAATACTTTGTCTTGCTAACTTTTGAAAAAATTCCAAGAGAGAAGAATAGAGCTTCCGATGCAATGGCTACCTTGGCTTCATTACTCCAAAATCCTGACCAAAATGAAAGGTACGAATTCTTGGTGGAGGAGTTGGCAAAACTGGCATTTGACCTTCCTGATACCCAAATTATTGCTTTTCTTGATGGACATGACTCACCTTGGTACGACCCTATTTACACATACCTTAAAGACCAAGTGTTCCCCTTGAACCAATCCCGATCCCAAAAATGACACTTCATTAGACAATCAGCTCGTTGTATTATCCTTTCCGACACATTGTATTGTAAGGGTCTTGACGGAACTTTACTTAGATGTCTAGAGGAAGAAGAGTTTAAGGTAGCTTTACACGAAGTCCATGAAGGCATTTGTGGGACACATTCAACTGGGTTAAACCTAGCTAAGAAGATCCTTCACATGGGCTATTTTTGGAAAACCTTAGAAAAGGATGATTGTCACTTTCTTAAGATATGCACAAAATATCAATATCATGGTGATATGATACATGTACCGGGTCAAGAACTACATCCTTTTGTTACACCTTGGCCATTTTATCAATGGGGGTTTGACTTGATTGGCATGATTTATCCACCTTCATCTAATGGGCACAAATACATTATCACAGCTACGGAATACTTCACTAAATGGATAAAGGTTGTTCCTTTGCTCACCACTATAGGAAAACAAATCTCTATGTTCATCTTTAATCACATCATTTGTAGATATGGTATTCCTTATGCCATAATTACCGACAATGGAAAATAATTTAAGAACAAAGATTTGGATGAGCTTTGTGATACTTTTCATATTACTCATCACTCTTCTTCCATTTACTATCCACAAGGAAATAGACAAGCTGAGGCTACTAATAAGAATATCCTTAAAATCTTGAAGAGATTGGTGAACAAATCAGAAAGAGATTGGCATGTACAAATCAACCCAGCTTTGTGGACTTATAGAACTAGTATTCGAACACCTACAAGAGCTACACTATATTCATTGGTTTATGGAGCAGAAGTTGTTCTACCTTTGGAGGTTGAAATCCCATCCCTAAGAGTATCATTGCAAGGATTAGTAATAGATGAGGATTATAGGGTTTCCCAACTTCAACAATTGGAATTGTTAGAAGAACATCAAGCTCAAGCCTATGAACATTTGAAAGTGTACCAAAATAGGATTTCAAGAAACTACAACAAACACATTAAACCAAGAGTTTTTCAAGTGGGTGATTTAGTGCTAAGGGAGAACCCTAAAAATCAGGCAAAAAGGGAAAAGAAGGGTAAATGGGAAGAAAATTGGCTTGGTCCTTTTATTATTGTGGCTTCTTTTGGAATGAGGACTTACAAATTAGCCAACTATGATGGGGAAGAATTACAAGATCCCATTAATAGCATCCATTTAAAGAGGTTTGATACCTAATCAGATGAGAGAGTATCAAAAGAAAGAGTATCAGACAAGTGTGTATCCGATGACTCAAGTATCACTTTTGTACATGAGAAAATCAAAAAGACCAAAAACATTGAGAAAAGTTCAAAATCCAAAAAAAAAAGAAAAAAAAAAGAAAAAGATAAAAAAGTGCCTTGGTCAAAAGCTAGCAATAGGCACCTTGGTAGCAAAAAAAAATGAAAAAAGAGAAAAAGAGCAATAAACTCAAAAGGTGAAAACTTGGCAATCAAGTGCCTTTTGTTCCCTTAAGTATTTCCTAGTTGCATGTGTACATATTGCATTTCCATCATCTCACTTGTAAATCTTCATTGCATCTGTCATTTGTGCATAGTCATAGTAAAACCTTTCAGCTACATTGTTGCATTTTAGAATTCCTATTTCCCTAAGTTTGTCACACAATCACATTTATCACTTGGGGCAAGAAACGATTGGATTTTTGGTACAAACGGATTCAATAGTGCTACTTTCAGTCACACATCAGAGGGACTTATCAGAGCTTTAGAAGAGAGATATTTTCTTGAACCTTTGATGGATATCATTGTTCACAACCAAGTATTTTGATCCTACAACTTGATCCTTGAGCCTTCATTGACTCTATTATTCAGGACTAAAAATTAACATCACTTAAATGATCAGAATGTTTAGAAATTATTTTTGGAAAATCTTGATACATCGCAAAACACTTGAAGCTTTTTTGATGATCTTCATTGAATTTCTTTTTATCATGTCTTTTTAGCTAATCGATGATGTTTCGACTAGATTGGCGATGATGGAAACATGTGATATTTGTCTTGTCTCTAAGTGACTGTCTTGAGGAAAATCCAATAACTTATGTGAATTCATCTAATGACATGGTCATCAAAGAACCATTGAGGAATTTCATATAGGGTGGAGGGTTGACCGTTGTTTGTTTATGCAAATGGGTACCTTGGCTTTTTAGATCTTCCATATCTTAATACCAAAATCCAATTGTAACATTGAATCCATTGAAACCGGTATTCATACTCCCATAGTTGGTTATTCAACTAGTGAGGGTTGTACTACTTTCCTAAAAGGTTACCAAATGTGATATAAGATGGTATTCATATCATCATGATGTGGTTAGTGATGGTTTTAATTTCTTTCCGGTCCTACAATGCTCAATGATGAAAATATTTCTCTATGCCATTTCTTTGCTAAAAGCTAGTGACAATTAGTTGCATTGCATTGCATTTTCATGTTAGATTAAGTGCTTAGTTTGTAGTATTTTTCCAAGTGAAAGGGGATTCATTTATCATCTTGATCAATCATTAAGGTGGGTTCAATTAAAAACCTTATTCTTGGTTCCAATCAATAATGTGAGATTATCTTTTGCATTCATTCATAGCATTACTCATTATTCATTATCCTTATATCAAAAAAAGAAAAAAGTTTCATTAATCATTCATCATTCGCATACATTTAGTTAAGGATTGCATTGTAAGAGTTGCATACATCAAAAAAAATAAAATGAAAAACATAGTTGCATTCATCATATATCCATATTTCCATAATAAACATTTTCATCCATACATTGAAAATCAGAAAAAACATATTAAAGTTACATTATCATTTGCATTCATCTATCTATATCATATATAAGATACATTGCATCCATGGCACAACCAAAAGTAAATGCATCATAAACATCATATAGAGCTGCAAATAAAGATAATCTCACATAAACACATCACCAGAATCAAGGAAAGTCCATAATCATATAAATGTCCATAACATCAAAGATCCATCAAATCTATATATCAAGATACAATATCATCGACCAAATGATACATCAAAGTCTTGATCAATAAATATAACATGATACAAAATCATCATTGAGGAAATCATCAATAACCTCATCATCTAATTAATTAGAGGAAACCTAATTCTCTTCATTACCTATATCTACATCTACACCTGATTCATATCAAATGACCCTATCTATCAACCTTCCATCATTAATCAATACATCAAATCTAATCCAATCAAATATCAATCTATCAAATCATCCAATTGATCATCTAACGTCAATCAAGTTATCCTATCATCCATTTTCTCTTCTTGAGCATATCAAATCTCATAACTCTATATCGTGAGGAAGGAAAATCATTGTTTTGTCTCTCTAGATCATGAGAGAAAAATATCAATCCTATCAGCATACCTATCCTATCTGATTGACATCAATACAACATCAACCAAGTGATTCTAACATCTATCAAACTGGGGCATTTGTTGTGACCTTGATTATCATCAATGCTTTTCAGAAATGAAAACATATTGGATCTATTTTTAATCAATTTCATCATATTTTTATATATGGCGATCAATATGTTTCATTTTTGAGAGGGCATCATTATAGTATCAAATCTGCATCAATATCAAATCTGGGGCATTAAAATTTTGAACTATTATCAGTGGGGTATGTTGCATCAATTTCAAATCAGGTTTCAAATCAATTTTGTATCAATCAATCAAGTATCAAATCAGTGATCAGGACATGTAATTTCCTTTGAATCAATGCGCTACGCACATCAATTCAAAGAGGGGCATTTGTAGACACCCAAAACTGGGTAGGTGTCTTAGAATCATTCAAATTTGTAAAATCTTAGCCAAATACTCTAATTCTTATCAAAATGGATCAAATCAATTTTAAATGGACATTTATTAATCAAAATTGGACAAAATCATTTAAATCAAATGAAAAATCAAATCATGACATTAAATAATTAAATACAAGCTTAAAGGGATAAATCACACTATGTAATTGATTTTAATCAATTAATTGTATAGTTTTAAATCAAAAATAAAATTGAACCTATTCCTTACATGGCTAATTTAATTAATTGATGAAATTTAATTAATCCTAATATCTTTCAACATAATTTGAGCAACCAATAAGAATTGAGAACACAATGCACATGGATCACTCCAAATAGTTGAATCTCAATCACACATTTTCAACTTTGAATCTCAACCACTCAAATTTGTCTACTTGTCCAAACCTTTGAGACAATCATTTAAATTGTCCCCCCAATTAAAAACATTTCAAATTTTTTGACTCAACCAAGGTTAAACCATGATCAAGTCACTCTACCTTCTACCCTTGGGATTTTACTATAAATAGAAGTCATTTTGAGAGCATAACATCTTAGAAAATTCAAGTGCATCGCATCATCGCTATAGGCAATTTGAGAGAAATTGAGAGTAATTGAGCATTTTGGAGAGAAAATAGTGAAATTGATAGCATTATCATGAGCATTTGAGTTTATCTTTGTATCATTTGGAGAATTAAGAGCTAGATTTAGGCATTTATCATAATTTCTCATTCTAGGATTGTCACTAGTAGAGAATAACCTTAGATAGCTCTACTTACCAAGCTTAGATAGAGAAACATGAGATGTTATGGATGTTAAATGCAATTCTTAGATTAAATTTCCATTGTATTTGCATAGAATTGTAGTTAATTGTCCTAATTTCATGAAGGTGTAAACATTCACACACAGATACCAATAGTTAAGGCCATTGGCCTTAGGTTGAAGATTGATAGGATGATAGCTATTAGGAACTTTTTTTTATACCATGAAGAACTATTTAGCATTACTTTTTGATACTCATGGCTTATAGGTTAAGACTATTTTGTTGGTTAATTGGACAATTGAAAACTATCATAGAAATAGGTATTTTGATTATGTTAAAAATTATAAAGAGTATAGGGATAGTAATAGGTACGTGAATATGCTATTACTTTTGTTGTGTTCAAGGTTTTTGGTTGATTTTTCTACTACAAGGTTCTTAGTCCACATGTTATAATGGCTCAAGTTTTTTTTTTATGTGTTAATCTATACTATCTAGGATTAGGGCCCTTCCCTTGTTGATTCAATCGAAAACATCAATCTTTATCCCATCTATTCCTTGTAAATTTATCACAAAGTTTACTTTACATTATTTATTTACTTGTATCAAGATATATCTATTTTAAGTCAAGCTAATGTGTGTGAATGTCGATGTTTATTGTTTAACCCCAAGAATTTAGACACAAATTTGTAAACTTGGTTTAATAGACTTGTTAAGCTCAATTTCCTTGGTGGTCCTCTAATTTTATTTACTTTGATGAAAAAATAGCATATATTTATATGAACCACAAAATTTTCCCTCATTCTTATTCTTAGGATGTAATTGAAGATGAAGGTTTTGAAAATTTGAAATTTATGTGTACCCATCTAGGTGCATTAATAACAATGGTTTTTGTTTCTTTTTTATTATAGTTTTCCTTGTATCTTTATTTTATAATCTAGTTTTTCCTTACATTTCCCTATATGGTTTTAGAATACTCACATTTATTTTTTCTCCTCCTTTACATAGTATTCTTGAATGCATGCCTCATCTAAGTCCTTCAAATTAACCCTTCTTTGTATGTGAGTATAGATTCTACCAAGATTGTTTTAATCATGCACTTCATGGTCTATTGCATTCACCACAATTTGTCATCAAATTCTACACTAGTGTAATCTTACACATTTTGACCTCTCTTTTATTAGTTTTGTTTCCCATTTATTTTTTAATCAACCTTATGTCCTATTACAAGATAGAAATTTCTTTAGATTAATTGTTTGTTCTTATCAACTATTAAATTTTTACCATTATAATATGTACAATATACATGGTCTTCATACCATACAAGAGAATGGTCAATCAACTACATGTGGAAAAAATAATCCTTCAATGTTCATTTATTTCAGGTGCATAAAAATATACTTCTAAATGCTTGCACCATGTATCTATACATTGTGATCCTCACTCTAGTAAGTTGCACTCTTTTCTTATTAATGATATTTCCATATATGTTTGGTATAATTTGTATCATGTACACATGTCCTTAAGTCTAAAACCTATTTTATATTCTTATAATTCCTATGACAAAAGTATAGAAAAAAAAGGAAAAGTACAAAGTACAAGCTCTTTATCATTACTCTTTCCAATACAAAGCATTGAAATAAAAAATAATTTTAAAGTATAAAATTATATATTTATTTTTTGTTCGTAGTAAGATAATTTAAGAATATGTCATTCGAAAAATATTATTCCAAAATTTAAAATTACCCTCAATCTTAAAAATATCAAACTAGGCAATGGGGCCTTAGTTTATTGGTGAAGTTCAATGGTCATGAAAGATTCTACTTAGGATAAAATATATTTTAATACAAGGCGTCAACACTATAAAGGGTGAGTTTGAGATGATGTAAGTCAAGTAACTTTAGTGAAAATACATATCCCTTAGTCCTCCACTCTTAGTTGAAGACATTTTATTGATAAATTTTACTATTACACCAATCACTTATATATATTATACTAATTTTTTTATACCTTAAAATTGATCTCACAAAAAACTATATTTAGAGAAAATAAAATGATTTTATTATGAAGAAAGAATGCAATCACCCATTTGCACTATACCTAAATTGCAATATTTTGTGGTTTAAAATTGATCTCACAAAAATCTTAAGCATAATAAGAAGAAATAAAATGATTTTTAGAAATAAAAAATGAAATGATTTCATTATAAAGAAATAAATGCAATGACCCAATTGCATTATGCCTAATTTTTAATAGTTTATGAATTATAATTAGTCTCACAAAAAACTCAACCATATTAAGAGGGGATGAAATGATTTTCTTGTGGACAAATGAATGTAATAAATTATATGCACTATGCCTAATTTTTAATATTTTATGCCCTAAAATCAGTCTCACAAAAATCTTAAATATATTAGGAAGAATGAAATGATTTTCTTATAAAGAAATGAATGCATCACCCATATGCACTATGATTGATTTTCATATTTTTTTGGCTTAAAATTGATCTCACAAAATACCAATTGTATTAAGAGTAAATGAAATGATTTTGATATGAAAAATGAATGCAATTACACAAACATTCTAAATATAATTTTCAATGTTTTATAGCTTAAAATTGGTCTCACAAAAATCTCAAACATGTAAGAAATGAAATGATTGTTATAGAGAAATTAAAGCAATCACCCAAGTGCACTATACCTAATTTTCAATATTTATGGCTTAAAATTGATCTCACAAAAATATCAAACATACTAAAAGAAATGAAATGATTATGTTATGGAAAAATAAATATAATCATTCATAAGCACTATATGTATATTTTTTAGATTTTGTAGTTTAACACAAACCTCGAATATATTAAGAAGAAATGAAATGATTTTTTTTACATAGAAATGAATGCAATCATCTATATGCACTATACATAATTTTCAATATTTTGTGCCTTAAAATTGATCTCACAAAAATCTTAAACATATTAAGAAGAAACAAAACAATTTTGTTAAGGAAAGATGAATGCAATCACCCATATGCACCATACCTAATTTTCAATGTTTTGTGAATTAAAATCGATCTCACCAAAATATAAATATATTTAGAAGAAATAAAATGATTCTGATACATAGAAATAAGTACAGTGACCCATATGCACCATACCTAATTTCCAATATTTTGTGGTTTACAATTGATCTCCCAATAATCTCAAAACATAATAAGAAAAAATAAAATATTTTTCTAATAGAAAAATGAAAGCAATCACCTACATGCACTACACCTCATTTTCATTGTATTGTGACTCTAGACCGGTCCTTCCAAAATCTTAAACATCTCAAATGATAATATTATGGAGAAATAAGTAAAATCATCCTTATATATTATACCTAATTTCTAATGCTTTGTGGCTTACAATTGGTCAACTAAGAATTTTAAGCACATTTGTAAGAAATAAAATAGTTTTATTATGGAGAAATAACTACAATCACTCATATGGACTATAGCTAATTTTTAATATTTTATGACTTACAATTAATCTCACAAAAAAATTATAAATATATTTAGAAGAAATCAAATGATTATGTTATGAAGAAATAAGTACAATCATCCATATGCACTATACCTAATTTCCAATGCTTTGTAGATTTTAATTGGTCTCCCATGTTATCTTAAAACATATTTAGAAAAAATGAAATTATTTTGTTATAGAGAAATAAGTACAATTACCTATATGTGCTATGCCTAATTTCCAACATTTTGGAGCTTACAATTTATTTCCAATAATCTAATTGGTCTCCCAAAAAACTTAAACATGTTTAGAACAAATCAAATAATTTTATTATGAAAAAATAAGTACAATTATCCATTCTTACTATGCTTAATTTCCAATGTTTTGGTACTTACAATTTATCTAAAAAATCCAATTGGTCTCCCAAAAATCTTAAACATATTAGAACAAATAAAAAGAATTTGTTATGGAGAAATAAGTACAATTACCCCTGCCTAATTTCGAATGTTTTGAAACTTACAATTTATCTTTAAAATCCAATTGGTCTCCCAAAATCTTAAACATGGTTAGAACAAACGAAATGATGTTATTTTGGAGAAAAAGAAAACAGATATTTCAATCCTTCTGCTTAATGTTGTATATATCTCCATTATAACACAATCTTAGCGTCAGGAGTGACGACAGATCGAAAAGCGACCTCTCGGCTCTCCTATTCCTAAACCTACGGTGTGATAAAATTAACACACAAATTACGTGCGTACCTGTACAAGCATTACGTGCCATTGTAGTATTTTCCAATTGCGGGAGATCTGGTCCTACACTCTCCGCCTTTCTCCACGTGTCGCTTCTTCGAGCCTCAATCCTTAAACTTTTCGATCTTTCAACTTCGAAACCCTAATTAAATCTTTCTATATTTCTTAATTCCCGCCCGGAAACAGAGACTATTTTGCGGGAAACAGAGACTATTTTGCGGGAAGCACAGTGAAAAGATATGGCAAATGGCAAAATAGAGAGACGTGAATGGCGCAGCGGCAGAGGAAGAAACGCGTTGGACCCCATTCGTGCTGGTACGATCTGTGACAAGATGGAAATTTGACTCCATTCATTCTCATTTAACCCTTCCAAAATCAAAGAGCCAAGCGCCGGTACTGACATTGGAGAGATATCAGGGATTCTGGTGGTGAAGAAATCGGGCTCTTCTTATCGTTTCATGTCTTGTCCTGTCGTACGAGGTACTTCAATTACAGACAAAACCCTAAAAGTCCCGCCCTTGCTGAAAATGGGGACCTCTGCCCCAATCTTTATGTCGTCTCTCGCTTTCCCGCTACAGCGCAAGCAAAGTAAAGAGCTGGACAGATATACGTCTGTACTGAGAAAAGAGAAAACGTCTTTTTATGGCGCACTATGAATCCTTAATTTTTGTTTCAGTACTCTCTGTCACGCCTAACGTGGCGCCGTTTAAAGCGATTCGGGATTCAGTCCCCCACAAAATCCAACGCGTAAGCTGCCTTTTCCTTTGCCTTTCCTCAAAAAAGTCTACCGTTTCTGTTTCATTCCAACCTTTTCTTCAATTCTCCTATTTAACATCTCGGATAACACATTTTGCCTAGGGGCGGAAATAACGACCAAAACGCAGGCTGGAAAGAAATAACGCAGGCTGGAAAGAAAAGAAATCAAATACGCTCGTTCTAAAGGTAGGTTCGAAAGATCTTTTCTTCGCCTCTGTGTAAATTGTTTCCAAATGTTCTTGTAGATTTAAATCTCTTTTATTTGAATGAAATTGAGTAAGAACGTAAGTTCAAAACATCTTTCCGTCGCCTCTGTTTAAATTGTTTTGAAATGTTCTTGTAGATTTAAATTTCTTCTATTTGAATGCAATTGAGTAAGAATGTAAGTTCAAAAGATCTATTCTTCGCCTCTGTGTAAATTGTTTTGAAATGTTCTTGTAGATTTAAATCTCTTCTATTTCAATGAAATTGAGGAAGAACGCAAGTTTAAAAGATCTTTTCATTGCCTCTGCGTAAATTGTTTTGAATTGTTCTTGTGGATTTAAATCTCTTCTATTTCAATGAAATTGAGGAAGAACGCAAGTTTAAAAGATCTTTTCTTTGCCTCTGCGTAAATTGTTTTGAAATGTTCTTGTAGATTTAAATCTCTTCTATTTCAATGAAATTGAGGAAGAACGCAAGTTTAAAAGATCTTTTCTTTGCCTCTGCGTAAATTGTTTTCAAATATTCTTGTAGATTTAAATCTCTTCTATTTGATTGCAATTGATCAAGAACAGACTCTTTCTTCATCATCATTGAATGCCATTGTTATTCTTCACAAAATCATCTCAGAAACTGGAAAATGCAGATAAATAATGTCAATTTTAGTTGTGTATGCGTTAGCTAATTGCATCTCAGTAAAAAGGAATGAATGGAACATTATATATTTGAGTCGGTAGCCTTCATTTTCTCAGTATTTTGGGACATTTTCACTAGTACATTCTCTTCCTTTGAAACTTCACTCCTCCAATGGAAGGGCCCCAATTATTTCATTTTTCATTCTTTTTTTTTCGGTTGAATGGTTTCTGAATATCTGACCTCGGATATATATTTCGTTATATAGTTAATTGTTCGAATAAATCTTAGTCAGCACCATAAAAGTCACCCTTGCAACAGTATTAGCATCTTAATCATAGAGACTAAATACAATTTGGAAACGTCTGTTTATATTTAGATAGTGATGTTTAACTTTTGTTAAGAAATAATAATTACTATAAGTGAATTTAGAGTATCGGATGCTTCACAACTCTATGCTTCATTCATTTGATTTTGTGTTGTTTTAGTATGCTATATAGGGAGAGCATCTATCATGTAAGCCCGACAGATAATTATGAGAACACTCTGAAATGAAGTAAAAATTCAATTTGGGATTTAAGACGTATATGGGAAAGAACACATTTTTTCATTAAATTTGTTTATTATTATTATTTGTATTTATTAGGTTTAGTTTATTCTTGTTTTCGAGACAACAAAAAATTGTTATGATAAAACTAGCAAGACCTATACATAATTACAAATGAGATAAATAAGTTTGGTGCATAGGAGCATTATAAGATTGCTATTATAAGTTTATAGATCTCTTGAGTCTTATTCAAGTCTAAATATTGAATTTTAAATTAAAAGAGATAATTGGACAATAATGAATGTCAATAAAGGATGATCATGAATATAATTAAGTTGATACTACTAATTTTTTGGATTTGTTGATGTTAGGGTCTTCATTATGATGCCTTTAAATTTTAATTTTGAATTAAAATGATGAAAACACTAAATTATTTGTTAATTTTGAGAGTTAGTTTTAAATTTTATAGTCAGTAAAAAGATGACGCTATAGACAACAATCAACTTAGAATCAAACTCTTGCTGAATCATAAAATATACAAGCTAAAATAAAATCTAGAAAATAATGACAAAATAATAATCATATAGATCTAAATTTTTTTTTTTAAAAATTATAATTATAATTGAAAGGAGTACTCATGTAACTTACAGGTTTACTAATTCTTTTATGAGAAAATAAATAACATTGAAAAATAACTACAATGTGTAAGATCATTAAAAGTCAATAGAAAGTGATAATGTAGACCTATGAATTGAATATGTTAATTGATTTATGTAAGTCAATAGAAACTAGATTAAAAATATGTGAAAACATAAATAAAATGACGTTTTAGGGAGATAAACTTGTTATTGAGAATTTCATACTGAACTCTACATTAGATAGTATAAACGAATAGCATTACAGAAACTAAGGGTCTATGATAGAAGCACAATAATAAAATATTTAAATTGGACAATACTATCATGGGTTTTGTAATTCTATTTAGAAGAATATTAGTTTGTTTGTGCCCACGACAAACCTATTCACCTAATCCTATGTAAAGAATGTACAATAATTATGATCAATGATAAGATTAATAATGATAAGATTAATTTGGATCTTTTTGTGGGAATGTTGGATTTTAAGACTTCCCCAAATCTTAGTCAAGCCAAAAGATTGAGTTAATAGAATAAATAAAAGAAATAATAATGTAGAAAATAATGTTTCTATAGTATGGTAATGAATGTTACATTTGGTTGATAGTTCAAAATTTCAATCTATTGATGTGGCCTAATGAGTGGTTGTATTGGAAGGTATTTTTTATAATAGATTTTGCTTTATTTCTTATTATGTATTTTTTTGCTATTGATGTATGATAGAGAAGTAATTGAAAATTAATATAGCAATAAAAGAAGAAGAGACTCCATCTTCTTACAAATGGTATTTATAATAATTATATCTTGTTATAGAATCTTAATATAGAAGCTATAAATTTATAGCTTTATCTATGTAATTCTGAATTTTGTATATTTATATATAATTGAAAGTCAAACCTTGAAAAATAAACCAAGTTAAGTATAAACAAAATGTAAAATATAAATTATAAATAAATCTTGAATTATTAAATATATTAAAATAATCAAATTATACAGATTATAAATTAATAAAAATATATATTAATATTCTACATTGATAAATTTAGAATATTCGCCTTTCCATTTTACTATTATTCTACCTCAAGTTACCAAAGAATAAAGAATATAAATTAAACACTTTAGCTTTATACTCTTTAACTCCATTTTTATGAGCTCAAGGTATTTATAATTCCATATTATGTGCTAGAGCCAATAATGAAAATATTACGCGGACTAAAATGGCAACTACGTTGCAGTATAAAGCATATAATAGTTGGATATCATATTATGAAAATCCTATATGGCTGTGAATTATAAGAGTGCACGTAATAAACGAAGACAATTCGAACATAATACCATTCAGACTACAGCCAAGCTGCTTTGAAAAATTATAATGATGATGATGATGTCGTCGTAACAATATTTGCAATGTGTATGACTCGGATAAGACCAATGATTTTTATGTTCAAGCTGATTTAACGAAAAAAGATAAGGATACTTTAAGGACGTATCTTTATGAAAAAATCAAAATCAAAATAAATAAAAGAAGGTTTATATGTAAATTAAGATAATATTTAAAAGATTATGGTAGTGTTTTTTTATGTAGGATTATTGTTTCTCTTTAGTTAAGAGTCAAAGATTGAAGTGTATCTAATATGTCAAATTTGACAAAGATACACTCTCGACCTTATTTCTTATGATTGGAATGAGATCACAGTCTAATCCCATAGCTAAGATTAGGGTAGCATTTTTGACATTTAAGACTACAAAAATGTGTGTAATGTGAACGAGATCATATGCATTACTAAATTTTTAATGGATCACAAATATATAATATGAATTTAGAAGTTTATTATAGGGTTCTTTCTCTTGATGTAGGAAGGCTAGAAATAGGAATAAATCAATCTAGTGTGAACCCCTCTTCTACACGTGCCTTTGAATTTTTTTGACAAAGGTCACAAACATCTCACACAAGAAGAGAGAAAAATTGGTCCTTAAAAGCCATGAGAACTTATGAAGAACCAAATAAATCAAGTTGAATAGATTATAAAAATTCATACCATAATTTCATAATACATACAGTATTTAAATTAAAAATGTTCCTTGGTCTTTGGTTCCATGAAGCATATCTAAAAAAATATGACACTTTTGAGAAATATGCTTGTCCATCTCAATGTGAAGAAGGTGGGAGAAAACTATGAGTTGTGTAAGAGGTTCTTATAGGCTACAAGGAAGTTGGAGATTGGAATACCTTGGGGGGGGGGGGAGATGAGTTCGTCACTAAACACGAGATATAGATTCAAGAAGAAATTACAATTGTCTCTCTAGATTTTGTTTATATGGACAAGAGTTATGCTTTTAATCTTAGTATGTATTCCCTTGTGTATATCTCCTATGAAGATATCAAGACAATTTTGTAAAAATCTCTATGGTGGTGGCCTACCAACTTATCATGATTAATATGACGGATCAAGGAGGAAGCTCTTACATACAAACAAGACTATACTTGTGATTTTCTAATGTCATTGATTATTTAAGAGCAAGTCAGTGGCATCTAAGATGGTTAGTTGAGGTGGTGGTCATTACTCTTGAATTGAATTTTTTATATAGGTACCATATCAAACAATACCAAAGTAGAAGAAGAGTTCACCTAAAATATTCAAATGTGATTGCTAGAGAGACCAATCTCTTAGCATAAATATATTTAGATAACATTATAATTATTACTCTCTTTATTTCACTTCAAAAAATAGCTTGAAGATATGGGCCCCAATTATCACAAACATACAAGAGGGTTACTATGACCATTGTGTGAAATATGTAGATCATTGTCTTAATATTTTAAAACTAAAGTTAAATCATTATGTATGAAGCATGATAGGAGTAGACATCTCTTCCTTAGTCTTGATTTAGCGATTGGAGTTTAGCTAAAGCATGGGCTAGAGAAGATGACTCCCAAGTAAAAATGGGATCAAAGAACCTCAAACTTCTCATCTCTTTCAATAGGAAACACCTCATCTACTTTCCTTTTGGAAATGTTGAAAACCAACAGTTTTATTTTCCCCAAATTATTCCAATATATTATTCATTACGGTAAAAGAAGGTTTTGAAGGGACCCGAAACTCTTTAGCAAAAATAGATTATAGATTTAGCAATGCATGCCAGCTAAAGTACCAGGATAGGACATGCCCCAAAAATAAAAAGATACCCATAATAAAGATATAGTTTATGGTAGCAAAAAGCCCACAAAAAGGAAAAAGTAAAAAATAGAAAAGGAAAAACCAGAGCAAAGAGAAACAAATCAAGCAAGGTTCTTAGGAACCTCAGACACCTCTACCTTGATCTTGGACATCGGCTACACAACCTTCTTCAAGTCCTTGTGATCTAGATGGGTACACTCAACTTTCCTCTTTAAGTTGCCTCCCATCCTCTTACTTGGACCTGAGGACTCTTGTTCTTTATCTTGGTCTAGTTGAAAAACCTACATACCAAGATGCCTCATCTCCAAGTAATCCACTGGCCTGCTCATCAAATCTGAGGTGATCTTCAGACTCGTATGACTCTGATTAAGCACTATCTGAAGAAAGTCCTTGACATTATTAACCTTGTCCTCCTCCTGCAACATGTTTTTCTCATAATTAGTCGTCGTTCTCTTGAAGGCATCCTCAGTTTTCTTTAGGTAGTCCAAAACTGATTTCTTTTCCTCCATAGTCCACAAACTCTAACCTGAAGCCACATCATTCACAGTTGTAATCCCATAAGCATAATTTTGAAGGACTTCAAGCTTGTTGTCCAGAGCTCTCTTCTTGACCTTCAACTCCTTAATTTTGTGAAAAATCCATTTAAAGAAGGAAAGGGAATCAATGGTGGTCTCCCTCGCCATGCCCAACATATAACAGAAATCCTCTCGATCAGGTTTGAAGTGGTGAGAATAGGCTTTAAGCTCCAAAGAGGACTTGACATTATCACCACTATGAGTGGTAGCCCTTTGGGACCAAGTGGTGCTAGCAACAAGGGAGGGAGCTACCATAATTTCAACACAAATCTCCTTATAATAGCCTACCTCCCGCATCTTCTCCTTTCCTTTCTCAAACCTGGGCCTTTTAATTTTGGCCACAACACTAACACCAGTAGGGAATGGCAGTGAAATCTCCTTAATACCTTGGCTTTTTGCAAATGGTTTGTCCTTCCCCTTCACAGAAGTTCCCACCTTACTAGATTTGGTGGTAGCCTGATCTCAGTAGAGGGGACATAGTCTTCCTCCTATGAGTCCATGTTTTGGCCTCTCCCTTTATTGCTAATTTTAGCTTTATACTTGGGGGTTTTCTTAACTTTAGTAGACGGCTCATACTCCTCTTCTCCACACTTTGTGTCATCCTCGACTTTAGAAACATCTTCCATCCCCCCAACAATGGTATCATCCTCCTCAAGAATAGAGACATGACTAGAGGGGCCGAGAAGGGATTTGTATTGATAAAAAGTAAGCACCAACAAACCCTCATGGAGAATGGGGCTTTATAAGGTTTCTTCCTATGATCCCTAAAGCTAGTTTTAAGAGATGACCATAAGTAAAAGGGAAAGAGACCCTAAGATTGTGGCATAAATGATTCAACAACAAAAAATGGTTCCCAAAGGTACAAATTAAATGACCATCCAAAGTAATATAATCCATGAGCACCTTAAGGACTTGGCTCTGTACCTTTTTTAGTTTGGACGGGTCGTAGTTGGTCTTCTTACCCTTGTTCCCCAATATATTAGCTATTACAAAACAAGTTTAAAATATCAAGTTATCTATAAAGACAACTAAATGGCAAGACACTAAACTAATGTCGTCTACAAATAAGAAAATAGCAATATAGAATTTGAACAATTCACAACCCCTTTTTACCTAAAGTTTATTTAATATGGTTTTTCTAGTTCATTGGTCTCAAACACAAATAATGTAGGAGATAGTTGGCGACTCTTTTTCACCCCTATGGTACTCTAAACATCTCTATTCTAAATTCACCTTTGTACCTTACCAACAATAGATTCATTGTGTGAAATCACTAACTTGAAATATCAGAACTGGAATACTCAATGCCTTAAGCATGTCCATAAGAAGTTACATGGATCTACGTTAGATGATTTGAAAAAAATTGTAAAGAAACATTTTAGAAAAAGATGCATTCATATTTGTACTACCCTATTTAGATATAATATTTCTTTGAAAAGACATCAATGAACTTAGATTTTAAAAATCTCGTATATAATAATTTTATTATGTAATTTAATTCATAATTTAGAATAAGAATGCATACTTCAAAGAAATAATCAAAATTCCTGAGAACACGAAAAGATTGGTGGAGGCTTTTCTAGCCTATTAAGGGATGATGATCAAGCTGAAAAATACATTAAATTTTAAATATTTTGAACTAAAATAATGAATTAATGCAAATCCTATTTCTCCTAGTTAATTAAAAATGACCACCATATTCCATGGGAATATTTTCTTGAGCATGTTACATTATAAGTAATACCAAAGCAGCTAGTTCAAAATAAAGTTTTAAATATTTAAAAAATAGATAAATATATTGTTAAGTATTATGTTAGAAGGGTAATTTTTGTTTAAAAAATTTAGAGGCAGGTATACGCAGGATCATGGTATGCCAAACTAGGCCCTTAAGTGGCAATGAAAATTCAGAAATTCAGGTTTCGGCAAGTTGACATAAAAATTTGAATAAGTTATAAATATTATATCAAAAATATGTAAGAAGAAAATTTGTAGAAAATTGAATTTAGTTTCTAAGATACTAGGCCTTTTTTTGAAAAATAATTATTCTATATGTTGAAAATTTCAAATTTCAATGTAGTAGTATGAAAATTTCAAGAAAAATTAAGAAGTAGGTGTATGTCTGACCACCGTAAATACAATGAAATGATAATTTTTTTTTACAAGATTATAGATATAATTAGTAGACTCATGTTTGGATATGACACGTTTTTTTGTAATTTTTTTCCAAGTAAATAATTAATTATGATTTTTGTTCTACAGCTTTTCCAGAATACAAAAACTCTCATGTCTGACGATGTTAACTTAGTCTAAATTTTATCAAATTGAATTTTTTTTTAATTTTTCTTGTAGTAGGAAAAGTATAGAATGTGACAAATGTTTTGGATTTGAAAAATGTTATACAGTTTGAAAGTTATAGCTATTTTTCAATAATTCTATGAATCAAGACTAGAAAGATAACAAGCAGGTGTATGTCTAACCATAGTAAACAAAATCAAATGATAGTTTTTTTTTATAAGATTCTAGATAAAAGTAGAAGACTCATGTTCGTATGTGATGGATATTTTTTTATATTTTTTTCTAAGTAAATAATTTAATTTTTTTTTTCTGCTACAAATTTTTCTAAATATAAAAACTCTCATGTCTGACCACCTTAACTTAGTCTAAACTTCATCAAATTGAAAGAATTATTTATTATTATTGTATTAGGTGAAGCATAGAATGTGATGTATATTTCATATTTCAAAAATGTTATATTGTTTGAAAGTTATAGTTTTTTTTCATAGAGTCTATCAATTAAGACTTCTTTTTCACATCGCCACTTTTTGGCATACTATGATCCTGCACATACCCAGGCATTAGGAGTAAAGTAGTGGAAGGGGATATAATTTTTATTTCAAGAATTATAAATTGGTTCAAAAAATAAAATAAAGTGTAAACATATTATTTATGGTATTTATTAAGTTCTTGTCAAAATATTTTGTGCTTTTGAATAATATTAATGGTGAGTTGTGTTTACTTGATAAGGGGATAATTCTTTTTATTCCAAAACATAGAAATAGTCTAGACATGTTTGATTAATATGAAGGTGAACATGAAATGAAGCCTCTTGTGGACATTCGTAGAGAAGGTCTAATGCATCAAAATATTTTGAATAAAAGAAAAATCAGGCTTTGAAGGGATATGAAACCCTTTATAGCATAAAAATAGAAAGATTTTCAATAAAGATCCCAAAATGAAATGCTCTCAAAGAACCAACAGACACCCAAAACCCATAAAACCTAGAAAACAAGCAGAGATTTCAAATGACCAATAGAAACAAACGAAAGGGAAAAACCAGGAACACTAGGCAAGGTCCTTGAGGGTACCTGCCATCTCCTCTTCAATCTCGGACATCTTTTGAGTTGTTGCCCTAAGAACTAGAATATCATTGGGAATAATAGAATCCTTCTTTTCCATACTTTCTCTTGTCCTTTTCCCAAGGCCAACACTCTGACCAACAACATCACTAGGATCAGAATCCAGATTCACAACCGTATCCTCACAAAGAGAATCTTCAAGCTTATTTACCAAAGAATTGAGATTATCTACAGAGGATTGTGTGCTTTCATTGTTGTGGTAGAGGACCTTCTGTAGAGTATTTTTCATTTTCTCCACCCTAGTGCACAACCTGTCCAACTTCTCCTCAAGAAAGCTAACAGACTTATTCTCAACCATGGAATTACCCCCTTGAACATCCAACTCAATGTTCTTGAGTTTAGCTGAAAGGGCCCTAAACTTCAAGTTGAGGCTCTTGATCTCATGGAATATCCATCTTTCCAGGCATAAAGAATACATCAACATAGCTTTAGCCAGTTTTAGAATGCCCAAGGTTGGAAGGATCTCTCTTATCCTACAAATCTTCCAAAAGGAGTTGCACATTAGCCTCATTGGGATCAATTTCTTGTATAGGACCCTACTCACCTTTGGAAGCTTTAGTTGACTCCATACACTCTTCCTGACGCAAAGGTAGGATGAGAGAGGGGCCAAAGCACACCTTGACCAGGTCCACCTTGCAGAGATCACATGCAGAAGCAACAACACAAAAAGTGAGAGAGAATGCAAAGATCTTTCATATATTAGCTTCAAATTTATTCATGCATACCCGACTGTAAGGCCTTCCCAGTTTAGGCCATATATTACAATCAAGTACATAAGTCCTCAAACATGCAAGGATCTGCCAACATTCTCTAATCTTCTATCTTCTATCAAAATTGACTCCTAAACTCTAACCAAACAACTATATTTATACAAGAGGCTACCGAACCAAGTCGGCCTTCAGATCCACCATCAACGGAATGAATGACTAGATCTAGGTCCACACGCTTCCCAATGATAGGTAACAACATTAAATCTATGACCCAAATTAAATGCACAAGTTGGCCTCAAAAGAAATCCAAAATAAACAACTCGGTAAGCAAGGAAACCAAGCACCAGACAAGCATCATTGAGTGCCAGGGAAATTCACCGACCAACACTGGCAAACAAAGGAAACCAAGAAACATCGAACCAACTTGGTCAAAGAAGGAACTGAGCAATACTGAAAACTTCAAACATCTTTTTGGTGACACAGGATTGCCAAGGACCCAAGATGCTCCTGCTTCAGACACTTGGGGTTATTTGAAATGGTTCTCCGAATCATGAAACGGGTATAATCTAAGCTGCATCCAACTCAAATTGTGAAATCCATGCACTGTCTTCAATCGGTCTATTCTTCAACTTTACCAGTTATTCCATATATTGTTTTCCTCTTGTACTTCTACCAATTCTTTGCTCCAAAATCTGCTCAACTTCTATTTCTTAGGATAATCCATCGGTACTGTCATGTCTTCATCAGGTTCATGATACTCATACAAATCAGAAATGTTGAAAATAGGTGATATATCCATGTCATTAGATAACTCAATCTCAAATGCATTTCCACTGTCAAATTTTCTCAAAATCTTACAAGGGCCAAACTTCTTCATTTTTAGCTTCCTATATGTCCCAACAGGAAATCGACCTTTCTTCAAATGAACCATTACTTTATCACCGACTGCAAAAGTCTTATGTCTTCTTGATCTATTAGCTCTATTTTTTTTATTTCTGATTACTTTTCTCCAGCTTATGTTTCACATCTTCATGCACTCAGCAAACTTCACTCCTCCAATACTTCTCTTTCTGTCATCAGCAATATCCCTCAAATCAGATATACCTCTCAGTTATATGCCATTTACAATCTCAAAGGGTGTTTTTCCAGTACTCCTATTCACTGAATTATTGTAAGCAAGCTCTTCTTGTGCCAACACAAAATCCAAATTACTTGGTGTGTCTCCAACTAAGCATCTCAAAATATTTCCCAAACTTCTATTCACAACTTCTATCTGTCCATCAGTTTGTGGGTGAAATGTAGAACTATATTTCAACTCGGTGCCAAACTTTCTCCAGAGAGTCTTTCAAAAGTATCTAACAAATTTACTGTCTCGGTTAAAGATAATACTCCTTGGTAATCCATGCAATTTGACAATTTCCTTAAAGAAAATATCTGCTATATGTACTACATCTAATGTCTTTCTGCAAGGTATAAAATGTGTCATCTTAGAAAATCTATCCACAACAACAAATATAGAATCATTACCTCTTATTGTCTTTGGTAAGACAAGAACAAAATCCATACTGATGTCAATCCAAGGTTTCTCAGGAATAGAAATCGTTGTATACAATCTAGTATTCTAATTTACTCCTTTTGCAACTTGACAAATTCCACAACTTTTCACAAATTTTTGAACATCTTTATACAACCGTGGCCAAAAGTATTTCTCCTTAAGGAAATTGAATGTCTTATCAACACCAAAATGTCCAACCAAACCACTACTATGTTTCTCCTTTATCAAATTATTTCTCATTGCTCCTCTTGGTATACACAACTGAATACATTTAAACAACATACCTCCTTGCATAAAATATTTGTCCCATTTAGCACTCACTTAATCTTGAATAGGTGCTCTACACTTTCTCCACGGCTCAGAAAAATCAGGATCAAGTTCATAAGAATCTCTCATGTCATCAAAGTCGAGAACTTCAATTTTCATCTCGGTCATCAAAGATCTTCTACTCAATGCATCAACAACTTGGTTAGTGACTCCACTCTTATGCTTTATCACAAATGTATAACTCTGCAAATACTCAACCCATTTCATATGTCTCTGATTCAACTTATTCTGACTACCCAAATACTATAAAGCCTTATGATTGGTATACAACACAAATTCACTCGGTATCAAATAATGTCTCTATTTCTTCAGTGGTTGAACAATAGCATATAATTCTTGATCATACATGAAATATTTCCTTATTTGCATCATTCAACTTTTCACTAAAGAAAGCAACATGTTTACCTTCTTGACTTAATATAGGTCCAATTGCACTACCACTTTCATCACATTCCACTTGAAATACCTTATTGATATCAGGCAATGCAAAAAGAGGCAATTCAATAACCTTTTGCTTCAAAGTCTCAAAACTTTTATTAGCTCCTTGTGTCCACTTAAATTCCATTTTATCTCATCTCATAGTCTCATTCATAACATTACAAATTGAACTAAAATTCCTAATGAACTTTCGGTAAAAACTTGTCGAACCATGAAATGATCTTACCTCACTAGCACTCTCAGGTGCAGGCCAATTCAAAATAGCTTCAACCTTTTAGGATACATTTTCAAATCATCAGCTGAAATCACAAATCTCAACTACACAATCTCCTCTTTCATGAATGAACACTTTTTCAAATTTATCAGCAACTTTTCTTCTTTCAACCTCTGCAAAACTTGTATAACATGTAACAAATGTTCTTCTTTGGTCTTACTGAATATCATAATATCATCAAGATATACAATCACAAACTTACCCAAGAATTTCTTCAAACCTTCATTCATCAACCTCATAAAAGTATTCGGTGCATTAGTTAAACCAAAAGGCATAACCAACCACTAATACAAACCTTCTTTTGTCTTGAAGCAATCTTCCACTTCATCACCTTCTTTGATTATGATCTGATGATACCCACTTTTTAAATCAATTTTGGTAAAATACTTCACTCCAGTCAAACTGTCCATTATATCATCTATTCTTGATATAGGAAACCTATATTTCACTGTTATCTTGTTGATTGCTCTGGAATCAGTACACATTTGCCATTCTCTATTCTTTTTCGGTGCCAATACAACAGGTACTACACAAGGGCTCAAACTTTCTCTGATCAAACCTTTTTGTAGTTCAATTCTTAAATCTGTCAGTTCAATTCCTGATTCTCCGTAGGTGTCAACCGATGTGGTGCCTTATTCAGTAAACTATCTCCAGGGATTAGATCCATGCAATGATCAATGCTTCTCTTCGGTGGAAAACCATCAGGTACATTATCAGAAATGATTTCTCTGTAGTCGGTGAGTAACTTATCAATCTCCTCAGCAACACTATCCTCTATTTTCTTACTCGGTTTGTTAGGAATCACAACAAAACATACATCATTTCTCTTCAAATCCTTAACAAACTTTCTCCCTTCCATCAAGAAAACTTTCACAGATGTGAAAACATTACTAACAAGTTCTTCAATCAAAGGTAACAAGATTTGTCTTCTCCCATCAGCCCAAATAGTATATTTATGCAATCTCCCATCATATATAGCATGTCTATCATATTGCCAAGGTTCACCCAACAAAATATGACAATAATCCATAGGCATGATATTACATAACACCTTATCATAGTACTTTCCAATTTTCAAATTCACATAACATTGTTCACTTACTAAGAGTGTATGCTCATCTTTGATTTATGAAATCTGATTGGGCTCTGAATGTTCCAACCTTTTCAATTGCAACTTTGTGACCATGTCCTTAGATGCTAGATTCTCTGAGCTACCACTGTCAATGATTACCTTCCAAACTTCATCAGAAACTCTACATCTAGTCTTCAACAAAATTTTCCTTACCAGATCTTCCTTTTTACCTTCATTCCAAAGTGCTCTCCTTACCATCAAGTTATTTTCTTTCTCAGGTTCATTCGGTGACTCTTCTTGCACCAAAACATTCCTACTCCTACCAGCCTTCTTACTTGCATGTGTACATTCAAATAATCTACGTCTTTCCTCTCCACAATTGTAACAAGTTCTTCGGAAACCACCTGTGTTATAACCACCTCGCTAGTTACTTCCTCTGCCTCTAGATGAACTTTCACCTTTCCACTCAGGCTTGCCTTTATCCAGAG